>CM060702.1:11095984-12307651 GCA_030686995.1 Artemisia argyi | reverse complement strand
ATAACTTTTTTAATATCGTAAAAACTTTTTCTTAATAAAAGCTAATACGATAGTAACAAAACTTTTAAGGTATTGTGATATCAGAATCTGATTTTGACTTTTTTACAAAAGTCAAGATCTGAAAACTTTATTTTTTAATAAAAAATTTAATATCACAATAACTTTTTTAATATCGTAGAAACTTTTCTTAATAAAAATTGTTATTATCGCCATAACTATCATGCTTTCTTAATATCAAAGTTAATTTTTTTTAATATCACTTTAACTTTTTCTTAATATCGTAATATCACGGTTCATTTTTACATGTAAAAAAGCTTAATATCACGGTAATATCGTTAATATCACATTACCACTCATAATATCGTTAATATCACATTAGCACTCATAATCAAAAAAGAAAAAAGTGCTCAGAAAAATCTGAAAAAATAAAAAAAAATAAAAGAACACAACTAGAGTAAGGATCGCTGAGAAGGAAAAAACTCAAAAAAATCGTTTTCATGATCAATTGGTACCGTGATATTAGCGTCAGATCTTGATTTTTTTACAAAAAGTCAAGATCAGATCTGGAATGGGCGGTCCAGATCCATCCGCAATAAAAAAATGTATCCGCACGTGATCCTCACTATATATATATATATATATATATATATATATATATATATATATATATATATATATATATATATATATATATATATATATATATATATATATATATTGGTTTTTTGCCCAACTGTTTAGGGCACCGCCCCCTCTTCCTCCAAGTCCCTCCGCCCCTGAGTACATATATGAATGTCTAACTTCTTTGATGCTCTTGGTAAGTTGGATGAAGATCCTATTGTTAGTATAGATTCGGATTTTGAAAATGGATATTCTCAATCTTCCAAAAATAAGCATCAATATTGCTAAATTCATGTAATAGCAATAGATACCTCATTTTCACCTAAACTCCCTATCAGTTCAACCAAATAAATCAATAACCTTACAAGGTCATTTAATAGAATCACCCGCTTCCTTTGCATTATTCTCTTAAACATAATCCCATACAACAACATAATCCAATTAGCTTTTATGCTCTCAATTCTAAATGAATGCAGGTTTCACCAACTCAGATTTTATTCTACTTACTAAGATGGAGTGTGATTAAACACACATTCTCGATTTAATACTACTTAAATTAAGGAAATTAAAGAAATAAACCAAAACCCAAAAAATGTGAATTACTTATCCGTGTCTATTCAATAACTTCAACTAATACGAAGAAAACAAATCGTAACAAAACATATCTTTCTAGAATTTTGAATAAAGATGCAAACGTATAATTTTGCATAACTTTAACATGTAAATACATGTAATACATCTAACTTTTCATTAACTTCAATCACCACACTGCACACTTTGTTAGCTCCAAAGTTTCAAATGTTGACATGGTCTTTTCCCCGATTCAAGTCGAAGTAGACACGCAATCTTAGTGATCAAGCAAAAGTAGTGTTTCCGTGTAGGCACTCGCAAAAAATGAAGGTTCTTTTGCAGAAATCCCAATATAATCAAAGTGGTCTAACTTGGGATCATAAACGGAAAGTTCATAATCTTTTTCTTCGGTTCTCACTTCAACTAAAGGTTCACCACTCTTTCTAAATCCAGATACACTTACTATTCCATTAGGTTTATTATTCTTGATGGTGTATAATTTTATAAATGATTTTGGATCACCATTTTCCATCATCCATACATGATATTCTGGTACATTCCCAACAACTATTAGCTCAAGCACAACAAGAGACCCATTAAACTTACGTAAATATAATTCATCATAAGGGCTATTATTGTTTGGTATTAAATAATTAGGAAGGTGTATGTCTGCAAATTCTTCAGTTATCATATGAAATGATATAATCAGATATAAGCGACTAATCCTATCAAAAGCAAGCCAATATATGAACTTATCTATCACTACCTGGGAACAATCTTGGCATGACACAACTGTACTTCGAGGGAGATTGATAGATAGACTTTTCCAAGCCCAAGAGCTTAATCTAAAGATCTCAACTCGCCAAGTAGTATCAGTAAAAGTGTCATTTTCCCCCGGACTATATTCAATTGAAATGTTAAGAAGCATAGGGTCAAGAGTGTGAGGACAAACCCCAAAACCAAGCCTAGTTCTATACTTGTTACTATCCAACTCATTAGACACATCAACTGCAACCGACTTCCGAATGGTAGGATTCCAAATGACAGCTGTTTTCTTTTTAGAATCACTTGGCTTTGCAACAAAATCATAAAAGCAGAATAGGCCTTGAGAGCAACCAGCTATTCCTGGTGTGTCGAATGTTTTAATGAACATGGGAGCAGGTAGGTAAACTTTTTGACAGGGAAACGTGTCATCATCTGCAACAGAAACACAATTGTGCTCAGAATCAACTTTTACAAGTATATTCCGTTGCAGCTCGGTGTGTTGGTAAGCAGCGATAAATTTAGAGCTATCTATGAGAGATTTCCATGCTTTTGAAACCAATCTGAACCGAAGCAATGATTTGACAGGAAGCCTTTTCATGATTTCCCTCTGGATATCAAAAGGTATGTTATCCGACATTATTGATTTTTGGGACTTTGTAACCAAAGATGATGAAACAAGTAAAGGAGCCGTGAAAGGTTCTGCAGAGATTACAAAACAATGAAACGGGTCAAATTATAAGTATAAAACAAAGGGTGTGTTCACATTCTCAAGAATCCACATTTGAGTGGCGTATGCTTAATAGCTTATTTCCCCCCCTAATAAGTACTGTATATAAGCTCATAGGAATAAGCTTAGCCAAACGCATTCAAAGTTCAAAAAACTATTAAGCCACTCAAATAAGCTTACCCAAACACCCCCTAAACTTGTTATATGGTCTTATTAGCTAACTTATAAAAAAGCTAATAAGCCCAAAATGTGATCTAATTTAAAGACCCCCTGAAAAGACAAAACCTTAATTTGTAAACAATAAGTATTATCTAAGTAACAAACATTAAAATGACAAGGAAAAAACAATAAAGTACACTTTAGCATTTCAAAAAAAAAAAAATGATAGTCAAAGTCAAAGTACCTCAAGACTGAGCTTGTGCTTTTTTTTTTTTTTTTTTTCTTTGTTACAGGAGAAGAAGAAGATGAGATCTATATTTTTTTACTTTTACATTTTACACCCTTTTGTTTGCTTAACTTTTCATTTTACACCCAATAGTATAAGCTAGTGTATCTTTGAGCACTTGTTATTAATCTCTCTTTTAAAGACCTACTCCGTAAAACTTTGGGTAAATTGCAAAAATAGTCATTAAAGTATCACGAAATCGTAAAAATGGAACCGAGTCATAAAAGCGTGCAAAAAAGCCACTAACGTTACGTAAAACTGCAAAATAGCCACCGAGAGCATTTTCCGTTAGTTTCCTCGTTAAGTGCCACGTCACTGAGGGTATTATTGTCATTTCATTGCTTTAAAAACTAATATGTCCACGTGTCATAGCACTGTTACTTTAGGGACAAAATTTGCAATTTAAGTTTTATCTTTATTTCACACCCACCACCACCACCACCACTCTCTACCGCCGCCACCACCACCACCCTCTACACTACCACCACCACCACCACCACATCACAAACACATCCACCACCACTACCACCCTCTACCACCACCACCACTCAAGAACAGTAAGAACATCATCATCATCGTACTTGTTAATCTATCTAAAACTTGCATCTATATGTTGGTTACACTCTAACGATCTGATCACTTTATCCTCCTCGTGTATAAAACTAACTTGTTTAACGTTCTTTAATTTTCATAGGTGAAAGCTCGAGCAATGGATTTGGCAAAGCTAATAGAAAACGAAAACGGTGTTGCAAATGCAGTTGATGCATTTCACCGCCATTTGCCACCAGATATTGCCTTATCATCAACTCCCCCCTTCAAAGCAAGACGACGAAGAGTATACGGACCCCATACAATGGTTCTTTCCTCAAATCGCGTTATATTGTGGTTGTGGTTCTTAGATCATTGTGAGTATGTATAGACGAAGTTCATCCCTATTTTTTTTTTTTTTTTTTTAATTATGATTTCATTGTTTTCTTAGAGCCTTTGTATTTTTTTCGGCATTTTATTCATTTTGTTCATGGTTTTGAGCACCAAGGAATAAGGGTTTGATTGTCTTCTTTATGTTCAATGTGTGCAACAAGGTTTGAGTTTATTAGGTTAAGTAAGATGTCATTTGTACATTTTAAATGAATAGGTACATTTCTGTAGAAATGATTTGTTTTTGTTGTAGGATATTTTATGAGGTGATTGTGTGTCATGGTTAGGGGTTTAGTCTAGTCGAGTCGAGCAGAGTACTGCCAAGCTCGAGCTTGGCTCAAATACTAAAACTCAAGCTCGAAACTCGACTCGAGCTCGGTCGAGTTTTATATTTCGAACTCGAGCTCGACTCGTTATATAAAACTCGAGCTCGAAGCTCGACTCAAGCTCGATTATTTTCATATTTAAGGCTCGAACTCGATAAATACTCGACATATCAAGCTCGGCTCGACTCGATTTGTATGAAAATTAAGTAAATATATGTATATAAAAAGGTAAAAGTGTAATTTAGTTGAAGCTCGTTAAGGTTCGCGAGCTTCATGAGCTGAGTACTTTCGAGCTCGAGTCGAGTAGCTCGAACTCGAGCTCGACTCGTTTACATTGAGTCGATTTCGAAAAGTTTACGAGTCGATCCCAAGTAAATTGCGAGTTGTCTCGTCTCGTTTACACCCAAGTATGTCCCTTGTATCCTTGTTTTCATGGATCCTGTATTTGTCTTTTACAAACATGTCAAAGTAAGATCACATAAAGTTGGTACCTATGAAAAAGCTTACTTGACTAATTTGCCTTTACTCAACCTAACTTTATTTGAAACTCCTTTTGCACATACATATACGTTTTTACAAATAAGTTTAACTTTATAATACATACATTATACGATGCGATGTTTACTTCTCTTTATACTGTAATTTTTGCTGTCACTTTTTGTATATTTTGATGCCTCTCCACCTTGATTCCATATATTTGCTTGTATCGCTTGGAGCACCATAAACACCACACTTAAAATACAAGTCTCCTGGACCTTGATCGTGTGACTCATATTTCTTAACGTCGTTAATGTAAACCATAAGTCTCCCTTCATCCACGTTGTGGATTAAATTCACCTTGAACCATTTGTCATATAGATCAGTAGCAATTACTTCCCCGTCGTAATACCTCATGTCTCCATTATAGATCCTTAGCAATAATGTCGTGTTACCTTGGGCTGCACCATGGATTTGTAGTATTGTAGCACCCGACGTTCCATGTGGTACAAAAGCATAACCTTCGAATTGCCAAATCCCCGAGGTGTAGTCTGGCTGCATATTAACATGTTAAAAAATGAGTAGTATGGCTGCATATTAAATGTTAAAAAGAAGTGTATGACAGTTTAAAAACATGCAAGGTCATTTTATTAGGCAAATCCTTTCATTAACATAATATTGTCCATGATTCACAAATTTCACATGATAGATTTGATATTAGGATTCTACAATGATTCTAATCAGAATCTCTATGTTGTCAGAAACATACATTGCATTTGTACGGTACGACAAAGCAATGTATTTTTTGACAAATCACTAGATTCTGGTTAGGACCCGTAACAAATACTCTTACTTTTATCTGAGCTTCCGTACGGGGTCGTGTATTACTTCCACGTTCAAATGGCTCATCATTTGAGTAAACCCAAAATCGACGTACTCCATCACTGAAACTAAATCGACTCTCGAGTGGCACGTTGTAAGGTTTTTGGTATATGAAGCCACTTGAAGTCAATGGGACATTAGTAAACCCTTGTGTTGGATCAATAGCAAACACCATTCTAGCATCATTAAGTAAACTCAATAATAAAACTAAGAGTAACATGTCGCAACCAAAAAGTCTCTTCATTTAGGATTGGTTTAATGTACAAGTTTTTGGTTCCTTAAGAAAGAGTTGAGGACTGTTTATATAAGGATAGGAATAGCAACATACATAGACTGTTTGTATGTACATATTGTATCATACAAAACTAGGATCAAAGAATTTCAATTTTGACTGGATTTCAGTTATACTAAATCTTAACTGATAATAGTGTTTGAGTTATATTAGGATTCATATGAAGAGGACAGTTATACTAAAAAAGTCCCTTAAACCCATTTGCCAACCAATTTACACCCGAACAGCTTTAACTATTCCAACAATTTCAACTTTAACAACAATTCTAACAAATCCAAATTTCTAAACAACAATTCCAACAAACCCAACCGAACCCCAATTTTCGAAACAATAAACCCAACAATTACCCGAAGCCAAGGGGCCGTTGTCACCCAAAAAACGTGGCAAACGCAAAGACAAAGCCAAGAAACCTTGGAAATAGAAAATCGAAATATGTCGTACGATTTGGACTCAAAACGAAGAGTTAAATTTTGGTGGAATGTTATATACATATATCCGAGAATCCGAACATGGGCTCCGACCAAAACAATGAAACATTTTATTACAAGTTTTTGCGGAATACAATGAGCAAGCAAAGAAAAATGCTTCAATCGAGTATTCCAAAAATATGTTCAAATTCAGCTTCAACAAAAGAACAAAAAAATTATGGGTTATTTACACATATAGGTAACGAACTTAGGAAAATTTTCTATGTTATATAACGAACTCTCAAAAATATTAAGTTAGGTAACAAAACTTTCTAAAACCGTCAAAGTTATGTAATTTACCGGGAACAATTTTTGGCCCACATGCCACGTCATCAAGAACAGTTATATATCCCTATTCCTCGTTTTTTCCCTCTTTACACTTCATCTTCAACATTTCTTTGTTTTTACTTTGATGCTACCACACAACCTACATTATATTTCCAACAAACTGAAATCCCAATCCTACACCTAAATATACACACAACAAAAAGAAATAAAACAATAACAACAAACATAAACCAGTAGTCTATATAAACCTATCAAAACTGATTCTATCTCTCATCAGTTTTTAGAGTTTCATCAAGAGCATCCAAGCAACAACCTCCAACGAAACTTCCGACCAGATCTGTTGTGGTGGCGATTTGGATGGAAACACTCGATTGGACGAATCTGCCGTCGCTGCCATTATCCAACCACCGTCGGGCCGCCTTAGTCTCGCCGGAAAGTTAATAGATGTGTTCCTTCTTTTTTGTTTGTATACTTGTTCGTTTAATTTTGAGATCTGAGATTTATAAAATGTTCATGCTTTGAGATTAATAAGATCCATTGATGTTTTCAAGATCTTGGTATATTATTTGAGATCTTGGTATATTATTTCAAGATCTTGGTATATTATTTGAGATGTTGGTCATCTTGGTATATTATTTCAAGATCTTGGTATATTATTTGAGATGTTGTTCATCTTGGTATATTATTTGTTTGTTGGTAATATGAGGCAAGTTGCAGGATTAATATATTTTGGTTTTCAAGTTATCTTGTAACTGTTTCAACCACTTGAACATGTTCATTTGGATGCTGAGTGTATAAACTTTGATACTTGAACAAGCGCCTAATCTTTAATTGTGAAATCCAGAATGGCGGTAATCCTAACATCCCAAGTTATGCTCCAGTTGCTTGTCATTTATATTTGGTGATTGATGATTTTAACACTCATTTAACAAGCAAATTTTTGGGTAAAGTGTTTATAAGAAAAGGGTTAAAAGTGGTCAAAGGTAACGGTCAAACATAAGTAACCGGGACAACAGGTTACCAGTTGCAACATTGGGTAATATTACCTAACTTTAACAGTTTTGTAAAGTTTTGTTACTTAACTTAATATTTTTGAAAGTTCGTTACATAACACAGAAAATTTTTCTAAGTTCATTACCTATATGTGTAAATAACCCAAAAATTATTGATGTGAATGAAGTGCCGGTGCTATTAGTTAGGGAGTATTGCTATTAAAGAAATGCTAGTGTAAAAAATAAACTTATTAATTCTTTAAATACCTCAAAAGTATAAAGGTACATACCCTCAAAATAATTTTGTTTCTCTAAATGTCTCATGGGCGGAGGTCACCCCGGAAAGATTAGGTGACTCCTCTAAAATATTGCCCAGTTTTTTTTTTTTTTTTTTTTTTTTTTTTTTTTTTTTTTTTTTTCATCATCATCATATACATATACACCCTCACACTATTTTTTTTTACCTGTGACTTTAAAACTTATACATTTTAATTATTGTAACCACTCCAGCCACTACCGCCACCCACTCCGATCACCACCGTCACTCCGGCCACCTCAACCCACCACCTACCTCCTCCTTCCTAATCACACAAACCATTAAATATATATATATATATATATATATATATATATATATATATATATATATATATATATATATATATCCACCCACCCCATCATCTCCATTCACCACCATTCGCCACTGTTCTTACTACCGGAAACCACGACCACCACCATCACTCTTATCACCGAACCATATATTTCATTTCATTCCTTTTTCTTTGTAACCACCATTCACCAAAAATAAATCGTTAACAATATTAAAACCACAAACACAATGCAAAACCACAAACACACTAACTAAAATCTTTTATTTTCCTTTTTGATTTTTTCTTCCCAAAAATACAAATCTAACAATCATGTTTGGATACTAATTCTTAGTTTTTATTATTATTAAAAGATAAGATGCATGTGCGTTGGATAAATTAACAGTGTACCATTGCTTTGGGACTTAAAGAACTTTTACGTACGTGAATGAGAATGCAAGGCTTTGTATGTTTTAAAATCACTAGCAGGGTCTCGCGCGATGCAGCTGCGGACATCCTGTAATTTAATTTTTACGGCTAATAATATATTTTATTTGTACATTTTTTGGCAATAGCTTTACTGATTAGTTTTTATAGCAAAAGTTTAATGAAATTTTGCTTAGTTTGTATTATTTTATTTATTTATTTATTATTATTATTATTATTATTATTATTATTATTATTATTATTATTATTTAGTAGTTTACTTGGTTTTACAATATGTGAATATATTTTAGTTTATTATGTTCTTTTTGACAATAAATTTACGGATATCAAAAATTTCGTTTAGCTCGTGTCCGTTCGGGCTTGAGCCCGTTTGACCTGTGCCTGTTCGGGCTCGAGCCCATTTGGCTCATTGCTCGTTCGCACTTGAATATTTCTATAATATGCTTTATTATTTGTGCTAGTGACATTTAATGCTGAAATTGTGTTTAAGTTGGTTGTACAATATGCTTGATAATTTGTATTTCTTATGTAAGTTGTGTTTTAATAAGTGCATTAATTATATTTATTGACCAGTTAATTAATTGTATTTAATGTATATAATGATTTATTTATTATATTTAATGTTAGTATTTAATGTACATAATAATTTATTTATTGTATTTAATGTTAATATTAATTTTATGTTAGAATTAAATATGAGGAGAATTTCTATAAGTAGCATTAGTTGTTGTACTTATAGCTTTAGAAGTTGTATTACTTAATTTTAAGTATTTCTATTAATAGTAGGTTTTCATGCTTTATAATATAGTATGATATTGCTAGATAATTAAAATGGTTAATTTTGGACTATGACATGTATGATATTTTTGGTCATGGACAACTGTTTAAATATACGTTTTACATGTTTAATTTGGAGTTTTGTAACTTTATTTATTTATTTATTTATTTATTTATTTATTTATTTTAATTGTTCTTGTCTTGAGACTTCATATATAGATGCTAAGATGCACATTATTAAATGTTTTCATTTGAGAAAACATCTACACCAACCTGGATATATGTGATGAATTTCATTGATGCTATGACAACTTTAACGAGCTCTATGAAGCTCATTCTAGACACCCGCTTTGCTTTACTAGCTAATCTATACTACCTATAAAGCAAAAATGGTCAAAGTGAAAAAGTGAAAAGTCAAAGAATGTGAAATGTTGAAAAAACTTATTAAAGTAAATTATGAAATGTAATTAATACTCTTATTAAAACACCTCATTACTTAATAAAAATCACAAACCGGGTTGACCCGGGACGCTTCAACCAATTAAAACAATTAATAAAAATCACAAACCGGGTTGACCCGGGACGTTTCAAACCCGACGGGTTGAACCGGTTTAATTTGACCCGTTTTCGACCTAACCTAGCAAGCTGACCCGGTTTAAATCGACCTAATTTTCGACCGAAACGGTTCAACCGGTTGAACCACCCGTGTCGAACCGGGTTTCAAAATATTATGTTTAATTCTCAAATCTTCAAACTTTTATTATTTTTCATTTATAACCAATTAAAACAATTAATACAAATCACAAACCGGGTTAACCCGGGACGCTTCAAACCCAACGGGTTGAACCGGTTTAATTTGACCCATTTTCGACCCAACCTAGCAAGTTGACCCGGTTTAAATCGGCCAATTTTTCGACCGGAACGGTTCAACCGGTTAAACCAACCGGGACGAACCGGGTTTCATAACATCATGTTTAATTCCCAAATCTTCAATCTTTTATTATTTTTCATTTATAACATATAAACTTTTTTTTATCAATAAACTATCTGTCGCTATAAAATCCCGTTGCTATGCACGGGTACTCGTCTAGTATGTTAGATTGACATTTGAAGTACAACTTAATGTGAAACTCAACTTAGAGGGCTAGGTGTGGTGAGGAGTAGGGGTGGTAATTCGGGTCGGGTTCGGGTTGGCAGGTTGGCGGGTCAGAAAACCCCAACCTGAACCTGACCCATTTAAATCATCGGGTCAGCTATGTCAACCCTAACCTGTTTACACGTAACCCCGAACCTGACCCATTTAACCCGTATATATACTTAGGTTGACAGGTTAGATAGGTTACATGGATTGAATATATTAAACGGGTTTCGAGTTGACCCATTTAATCCGTTTTATATATAAAAGTTAGCACATTACACGAGTTAAACGGGTTAGTGGGTCGACCCATTTAACCCGTATAATTAAATATACTTCCTCCGTCCCAAAATTATAGTCCCCTTTTGACTTTTTCGGTCTTTATTTTTCAACTTTGAATTTAAATATTTTTGTTTATATTACATAATACTTGATGCAAAATATATGAATGAATTGAGTTTTAAATGTATTTTTCATTGGTATAATTTTCATCAACTATTGTATAACACAAACAAAAATATTTAAAGTCAAAATTGAGAAAGAAAGACCGAAAAAGTCAAAAGGGGACTATAAATAATTTTTAATTAAGAAAAAAAAACTTAAACGGGTTGGCGGGTCGACCCGTTTATTTTATTCCCAACCCGAACCTGACCTGTTTAATAAACGGGTTAGATATGTCGACCCAGACCTAACCCACAATCTATTTAGCTCAACCCGAACATGTTAATTTTCGTGTCGGTTTCAGGTCGGGTTTCGTGTCGGGTCAGAAATTGCCACCCCTAGTGAGGAGGTCAAGCTCCTCATTTGGGCCTCACGTGGTGTCACATCACCTTAACAAACCTCCCCTTACAACCTTTTCACTAACAACTAACTACAACTTACTCATTTTATCCTTACATTTACAACTTTTATTAAAAAAAAAAAAAAAAAAAAAAAAAAAAAAAAAAAAACTGACAAAAGGACGAGATGCAACCTCGCCATGCAGGTGAGGAGTTCAAGTTTGGCGAGCGATGATGAAGGGAGTGAGTATGGTGGCAAGGGATGAGGAGCTGCCAACGTGGCATGAGGAGATATGAGGAGCACCACACTTTCCCCTCTTATTTTTCAAGGCAAACTTTTTTGACATTATGTTATTGTGTGGTTTTGTTTCTTTTTGCTATTAATAACTTCACATTTGTTGATATATTGAAGTTGGTAGCTTTTGATAACCAAAAAGAGTTATCGTACATACATAATTACAAGCTCACATTCTTGTTTATTTAAAGTTATTTTGAATTGAAAAATACTTTGAACAACAAAATGAGGATTAATAAAAGTAGAGGATGTATAAATATCTTTAGAACAAGAAATACAATACAGTCACCTATCTTTTTTTTATGAAAATGTATACTTACTAAAACTTGCATATTTGCATATATACCCAAAACATGTTTAACTTGCATTGTACATCATGCATTGAAAACCTGTATTTTGGAGAAATATGTAAATTTTTAAGTTTTAGTGGGTATACATGCAATTCTCTCTTACATTCAGAGCTATCGAGTCTTAAAAGAACTAGCATATATCACTCATACAACATATGCAAAGGGTGTTATAACATGTATAAAATCCTATATCTCCTCCAGGGGGCACATGATCTCGACATGTTTGAGCACATATCTGATTTGTGCAAGGAACTGGATCAAAGTCAAAAGCATCAGATCTCCTCCAACCTATACATGTTTGATAACCACAAAAGAATAAATTAGAATGTAAATAAATTCATAATTCATATGCAACATGTTTTTTTCCATTGGAAATTTATAAATATAACATTTACCAGGATGTTACTGTAGCAATTGCTACAGTAGCAAGCTACAGTGATCCCACTCACAATGAACAGTAGAATGTACAGTAACTAACGGTCGTTAAGTTACTGTTCATTCTACTGTTCATTCTACTGTTCATCCGTTAATTTTTTTTTTTTTTTTACATTCTTTGGCAAAACATCCCGCGGCAACGCGCGGGTGATCCACCTCGTGTACATTGCATAAGAGGAAAGAAGTGAGACTCGACTAAACTTTACCAAGTGAAACGCAAAGTTCTTCTGGTATAGCGATCACGTTCATTGATTTTATAAACAATATGTAAACGCAGATATAACACATGATATTCTTCTTCATCGCAAACCTATACTTGATGGATAACTCTGTTTATTACAAGTTATGATGTTTCGTTTAATTTTAAAGAGTTGTTATTTATAATGTGTTTATTCAATATATTGTTAGTATTAAGAAATATTACATTATGTTATTTTATATTATATTAAATTTTGACATGTCTTATCATAATAAGATCATATCATATTACGATATGTTATATTATATCTTTATTTTTGTTATGTAGATGAATGATTATCATAATAAGATTATATCATATTATGATGTGTTATATTATATCTTTATTTTTGGCTATGTAGTCGAATGATAATCATAATAAGATCATATCATATTACGATATGTTATATTATATCCTTATTTTTGCTATGTAGACGAATGATTATCATAATAAGATCATACTCGTATCATATTTAGGATATGTTATATTATATCTTTATTTTTGCTATGTAGACGAATGATTTACGTGTGTTACTACATAAATAAATCGATATCATGAGCAAAATTATTTTAAATTGTATTATGGACAAAATTGTAAAAGTTAAAGGGTGAAACTAAATTGATGCCATGAAATTTTAACAAAAGAAAAAAGTTCTGATAAAGTTAAAGGAGTAAAAATTAGCAATAACTAATTTCGAAAAGCAAACTATAACTAAAAGGGTTTTGCTAACATGTGCTCACTAGGCACGTGTTAACGTGTTTATAGAGGTATGTTCTGGTTAATTTAAGATAAACTTATGTTCAAATATAGTAGTTTATTACTTTATTTAATATGCATTTAATGCATTTTTTGATAAATTAAGAAAGTTTGTGTTTATTAACTATACACTAACTTGTGCTCAGTTGGCAGTTATCAAAACTCTGATTGAAAATTAGCAATAACTCACCACCATCGCCCGTGGCGGCGTTGTCGTTGCAAGTCAAACCCACCTGGTTCGTTTGGCATTATCTGGTTACAACAAACTGGTGTCATATGTTACAACAAAAATGGTGTTACATGCAAAAGGGTATCGGAGGGGTGTGCAATAGGTGCCGTCGCACAAATCCGGCCTTCACTTAAAAGCGACCACATTTTTATTAATTTTGCATATAAATGCTTATAATATTGAACATATATTAGTCATATAATTCAAGTTTATATGCAATTTCACTTTAGTTTACAAGTGTAATACAGCCTCTTTGTTGTTATTGCTTTTGGTCATCGAAAACCACGAGACGACCCTCGTTATAGGCATGGCTGATTTTTCTTTGTAAACAATTGCGAAAACTTCTGCATGTCATGACAACGTTAAAAAAGTTAGTTTTTTGCATGTATTAATGTTAGATTTAAAAAAAAAAAAAAAAAAAAAAAAAAAAAAAAAAAAAAAAAAAAAAAAAAGCATGAATGGCAGTTATATATATGAATTGGGAGTTTAGTGTGATGATGTTTCATCTTATAAACCAAATTGCTCTATGAAGTCAATATCCGCATGCTCTTCCCTGAATGTGTGGCAGTGGTGAGTTATATAATAGGGTTCTTTCAGTTGTACAATCTAACCAAGTCTAGAAATATATTGCTAATTCAACTTGTTGGAGACAAAAAAAATTTACTAATTGTATCACACGGGAATACATGTGCTTGTTAAGATTCTTATCACAATGATATTATATTTCACAATTTTGCAGGTTCATCATGGAGGTGTTGGAACGACTGCAACATGATTGAGAGCAAGGGTGATATTTTTTATCCAATAAGTTTCATATTTTTTTAGATGTGTTGCGGTCAATAATCTTCTGCGAAGCACTAACAATTATATTGGATACTAATAATTACTTTGGTTTTATACAGTGTCCTACAATTACCGTGCCCTTTTTTGAAGATCAATACTTTTGGGGTATCAGAGAGGACTAGGGCCTCCTATTTCTTAGCTCACCGTTGAAGCACTTTCGGATGCCATTGATTTTTAGTTTAAAAGTTTTTATACTTCGATTTTTAAGAGGGGATTTTTTTTTTTTTTTTTTTTTTTTTTTTTTTTTTTTCGTGTAAAAAACTTGTTTAACGTTATCTAATTTTTGTAGGTGAAAGGTCAAGCAATGGATTTGGCAAAGCTAATAGAGAACGAAGATGGCGTTGCAAACGCAGTTGATGCATAACTCCCCCTTCAAAGTCAGAAGACGAAGAGTATACCGACCCCATACAATGGTTCTTTACTCAAATCATGTTATCTTGTGATTGTGGTTGTGGTTCTTAAATTATTGTATGTATAAACAATCTTTATCCCTAGATAATTTCAAAAATGACATGCTTGCAGACTATCTAGACGAAATCTTTTGTGTTTGCTTTTCTAGACCAGTTGCCTTGGCAACTTGAATTTAGCCAACCATGTGCCGCCATTTATCCGACATGAAGGCCGCCGGTTGGCCAAAAGTACACAAGTTGCCCTACCTTATAATCCGTAAAGTCACAAATCACTTGTAGATTTTAGTTGCCCAAAAAGTACTGATTGCCCTGATCTAGAAAAGCAAACACAAAAGATTCCGTTTAGATAGTCTCACGCCTTGGGCATTTTTGTAATTATCCATTTCTTTTTATGGTTTCATTAGATTTTTAGAGTTTTTTTTTTTTTTTTTTTTCATTCATTTTGTTCATGGTTTTGAGCACCAAGGAATAAGGGTTTGATTGTCTTCTTTATGTTAATCGTGTGCAACAAGATTTGAGTTTATTAGGTTAAGTGATGTGTCATTTGTACATGAATAGTTACATTTCTTTAGAAGTGATTTATTTTTGTTTTAGGATATTTTATGAGGTTAAGGCTCAAGTTTAAAGTTTTAGGGTCCATTAGGTTTAGGATCATGTTAACTTATTCTCCAAATCATGTTCTATTATAAATAGACATGAAATCTCATTATCTAATCACAGAAAAACATAAACAATAATATCTCTATTTGCTATCTTACATGGTATTCGAGCTTTAAGTAAGATCCACCTACAAAATTTGCTATCCTCCAATAATCGGCTACTTGCTCGTGATCCGAATGGATCCAAGTTATTTTCGCTTTATCTTTTTTTTCTTTTTGTATTTTATTTTTCGTATTCAATGCATAAACCTTAAAGCCTAGTAGTCAAAAAACACAAAATATATCAACTTGCCTTCAATCAACTAGATTCTTTCCTTCCTCATCAAATTGTTTTTGTTGTTGAAGATCATTGTTTTTGACAAAAGAAGTTGAAAACTAAATTGCCGCTCCCTCCTAAAGGCAAAACAAGCCTTGACATAAAAAAAAAATAGAAAATGTCATAAAAATAGAGGAAACCGCGAAGCAGTATACAATAATGCCGCAAAATACAAGTTCATCTCTATCTCTATGTAAACGAACAACAAAGAAGAGGAGAAAAAGAAAAGAAGAAGATGATGATTTTAACATTCTATCCAGTTTGTACTTTCAGAAACTTCCCGTTCAAACTGCAGGGGAGTGTTTGATGATAGATTAAGGCCCAAGCCTAAATGCTATGGTCCATTAGGTTTAAGCTTATATTAACTTATTCTCTAAGTTATGTTTTATTATAAATAGACATGAAATTTTATTATATAATCACACAAAAACATAACTAATAATACATTTGCTATCTTACACATGTCAAAGTAAGATCACATAAAGTTAGTACCTATGAAAAGCTTACTTGACTAATTTGCCCTTACTCAACTTAACTTTACTTGACACTCTTTTTTGTGCAAATGCATAATATAGATGAAAAAAGTACATATACTATTTTAGAGTCACTTCTTGTATATTTTGATGTCTCTCCATCTAGATTCCATATATTGGCTTGTATTACTTGGGGCACCATAAACGCCACACTTAAAATACAAGTCCCCTGGACCTTGGTCGTGTGACTCATATTTCTTAACGTCGTTAATATAAACCATAAGTCTCCCTTCATCTACGTTGTGGATTAGGTTCACCTTGAACCATTTGTCGTACAAATCAGTAGCAATTACTTCCCCGCTGTAATACCTCATGTCTCCATTATAGATCCTTAGTAATAATGTCGTGTTACCATGGGCTGCACCGTGGATTTGTAGTATTGTAGCACCCGACGTTCCATGTGGTACAAAAGCATAACCTTCGAATTGCCAAATGCCTGAGGTGTAGTCTGGCTGCATATTAACATGTTAAAAAGAATTGTTAAACAGTTTCAAACATGCAAGGTGTTTGGTATTGCATTTTTTAAATGATACTTATCTAACTATTGAGGTTTTAGCGCATATATAAATCATCATTTAGCCCAAAATACACAGTATTTCTTAAAAAATTTAGAAATACTTACCATGATTCATAAAATTTCACATGATAGATATGACATTAGGATTCCACACGGAATCTAATCGGAATCTTTATGTTGTGGCAAACATACATTATATTCTTGTACAAAAATCATCTCAAATTTTACATGAGTTATGTTATTGGTACCCTTTGGCATTTTGGCTCACCATCTTTTGTACTTACTTTTTGTATCTTCCACCCATGGCCGCTCTTTTTAGAGTACAACAATGTTTTTTATCTTTCGTATTTTTTGTCAGTTTAATACTTTTAATTTATTAAACTTTATATTTTATATTTAGTACTTTCAGTTTTATTTTTTAATATAATTTTTTTTAA
Organism: Artemisia argyi; assembly: GCA_030686995.1. Classification (NCBI taxonomy): domain Eukaryota; kingdom Viridiplantae; phylum Streptophyta; class Magnoliopsida; order Asterales; family Asteraceae; genus Artemisia; species Artemisia argyi. The sequence continues at coordinate 12,290,138 of CM060702.1, read as the reverse complement.
TTAAAAAAAATAAAATTAAATAATTAAATAAAAAAAAACACGAAAAAATCATGAGGGATATCACTTGTAAAAAAGAATGGATACAGATAACCTAACCCATTTTACATGTCACTTTAAAGTTATTTTAAAATTATTTTTTTATAACTAGAATTCGTCATATCTCTTTAATAATAAGCGATCATATAAAATATACAATCAAATCTTTAAAGAGTTTTAATTAGATCAATGGGAGAGCTCGATTTTGTCGCGTGGATAAAATTGAGCATTTTTATTAGTTAATTTAAAGTTAAAATTGAAAAAGAAATGGTCAAGCTTAGATAAATTTGGTGGAGGAAAAAAACATAAAAATATATATGTCAAATTTTCAAAAATAATAACATCAACCATGTTTGCTAAACACAGCAATTCTTTTGTATAACAAAAATATATATAAAATATTAATCGATATTTAAATTTATAGAAGAAAAAAAACAAATCTAAACGATAAATATAAATATTGATAAAGGTGATCATTATAAATAATTTTAAATTAAAATACATAAATGTTCACTAAATTAAACTTATACTAAAATTTCATTAGTGTGACTTATTTTAAAAATCCGTTAGAGTGACTTATGTCAAAACCACAAACGTGCACGGGTCTAAACCTAGTACATTTGATAATCTATTTATCACAATAATAAACAGCCAAATCATGACTAAAACACTATCTCATGCATCTCGTGTCTTATTTTCGAGTTTGTATATTTTATATGGCATAATTAGTTTCAAAGCGCAATGTCAAAAATAAATATATCATTTTTAAAAAATCAGAATTTTGATGCTGTAGCAGGACATACACTGCATGTTCTCAACAAATAAGGAAACTTAATACTTTAGTTACCTTAACAAATAATACTTACCACTAGCCGAGCTTCAGTCCGAGGCCGTGTGTTACTTCCAAGCATGAAAGGCTTATCATTTGAGTAAACCCAAAATCGATGAACTCCATTATTAAAACTATATCGGCATTCGAGCGGAACATCGTAAGGTTTTTGGTATATGAAGTTACTTGAAGTTAAGGGGACATTAGTAAACCCTTGTGTTGGATCAATAGCAGACACCATTAATATTCTAGCATCAATAAGTGAAATCAACAGTAAAACTAAGAGAAACATGTTGCAACTACAAAGTCTCTCCATTTTTTCTCTAGGGTTGGTCTGATATACAAATTTTTGGTGCATAAAGAAAGAGTTGAGGACTGTTTATATATATAAGGTAGGAACTAGGAAGTATAATATGTGTATATCATACATAATTAGGCGAGGAGAATTTGAAGGTGGTTTAGCTTCTTTCTAACAAAAAATACTTTTAAGTTATTTTTCATAAAATTACTAAGTGTATATTGTCGGTATCTTATTAGTCGGTGACAAGAAAGTATTTCGGAGTAATAAGTTTATATTGTCGGAATCTGTCACAAGTGGAGATGGTGACAAAAAATATTCCTTGCTCAATGAATTTTATTATGCTAAACCTAAACTGATGCAAGTAGTGTTAAATTATATAGCGAAATATACTCTTCATTGTAAAAGTGCAAGAATTAGCAAACAAAGTAGTGTTTAAATTTTATAGCGAAATATACTCTTCATTGTAAAAGTGCAAGAATTAGCAAACAAATTTAAACTGATGCAAGTAGTGTTTAAATTATATAGCGAATATACTCTTCATTGTAAACGTGCAAGAATTAGCAAACAAAGTAGTGTTTAAATTTTATAGCGAAATATACTCTTCATTGTAAAAGTGCAAGAATTAGCAAACAAATTTAAACTGATGCAAGTAGTGTTTAAATTATATAGCGAAATATACTCTTCCCTGTAAAAGTGCAAGAATTAGCAAACAATATAGAAATAAACTACTTGCACCATAATTGCTATACCTTTTGTAAAAGTGGTTCAAAAAGTAATCATATATTTTTGTTTTTTTAAATTTAATCTTGTGTGATCGCTAGATTGTGCGACTTAATAATATTTTTGACAAATGTCTAGTTGGTAGGTAGATGTTTTTTGGCGATTGATGTAACATTTTTTGTGATGATGTTTTTAATGTGACTTTTGCGAGTTTTGGTAATTATAGGTTATCCCTAATCGACCTTACATCGGTTTGGGTGTTTGGTTCTAACCTTGCTCGCGTGTGTGGTTTGGTTGGTTGCTCGTTATTAGGTATTTTTTTTCTTTTGTTTTGGTTCTTTTATTGTGCTTTATTATGTTCTAAGTATGAAGAATGGATTCTTGAGTCCGTGATGCGGCAAAAAATGAACCACTTTTAAGGGGTCATTTAAGCCCAGAATTGAATTTATTTGATCAAAAATTATCCTAAATCATTCCTTTTGTGATTTTAGGTACTTTGGGAGTGAATTCTGGAAAAGGAAGCAATTCGGACGTTTTTGGAGCATAAAAGTGAAGAAACGCCAAAGACTTAATTTTCCATGCTGAGAACAGTACCTGACGGCGTCAAGAGGAAGAACCTGACGGCGTCAAGAGTAAAAGTGGTGACGACCCAGTGCAAACCTGACGGCATCACAACAAGGGCGTCAAGACTAAATTTTGTGACGGCCTGCATAAGGAGAATACATGACCGCGTCAGACCCAGATCTAGGCAGTCCGAGGAACTATTTGGCGGCGAGATGACGGCGTCAGACATTTGTTCTTGACGCCGTCACCTATCAAACTCTATATATAGTTTTCTATTTTTCATTCATAGAGAGAGGAACTTGTGTGGAGAAACAAGGGCCGAACTTTGTAAACCCTAGCTCATATTTTACAGTATTTTCAAGGGTTTTCACCCCTTGAATCCTTTCATGTGCTATTGAGATAAGTCTTCTCTTAATTCAATCAACATGTTTATGTGTTGGTTGATTATATCTTGTGCTTTTCTTGATTTCAACATGCTAGGCTAGATCTATCTTGTGTTTGCTTGGATCTAATGAAACCTAGATGTTAATTATGTGTTGATTACTTGTTTATGGTTGTATTGGATGAATGATTTCAATGTTAGGCTTAAGAAAACTGGCAGATCTCCATTGTGTAACATGCTTGAACGTCTTAGGAAACATGAACCGATGTGTACTAGGTTTTATTGGTTGTATTTAATGCATGAGTAAATTCTAATGATCCCATGTTAGGAGCTTCTTAGCCGGCTCGACATAGGAGTGAAGTAGGCGCTCATAGGATTGGGGAAGTAAGTACGCCACCCCATGAATGGTATTAAGGAATACAAGCCGTCATCCACGCAACTATAACAAGTAATTAACGTGTAAAAGATATCTAGGGAGTAGTGAAATCTAAGTAAACACATTTCTCCCACATATTGCTCACAACTTTAGTATAATTTAGTTTATTTTCATTTTTAGTATTTTATTTTGATTGCATCTTTAGTAATTGGGTTAGTTGATTAGCAACTAATTCCGCCCAAATCCTTCAAACCCGAGATTTTTAATTGCTTTCATAAAAATATAAAAAATACAAAAAGAATCATCCCTCATCTCTAGACCTAGTCTTTAGGTTTTCTAATCCTAGCGACACTATTCCTAGCTGAACGATCAATCCCCCGGTACTTGTCATTATACTATACTACATCGATCAGGTACACTGCCTGGTGGGGGTTGTAAGCTTCTCGAGATCCCTTGAGAGGTAAAGCCTGGTGCAATCCCTACGCATCAAGTTTTTGGCACCGATGCTGGGGAATAGTTATTGTCTATGTTAGGATTTCTTTTTATTAGGTCTATTTGCTAGATTCCTTTCTTGTAAGATTTTATTTTTATTTTTAGATTTTCTTTAGTCTATCTTTTCTTTGTGTCTTTGTTTGTAAAAACCTTTCCATTGACTATTCCGTTAGCCATTATGGAGAACGCGAATCCACCATACTACCAACCACGAAATTCACCCACTCCAAATGACATCTTGATGTTTAAACAACATGAGGATGAACCTATCTATGATGCATGGGCTCGTTTTAAATATTTACTCCGAAAAGTCTCTCATCATAATTGCGATCTGTGGTCCCAAATTGAAATATTTTACCATCGTGTCGACCACTATACCAAAATAGACATTGACCATGCCGCAGATGGGGACCTTTGGGGATTAAGTGTTAATGAAGCACGGGAAACCATAGAGAATTGTGCCAAACTTGCCAAAAAAATGGACAACCCAACAAACATTGTTACGGATCAATTGATAGCAAGTTTAAGGGAACAAGTGATACATGGGAATCGCACCAGGCTTTACCTCTCAAGGGATCTTGAGAAGCTTACAACTCCAACCAGGCAGTGTACCTGATCGTTGTAGTATAGTATAGTGACAAGTACCGGGGGATTGATCGTTCAGCTTAGGAATAGTGTCGCTAGGATTAGAAAACCTAAATACTAGTTCTAAAGGTGAGGGATGATTATTTTTGTATTTTTATATTTTATGAAAGCAATTAAAAATCTCAGGTTTGAAGAATTTGGGCGGAATTAGTTGCTAATCAACTAACCCAATACTAAAGATGCAATCAAAATAAAATACTAGAAATGAAAATAAACTAAATTATACTAAATTTGTGAGCAATAAGTGGAGAAAATGTGTTTACTTAGATTTCACTACTCCCTAGACATCTTTTACACGTTAATTACTTGTTATAATTGCATGGATGACGGATCGTATTCCTTAATACCATTCATGGGGTGGCACACTTAACTCCCCAATTCTATGAGCTCTTATCTCCTCCTATACCATGCCCAGCACAACTATAGGGATTATAAACAGTGGCTCATGCATTAAATACAACCAATAAAGACCTAGTGCGCGTCGGTTCATGTTTCTTAAGACGTTCAAGCATGTTACCAATTGGAGATCTGCCGGTTTTCTTAAGCCTAACATATAAATCATTCATCCAAGACAAGTATAAACAAGTAATCAACACATAATTAACATCTAGGTTTTATTAGATCCAAGCAAACACAAGATAGATCTAGCCTAGCATGATGGAATTAAGACAAGAACAAGATATAGACAACCAACACATAGACATATTGATTGAATTAAAAGAACACTTATCTCAATTACACATGAAAGGTATCAAGGGCTTGGAACCCTTGAAAAACCTATAAAATTCGCACCAAGTTCGTACTTAGGGTTTCTCCAAAACTTCTCTCCTTTTTTAATGTGAAAATTAGAAAACTATATATAGGAAAAGGGGTCTGACGGCGTCAAGACTAAACTTGTGACGCCGTCACCTCGCCGCCAAAACTCTTCTCGGACTGCCTTGATCTACATTTTACGCCGTCATGTGATAATCATTTCCAGGCCGTCATGACTTTTACTCTTGACGCCCTACTTCATGACGCCGTCAGATATATACTGGACCGTCATGGAATTCTACTCTTGACGCCGTCAGGGAGTTACTCTTGACGCCGTCACCTACTGTTCCCAGCATGGAAAATTAAGACTTTGGCGTTTTCTTCACTTTTATGCTCCAAAAACGTCCGAATTGCTTCCTTTTCCAGATTTCACTCCCAAAGTACCTAAAATCACAAAAGGAACGATTTAGGGCAATATTTGATCAAATAAATTCAATTTCGGGCTTAAATGACCCCCTAAAAACGGATCATTTTTCGCCTCATCATATACCCTTACACTTGAAATTTGCTTGTCCTCAAGCAAATGCGCTTTTATTCTAGTCAAAATACAAGTTAGGGGTCATTTAACACTAATGTAAAAGTAATTACAACAAATGATCGTTCCACTAAAGACCAATAGACAAGCACGGAGGTCATACACAAGCACCTCACAAATAGTGTTTAGATACTCACATCTCTCGGGTGTAATAAAGTGTAAATTACAATACGGAAACGGAAGATATCTCTCACTACCTGTCATAGCAAAATAGATTACCATAGGCTTGGGAAAGGATCAAACCTCCACCACATGGCGTAAGCACCTAGGATAAACTATCAAAGAGGTCTTTTAAAGGGTTGTAACGTTAGGTGTAGGGATATGAAATACACGGTTTTGTTGGATAAAGGAAGTTTTACTGGTGGCGAGTTAACAATCTTGGTCAATTACATGTACAAGATGGCGTTGCTAAGCCAAGACTAGACTCGACTTAAGCTAATAAATGAAAAATAACAAAAACATAAAATGAACATAGAATAAAAAGGGATGGTAGTCCGTATGTTTTTTCTCTTTTTCCTTTTTTCTATTTTTTTTTCTTTTCTTTTTTTCTTGTTTTTTCGATTTTTTTTTTTTTTTTTTTTTTTTTTTTTGCATACACTTTTACCCTACCATCCAAAATAATACATCATAGGGAATGAGAATTCCCCTTACACTTGAATCTTTACATACTTTACAATAAACTAATCTAATGACTCGAATTAAGATAATCAAAACACTTGGAGCACTTTTAAGATTAACGTACATATGGGGGTAATATATGATGTTCTTCCCCATTACTCCATAAAATAAGTACTTTACCCATGAGTCCCAATCGTCCCAAAACAATATGTACAAGGATATGACTTGACTTAGCAACCATGTAATCAATTAGATAGTTAACTTAGGGTTTAACAAATAACAATAATGCACTAAAAATGAGCGCATACACGGAAGGCTAAGGCGATTTGGTTGTACATTTAAGTGGGGTGTAACAAATTCTTCCTTTAAGTAAAATGCTTAAAGTTAGAAACGAAAAGATAGGCTCGGAGGGGTGTACTAGGGGTTTCGTGTACTAAAAATGAGTACAACGCTAAGGGTGTGGGAAAAATTAGTTGACTTAACTAGCCAAACCATATGACTTAAATGGTCAAGTAATTATGATACGGGTTTAACACAAGGGTGATCCTAATGCCTCTTATCATGTAGTAAATCCTACTACACGAATGTAGTCTCACTAGCGGTCTCGGGATGCATCACTAACACAAGTTCTAGAATCTAAATACTACCGGTACACTCATAAGCACTAATAGTAAATGCTTTTCCTATCAAATCTAAAGGCGAACCTCACATATTTGGGTGGAAAATTTTTCTGAATATACGGTTATGTGCTAGTCATACAATCTCTTATCCATGAGACGCTTGCTATGGCTAAAGTTTCACTCCTAAATGTTGTAAAAAATTTTAAATTTGGCGCTAAAATTGCACTAACAAGTATTTCTCATAGTTTTATTACACATCTACCATTAAACAAAACAAACTCAAGCGAAAGTGTATATGTAAGGTATCATCTTTTTACCCTCCCCTTACACTTAAGATGAACATTGTCCCCAATGTTCAAGTAAAGAATGTAAAAGTGAAAAAGTTAAAAAGAATGAAATCAAATACTCCCCTGATTCGCTCGGTATGGATAATAAGGTGGCCAGGTTAAATCTTCCTCCAAGAAAATGAACAATCAAAGCTTCCCTTCCAGAATATAAATCATCTTCTTGTCATACATAACCTGTAAAACCTGATAAAATAGACAAGACAACCTCGCGTAAAATCGGCGGCATCCTATATAAGTTACTAACTCCTAGAAAACAAGATAAGATATAATGCTTGTGGGATGAAGTTCACAGATCTCCTGGAGATTATAAAACTTAATAATTCACAAAAACCATAAGACTCCGTTAGAAAACCAAAACTGGTAAAATTTCCAGATTTTTACACTTGACGCCGTCAGAAGTGACCTGCAGAAATTCTTATGTTAAGTTTCCATAAAATTTCTGGAAAAACTTGGTCCTACTTCCTGGAAAATCCTGCAAAACTTCATTATGACTCAATACAAGCATTTGACTCTAACAAATACGAATATACATGTTCATTTAATATTGTGGAGAATCATGATCGGTTTGTTTCTTGAAAACATATTTGGGGTTTCCCCTTACAATTATCTTTTGCCAAAATACTTTTAGGTGGAGTTAAGATTAGGCCAAAACAACAAAGTAAAGTATTTCCACTATTTAGTTTAGAAACATGATCTACCAACAATAAAAATTAAGCATGCATACGGAAGCAAATAACAAACAAACAAAATAAAATCACACAAAACATGGGTTGCCTCCCAAGAAGCGCTTTTCTTTATTTAAGAGTCTTGTAGCTAGACTCAAGGTCATGGGTTAACGTGTATCGCTTATGCTCACATAACCAAGTGTGAGCCATCTAATAGTCGCCTCATCTTTCTTATATTCGTCTCCTAACTCTAAGCATCCGCGATAGTACCTTTTATTCTTTTCATGCGTGTACTTAAGTCCTTTTCTCTTATCATTCTCACTTAACATTTCCATGGGCGGATACCTACTACACTTTTCCATGAAAAAATCTTTGAACCTAGGGTGTGTGCGGGGCATTTGATAGACAAAATCTTCATCCCCATCCGAGAATGTAATTATCCCTTCTATGAGTTTTTCATCGAGGTTGGTCAACCGTTTGAAAGGTTTTCCAAACACAACTTGGGTCAACTTATTATCAATAAACTCTCCTAGATTCTCCATAACCATGAACTCAACAAGATAAACCAAGCTTCCTACAAACACATGCAATGGTATTGCCTTAGCAATAATGTTTTCTCCTTTGTATTCTAACTCATCTACCATGATTTTATTGTATTCATTACGTGAGATTATGTTCATTGGAAGAGATGAGTTGAGATAGGCGTTAAAGCTCTTAAATCCGATCTTACAAGGGAATTGCATGTTAAATGAACTATCACACTCAATCCTAGTTCTAGGGTCAACATACCTAAGAGCGTTTATTTCTTCTTCCATCCTATTCTCATTAATCACATCACCATCATCAAGATCCTCATCGGAGTCTGAATAGTAGAAAGGACTAGCCCTACGGTCATCATCATGATCAGACTCTTCTAACTTAGAATTATTATCAAAGTGGTGGTTGGGTGAGAGGTTAGGTGGGTTCTCATTTTCTACTAAAGGAAGTGGGGCGGGCATTTGGAAGATCCTACGACGAAAAACACGAATAACAGGAATCAACCGATCAATGTTATTGTGATCCATCGAAATATTTTACGAACAAAGGCACAAAGAAATAAGATAGACTAAAGAAAACCTAAAAATAAAAATAAAATCTTACTAGAAAGGAATCTAGCAAGTAGACCTAATAAAAAAAAATTCTAACCTAGACAATAACTATTTCCCAGGCAGCGGCGCCAAAAACTTGATACGTGGGAATCGCACCAGGCTTTACCTCTCAAGGGATCTTGAGAAGCTTACAACCCCCACCAGGCAGTGTACCTGATCGTTGTAGTATAGTATAGTGACAAGTACCGGGGGATTGATCGTTCAGCTTAGGAATAGTGTCGCTAGGATTAGAAAACCTAAATACTGGTTTTAAAGGTGAGGGATGATTATTTTTGTATTTTTATATTTTATGAAAGCAATTAAAAATCTCAGGTTTGAAGGATTTGGGCGGAATTAGTTGCTAATCAACTAACCCAATACTAAAGATGCAATCAAAATAAAATACTAGTAATGAAAATAAACTAAATTATACTAAAGTTGTGAGCAATAAGTGGAGAAAATGTGTTTACTTAGATTTCACTACTCCCTAGACATCTTTTACACGTTAATTACTTGTTATAATTGCATGGATGACGGATCGTATTCCTTAATACCATTCATAGGGTGGCACACTTAACTCCCCAATTCTATGAGCTCTTATCTCCTCCTATACCATGCCCAGCACAACTATAAGGATTATAAACAGTGGCTCATGCATTAAATACAACCAATAAAGACCTAGTGCGCGTCGGTTCATGTTTCTTAAGACGTTCAAGCATGTTACCAATTGGAGATCTGCCAGTTTTCTTAAGCCTAACATGTAAATCATTCATCCAAGACAAGTATAAACAAGTAATCAACACATAATTAACATCTAGGTTTCATTAGATCCAAGCAAACACAAGATAGATCTAGCCTAGCATGATGGAATTAAGACAAGAACAAGATATAGACAACCAACACATAGACATATTGATTGAATTAAAAGAACACTTATCTCAATTATACATGAAAAGTATCAAGGGCTTGGAACCCTTGAAAAACCTATAAAATTCGCACTAAGTTCGTACTTAGGGTTTCTCCAAAACTTCTCTCCTTTTTTAATGTGAAAATTAGAAAACTATATATAGGAAAAGGGGTCTGACGGCGTCAAGACTAAACTTGTGACGCCGTCACCTCGCCGCCAAAACTCTTCTCGGACTGCCTTGATCTACATTTTACGCCGTCATGTGATAATCATTTCCAGGCCGTCATGACTTTTACTCTTGACGCCCTACTTCGTGACGCCGTCAGATATGTACTGGACCGTCATGGAATTCTGCTCTTGACGCCGTCAGGGAGTTACTCTTGACGCCGTTACCTACTGTTCCCAGCATGAAAAATTAAGACTTTGGCGTTTTCTTCACTTTTATGCTCCAAAAACGTCCGAATTGCTTCCTTTTCCAGATTTCACTCCCAAAGTACCTAAAATCACAAAAAGAACGATTTAGGGCAATATTTGATCAAATAAATTCAATTCCGGGCTTAAATGACCCCCTAAAAATGGATCATTTTTCGCCTCATCAACAAGCAAGAAGATTGTTTGGGGATAAGCGTATAGATGAGATAACTGGGTGCACGAAGTGTTTTGATTTCACCACAATACAAGCTGAACACATTGGTAATCTTGATAAGATGGAGGATAAAGTTGAAAATCTAAGCCCACCAAGTACCCCAGAAGTCCTACCATTACTTGAGGAATACACACCACCCGTGACTTACCCGGAAGAAGTAGAAGAGACTATAAGAGCCCCAATAGAGGTAGAACCCTTGTACCAAACACCACTAGAGGATATAGGTTTGAATACTTGTAGTGATAACCTTACTCTTAGTTCTAAGGAAGTTCCTAGTTTTGATGAACCGGAGCCTCAACCAAAACCGTTACCTAATCTTCCATCCTTGGATGAAAATTTAGGAATTGAAATAGGTTCCGATCCACCCATCAAACCATATAGTCCGGGTAGTCTTAGGATAAAGGTAGTGGACTCTAAGCCTTGTAGAGAGAAAACCAGTATAGGAGTGGAAAATGACCTTACATGCTTACATCACCCATTTATGATTGATCACAAGAAACATTATGGGTTTAAACCGGGTTTATTAGGTCAAGATGGATCCCCAACTAGTAGTCTCTTGAAGTTGATAGAAACTGATCCCTTTCTAGGAGAAAATCTTAATCCACCCATTAACCCGATTGAATTTGGTAATGTTATGATGATAGGAGCACACCCCTTTGAGCATATAATTCATCCACCACACTTTCCTCACGAGGCATATTTCCACCCTGAGGGTGTGTATCGCTACTTTCACCCGCACTTAACCCTAAGTGTAGAGAAAACCTCCCCTATTTCCGTTAAATAAGGGTAGAGTCAGGCTCATAACTCAAACAAAAACAAGCGCTTCTAGGGAGGCAACCCAAGCTTTATTTATTTATTTGTTTATTTGATTTTATTTGTTTCCGTATGCATGTTTTATTTTTGTTGCTTGTGGTTCATGTTTCAAAGTAAATTGTGAAAATGCTTTATTTTATTTTTAATTTCGTCTTAATTGCATATAAAGGTATTTTGCAAAAGATAAGTGTAAGGGAGATCCGAATTTGTTTATAAGAATGAAATTGAGCATGAACCACAACAATATTAAGTGAACATGTATATTCGTATTTGTTAGAGTCAAATGCTTGTATCGAGTCATTATGAAGTTTTGCAGGATTTTCTAGGAAGTAGGACGAAGTTTTTCCAGAAATTTTTCGGAAACTTAACATAAGAATTTCTGCAGGTCACTTCTGACGGTGTCACGAGTTTACTCTTGACGGCGTCACGTGTAAAAATCTGGAAATTTTACCAGTTTTGTTTTTCTAACGGAGTCTTAAAGTTTTTGTTGAATTATTAGTTTTATAATCTCCAGGAAATCTGCAAACATCATTCCACAAGCATTATATCTTATTTTGTTTTCTAGGATTTATTAGTATATGTAGATTGCCGCCGATTTTATGCGAGGTTGCCTTGTCTGTTTTCTTAGGTTTTACAGGTTATGTATGACAAGAAGATGATTTATATTCTGGAAGGGAAGCTTTGATTGTTCATTTTCTTGGAGGAAGATCTAACATGACCACCTTATTGTCCATACCGAGCGAATCAGGGGAGTATTTAATTTCATTCGTTTTACTTATTTCACTTTTACATTCTTTACTTGAACATTGGGGACAATGTTCATCCTAAGTGTAAGGGGAGGGTAAAATGATGATACCTTACAGATACACTTTCGCTTGAGTTAGTTTGTTTGATGGTAGATGTGTAATAAAACTATGAGAAATACTTGTTAGTGTAATTTTAGCGCCAAATTTAAAATTTTTTACAACATTTAGGAGTAAAACTTTAGCCATAGCAAGCGTCTCATGGATAGGAGATTGTATGACTAGCACAAAACCGTACTATTCAGAAAAATTTTCCACCCAAATATGTGAGGTTCGCCTTTAGATTTGATAGGAAAAGCATTTACTATTAGTGCTTATGAGTGTACCGGTAGCATTTAGATTCTAGAACTTGCGTTAGTGATGCATCCCAAGACCGCTAGTGAGACTACATTCGTGAAGTAGGATTTACTACATGACAAGAGGCATTAGGATCACCCTTATGTTAAACCCGTATTATAATTACTTGACCATTTAAGTCATATTACTTGGCTAGTTAAGTCAATTAATTTTCCCACACCTTAGCGTTGTACTCATTTTTAGTACACGAAACCCCTAGTACACCCCTCCGAGCCTATCTTTTCGTTTCTAACTTTAAGCATTTTACTTAAAGTAAGAATTTGTTACACCCCACGTAAATGTACACCCAAATCGCTTTAGCCTTCTGTGTATGCACTCATCTTTAGTGCATTATTGTTATTTGTTAAACCCTAAATTAATTATCTAATTGATTACATGGTTGCTAAGTCGAGTCATATCCTTGTACATATTATTTTGGGACGATTGGGACTCAAAGTACTTATTTTATGGAGTAATGGGAAAGAACATCAATTATTACCCCCATATGTGCGTTAATCTTAAAAGTACTCCAAGTGTTTTAATTTTCTTAATTCGAGTCATTAGATTAGTTTATTGTAAAGTATGTAAAAATTCAAGTGTAAAGGGAATATTCATTCCCTATGATGTATTATTTTGGATGGTAGGGTAAGAGTGGTTGAAAAAAAAATAAAAAAATAAAAAAAATCAAAAAAATAAATAAAAAATAATAAAAAATAAATAAAAAATAAATAGAAAAAAAATAGAAAAAGAAAAGAGAAAACGGACTACCATCCCGTTTTATTCTATGTTCATTTTATATTTTTGTTATTTTTCATTTATTAGATTAAGTCGAGTCTAGTATTGGCTTAACAACGCCATATTGTACATGTAATTAACCAAGATTGTTAACTCGCCACCTGTAAAGACCCCTATATCCAACAAAACCGTGTATTCCATATCCCTACACCTAATGTTACAACCCTTTAAAAGACCTCTTTGATAGTTTATCCTATGTGCTTACGCCATGTGGTAGAGGTTTGATCCTTTCCCAAGCCTATGGTAATCTATTTTGCTATGACAGGTAGTGAGAGATGTTTTCTATTTCCATATTGTGATATTACTTTATTGCACCCGAGAGATGTGAGTATCTAAACACTATTTGAAAGGTGCTAGTGTATGACATCCGTGCTTGTCTTTGGTCTTTAGTGGAACGATTATTTGTTGTAATTACTTTTATATTAGTGTTAAATGACCTCTAACTTGTATTTTGATTAGAATAAAAGCGCATTTGCTTGAGGACAAGCAAATCTCAAGTGTAAGGGTATATGATGAGGCGAAAAATGAACCACTTTTAGGGGGTCATTTAAGCCCGGAATTGACTTTATTTGATCAAATATTACCCTAAATCGTTCCTTTTGTGATTTTAGGTACTTTGGGAGTGAATTCTGGAAAAAGGAAGCAATTCGGACGTTTTTGGAGCATAAAAGTGAAGAAAACGCCAAAGACTTAATTTTTCATGCTGAGAACAGTACTTGACGGCGTCAAGAGGAAGAACCTGACGGCGTCAAGAGTAAAAGTGCTGACGACCCAGTGCAAACCTGACGGCGTCACAACAAGGGCGTCAAGACTAAATTTTGTGACGGCCTGCATAAGGAGAATACATGACGGCGTCAGACCCAGATCTAGGCAGTCCGAGGAACTATTTGGCGGCGAGATGACGGCGTCAGACATTTGTTCTTGACGCCGTCACCTATCAAACTCAATATATAGTTTTCTATTTTTCATTCATAGAGAGAGGAACTTGTGTGGAGAAACTAGGGCCGAACTTTGTAAACCCTAGCTCATATTTTACAGTATTTTCAAGGGTTTTCACCCCTTGAATCCTTTCATGTGCTATTGAGATAAGTCTTCTCTTAATTCAATCAATATGTCTATGTGTTGGTTGATTATATCTTGTGCTTTTCTTGATTTCAACATGCTAGGCTAGATCTATCTTGTGTTTGCTTGGATCTAATGAAACCTAGATGTTAATTATGTGTTGATTACTTGTTTATGGTTGTATTGGATGAATGATTTCAATGTTAGGCTTAAGAAAACTGGCAGATCTCCATTGTGTAACATGCTTGAACGTCTTAGGAAACATGAACCGATGTGTAGTAGGTTTTATTGGTTGTATTTAATGCATGAGTAAATTCTAATGATCCCATGTTAGGAGCTTCTTAGCCGGCTCAACATAGGAGTGAAGTAGGCGCTCATAGGATTGGGGAAGTAAGTACGCCACCCCATGAATGGTATTAAGGAATAGAATCCGTCATCCACGCAACTATAACAAGTAATTAACGTGTAAAAGATATCTAGGGAGTAGTGAAATCTAAGTAAACACATTTCTCCCACATATTGCTCACAACTTTAGTAAAATTTAGTTTATTTTCATTTTTAGTATTTTATTTTGATTGCATCTTTAGTAATTGGGTTAGTTGATTAGCAACTAATTCCGCCCAAATCCTTCAAACCCGAGATTTTTAATTGCTTTCATAAAAATATAAAAAATACAAAAAGAATCATCCCTCATCTCTAGACCTAGTCTTTAGGTTTTCTAATCCTAGCGACACTATTCCTAGCTGAACGATCAATCCCCCGGTACTTGTCATTATACTATACTACATCGATCAGGTACACTACCTGGTGGGGGTTGCAAGCTTCTCGAGATCCCTTGAGAGGTAAAGCCTGGTGCAATCCTTACGCATCGGTCCGAAAGGGAGAGGGAGGGGTAATGGTGTGAAGGAGAAACAAGGTTCGTTGGATGATGTATATGGTGCTAAGGCGGGAAACGCTCAAGCTGCTAAGCTCGACGATAATTTGGTTTTTCCTAAGTTAAGTACCTTGGCTGAGTGTATTGATCTGATGCATGGTGATGCGAGTGTTGATTCTCAAGAACATGTTACTACGGATAGTGGTTGAGTGCTAGTGAAATCCCCAAGTCGAATCTTGTAGTGGTTGATCGGGGAAAACAAAACTTGAATGGTATTTCTTAAGGGCCTGGTATAACTAAAAATAACAAGGATTTTTGCTCGTATGCTAAGTTGTTTATGGATGAAACAAGAAGGAAAGGAGCAAACTTTCGTCCATTGCTAGCACCGGCAGGAACGGGGCGGATGTAGCAGTCTCGTTAAAATTGGTTCATGTTGTTCAAGAAAGGTTTAGTAATACAGTTTATGGTTTCTTTAATTTTAGGCAAATGTGTGGCATACCCAGTTTTCGAGAACTATGTAAAGAATACTTGGAGTAAGTTTGGTCTAGTTAAATGAATGATGAATTCTAAAGGTATATTTTTCTTTAAGTTCAATTTTAAAGACGGGATAGATGCAATGCTTGAAAATGGACCATGGTTAATTTGTAACGTGCCATTAATTCTAAAAAATGGTCAACGGATATGAATATTATGAAGGAGGGTGTGTGTAATATTTGAGTTTGGGTTAAGTTTCATGATATTCCTATTACCGCATTCACGGAATATGGTTTAAGTGCTATTGAAACCAAACTTGGCACCCCATTGATGCTTGATTCCTACACGGCCACTATGTGCATGGAATCGTGGGGTAAGTCTAGATATGCATGTGTCATGATTGAGTTGAAAGTTGATATGGAGTTAAGATACTCAATTATTGTTGCGGTTCCAAAATTTGTGGGTGATGGGCACATGATGCACACTATTCGTATTGAGTACGAGTGGACACCTCCTCGTTACTCAGGTTGCAAAGTATTTGGTCATGTTTTTAATGAGTGTCCTTAGAAAATTGCTACAGATGCTATTAAGAATACGAAAACGCCAAGGCAAGTTGTTCGTGGCTTCCAAATTGGTATAAAAAGTCACTGTTTGTTTATAAACTTAAGGCACCAAGGAAACCAAAGGAAACTAATGATAAAAATGATACTATGGTTCCTTCCATATCGAATCCATTTGATGTTTTGAGCTCTATGACATATGAGGAGGAAGGAAAGGGTCGTAAATCTTCTAGTTCACATGAAAAGAGCCTAGTGGAAGGCAATGGATAAACATGCGAATGCTCCTAGTGATCCATTTGGTATTACAATTACTACATCTATGGTTGATAGGATTAATAAAATAGAAAGTCAAATGCTTGATGGGAAGCTTGTGCTATTAGGCGATGATGGGAAGCCGCTTCCTATGTAAAAGGAGGCTAATGTGACATCGGTCTGTGGACCTAGTTCTACTATAGAAATGTAAGGGGAAGACTCAGATAGTGATGAAGTCGAAGATATTTATGACGAGAGTTCTCACTTCATGACTAATGGAGGTGTATATGATGCTAATTTACATGAGGATGAAGATTATGATCTATATGACACTTATGACCTTCAAGGTTTAACTCCGGAACATCGGGCGTTTTGTGATGCGATGGATGTTAATCTTCGTGGTCAGTTTAAACATTAGCTTTATTTCTTGTCCTTATAGTAGTTGTTCATAAGATTGGTTTGTTTTTCTTATGTTAGTTTTGGTTTGAAGCACAATTGGTGCATTTGTCTCCCGTCTTTGTAATGGGTTTAGATGTCGGATATACCCACATCCTCTGTACTTAAATATTTTTTTAGAGTAATAAGATTTACCAGGTTTATCCACTTTACCCAAAAACTATTACGTGGATGGTCCTTGTTCCTTTAAAACTAATTTCATAAGAGGTCATTTTGGCTAGCGAGAATATATAAAAGTAACAAAAGTTATTTGAGAAGATTTGAAAATAGTGATAAATCATTTCTGTAAAATTAGGGTGTTAGAACCTTTTAAATCATGTTATTCTACATATAGTTAAAATCATTTGAACGTCAAAAATGGTTAACCGTAAAGTCGTGAACCGAACTATGGGTAATCGCTAACATCGGGTACCCGCATGTGTAGTTACCCGCCTAGTGTAGTTCAGTTTTGAATAGTAAAAATAAATTACCCGCCCCACGATGGATAATTTAAATCTTCCAACTAACTGAATCAAACCGCCGTAACGACCCCTGCTAATTAATCAAGAAATGAATCAACGCTTTGAATGTAAAACCACGAGTGTATACATCTACTAATAAAAAAATGCAATCGCTACCATACAAACATCGTATAGATAAGTTTACAGAGTATACGTAAAAATATGAAGGACCACAAACCTGCTTACAACATAGTTAGTTTGGACAACAAAACAAGGCCTTGTAATCTGGAGATTGTATGCAGTTGCCTAGCCCGTCAGACATATTATGGCGAGGTTTCATTTTGCGTATGCATGTTGGTATATATATACATATAAAGAAATACCACACGATCGTTTTTTATTGCAAATGTGATTAAGGTATTACATTAAGAGTTATCTCAGATTGAAAAGAACTAACATACATTACTAATATAACATACACAATCATATGTTAGCTTGGTACATTTGTGAGTGTCAAGTGACCATTCCCCAAGAACTGTTTACAGGTTTTCAATCTCCGTATCTCCAGTATCGAACGATCAAAAACAGCATCATGTATAATCATCAAACAAAGACTATGAAAAAGAAACAAGAGAAGATTGGGTTGAACCCTTGATGAATCTGATATTAAATAACTGAAAAGGGTTAACAATATGTTTACAGAATCCTACCCTATTTATATCAATTGAATCGTTGCTTCATGTGTGATAGAACAAAAGACATGTCGATGACTAAAAACTAAACGTTATAATACTTCTAAATGTTATAACCCTAAAACTATATAACCATTTATACCCATTATGAACCAGCCCAATACTATGGGTTTACAAACTTCACTTCTAATTACAATTTATAACACTAATCTTCTAACTTTAACTATTGTTTTGTCATTATATTTCCAACATATTCCTCCCTAATGACAAAAACAGATAATTCCTTGCTTCTCCTTGTTCAATCTTTCTTGTTCCTTGATGCCTTCTTGTTCATACTTTCTTCAGATCTTGATTTCTCCATGACTTTTGCTTTTGTTGCAGAGTTGTCATCCTTCTTGCTTTCTTACTTGCTTACTTGTGATCATATGATCGGTTCTTACTTGCTTCGAAACACAACGGTTTCTCTTACTTGATTTGAAACACAACGGTTTCTCTTACTTGCTTTGAAAACACAACGGTTTCCCTTACTTGGATCTTTGTGACAAAACCTTCATAATCTTGAAACTGCCATGTTTCTTCCTTTTGGTTAACCACCGGTTTGGTGGTGTAACCATTTTTTCTTTCTTCCTCCATCGACATCTTGAATCTTGAATGATGAATTGTTATGTTGCTTGATCCCTTCTCTCTAATACCAATGTTCACATGTCTTGCATCTCTGTATCTCCAGGATCGAATGATCAAAAACAGCATCATGTACAATCATCAAACAAAGACTATGAAAAGGGAACAAGAGAAGATTGGGTTGAACCCTTAATGAATCTGATATTAAATAACTGAAAAGGGTTAACAATATGTTTACAGAATCCTACCCTATTTATATCAATTGAATCGTTGCTTCATGTGTGATAGAACAAAAGACATGTCGATGACTAAAAACTAAACGTTATAATACTTCTAAATGTTATAACCCTAAAACTATATAACCATTTATACCCATTATGACCCAGCCCAATACTATGGGTTTACAAACTTCACATAATACATCCTAATCTATTCTAATTACAATTTATAACACTAATCTTCTAACTTTAACTATTGTTTTGTCATTATATTTCCAACATATTCCTCCCTAATGACAAAAACAGATAATTCCTTGCTTCTCCTTGTTCAATCTTTCTTATTCCTTGATGCCTTCTTGTTCATACTTTCTTCAGATCTTGATTTCTCCATGACTTTTGCTTTTGTTGCAGAGTTGTCATCCTTCTTGCTTTCTTACTTGCTTACTTGTGATCATATGATCGGTTCTTACTTGCTTTGAAACACAACGGTTTCTCTTACTTGATTTGAAACACAATGGTTTCTCTTACTTGCTTTGAAAACACAACGGTTTCCCTTACTTGGATCTTTGTGACAAAACCTTCATAATCTTGAAACTGCCATGTTTCTTCCTTTTGGTTAACCACCGGTTTGGTGGTGTAACCATTTTTTCTTTCTTCCTCCATCGACATCTTGAATCTTGAATGATGAATTGTTATGTTGCTTGATCCCTTCTCTCTAATACCAATGTTCACATGTCTTGCATCTCTATATCTCCAGGATCGAATGATCAAAAACCGCATCATGTATAATCATCAAACAAAGACTATGAAAAGGGAACAAGAGAAGATTGGGTTGAACCCTTAATGAATCTGATATTAAATAACTGAAAAGGGTTAACAATATGTTTACAGAATCCTACCCTATTTATACTAATTGAATCGTTGCTTCATGTCTGATAGAACAAAAGACATGTCGATTCCTAAAAACTAAACGTTATAACCCTAAAACTATATAACCGTTTATACCCATTATGACCCAGCCCAATACCATGGGTTTACAAACTTTCCATAATACATCCTAATCTATTCTAATTACAATTTATAACACTAATCTTCTAACTTTAACTATTGTTTTGTCATTATATTTCCAACAAGAACAAGCCAAAATCGATGTATACATTAAGAGTGCTAGGTGTACTAAGCCATAAGTGCGTGTTATAGGTGTTGTCCACGTCACATCAACTTTTACCTCATAACATTCATATAACACAAAATCAAAACACACTCCCCAAAGCATTTCTATAACACACAACCAAAGACCCCACTAGCTCAAACCACCTTTTACACTAAAAAAAAATAAAATAAAATAAAATAAATTAAAAGACCGTTACCACAATGGCGGTGGCACCTATAACGAGCATGCACGGTACAGTGTTGGCAGATTACGAACACCATAGGTGCCATTTTGGCACTATACATTACAAGGTGCTATGGTGAGTGAACTCCAAATAAATAAACCATCAAAGATTACTTTGGGAAAGTCTATTCGCATATCAACTATCATTTAATTTGCATAGTTACATATATTTTTTCATGGGATACGTTCAACTTTATTATACATAGATCATATGATATCACGTTCACCTTGATTCCGTATCACGTTCACCTTGTATTTTTGCTGTCACTTTTTGTATATTTTGATGTCTCTCCACCTTGATTCCATATATTGGCTTGTATCGCTCGGGGCACCATAAACGCCACACTTAAAATACAAGTCCCCTCGACCTTGGTCATGTGACTCAAATTTCTTAATGTTGTTAATATAAACCGTAAGTCTCCCTTCATTCACGTTGTGGATTAAGTTCACCTTGAACCATTTATCGTATAAATCAGTGGCAATTACTTTCCCGCTATAGACCCTCATGTCTCCATTGTAAATCCTTAGTATTAATGTCGTTGCACCGTGGGCCGCACCATGGATTTGCAGTATTGTAGCACCCGACGTTCCATGTGGTACAAAAGCATGACCTTCGAATTGCCAAATTCCAGACGTGTAGTCCGGCTGCATATGAACATGTTAAATGATTGAACCGTATAACATCTTAAACTATGCATAATGTTTGCATTGCATTCTGAAAGCGGCCGTGTAGTTATTTGTTCTATAGGTAGCAAGAAGTAATCAGTAGTTAGTGTTTCAGTACACTGCAAGTGATTCACTTGATTGTTTAGAGGTTAACTACGTAGTTTTGTATGAATTTAGCAATAGTTGCAACAAAAATCATTTCAAATTTTACATATTACTCAAAGGGTATTTTACAACTAATTTTAGTTACCTACCTTAACAAATAATACTTACCACTATATGAGCTTCAGTCCGAGGCCGTGTGCTACTTCCACGCTTGAATGGCTTATCATTTGAGTAAACCCAAAATCGATGAACTCCATTCTTGAAACTATATCGGCTTTCAAGTGGTACGTTGTAAGGTTTTTGCAATCTGAAGTTACTTGAAGTTAAGGGGATATTAGTAAACCCTTGTGTTGGATCAATAGCAAACACCATTATTCTAGCATCAATAACTGAAATCAATAGTAAAACTAAGAGAAACATGTTGCAACTACAAAGTCTCTTCATTTTTTTCTCTAGGGTTTGTTTGATGTACAAATTTTTGGTGCATAAAGAAAGAGTTGAGGACTGTTTATATAAAGGTAAGAAGCATAGTGTATTGTAATTGTTTCTATGTGTGTCAAACTAGATGTATATCCGTGCAAAACAATGGTGTATAGCGGCAAATAATTATACTTGTGAAATCGTATTTTTGTACTGCCATATATTAACTTTCATTAAATTTTAAGTTTTCAAAAAAAAATATATGCACCCTTTATAAGTAATAAAGATTAGCCGGAGAATTTGAAGGTAGTTTAGCTTCTTTCTAACTAAAATTATTTTTAAGTTATTTTTCATAAAATTATTATTAAGTTTATATTGTCGGTATCTTAAGTTGCTGTTTGTTTATTAAGAGGTTCTGAATCTGAATTTGATTTGCACATCTGAATCTGAATCTGAGGCGTGTTTGTTTTTTTGTAAAAAAATATCTGAATGATATGAATATGATGCAATTTTATTCTTACGACAGATAAACATTAAAAGACATTAAGAGGCAACAAGACATCCCCTACACATTTTGTTGGTTAAGAGGTTTGAGCATCTATCGCTTCTGAACGAGAAGAAAAAAAAAACAAACGCACTTAATAACCCAAATGTCTGACCGCGTCTGAACAAGTCAGATTAAGAGGCACTTTTTAAAAAACAAACACCACCTTAGTGATGAGATAGAGATGGTGACAAGCAAGTATTCCAAGATCAATAAATTTTTTTATGCTAAATCTGAACTAATACAAGTATTAGCAGACAAATATATAACTAAACCACTTGCACCATATACATTCTTATAAACAACAAAATATATCGCCTAATCAAATGGATAATTGTTTTCCAAATGATTCGGAAGGGCCGATGCTACAAACATAAAAAGTAAGTTTTGCTAAAGACAGCCTGAGGGTTGTGGTAATAATTTAATATAATATTTTTTACTACAATTATTTGTGAAAAACTAATTCGTCCAATGAGAATAAAGTGTTTGTCATGTATCCAAATTTGTAAGGATTTCATCTACTTTTATCGGAAACGTCATCCAATAAGAATTAATCATTAGTTCATATGTAATAAAATCAATCTCTTAACAGCAATCCTTAGGGCTGACAATAGCAAAACCCAGTGAGGGCTCTTAATATGCAGGAGGAGGGAAAAAAAAAAAAAAAACTTGAAATCTTAACTGCCTCTTATTAGCTCTTAATGACAGAGAAAAAAGAAACACTTTTTGGTCCAAATCTCTAAATGCGTTTGACTGAGTTAGATTAAGATGCTATTAAGAAATGTTTTTAGGAAGACAAACACAAACTTAGACTTGATAAGGTGGTGGTGCTTTAACATTTGTAGGTTGTAAAAATTTGGATTCATTTCAAAAGTTAAAAAAAAATAATAATAAAATAAAAAAACAGTTATTAAACTAGATGTTGAACGGGTGCTTAACACCTCTTAATGTCTCGTAATTTTGTTTTCTTTTCCTTTATTCTTCATTTTGTATTTTTTATCTTGTTTCGAGTTTTATATTCGTATAGATGGTAACTTTATAGAAAATCACCGCATATTTTTTGTTAAATGAAAAAATGTAAAGGATGATAAAATTTATGGGTGACAATTCATACTGAAACGTTATAACATAATCCAAACACATCTTGACACATTGAGAATGTCAATCCAAACATGTCCCCTTATTAAAAGAGTTACCCATGTCGACCACCCATGTAAACACAACCATAATCCGTTTATTATTGGGTCGATGATAATTAGTGTTTGTGATGGGTGAAAAATTTTTATGATAATCTAACAAATTCTGACAACTTTTTACAAAAACAAACACATATATGAGTCATATTCATATTTTTAATCCTTTATTCACGTTAAGATTGAATAAGATTCAGACATTTCAATCACATATTCAGATTTACATGTGCGAATCAGATTTAGAGCCTCTTCTTAATAAACAAACAACGCCAAAGTAAAAAAGTTAAAATCTGGTATTGAAGATTCTGTTAGATACCGAAATCGGCTGAATCTATCGTGTCCTAATTTGGTATATCTTGTAAATCTCCAAGTTTGGCATTGTGTAGAATACAAAGGTTTTACGTGTTGTGTATTACGAAGGATTTCTTAGACAACAATACAATACTAACGTCATTTATAATGTAGTATACAAACTATTCGCAGTTACAAATATATATCATAAAGTACAACTTTATAATCAAATAGTCGACATTCGATACGTTTAAGTAGGATGCGGGAACTAGGGGTTTACGGAACCCGATAGATGTTTGTTGCCTAGTGTATATTTTCGTTAAAATCTTAAATTTTCAAAAAATTGGTCCCAAAATTATGTGTCACATAAACACGTGTCCAGTTTAATTAGTCCACTAATATTTCAATAAAAAAAAAATACACATCATGTTAATTTGTTTTAAAAAAAATACTAGTATATTTTAGTTTATTTTTATCTCTTTTACTCGTAAAAGAAATTTGTGCACCTTGTGACTTAATGTCTTAAGTCCGCCCATGTTTCAAAGTTAGATAGCATATTTTAAGATTTTGTGATACTAGCTTTTTGTTTATTAAAAAAAAGAAAAAAAATGTTTTTTTTTTTTTTTTTTTTTTTTTTTTTTTTTTTTTTTTAAGGATGAGTAGTAACAAATTATAAGCAAATAAATCATTTCTCGTGTTCCAAAATGAAAAATCATTTCTCATTTATTTACTTAACAAGAATCGTACTCGTAAAATTTACTTTTGAACAATATTAAAATTTTGAAATTCTTAGTAATCTAAGCCCAGGCCCACTTTGAGTTCAATATTATTTTTTTGTGCTCAATGGGTTGCTTTTGTTCACAGCTTTTTGGGCTCAGTTTGCTTGTAAGAAAGTATTCAATGAGGAATGAGTTGCTTTTTATTGTTTTACAACTTTTACGTTAGTATATGTTTTAGCTTATTTATCTTTCATGATATTGTCATCTAATCACAATTATCGACAGGTACTTCATTAAGATCGTTAAGTGTTCAAACGTAAGGAACATATAAAATATCCTACATTATGGACATACTCGGGGATTACATGACTTGCACATATGGTGTTAAGTTGGGCATATATGGAATTAACCCTATTCCTATTTATCAAGTCTTTATACATACAAAGTTTAACAACACCTTAATCAAATTATATATCGTTTAATGGACAAGATAAAGTTGGGTTTATTGATACTTGCTCAGTTGCTCCTTTGTTTATGATGACGCCTTTTATAGTAGACCAGGAGACCCCAAGTTGCGACTTGCAGAGAAACTTCAGATATCAGTAAATTCATCGCTCTGTAGTAGCAGTGTTACATATATATTCCTTGTACGTAAGTCTTTTTTCTCCATCTCTCGCTCTTTACTGTACACATTTGTTTTCTTCGTACAAACCGTTTGAATAAAACTTGCATAATTATCGCAGGTTTCTTAAGAGATTGTGGTTTCGAGTGACTCTATCGATGTAACGATCAATTATGAATGATTGAAGCATGTTTAAAGATCATTATAACGAGAACGGTATACTCCTAATCATCAAGCCCGTTGTTCTAATCGACTTACAAGTCAAGTAATTGGACAAGTATATACATTAATGTTTAACTTACATTAGTTTTTTGGTATTATTTGACTTTTGATTCCTAACTTCACCTAATCTTGGCCCTTAAAACTATCATTTTACTTTATTAATACACCAAATTAGATACGACACCACATGTGAAGTCGTGACTGGTCTTTTGTTTCACTGACATTTTACTTTACTTGGCCAAACAATTTGCTCGTGAATCTTGCAGTTCATGATTTCTCTTTTTGAGTAAAGTTCAAGTATTGTTTTTACTTTTTACAGTCTAGATATAATTCACCTTTTGGCTTCTCAATCGTATTCTCTACATCAATACTTTTTAGCTTTACTTTTAGTTTGATAAGACTAGTTTTTAGTTTGATAATTCAATTTCGAATGTCGATAATTAAAAGTAAAAATCACCAAGTACATGAAGAGATTATAAGTTTTTAGTTTGATAATGAATCAAAGGACTTGTGGTCTAGTGGGTGGGGCTTAACTTGTTAAGCAAGCCACAAGTGGGAGTAGTACCGGGTGGGTGACCACCCGGGAAGTCCTCACTTGTGGTCCACTTGTAGACCATATTGTTCCGGAGATATATTGCAATGATGGATTTGAACCCTTGAGCCACTCGTTGCGGGGGTTCGAATCTTGAGCATGGCCCGGTTTTCATCCGACTGTTTCTCCAGCAAGGTAAACTTGTGTGGAGGCAGTACGATTTCCGGGGGAAATCCGTTACCACCTGAGATCAGCGTGGACCCGGTTCAGACAACATAGTCTGGCGGGGTGGCGATGGGGCCTTCGCTGTCCGCGAAAGTGGTCGATTCTAAGTTGAAATTCACCTTTCAAAAAAAAAAATACATGAAGAGATATTATGATATGGGCAAAAGTGTGAAAGTGACGGTTTATTTTTATTTACGTTTGTACAGTTTGGTCAATGATGTACCTTTTGGGAATCAATCATTTTATTTACATTTTCATGAAACATTCCAATGAACTTTAACAGATTTTTATTGAGACATGCTCCAATAATTTCGTTTTATATTATATAATAATTTGTAAATTTGAATAATATTACAAAGATTATTAGAAAATGACATTATACTAGGATCTTAGAATCCTGATCCAATTTTACAATCATGATTTTAAAAAGACGAAAATGATCTTAGATTTGATCCCGATCTTAAAAACCTTGGTCTCATTAGTTGGTCACTAAGTCAATGTAAACATTTCTTTTCATGTGTCACTCTTGAGGTAAAGCATTTGAGTCGACTAGAACTATTACTCCCTCTATTCAAAAATAATTTTCATGTTTTGATTTTTTGAAGTCTTCTTTTCTCGATTTTGACATTAGTTATGTTCTTTTATGTATATAATATTTGATACAAAATATATAAATATATCATGCTTTAAATGTATTTTCATGAGGCAATTATTTTAAGTCGAGGAATACTTGTCAATTTTTTTTATGGTCACAGAGGTTCAAAGGACGCATCGTCCCCCTCTGCCACGAGTTGTCCTTGTTACACCAACGTCATGCATGGTGGTGTGCTTATTAGGTAGATACGTTGACGGATCTGGATTTTCGAGAAGGTGTTGCCTTAATTGTCATTTGAGTTAACTAAAGTTACAGCACAAAAGACGGAAGTAGCAAAAAGAATTTATAAAGGACTGGCCATACTAAAATCCAACAGTTTTTCAAAATGAATTTATATTTCGTAACTTAAAATCGAGTGAACTACCCTAGTGTGGGTCCGTCTTGTGAAACTCAAAAACTACACAAAGGGAAATGATTTGCACACTCATGTTTTTTATTGACACACTCCAACTTATGCATTAACCTGTTGTACTGTGTATACATCTTGCTTTAACTGTTTGTACATTTGAGTGCGCCTTACAGAAATATCATTATATTTCTTCATATAAAGCAAACTTGAGTGTAATTACCACTTAACCAATGGGTGGGTTTTGTGTAACGTGAAAAGTGGTGCGATCTTCAAGATCTCATGGAGCTAAAGACCGTCAGAAGCCCGGATTCATTGGATTTTTGCACGTGGCAGACACTTGACGTCTAAATATCCTAAACATTCTAAAAAATATACGAGTACTTTATCTCCTCATGATTGACACCTAATTAAACATTTTGCTAATCACTATGTCTATTTTCTTTGATTACCGTTATCTTTTTCCAAAAAGGTTAATTATCACTTGTATATATGGTATCTTTAGTCTTAAGTCATGTTCTTTTAATACCAAAACAAGTAAGCAAGCTTGTAATCATGTACTTCTTGTTTTCACAGGGACAAAATACTGTAGATGATAGACACATATTAAATTACTAGGGCATAAGAGCGTTATCATTATTTTAACACAAACGTTCATTTAATCAATGTAATTTATGAGGAAATAGGTTTTGGGGCCAACTCTTGCATATAAGGTAAATCGGACATGTGCTCATTGACAGAACTACTGGTGTCGGGTTTCTAAAAATCGACCCGTCAATATTTAAAAGTGGTGCACAAGAACAACATTTTCTCCCTAATCTAAACGTTGTGAGAAGGAAGATAGTGTTGAAATAGATACTAATATTAATCACTTGTTGAACTTTAATGCGTAGAACATACTACTTCCGTTACCATATGCATATATGCAGAGCCGTGTACGAAAGTGTGTGAGGCGTACAATTGCACAGAGCCTCAAAATGTAAACCTCCTTGTATAGGGCCTCGAAATTTACTACTCACAAAAAATGTAATTATATATGATTCTATGTTCTCTATATTTTTTAAAATTGATGCTAAATTACCGTCATATTCAATTACGATATAATCTTTTGGGTTTTGCTAACCTTTACTCGGTGAGCACAGATTAATTTGTTTATAAAATGAATGTTTTAATTAATTTGAGTGAAAATCATATTCAAATATAGTAATTTACAAATTCATTTAATATATTTTTAATGCATTTTTTGGTTCATTGTGTTAATTAACTACACCTTAACCTCTGCTTAGCGGGCACTTGTTAGCAAAATCTTAAGCTTTGACACAGTGCCTCCGAAATCTAAGCTATGGCACTGACCATGTGTATCTTTGATTATTTTAATGAAAAGTTTGACTATTGTTAAAAATCAAATTTTAACGTTTTAATGTAGCACCTAACCTACTATTAATGGTTAATCAATGAGTAACTACTAAAGTACACTTAAGAAGCTTTGTCTTGACTTTTATGATCATCTGTATTTTGAGTGAGATGCTTTTTGTGGTTTTGTTAAATCATTTCATATTTAAGAATGTCTTTATTCTAAGTAGCAAATACTACGTAGTTACATTTGATACGTGGTTCTACATATAGTTAAGCTACCATTTCACGTTTAAATTAAGCTTTAATCCAACAACATGCAACCAATAATTAAATATTTGGTTAAATTAAAAGACTAGAGGGTCAAACATGTAAAAATATTCTACTAAGAACTAACTAGAAATGATAAAGTCCATCATAGTGAACACCCGTTAGTTTGACATGTGCTCCGAGGCAGAGATGGAACTTGAACGTTTTTGCTGGAAGGGCCAACTTATAAAGTATTTATTTTAAGGGGGTTCAATATACACAATATTGAAATGTTTGTATTAAAAATGACTAAAAGTAAAAATAAAAAGGTATAAAATGTATATAGAGTCAAAAATTTTGGGGGAGACCGCAACCCCCCTCGGCCCCTTATATGTTCCTTCCTTGCTCCGAGGAAGACTCATATGGTCATAGACGATGCTTGTTTCTTCGATCAAGTTAAAATGGTCCAATGCGAGATTTAATTAGGTGAATACTCGAGATTAAGCATATAGACTATGAGGAAGAAAGAGCATATGGCATACACGAGCCGAATATCACAAATGAGTGAATGCTATACAGTTAAGTCGAGATAACAAGATTAATGGTTTCGATCTACCATTTTCATTGTCAAGTGGATTACCAAGCTAATATTTCGCCATTTTAAAAAACTAATAAGTAATTGAGTAGCATGTTGGCCATTGCACCCTCAAGAGGGTTTGTGAGATTCAATCATTGGTTTCTTTATGATACTGTCTAAGATATATAATGAAAATGTCATAAGACTAGCACATGTCATTTTCGAAAGAGATATCATAACTATTTTTTATTGTGTTAAATGTTAAAGATGCTCGATGGATATCATATCATATCGACTATCATGGTCGTTATGTGTCCTTCATAATAATGACCTAACTTGCCATAAAATGATGGAATAAAACATTAGCTAAACTAACTAAGTCGGTAGTTTAAGATACTCCTAATTATAACTTCATGATAACTTGATCATTCGAAAATCTATCCTTTGGTAATCCAGCAAAAACGAAACACAAAGCTAAAACCGGACGAGTAAAGATAACACATCCGGGCTCAGAATGAAAACAACATCGAGTTCTAAAGAGCTATTAGAATCTGTATGATTCTTTTTTCTTTCTTTTGAAGACAAAAATATATTAAAAACAACCAAAATAAAACGATACAAACATACGACATTTCACCTCTCTAAACAAGCCGATTAAAGAGAATGGAATTTATATGATACTAAGATGAGTGAATATGTTAAATTGACTTTCTAGTTAGAAATTAAAGCCATCAATAAGACGACAGTGTATACATATGTGATATGGACATCTGGTTGGAAAACGAATTTTATGACATAACAAATAGTTTCGAAAAATATGTAAAAGGGTACTATTGGAAATTAATAATGGTATGATTTTATGTTGGGTAGATACAGAAATTAATGGTATGATGCCAGCCATGTTATTGACAAGAATCCTTCCCCACTTATATAACTATTTTATTTTATAAAAAATTAATAATTTCATTTTGTTTTGTCACCATCTTTTTTTTTGGACAAAAAATAAAATTTTATATATTAAAAAAACAACAACTTAAACACTCCATGGCCCATGGCATACCATGTGATTTTACTTTCTTCTCCATCACTTCACATGCTTACTCTTGAATTACTTTTGTTATCTTGCCCTTTAATTCTTCTCTACATTTATTAGTATCCGTAAATAATATTCAAAACAGTAAATTTTCTTGTTGTTTGTTTATTGAATTTATGTTCCGCACTTCCACTCAGAGCACGTGTAATGGGTGGTCGATCAGTCGGTCGGTCGCCACTGTCGACGCGTCGGCCACCATTACACCGACCACCTTGGATGCGTCGCATGAGGAAGAAAGGAGAGAATCAGTCGTATATGCGACCGAGTTGAAATTGAAAGGGATGAATGTTTGTGTGTAGGTATTTATTAGCTGGTTTTTTTAGGTTATGATTTCTGTAATGTCATCGATCTTATTACACTAAATGAACATAACGTCGTTAGAAGAAAGAAAACTGATGTGTCGGTGAGTATGTTGATCTCTTGATAGTCACCATCAGGGACGGAACCAGAAGACAAGTCACCGGGTGCATTTATGAGAAATCAAACAAGACTACATGCATAACTTTTTGGGACCGGGTGCATTTATAGAAAAATAGAGATTTTATAACAAAATTAACACTACGAGACAAAAATTCATGGGTGTCCCGGGACCCCGCGGGACACCCCCTGGTTCCGTCCCTGGTCACCATTACACTTAGTCTAATATACTAGATATCCAGGATTACTCAATAAATAAATTTAAAAAAGACTTTAGATACAACCTATTTATCAATGATAAATGACAGAATGGTACAAATAAATTTGATAATATTGATAAATGTGTTCATCGAAACTCTAACTCATAGTGTCTTCGTCAGTGAACACTCGCATGTTGCTAGGCCAAAAAATAGCTATTTACCTAAGTACCCCCAAATGTACACACCCTTATATCCTATTCACCTCAAAAAAAAAAAAAAAAAAAAAATCCATATATACCCTAGGGGGCGGCCCTCTCGCAAAATTTCTTGGACAACTATCACATATTTGGGACAAGTGTCCCTATCCCTTGGCCCACTATGTACTATCATAATACTACCTTGTAAGCTAGTACCAATGGTACTTTTTAGGTGACAAATCCCACCTTCTTAGGCGATTTTTTTTTTTTTTTTTTTTTTTTTTTTTTAACTTCATATAAGTTACATTATTAGTCCCCAATACATTGCACCGTAAGTTCCTAATAAATAACCTCCGTTAGTCCCTAATACATAAACACCACCACCACCCACCACCGCCACCCACCACCGCCTCCCACCACCACCACCACCATCCACTTCCGCCGCCACCCACCACCACCACCATCCACTGCCGCCACCAACACCCCCCACCACCACCACCATCCACTGCCGCCGCCACCCACCACCACCACCCATCACCACCACCCACCACCACCATCCACCACCGCCACTAACACCAACACCCACCACCACCATCCACTGCCGACACCACCCACTAACGCCACCACCACCCACCACCACCGCCTCCCACCGCCACCACTACCATCCACTGCCGCCAATACCCATCACCACCACCACCACCCACCACTGTCACCAACACCCACCGCCATCCACTGCCGCCTTGGTGGTGGTGGCTGTAACACCCCGAAATTTGATTAAGCAGCGGAAGTCTAATCGGGGTCATTACAGTTTAGTACACAGTCATACTCATAGAAAACAATTCAAAAGATTTCCAATATCATTCCATGAAAACTCAAATATTTAGAGTTACAAACATTTTTCCAAAATGTTAATTGTTTCACAAAAGTGGTGATGAGTTTGTAAAGAATGATATAATTATTGAAATAAAAGGGAGGTCCTGTGCCCTTTTGCCAGAAGTATCGGAGTCAGAAGACTCGTCATCAGCATCTGAACCGGAGTGGTGGCTAGCAGGTGGTGTAGGACGATCATCAGCCGCAAGAAACTGCTGAGATGTCATGTACTAATCATAAAGGTACTGCCCCTGTGTCATAGGTCCACAGACAGGACGAAAGAGAGGCTGAATAGCAAAAGAATCAATGGGTGTAGAAGCAACCTCACCCTCCTCAAAGGGCTCGGTGTCAGCAGAGGGGTCTCCAGATGGAACAGAAGATGGTATAGCAGGTGATACAGGTTGGGAGTTATGGTCAGAATCATGGGTGTCTCGGGTGTCATGGGTGTCATAATCAGATAAGTCAATAGTAGGGTGAGTGGATGATGCTGGTACGACGTCGTCACTGTCGGACAAAATAATAACCGGGGGCGACATGGTACTGTAATATCCCAAAAATAGCAGTAATATAAGTCATTTAGTCTATATAATGCTACATGCACAGTGATCATAGTGTCATAGTGAGCTAAATGCAATGGGTGCTAAAATCAAACCTTAAAACATAACGTTGGCAAGCGCTGGCACGGAGGGCACTTCGGTGATAAATAGTTTGTTAAAAAAAAATCTGGTGAGGTTATAGTCCAATGTTTTGAAAAATCATTTGATTCTCTATAACCATGGCTCTGATGCCAATCTGTAACACCCCGAAATTTGATTAAGCAACGAAAGTCTAATCGGGGTCATTACAGTTTAGTACACAGTCATACTCATAGAAAACAATTCAAAAGATTTCCAATATCATTCCATGAAAACTCAAATATTCAGAGTTACAAACATTTTTCCAAAATGTTAATTGTTTCACAAAAGTGGTGATGAGTTTGTAAAGAATGATATAATTATTGAAATAAAAGGGAGGTCCTGTGCCCTTTTGCCAGCTCCGTGCCGCCATGCTTGCTAATTTCCTGAGATAAACATGCTTAAAAAGTCAACACAAAGGTTGAGTGAATCCATAGTAGTTTAAATTGTAATAATGTGAACACAAGTCAAGCATTTGAAATAAACAAGCCAAGATAGACAGGTCTTGACTAAATCGGGTGTAATATTGCTCCTAAGCCTCACGAAACGCAAGCCTTAACATTGATTTGACATATCATAAAGATAATAACAATCATCTACACCATAGCGGATGTAAATGACAAGGGGCCCTCGGTGACAGGAAATGTGCCAAATTTCCATAATACCTCGAATATAGCACACCTCCTGCCAAGTGATCACCTTGACAGAGGCGGGCTGCCATTCCAATAGATCTATCAACTATATTCGCGTTCACTCGCAAGTGATTAAGGTTCGTGATATGAGGGTCTTGTAGCACAGGTGTCAACTTAGGCAATATCAGGTGATAACAGCATACAGAAAAATACTTGTGTTCGATTTATAGCATGTATCTCCCCACGGGGTTTAAAAACAATTAAAAAAGTGGGACCATGAACTCACCTGAAAGGTGTGTAGTCACAACGGTGCTCAAAGTGATGGTGTATTGCTATGATAAGCAATGAAATTCCTCCGACTTGCGACCTATAAATATATTGTAATCGGTGTTTTAGATTCGTGTCGTAAATGACATGTGATATGTCTCGTGTACGGTGTTATCCGTTCGGGTGTCTAAAGTATATCTCAAATAACTTTACGTAGTTATTTGTAACGTTGTTACGAACCGGTGTTTGATTAAATATTATCTCGTCGTGAAAATAATATCGTTTAAAAATATTTATGATTAAATATTTTTAATAAAGTTATATATATATATATATATATATATATATATATATATATATATATATATATATATATATATATATATATATATATATTAAAGTTAAAGAAAAATTATGTATTTATAAAAATTATATGAAATAATTAATTATAAATATACCTTGTCATAATTTAACCTTTAACTTTATCCCAGCCTTTTCCAAAATTATGAAAACTCTGCTAACGGTAGGTGTTTATCCCAGCCTTTTCCAAAATCAATCACACATGCCTAAGCATGTCTTCCAGGGTTTGTATAGTCCTTTCACTTTGACCATCAGTCTGTGGATGGTAAGCTGTACTCATATCTAACTTAGTTCCCAATGCTTTCTGTAAAGATCGCCAAAAGTTAGACGTGAAACGGCTGTCTCGGTCGGAGATAATAGAAATCGGCACTCCATGCCGGGAAACTATCGCCTTAAGGTACAAACATGCAAGAACATCCATATCATCAGTCTCTTTGATTGGCAAGAAGTGCGCTGACTTCGTGAGACGATCAACAATAACCCAAATTGTATCCAACCCACTCGATGTCTTGGGTAATTTTGTAATGAAATCCATTGTAATCCTTTCCCATTTCCACATTGGTAGCTCGGGTTGAATCAAAAGACTGGATGGTTTTTGATGTTCAGCCTTTACTCTCGAGCAGGTCAAACACTTACCGACATACTCTGCAATGTCAGCTTTCATGTTTGGCCACCAATACAACTTCTTTAGATCTTGATACATCTTGTCCGAACCAGGATGAATGGAATATTTAGACTTATGAGACTCGTGCATGATGAGATCTCGTATTCCTCCATACAATGGAATCCAACTTCTGTCCTTGAAACACAGCCTTCCATCTGGTTTCTTGACAAATCCATTCGTGCTTTCTGGCATACCGTAAATACCGTAAATCTTCTCGTGCGGTCTATTCTCTTCCTTAAGAGCCTCTGTTTGAACTTCAAGAATTTGAGACGGAAGTGGTGATCTAATTGTCATACCCAATGACCTAACTCTGAGGGGTCTAAGTCGTTCCTTTCGACTCAAGGCATCTGCTACAACGTTTGCCTTCCCCGGGTGATAACGGATCTCACAATCATAGTCACTTAGCAACTCTAGCCATCGACGTTGCCTCATGTTCAACTCCTTTTGATCTAAAATGTGCTGAAGACTCTTGTGATCGGTGAAAACCGTACACTTGGTTCCATATAGGTAGTGTCTTCAGATCTTCAGAGCGAATACCACCACTCCTAATTCTAGATCATGAGTAGTGTAGTTCTCCTCGTGGGGTTTAAGTTGTCTAGAAGCGTAAGCGATTACTTTAAGTCTTTGCATCAATACGGCACCCAAGCCTTGGATTGATGCGTCACAATATACCACGAAGTCCTCACTTCCTTTGGGTAGTGCTAATATCGGTGCTTCACAAAGCTTCTGCTTCAAAAACTGAAATGCTGATTCTTGCTCATCTCCCCATTCAAACTTTTTCTTCTTCTATGTTAACTCAGTCAAAGGTTTAGCAATCCTTGAAAAACCTTCTATAAATCTCCGATAGTATCCGGCAAGACCTAAAAATTGGCGTATCTCGGTAGGACTCGTAGGTGACGCCCAATTTTTACAGCTTCGATCTTGGCGGGATCAACATGAATACCCTTACTGTCGATAACATGCCCGAGAAATTGTACCTTCTCAATCCAAAAATCACACTTGGAAAATTTGGCATATAATTTTTCTTCTCTGAGCAGTGTTAGTATAGCCTTCAAGTGTTCTGCGTGCTCTTCCTTACTACGTGAATAAATAAGGATATCATCGATGAATACAATCACGAACTTATCCAAATAGGGTTTGCACACTCGGTTCATTAAGTCCATAAATACAGCGGGTGCATTTGTTAGACCGAATGGCATTACTTGGAATTCGTAGTGGCCGTATCTTGTCCTGAAAGCTGTCTTAGGGATGTCTTCTTCCCTAACTCTCAGTTGGTGATAACCCGATCTCAAATCAATCTTCGAGTAGACACTCGATCCTTGCAGTTGATCAAACAAATCGTCAATCCTTGGTAACGGATATCGATTCTTAACCGTCAATTTGTTCAACTCACGATAATTGATACACATCCTGAAGGTTCCATCCTTCTTCTTTACAAACAACACCGGGGCTCCCCACGGTGATGAACTAGGGTGAATAAATCCTTTATCCGACAATTCCTCCAATTGTCCAGATAACTCTGTCATTTCCGACGGTGCTAGCCTATAGGGTGCTCGTGCTACGGGTGCGGCTCCTGGCATCAAGTCAATTTGAAATTCCACTTGACGAGTCGGCGGAAGGCCAGGTAAGTCCTTAGGGAAAACTTCTGGAAAGTTCCTGACTACTGACACATCCTCAAGTCGCTTCTCTTCCGTTTTCTTCTCGGTAACTTGAACCAAAAAGACTTGACATCCTCGTTCGATGTACTTCACAACCTTGACGCAAGAAATGACGCTCAAACGTGTCTTACTTTACTCTCCGCGAACAACCAGGGTTTCGTTATTGAGTGGACTGTGAACGACCTTTTCGTCACAAATGATCTTAGCGCGGTTCTCAGATAACCAATCCATTCCTACAACGACATCGAAACTACCGAGTCTAATAGGCATAAGGTCGATGACAAATGGGGTGTCTAATAGTCGTAAGGTGCAACCTCGGAGTATAGTGTTAGTGCTCACTAGCTTTCCATCGGCCAGTTCAATCTCATACGTGGTGTCTAGTTGGGTGGGTGCAATATTAAGCAGGGGTGCAAGAGAAATAGATACGAAACTTTGATCGGCTCCGGAATCAAATAAAATTTTAACGAGGCGGTTGTTTAGAAAGAACGTACCCGTGACTACGTTCGGATCCTGCTGGACATTTCCATCTCCCAGCACGTATGCTCTCCCACGTGCATTGTTATCCTTGTTAGGGAACTGACGCCTGTAATGTCCTTTCTCTCCACAAGCACGGCATACCACAGCCACGGGTTGCAAGTTGGCTCCAGTCGCCTTGCAATCTTGTGTCTTATGTCCAACCCTTGAACACTTCCCGCACTTAGCATAGCAGGGTCCATTGTGATGCATCTTACACTTGTCACAGAATGGAAGAGGTCCAGCATACCTAGTGTAATACACCGTAAAATCCCAGGTCATTTATTAATGCTAATTACAAACGTTACTCTTAACTAAGCCATTTTTTTTGCGGGCAAATTTAAAACTTTTCACATGAGACACTGTTTGTTTGAACACCCGATTGTTATGTACACTGTTTGTTTGAACACCCAAATGTTTTGATCACCGTTTGTTTAACACCCGATCATGCTTTGTCACCCGATATCACCCGAATGTCACTCTTGGATATCACCCAACGAGGTTAACACCGGTAACTCCACTTGCGACCCGACACCCAAATTGAACACCGAGATTTTTCCTAATATATATATATATATATATATATATATATATATATATATATATATATATATATATATATATATATATATATATATATATATATTAACTTCCACAAATCATTATTATTATTATATACCTATAAGTATATAAAAACAAGCGATGACACCGTTTATATACCTACGGTTATCACGAACCGACACCGAATTATATTTCACACGTTTTTACGACACCGATACCCCGATATTTTGGGCCGGATCTCACCCCAAGCCCACACGATTTTTCTTTTCTTTCTTTTCTTGGGCCGAGCACATCACAAGTCCATTTCAACCTTACCTCCATTTTTCTTTTCGGTTTGGGCCACGAATTTCACAAGCCCACTGGCTTGACGTTTTCTTTTTGTTGCAACATATGAAACGCAAACCCCATGATAACATATACTAACACGTTTTCTTTTCTTGTTCCCCTCAACTCGACACAAACCCACGTTGACTTAGTATCAAGAGACAAGAAACCACCATAGAGCCGTCAACCCATTGGACAATCACGATGACCACCTTCGAATGGTTACCCCCTGGATCGTGTGTCTCTTGGACTCCTAACACCAATCATAAACAAAGATTATTAGTACCATGTGTACCTAAAGGCTCATAACACCTAGGTTGACAAATGCTTGTAGCCCCCAAACCATATACTCTCGACAAGACTAGACAATGCAAACCAAGACAAGGTTGTCGAGTGAAGATTTGACCACTCGGTGGTGTTGTGTTCTTTGGGGACATCCGAACTACCCTCACCACCCTATAAGAACCAAATTTAATGCACACTAATCTCACACACACTTGAAACCTCTCAAAACATACCCATTTTTCCTTTGGTTACTATCGACAAGTCCAAATACTCGAGCAAGGTGAAAGGAGAAAAGTCTTGGGATTAAGAGCTAGTTGGGAAGGTACTTGTGGAGCAAGAGATCGTAGTTCGAGTGGTGTTGGTTGCTCGAATTCGTCACCACCAATCTTTGGTGTTGTAAGTTGTTATTTACTCTTCTAAATTCATATACCACTCCATGCTTGCACATCACACGACACAAGTATGACTTTAAGTTTTCATTACACTATCACCACATAACTCGACACCACTAGAAAGCCCTCGCCATTTTGTTTCTACACGTATAGCTTATGTGTTTTCTTCGACCCTCCCATTATTTGGCTCGAGCTTAACCGAGAACACGAAACATGCAAAGCTAGAACTTTTCTAAACCACGATTACTAGACCGAAACTTATGCTAGTCGAACTAAATTTTAGAACAAAGAAAAACACCCACTTGGGCCTTACCGGGCTAACGAGCCCAAACACAAAACTTTATAAAATTTTCGGATATAAAAACCTACTAGTTCGAATGGTAAATGATTTTATGGAACCGAGTTTTTACAAATAAAAGGGAGTAAAAAGTGGTAACTTTTTATAAAATAAAAGATAACTTTTCAAAAACTAAATTTTGGACTATGTTTGCAAAAGTCCCACGTAGAGGGACTAAAAGTGATAAATTGTGAAAACTTTCAGACTATTTTGAAACTGCCGAATTGTAAGTAATTAAGGGGTATAAACCGTAAATTTCTAAAGTTTAGGGAACAATATGTAAAAAGGCAAAAAGGACCACATTGTAATTATTATTAACCAAAGGGTAAAAGGTGTAATTTTAATAAAGTTAAGGGATAAAATGTGACAAGACCTATTCTTATAATTTATTTATTTCATAAACTTTTATAATTATATATATATATATATATATATATATATATATATATATATATATATATATATATATATATATATATATATATATATATATATTTCTTAAACTTTAATATATATGACTTTATTAAAAATATTTAATCATAAATATTTTTAACAATATTATTTTCATAACAAGTTAATATATATTTAATCAAACACCGATTCATATCAACACTAACGAATAACTACGTAACGTTATTTGGAATATATCTTAAGACACCCGAAACGGATATCACCTTACACGTGATATATTACACGTCAGTTATGACACGAATCTAAAACACCGATTATAATATATTTTTAGGTCGCAAGTCGGAGGAATTTCATTGCTAGCCATAGCAATACACCATCACTTTTGAGCACCGTTGTGATTCACACGCACCTTTCAGGTGAGTTCATGGTCCCACATTTTTAATTGTTTTTAAACCCCGTGGGGAGATACATGCTATAAATCGAACACAAGTATTTTCTGTATGCTATTATCACCTGATATTACCTAAGTTGACACCTGTGCTACAAGTCCCTCATATCACGAACCTTAATCACTTGCGAGTGAGTGCGA
Source organism: Artemisia argyi (assembly GCA_030686995.1). Lineage (NCBI taxonomy): Eukaryota > Viridiplantae > Streptophyta > Magnoliopsida > Asterales > Asteraceae > Artemisia > Artemisia argyi. The sequence continues at coordinate 12,250,560 of CM060702.1, read as the reverse complement.
ATATAGTTGATAGATCTATTGGAATGGCAGCCCGCCTCTGTCAAGGTGATCACTTGGCAGGAGGTGTGCTATATTCGAGGTATTATGGAATTTTGGCACAATTCCTGTCACCGAGGGCCCCTTGTCATTTACATCCGCTGTGGTGTAGATGATTATTATTATCTTTATGATATGTCAAATCAAAGTTAAGGCTTGCGTTTCATGAGGCTTAGGAGCAATATTACACCCGATTTAGTCAAGACCTGTCTATCTTGGCTTGTTTATTTCAAATGCTTGACTTGTGTTCACACTATTACAATTTAAACTACTATGGGTTCACTCAACCTTTGTGTTGACTTTTTAAGCATGTTTATCTCAGGAAACTAACAAGCATGGCGGTACGGAGCTGGCAAAAGGGCACAGGACCTCCCTTGATTTCAATAATTATATCATTCTTTACAAACTCATTACCACTTTTGTGAAACAATTAACATTTTGGAAAAATGTTTGTAACTCTGAATATTTGAGTTTTCATGGAATGATATTGACAATCTTTTGAATTGTTTTCTATGAGTATGACTGTGTACTAAACTGTAATGACCCCGATTAGACTTCCGCTGCTTAATCAAATTTCGGGGTGTTACACCTAGCATCCTTAACTGGTGCAGCGACATAAGCTCTGACCGCTTCCTGTCGTCGGTTCTGTTGGTTGTGGTGGGTGTTTCTGTCATGGTGATAGTTACGGTTGGGGTTACGGTTGTTGTTGTTGTTACTGCTGTTGTTGTTGTTGCTGTTGTGATTATTGTTGTTGTTGTTTGTCCTTCGATCATCAAACTTCCTTTTGTGATCGTTGTTCCCCTGAGCAGAGTTACGCTTAATCTCCCGGTCTAGCAGTCTTTGGGCAATGGACATTGCTTCATCCAAAGATTGAGGCTTAGACGAGGTGACGTTTCCCTCAATACTCCTGGGCAATCCCTCAATGTACCTTTCCAACAATTTTTCCAAATCGGGAACCTTTGAAGGGCAAAGTGTGGCAAGCTCCTGAAATCTCCTATCATAAGCCCTGAGATCATTTCCTTTCACAACCAACGTGTGAAACTCATCTTCTAGCTTCTTGATCTCACCTCTAGGGCAGAACTTCTTCAACATCTTCTCCTTAAAATCAGCCCGGGTAATCTGATAGGCCTCCTCCACACCTATCTTCTGAGCAGTTGCATTCCACCAAGACAACGCGTCTTCCAACAATGTTCCAGTAGCAAACGAGACTCGGCTTTCCGCGGCACAACCGCTCTTCACAAACACAGTCTCAGTTCGCTCAAACCATCGAGCAAGCTCTGTTACTCCTTCAGTTCCTTTGAAGTGAGATGGTTTACAAGCAATGAAGTCCTTATAAGTGCACTTTCGAGTCGCAGCAGACTCGCTCTCAGCAGTGGCTCGGTTGTTGCTGCTAGTTCGTGCCATTGCAGCAGCCTGCTCTTCTAAAGCTGCAGCAACACTGTCGGCAAACAACTTTCTTATAGCAGCTTGGGTCATAGCGGGTGATGAGGTAGCAGTAGCGGTTTTCCTTGGGGACATAACTCTATAAAATCGCAAGTGCATAAGTACAAATCCCAAACATCAATAACAAGAGAAATAGTGTATCCAACTCATAATAGTCGAGATCATCACAAAGTACATATCACAACCACACCATAAATACATACACCAACATAACCATACCATTCATAAATAAACATCACGACATGTAACAACACACATGGAAATTATAATGAATCTCAATATGGGAGCATAATAAAAAAAGAAAGATCAGACAACTAGAACATCATAAATCAATATCAATACGTTACAATCATAACCAACATAAAGTTTTAATAATTTTTGAATTCATTGTTACAAAACAATAAGATACAACAATTATTAATGCCATGGGCGGCAAGTTAAGATGTCTCTGTAAGTAATGACATGTCATAGATCTATGAAGGTCCAGGTGCGCCTCCTGATCTCCTCTCTAGCTCTCTGATAATCCGGATCATCCCCAACATCTCCATATCTCTGGATCTCTCACGGGCCTGAATCTCCTCAATAGTGGCTGAAAGTGCATGGATGGTAGAACTGGATGCAGCTAACTCCTGTGCCTGATGCTCCATCATCTCCTGTGTAATGGCTGCAATCGCTCTCAAATCATCAATCTCGTGCCTCTGAACATCTAGTCGATGACCAAACTCAGTGATGGTAGCCTGTGCCTCCTCGATTTCTGTCCCCATCATCTCAAATACCATCTCTAAAGCTGTCCTATGTACTACGAGGTTCGTGACCTCCTCCTGCATACACTCTATCCTCTCCAAGGATATATCCTCGATAACACTCAACAGCTCGTCAAGACGACTCTCATGTCTAATCAATCTAGCAGCCAAAAGAGGGATAGTATGGTGTATCGGCTCTCCAGTGACCGGTAACACCGCTGAAGAGCCATCTCCAAGCTCAGCAGCCCTAGGTGATTCCTCAGCTAATCTCCATCTACGTATGTAGTCTAACAAAAACGACCATCGACGAGCATCAACCAATCTATGAATGCCAGGTGAGGTGGGTGTCTCGGTGGGAGCAGGTGATGGTACAGGTGATGTAGCAGGTGATGGGATCGGTACAGTGGTAGTCTGAGAGTAGAAAACTGTAGGTGGTGGCATGGGTGGTAAAGCCTCAGAGGTAGGAGGTGCGGTGTAAGTAGGCAACATGTAAGGATGTGGCTCAGGTGGGGGTGATACAGGTGATGGTGGAGGTGCTGGTGATGCCACAGGGGTGAGCTCTGGCATGGAAACAGGTGGTAATACTGATATGGGTGATGATACAGGTGTAGGTACAGGTGTAGATACAGGTGGTGTAACAGTAGAAGCAGGCAAAATGCAGACTCGTTTCCGAGCCGTGCATTTGCGGGTAAAGTCTCCCTCATGATATCGAAACAACTCGCCGAAAGGCTCAGGCTCATAGGGCTCAAGAATCCTCACTCGCTTGCGCCGACGAATCGGTGCAGGCGGGGATGATGGTGGAACAGAAGCAGCAGTATCAGAAGTATCGGAGTCAGAAGACTCGTCATCAGCATCTGAACCGGAGTGGTGTCTAGCAGGTGGTGTAGGATGATCATCAGCCGCAAGAAACTGCTGAGATGTCAGGTACTGATCATAAAGGTACTACCCCTGTGTCATAGGTCCACAGACAGGACGAAAGAGAGGCTGAATAGCAAAGGAATCAATGGGTGTAGAAGCAACCTCACCCTCCTCAAAGGGCTCGGTGTCAGCAGAGGGGTCTCCAGATGGAACAGGAGATGGTATAGCAGGTGATACAGGTTGGGTGTTATGGTCAGAATCATGGGTGTCTCGGGTGTCATGGGTGTCATAATCAGATAAGTCAATAGTAGGGTGAGTGGATGATGTTGGTACGACGTCGTCACTGTCGGACAAAATAATAACCGGGGGCGACATGATACTGTAATATCCCAAAAATAGCAGTAATATAAGTCATTTAGTCTACATAATGCTACATGCACAGTGATCATAGTGTCATAGTGAGCTAAATGCAATGGGTGCTAAAATCAAACCTTAAAACATAACGTTGGCAAGCGCTGGCACGGAGGGCACTTCGGTGATAAATAGTTTGTTAAAAAAAAATCTGGTGAGGTTATAGTCCAATGTTTTGAAAAATCATTTGGTTCTCTATAACCATGGCTCTGATGCCAATCTGTAACACCCCGAAATTTGATTAAGCAGCGGAAGTCTAATCGGGGTCATTACAGTTTAGTACACAGTCATACTCATAGAAAACAATTCAAAAGATTTCCAATATCATTCCATGAAAACTCAAATATTCAGAGTTACAAACATTTTTCCAAAATGTTAATTGTTTCACAAAAGTGGTGATGAGTTTGTTAATCTATAGACCTTGATAGATCTTATTGAGCACTCTAGAATCGTTAGTAATGTTACTGTAATCAATAACACACTAATAGATAATCCCTGCAACTTGTATTTATAAAGCGGAAACAAAACACAAGCTTGATACTAAGAATTCTTGATCCTCTATGGATCTTTTTAATTATAATGAGAATTTTCTAAAAAAATTGTTCAATACATAAACCGTGTGTTCCTTTTATACTCAAGGAACCCTAAACCGTTTCTCAAGAAACGTATCTTCTAAAAGTTCTAAAAGATATGCATTATCACTTCCTAAATAAACTCATGCATATCCAAACTACATTACATAAAACACGGAAATACTATATCCGCAGAAACTAATAAAGCTGAAATATGTCTTCAGCAGATACACTGCTTCAGCAGAAACCAACTCTTCAGCAGGATCCTTTCAGCAGAAACAGCAGCAGAATTCTTACTACACAGAATTCCCAACAATCCTCCCCTAATCTTGAATTTGACCAAGTTAAGTTCAAGATTCTTGATAGATCTGTAAAGTAACATACCAAGAGGATTGTAACATAGCACCAGCAAAGAATTATCATCAGCAGAATCTCTATGATCAGCATACACATAAAAGCTCCATTCTTTGCAGCAACAAATGACTTAATGTACATCAAAACAAATTAGTTTCATACTATTCTCATCACTTCCAGGTGTATTAACTCCTGTGAGAGGTGAATCATTGAAAATAATGGATTTGATGTCTCTTTACCAATAGCCATCACTACTGGAGTAGCCAAGTGTTCAAAGGTACACTGATAACCACATGATTTTTAGCAAATCATCAGCTATAAACGGATTTGAGATGTCTTTACCTGTAGCCGTTTGCTCAGGACTAGCCAATTATCTTGATGAAAATCATCTTGGTTAACTGATTACCAAATATGGTTTTCCACTGCCTTTACCACAAGCCATATACATGTGGGCTAGCCAATTATTCAGAATCCACAAAGGAAAAATCCATGGTCAATTGACAACCATTTCAACTACTCAGCAATAAAGCATGGGTGAGTTGACAACCCTATGGTTTTGAGCAAACCATTACAGCTATCAACAGATTTGATGTGTCTTTACCAAAGCTGTACCCTTTGGACTAGCCAACTTTATGATGGAATAGTCAACATCAGGTAAGTTGATAACCAAACCTGCAGACAAATACTATACAACAATATGTTTTTTTTTTTTTTTTTTTTTTTTTTTTTTTTTTTATACTAACAAAATACATATACAACATAATATCCCTACTCAACTGCTGCTCTGGAAGTCTTAATCCTTTGTTTGAAAACCTTTACCAAAGATTCAGCAAACAATCTTGTATTACCAGCTGGATCAGGAGGAATTTCCAACTTCTGTTGTAACATTTTCTCCATCAAAGATACCTTCAGAGGATATTTGTGAATAATATCCATGATAATCCTCAGACCAGTGGTAGTTTCCAGCACATGTACATAAGACATAGGATAGAACTTCCAACTCTGAACTTTCCATTTCTGATTATTCTTCCATATATCATAACTTGCACCAGTAGAAGTAGAAGAATCAAACAATACTTGAAGATCACCCAACAAATACAATCCAGAACCTTCAGGAGTATGAGTGGCATAATACTTAGTAACCAACTCATGTAGAGTGACCAAATCTTGATAATTTACAAGACGAAGAATCTGCTGAAGAAAAACAAAAGATATGGATGACTTATCCAATCTATGAATGACATTAATTTGACCATCTTGACTTAACTCCCAACTCATTAGAACCACTCTAGTTCCGTCTGGCCAATCATCAGATGATCCTTCCCTTATAAATGTAGCATCAGAAGCATTTACATTAATTAGGCTGTGTAATGATCCTACTCTAGCCATTCTCTTTCCTCTTCTTCCAGGAATATAAATAGCATCATGAACTGCTACTTCAGCAGAATCACCTTCTGCAGCTTCAGTATCCACTGATGGAGTATCCATTTGGTCATCAGCAGAATCTTCAGAAGATTCAAGTGCAGCAGAGGCATATTGTTCATCCATAGCTTTCCTGATTTGTTTATTCCTAGCAGCTTGAATTTCAACTTCTCTTGTCTTCAGATCATGAAATCTAGCAAGTGCAGCCCTTTGTTCAGCTTCTTGATCTTCAGTCAACTTTCTAGCAGTCTCCTCACCTAATCTTTCCAGCTCCAATTGTCTCCTAGTTCTCTTCCTAGTTGGAGCATCTGATGTTGTTACTTTGGCTTTACCTTTATCCATAGAAACATCAACACCAGTAGAAGTAGCAGGTAAAGATACTTGTGCAGCAGCAATATGAACATTCTCTGAAGAATCCTCATCAACATTTAGAAGTGGAATTTTATTTGAAGCATCCATTCCAGCTTTAGCATTCCTAGATTTGATTCTATTATAAATCTCAACTAGGTTGTTAAAAGGAAGTCCCCATACATATTTCTTAGACCAAGCAGAATTATATACTGAGCTGCTCTGATTTTTCACATATGTTCTCATATACTCTGTTTGCTGTGCTTGAGTCATGGGTTTTTCCCTTTTTGCTTTAGCTTTGAATTCATCAGCTGCCTTCTTCCTCATCTTTAACATTTTCACAATCTCAGATTCAAAATCTTGTTCCTCTACTCTCTTTCCAAAAAGATCAGCAGTTACAGTAGGATTAGCAAGCATCTGTTTTCCAATAGTCTGCCAGTCTGATTCATCAAACTCTAGAACTGCTGCATCCAATTCCTTTTGTCTTGCAATGGGTAAGGTAGACACATATCTTTGAGTCTCTGAATCTAATTCTGCATCAAACTTAGCTTGTACTTCCTTAGCAAGATTTGCACTCTTCAGATAATTTTCCCATTCTTGCAATAATCTACCTTGACCAGCTCTATCTTCATCAGTCACAAGCTCATCCAAACCATCATGAGAAACATTAGCTTCAGCAACTTCATCATTAGAAACCTGTATGTTCTCAGATGAATGATGAACAGAAGAATTCATGTATTCTTTCCCAGCTACAAAAAATGTTTCCCCTGATGCATTTCCTTTGTCAGCAGATTGATCAGCAGTAACCCTTCTGAATGATTGTTTCTCTTGAAGTATATCCACAGCTTCAGTCATCAGCACATCATTATCATTATCAGATACTTTTGAAGCTTCAGCAGCTTGTTTTGCCAAATACTGTCTTGTACTTCTTCTTTGAACTAGTATGATTGGTTTAGATTGAGATGATGCTGCAGCAGCTTTAGGAGGAAGAACATGAGACTGTCTAGCAACTTCAGCTAGAATCTCAAGAGAATCCAAATTTGCCTCCTTTGCCACTTCAGTAGATTTCAATCCATCTTTGCTTTGCTTCTGCTGACCCAGCTGTGTCTCCAAATCTTTGACTTTGTTTTTCAGAACTTGAATCTCATTACCAAGAGTAATCTTGGTCTCAGCAAGTTCTTTCTGGAGATCTTCAGTCATTTTCATATACCTGTTAAGAGATTCATATACAAATGTGAGAGTAATAGGGTCCTCTGCTCTACCACATGATTGCTCAGTGGTATGAGGAGCTTCATTGAACCCTGTAGGAGAAACAGACTCATGTACAACATTAGGAGAACCTACATTAATTTGCTCTCCCAAAGAACTAGGTGAAGGTGGTCTATTAAGCTCAGGTTCAAGAGTCTGTAAATCATCTTCAAACTCATGAAATTGCTCAGATGGAGCATCCAGAACAGGTGAGATGGTAGGGCTAGGTGACATGTGTACAGTGGTAGGTGGTGGTAAGTCAGTAGAATCAGGTAAAGGTTCAGCAGTTGTAGCTGGCGCTTCCTCCATTACCACTGAAGGATTACCATCAGCAGCAACACCAGAAGATGATGGATTACCATCATCAGCAGCATTAGAAGCAAGCACATTACCAGCATCATCACCCTCAACTACATTAGCATTGCCTTGTGGCAACATTGCTTTTAGCATAGGGTAGTGTGCCCCAGTATAATTTGTTTTCATTGAGGCAAACAACTTAGAACCTAGACTTTTAATGGGTATATGGGTCAAATCTTCAGTGGTTATGTCTAAGATTATTTGTAAGAATCTAGGGTACATTAAAAACTTATGCTGTTCCTTATCTATATTTTCTAGCATATTTTCAAAAATAAACTTAGAAAAATTATAAGTTTCACCCTTAGAAAGACAAACAATACCACAACCCAATTGCAGAGAGAACTGGTTCCATCCACCACACTTGTTGCTCATACATTGAAGCAGCAGATGCACCAAATACCTCCACTTTGGACAAAATTGATTCTTGTGCCACTTTGATGTATCAGTACTTTGATATCCAGCTTCTCTTAACCCAGCAAGAATCTCTGCAGTGTTGGAATGATACACACCATTTTCATCATCCAACTGAAGCTTTGTCCTTATCAACCCTTCTGTCACCACATATTCTACACCATCTATTTCAGCTACAATCTCTGTAGCAGATCTCTTAGTAGCAGATGCCCAAAATTGCTTCGCCAAGGATTCACACACCAAATTGGGACAATAAGTCAAAGCATAATGAATCTTCGACCTTTGTAGAAATTCCACCATCAAATCGAATTCTTCATGTCCCTTCTTTGTTGTTAGAATAGCGTATTTGTTATGATCGCCCTTCAATTCAAGTTGAGCCATTTGACTTAATGTGTGTGAGAATGTTATGAATTACTCCAAAGAATAATGGATTTATTTGAAGTGATAAGCGAATAATTTTGATTCGAAAAGATATGCAGAGTGAGTTAAATTTGGAAGTTCCCCAATCGTGGTCAACAATTATCGGAACAACTTATTGACCAAGTCTGACCAAACTTCTAATTTGAAAATTAACCCTTCAGCAGCAGTGAAAGTCAAACCTGCTGAAGCATAGTCAACTATCAGCAGAATCAACCAAAGGTAAAAATATCTTCGGTCAATATCTTGGTTTTACTGTGCCACCCAACTCGCATTAAATATCGTAACTCCTAAAATTGGCTTATTTAATCACCCCAAATCACACATCTCAGTCATCAATTTACCCCAAATTATCTTTCAAACCCTAATTTTGATTAACCCCAATTATGTCTTCACACCCAAAAACCTCATATTCAAATTCCTCTTCTCCATCAGCAGAAGAAGATGTACCACCATATCCATTTTGGTTTGAAGGTTCTGACTTTGAAAGATCATTGGAGAACCGATGGGATGGACAAGAAAGACAATGGAATGCTCACTTGAAGGGTGAACCAAGCAATGCACCCAATCCTGCTGAGAGGGAGCTTGTCTCTCCCTTCATCTATACCTCTGATGAAGACTCTTCAGAGGAAGAACATGAAGATCCATCCTTTCTTCCTCCTTCCACACCAGAGAGATCCCAACCAAGATCAAGTACTAGGGATCCATCTCTTCCAACATCACAAAATTTGGTGTTGGATTTTCCTGCTCCAGGACCTGGTCTTCCACATCAAGAACATATTGGACAGAGCAAGAGTTCTGAGATCATACGTAAGGGAAAGGAGAATCAGAAGTAGGTGATTAAGGAATGTAACCATGAGGCAAAGTTCTTGAGTATTCTCTTGACTTTAATTCATGAGCATCTTCCCAGTCTTCCTTCTTTTCTTTTTCCATTTTCATCTTCAGCTTCTTCATTGTACTTGTCATAGCCTCAAGTATTTAGTAATAAGTGATAGAAGCTAGTAGTACTGAATTAGTCAATAGTTTAGGAATGGTCATTGTATCTCAGTTGCAACATTGAATGTAAGCTGTAACTTGTTTCTATGAATGAATGAAAAGATCATAATTGAATTTATCCATTGTGTAAGACCTTCAGCATGTTTCAATTGATCAGTAGAAACCATGTTCAGCATATTGACCACATTCCTTTGACTTTAGCTCTTGGTGACATTAATCATGGAACTTCCATTCTTAGAACAGCTGCAACACAACCATCAAACAAGCAAATACACCAAACAACTTGCACAACTGTTAGAGGGTTAGTGTTAAAAACTTGTTAAAACCTCAGAAATTATACAACATATACAAATAGTACAAAGTTTACAGTCATTATCCTCCCCTGAGGCATATGCCTCCCCTGAGGCTTATGCCTCCCCTTAAACTTTGCAGTTAAGAGTTTAACATTCCAATATGGACCACCAAATATTGAAATCTTGGTCCATCAAATGCCTTGGTTAATAAATCTGCCACATTTTCATCTGTGTGAATTTTGACCACTTTAACCAAATGTTTCTCATAAGCATCCCTGATAAAGTGATGTCTGATTTCAATATGTTTGGTTCGATTATGAAAAACTAGATTTTTAACAATGCAAATGGTACTTTGATTGTCAATGAAAATGGTAGTATTCATGAAGTTGTACCCATAATCCAGTAATTGATTCTGAATCCATAGAACCTGTCCACAACAATTGGCAGCAGCAACATACTCTGCTTCAGTAGTAGAGGTAGCAACAATGGTCTGTTTCTTGCATTGCCAAGAAATCAGTCTTCTTCCAAGAAATTGACAACCTCCAGTTGTGGATCTTCTATCCAAATTGGCACCAGCATAGTCACTATCACTATAAGCTGCTAGCTGAAATGGAGACTCTTTGGGATACCAAAGACCTAAGTGTGGTTGGCCTTTAAGATACTTAAAAATCTTCTTGACAGCATTCATATGAGAGGTGAGTGGAGTGACTTGGTGTCTGGAACATGCACTCACAGCAAATGGAATATCAGGTCTTGAGGCAGTCAAGTACATCAAAGAACCAATCATAGACCTGTATAAATGAACATTTACAGGAAGATCAGGAGTAAGATTGTTCTTTGGTTTGGAAGCCTCATATGGAGTTGTGGCAGTCCTGACATTTTCCATAGCAAACTTGGACAACATATCTTTTACATATTTCTCCTGATGTATAAATATACCATCAGGTTTCTGCTGAACTTGCAAACCCAGAAAGAAAGTGAGTTCTCCCATGGCACTCATCTGAAATTCTCCCTTCATCAAATCCTCAAACTCTCTACACCAGGCTTCTTTGGTAGAACCAAAGATAATATCATCCACATACACCTGCACAAGAATAATATCCCTTGAATCTTTCTTGAGAAATAAAGTCTTGTCAATGGCACCTCTTCTGTAGCCATTCTTCAGCAGAAATGTGGAGTCTAGCATACCAAGCTCTGGGAGCTTGATGCAGTCCATAGAGAGCTTTAACAACTTTGTACACATACTCAGGATGATCAGGGTCTTCAAATCTTTTGGGTTGAGTCACATAAACCTCCTCTTCAATCTCTCCATACAAGAAAGCACCTTTTACATCCATCTGATAAACCATAAAGCCCATATAAGAGGCATAGGCCAAAAATATCCTTATGGCTTCAACTCTGGCCACTGGCGCAAAAACCTCATCATAGTCAATGCCTTCCTCTTGTCTAAAACCTTGAGCCACTAGTCTTGCTTTGTTCTTCACCACAATACCCCTGGCATCTCTTTTATTCTTCAGAATCCATTTTGTCCCAATGGCATATTTCCCATCAGGAAGAGGAACTAAAATCCAAACCTACTGATTCTTAAATTGCAGCATCTCCTCTTGCATTGCTTCAAGCCAACTTGAATCAGCCAGTGCTTGAGGAACACTAGTTGGTTCAATCTGAGAAAGAAAACATGCAAACAGACAATGTTTGTAGTCTGTGTGATTGTTCCTCTTTTGATTGTAGACATAAGAGATAAAAGCAACTTCTCCAAATTGTGTATTCTTGACAGTGCTTCTAGTTCGAACAGGGTCTTTAGGATCACCAATAATCTTGGATAGGGGATGAGCATTGTGGATCCTTTTGGTAGCTGTAGGTGGAACATCAATGTTGGCATCAATGTTGGTGAGTGTAGGCTCAAAATCAGTGTCATAAGAGGCTGAGTTAAACAAACCAGGCTTTGGTTGATAATTTCCAAGGTCAGAAGGAGTAGGAAATCTGGTAAAGGGCTTATCAAAATCTGTAGAGACTTCAGTAGAATCAGCAGAATGAACATCAGCAGAATCAGTATCTTTGACATTGTCAGTGGGAAGAGGTATGCCTTCAGCAGTATCCTTGTTTCAACTGACTGCTTGGGCTGACTGATGTAGGATAGCCTCAGTCTCTTGTGTAACCTTATCATTGAGTTTCTGAGCTTCCTTTGTAGCAGCATGTTCCTGCTTCTGCAATCTTGCAAGATCTTCTGCATATTGTGACTCATCATCTTGTTCAGCAGCAGAGTGATTACCTACAAAATGGTTAGGTGGAAAAGATGGTACAACAAAAGTATTCTCTTCTGGCTCAGACTCACATTCTGAGTCATCATCCATGGAACCTGCAGGGTTAGAACTTGAATCTTTGGTACCTGCATCAGGATTAGAAGCATGCCTAGTATAACCCAAATAGTCAGTCAAATAGTCTAGGTCAAAATACCAAGAATGGCCTTGACCCTGAATATTAGGCTGATCTTCAAGAAATCTCAGATTAAGGGTCTCTTCAATCTTTTTGGCATTCAGATTATAAACCCTATAGGCCTTGCTATGAGCTGAGTACCCAACTATATAACCTTCATCAGCTTTCCCATCAAATTTACCCAGTATATCAGCAGTATTCAGAATAGTCACCTTGCATCCAAAAGGCTTAAGGTAACGGATGTGTGGAACTTTCCCAGTGAGAAGTTCATAAGGTGTCTTGACATGAGGTCTAGTGATGGATACCCTGTTCAAGACATGACATGCAGTACCAACTGCTTCAGTCCAAAACATGGTGGGTAGTTTGGAGTCTGCAAGCATTGATCTTGCTGCCTCAATGAGGGTTCTATTTTTCCTTACAGCAACCCCATTTTGTTGTGGAGTTCTTGGAGTACTATAGTCCCTTCGAATCCCTTTAGACTTACAGAATTCTATAAATACAACATTTTTGAATTCTGTACCATTGTCACACCTAATTCCCTTAACCTTTTTATTCAGCTGGTTCTCAACTAAGATAACGAATTCTTTCAGAATTGGAGTTGTTTCATCCTTAGTTTTGAGAAAGAACACCCAGCAAAACCTGCTATAATCATCTGTAATAACCAGGCAGAAGTACTTGTGATCTATACTTCTAATGGGGGTTGGACCAAAAAGATCCATGTGCAGCAACTGAAGAGGTTCTGAAATGGAGCTCACTGCTTGGACTATTTTGTAGGAGGCTCTGTGTTGTTTCCCTTTGTTGCAAGCAATACAATTGTGTTCATTGGTGAAGAGTTTAGAAGGAAGGCCCTTAACAAGACCAAGTTTGGATAACTTGTTAATGGTCTTGAAATTTACATGAGCCATTCTTCTATGCCATTTATTAGATTCATCCAGGGAAGCTTTGGCTACCAAACATGTTAGATCACCTTCAGGCTGAACATCATTCAGATTGAATGTGTATAAGTTGAAAGTTCTAGGAACTCTCAGCAATACAGTTGTGTCTTCTGGGAGTTTGAAGTCCTTGGAAAGTACAAGACACTCATCTTCAGAGAAGAAAACCTTATGCTTAGTGTCACAAATTTGTGATACTGAGATAAGATTAAAATGCTCCAGTTCCTTCACATAGTATACATTTTCAAAGTCTAACAAGGGTGTCTTTATGGTTCCTTTCCCTGTTATTTTGCCATCTCCACCTCCAAAGGTTACAGTGCCTCCTCCTTCAATGGGTTCAAAGTCATGCATCTTATCCTTGTTCCCTGACATACTTCTTGAACAACCACTATCAACAATACCAACTTCAGTACTTTTCAAAGGATGTTCCTACAACAACAACAAAATTTACAAAATTAGTACACATTGGAGACTCAAGTCATTGCTGACTTGAGCCTGCCTTGTGGATCATTAGTAACTGGCCATGTAGATGTTTTAGATCCACCATTGTTCTTGGGCCTGTAATGCATATTAGGTCCCTTCTTAGTCCAAGAACAACCTGCTGAGGGCTTCACAGCAGTATTCCATTTCCCACCACCATTACACATTGAGTCAAAGTGATTAGGCCAATAACCATTATAAAAGAAAGAACTAGTGGGTCGAACATATGGTCTAGTACTGGTTCTTCTCCATGAAAAATGAGATTCAGCAGAATTAGGTTTCTGCTGATGTGGAACAAAAGATGGTATTTCACTAACATTTTTCCACATTTGCCTAGTTTTTCTTTGACTAATACATGCACCCATTCTTTGCTCATGATATGTACAATCCTTAATCAAGTGATATTTACTTCCACACACAAAACACTTCTTCTTTTTAGAAGATTTATGCAAACCAAAAGAATTTCCATAACATGAAAAAGTATTCAAATCACCATGACAAACAGAATTGTTTTTAACAAAACTAAAAGTATTATTATGCAAAGAATTGAAAAACAAGTCTTCAGTAGAAACTGTCTTGTTATCAGCAGCAACTCTAGAAGGCTTGTGGGGAGTCTTGGGTGATGTCTTTTGTGTGGTCTTGGGCATGGTCTTGGGCAGGTCCGACTTCTCACTTGAATCACAGCTAGCAAATGAGGTAGACCCTTCATCAGAAGACTTGTCACTATTACAACAAGAGACAGAGTCATTAGATTTCACAATAGGGTCTTGCAAGTCAGTTGACTTTTTGCCATAGAGATGGTGTGATCCATCAAAGTCACTAGGTATGGATAGGTCAATAGGCATATGTTCCCCTCTTATAGGTCCAGGGACAGCATGTAAGTTACCTTCTTTGACAAAGTTAGCTAATCCAGCAGGTGTGGATTTACCTAGGTCATTTTTAGCCTCTAAACCAACATATTTTTGAAATCCCAAACCTATTTTAGAGTTCACAGCCTGACTACCATAAAGTTCCCTAGCTAGATTATCACTTGATATTAACCATTGTTTATTTCTAGCTATCTCTTTGTCTAATTTAGCTTGTAACTCTTGTTTTTCTTTTTCTAAATCAGACTTCTCTTTTTCAGTACGTTTTAAGTCTATCTTAGCAACCTCTAAATCACTTTCTAGAACTCTTATTTTTTCATCATATTTAACTTGATTCTTTTGAAACCATACTTTTTGTTTTTCTACAGTTTTTAAAGCCATTTTATAAGACTCTACCTCTATATAACACTCATTGTACTTTGGTTTCAATTCATCAAACTCTTGTTTAAGCTCATTGTATCTTACACTACATCCAAACACACAGTTGGTTACCTGAGAGATTCCCATCAAGGAGACTTGCTCCTTCTTGTCTTCTGAAGGTGTGAATGCCAGCAGATTCAATTGTGAAGAAGTAGCAGCTTCCTCTCCAGCAGGTTCATGATCAGCCCAATCAATTTGGTGATCCAGAGTCACCATAGCCTTTGAAGGTACAGTCTTGTTATTCCCTGCTTCCAATGGATAAGAACCATATCTAACTTCATCTCCAGCCTTTCTATCTTTGCATTCCCTTGAAAAATGTCCCACTTGACCACAAGTGTAGCATTTAACCTTCCTTCTATCAAACCTTGCTGCTTCTTTGCCATTAAAACCAAACTTTCTTCCAGACTTGGCTTCAAACCTTCTGATGTTCATTGAGATCATTGCAAGCTCCCATTTCAAGTGCATCTCCTCCATTTCCAATGTATCTACCTGTTCAAAGTCCTCATAAGCAATAAACTGCTGAGGTTCATATTCAGCCACAAATGAATGAATAAGATCCTCCAACACACTACTTGATTTTGATTTAGGAGCAGTTTGATTATAAGTTTGAGAAGATGCTCCTGATGAATATGAACTTGAGGCTTGATGCACAGGTTTAGTAGAGGCACCAACAAATGCAGAATGAGTGGATGGACGAATGGGACTTCTAACATCAGGCTCAAGTGATTTAAGCCTATTGTAGAGGTCATCAAAAGACATCATGTCCAACCCACCTTTGGTCTTGAGAGCAATACAAACTTGTAACCAAGATGGCGGTAGAGATCTCAGAAATTTAGAATTGCAGTCTTCATTGTCGGGTCTAGCCTTCAACTGATTAAGTTGACTCAATATTCGATGAAACCTGTCATAACCCTTATGAATACCCTCTTCTTCAGATATCTGAAATTCTTGGAACTTTTGCTTCAGCAGAGACTTCTGCAACCTCCTTGATTCCTCATTCCCACCAAATCTTGCTTTTATAGCCATCCAAATATCCTTGGCATCCTCCATAAAATGGAAGTCACCCATATGGTCATCTGGTATAGCTTGTAGCAAAATAGTTCTGACTTTACTCTCCCTCTGCACAGCCAGAATCTCTTCAGCAGTCTTGGGTCCTACAATAGTAACAACTCCATCAGCATCTGTAACATGCTTCTTCAGACTATTCCCTTTCTTAACAACCTCCCACAGATTCCAATCAATGTTTGTGATCCAGTTCTGCATCTTCATGGACCACAGATGATAATCTTCTGCATTCTTCAAATATGGAAACTTAGCATTACTGTTGGAGAGATTGAGTTGTTGAAGAGAAGTGGTGTTAATGTTTTGGGTTGTATCTACATCATCATCTGATCCAGGCATGTTTGTTTATTTGTTTGGATTGTAAAGGTGTAAGATTTGTGATTCTTAGTATGGCAGAGACTCTCTCGAGGCTCTGATACCACTTGTTAATCTATAGACCTTGATAGATCTTATTGAGCACTCTAGAATCGTTAGTAATGTTACTGTAATCAATAACACACTAATAAATAATCCCTGCAACTTGTATTTATAAAGCGGAAACAAAACACAAGCTTGATACTAAGAATTCTTGATCCTCTATGGATCTTTTTAATTATAATGAGAATTTTCTAAAAAAATTGTTCAATACATAAACCGTGTGTTCCTTTTAAACTCAAGGAACCCTAAACCGTTTCTCAAGAAACGTATCTTCTAAAAGTTCTAAAAGATATGCATTATCACTTCCTAAATAAACTCATGCATATCCAAACTACATTACATAAAACACGGAAATACTATATCCGCAGAAACTAATAAAGCTGAAATATGTCTTCAGCAGATACACTGCTTCAGCAGAAACCAACTCTTCAGCAGGATCCTTTCAGCAGAAACAACAGTAGAATTCTTACTACACAGAATTCCTAACAGAGTTTGTAAAGAATGATATAATTATTGAAATAAAAGGGAGGTCCTGTGCCCTTTTGCCAGCTCTGTGCCGCCATGCTTGCTAATTTCCTGAGATAAACATGCTTAAAAAGTCAACACAAAGGTTGAGTGAATCCATAGTAGTTTAAATTGTAATAATGTGAACACAAGTCAAGCATTTGAAATAAACAAGCCAAGATAGACAGGTCTTGACTAAATCGGGTGTAATATTGCTCCTAAGCCTCACGAAACGCAAGCCTTAACATTGATTTGACATATCATAAAGATAATAACAATCATCTACACCACAGCGGATGTAAATGACAAGGGGCCCTCGGTGACAGGAAATGTGCCAAATTTCCATAATACCTCGAATATAGCACACCTCCTGCCAAGTGATCACCTTGACAGAGGCGGGCTGCCATTCCAATAGATCTATCAACTATATCCGCGCTCACTCGCAAGTGATTAAGGTTCGTGATATGAGGGTCTTGTAGCAAAGGTGTCAACTTAGGCAATATCAGGTGATAACAGCATACAGAAAAATACTTGTGTTCGATTTATAGCATGTATCTCCCCACGGGGTTTAAAAACAATTAAAAAAGTGGGACCATGAACTCACCTGAAAGGTGTGTAGTCACAACGGTGCTCAAAGTGATGGTGTATTGCTATGATAAGCAATGAAATTCCTCCGACTTGCGACCTATAAATATATTGTAATCGGTGTTTTAGATTCGTGTCGTAAATGACATGTGATATGTCTCGTGTACGGTGTTATCCGTTCGGGTGTCTAAAGTATATCTCAAATAACTTTACGTAGTTATTTGTAACGTTGTTACGAACCGGTGTTTGATTAAATATTATCTCGTCGTGAAAATAATATCGTTTAAAAATATTTATGATTAAATATTTTTAATAAAGTTATTTATATATATATATATATATATATATATATATATATATATATATATATATATATATATATATATATATATATATATATATATATATATATATATATATTAAAGTTAAAGAAAAATTATGTATTTATAAAAATTATATGAAATAATTAATTATAAATATACCTTGTCATAATTTAACCTTTAACTTTATCAAATTTACACTTTTTACCCTTCATTTCAAAAGAGTTTCGGTCTTTAAAAATTGGTTCGAAAGTTTACTATTTTGACGGTTTTAGTCCCTAACGTGGGACTTTTTGCAAAAATAGTCCTTGACGAAATTTTTGAAAACCGAACTTTTTGTTACAAAATAAGTAGTGTTTATAACTTGCATAGATCTTAAAAACCGACTTTTTATGCCTCTCGTTGTCTTCAAGTATTTTTGCCGAAAATCACTTTGAAAGGATTTTATGGGCTCATTAGCCCACTCTAGGCCCAAGTGGGGTTTTCTTTGTTTTAAAACATGTTCGACTAGTACTTGGTTTGGGTCTAGTTTTCGTGTCAAGAGGTCGTGTGAGTCATGCATGTTAGGTTAATTCGATTGTGGGTGAGTCGTGTATTTAGGTGATCGAAAAATGTAAGTGGGTTGTACGTGTAGAAATAAAATGGCGAGAGCATTTCTAGGGGTGTTGAGGCAAGTGATGAAAGTTGTAGTGTAACGAAAACTTATATTAAAAATCATACGTGTGTCGTGTGGTAAAACTCAACGTGATATGCATGATCGTATAAGAGTATGAAATGAAATAGGTGCGAAAACTTACAACACCAAGAATGGTGGTGATGATATCGAGTGTATGAGCAACGAGAGCAACCAAGTGATACCCTCTTCGTGAAGTGATCTTGTACCCAAAACTTTGATATCCAACTCGTCCCTTACCCAACCCTTGCTTGTGTCCTCCTTGCTTCTTCTCGTTAGCAGCCAAGAAATGAAACACTAGAGTGTTTGTGATTTTGAAGTTTGGTGGGACTTGAGTGTGTGTGAAAAGCTAGCATTAAATGAGGTTTTTATAGGGAGTTCTTGGGTGGTTCGTGTGTCCCTAGAGACACAACACAACCTTTGTGGTCTCTACTTCACTCGACAACATTGTCTAGTTATCCAAGGGTGTTGTCAAATCGAGTGGTGATGAAAGGGAACAACAATGAATTCCTTGGAGTTGTTTATGTATAGGTTAGGCTATTAGAGGCTTAAACAAATGTTATTAGGTTCATGTGTGCAAATATGTTGGGGGTAATGAAAACATACGACCCAAGGGATAACCATTCGAAGATGGGTATCGTGTTTGTCCAAAGGGTTGACGGCTCAAAGGTGGTTCCTTGTAGTGAGTGACAAAGTCAATGGATGGGGGGGGGGGGGGGGGGGTGTAGGTTGGTGTCTTGTGAAGAGGAGACAAAGATTTCAAAAAAAAAAAACGTGTAGTATCCTTTCGGTGGCAAAGTGGTTTTGCTTCTGTGTTTGAATGCCATGCTACGAGAAAACAACAAGCCAAGTGGGCTTAGCAACATTCGGCCCAAGATGAAACGAAAAGAAAAAAAAAAGAAGTAAATCGTGTGGGCTTAGGAAAAGTAGTTCGGCCCAGGTGAGAAAAGAAAAGAAAGAAATAGTGTGGGCTTGGGGTCGGCCCAAAAATGACGGGGGTGTCGATGTTCCGTAAAGTTGTGAAATTAATTTCGGTGTCGGTGTCGGTTTGTGAAAACCATAAATATATAAATGGTGTCGTCATAATAATTTGTCATAATTATATATACTTCATTATATATAATTAATATTAATATACCGGTGTTAAAATCAAAGTGTCGGATCGCAAGTGGAGTTACCGGTGTTTAACCTCATTGGGTGATATCCAAGAGTGACATTCGGGTGATATCGGGTGACAAAACATGTTCGGGTGTTAAACAAACGGTGTTCATAACATTCGGGTGTCAAATAAACAGTGAACGAAACAATCGGGTGTTCAAACAAACAGTGTTTCATATAAAAATTTTAAATTAGCCCGCAAAAATGGCTTAGTTAAGAATAATGTTGATAATTAGCATTAATGTTGGTGGCGGCAGTGGATAGTGGTGGCGGTGGTGGGAGGCGGTAGTGGGTGGTGGGTGGTGGGTGGTGGGTGTCGTGGTGGTGGTGGTGGTGTTTATGTATTAGGGACTAACGGAGGTTATTTATTAGGAACCTACGGTGCATTTTTTATGTATTGGGAACTAATAATGTAACTTATATGAAGTTAATTTAAAAAAAAAAAAAAAAAAAAAAAAAAAAAAAAAAAAAAAAAAAAACAAGTCGCCCAAGAAAGTGGACCAGTCGCCCAAGAAGTACCATAAGTACTAGCTTACAATGTAGTACTATGAAAGTACATAGTGGGCCGAGGGATAGAGACACTTGTCCCAAATATGTGACAGTCGGTCAAGAATTTTTGAGAGGGCCGCCATTGGAATATATAGGGAAAAGAAAAAAAAATTGGTGAATAGGGTATAAGGGAATGTACCTTTGGGTACTTAGGTGAATAGCTCGCCAAAAAATGGAAGTCGTCAATATCTACGTAGTGTTAAGCCTTTATGTAATACAGTAACTATCGCTTATGATATACTCCGTATATGTTTTTGAGGTTTTAATTTTGTAATTGTAAAGTGATATCAGTTGAAATATGAAGATATTGAATGGTCTATCACTCTATTGCTTTCATAAGGACAATCATGGCCATTGTCACATCATGACCAGAAACACAATTATCATACATTCATGCGTAATATAAAGTTGTTATAATTTTGCTATCATAGTGATGCAAATAGTGTAATTTGTACTTAAAAAATAGTATGATTAGTCGGTAATTATCGACATGACACGAATTTAGATAGGTTTGGGTCAAGTATAAACATGTTTTGGTTAAAAATAGATCAACTCGTTTAATAAACATGTCGTGTTTAGGTTGAACATGTAATAAACAGGTCAACCCGTGAAACAGCTTAACTGTTTAAGTATGTAACCCTTTAGAAGATAAAATAGATAACTTGATTTTAATGTGAGATTTGGATTTAAATGTATTTTCTTATATAATTAATATCGCAATGAATTACGAATATAACTTGGATATTATTGAAATCGTGTTTAGTTATTATTATGTTATATTATCATTTTTTAAACTCGTTATGTCATTCTTGAATAGTAACTATTTGATTCGATAAACCGTCAACCTTCTTCGCCGCTTGATTGACTTAAACATGTTAAATATGTCACAAACGAGTTATACATGTTATGCAGGTCTGTGTTAATGTTAAGTTTCTTGATACAATTAATAAATGAGTCATGTTTCAGTAAAGGTTATAACAACACGTCAACCTATGAACCCGAGTAAGTCAATCCGAACACGACTCGATTTTCACCCTATTATAATATAAACGAACAATGACAAATAATTTGTCCACCTTCTACACTACAATGGTATGATTCGAGATTCATTATTGATAACAAAGTGCGTGTATATAAAGTGTTTTAAAATGATAAACTAATAACTAAAAGTCGATCTTCTTAATATAATTAATTAATCAGTCGGTCACGCTTAAGTAGTAGTTCATCTAGACATTTTTTTTTTTTTTTTTTTTTTTTTTTTTTTTTTTTTTTTTTTTTTTTTCTAATTATTGATTAGTGAGTCTAATACGCATGGAATTATTCAAACTATTTGGTAGAACATAAAATCAAACGTTCGTTAAAACATACAAATCCAAGTGTCAATTAGAGTTACCAATTATCTATTCTTTCTTATAAATATTGAATATAAGTTTTTTTGAGTCATTGGTAACTTCTAAGCCATAACAAATTCAGCTGTCTATATATGTTTTAAGAGAATTGAACTATTTTTTTTTTCCCCTTAATTAAAAGGTTGAGATATTCATTCGATCAATTGAAAAGAATACACATATAAGTAGTACGAATTAAGACATACTAAACAAATCTAATGTATAACATCTTAAATGAAAATTCAAACTATTGCTTTCTGATTTTTTGTGCATGCTTGCACGTTCACTTAAGAAAATGCTTGGATACATTGTAAAAACTAAAAAGTACTAAAAACACAATACCACACATGGAATTTAGAATTACTGAAGTATATAAGCTAGCTGCCAAATTAATGGATATGTCGAAAGAGATGTAACCTAACGTCTCCTAACGAGATGTAACCCTACACGTCGCTTGAAACTTTCGATAGAGTATTTTCAGTTGACGTTGAAGCATGCATAACCGAGCGAGCCCTACATGGCTGCATTACTTACAAAATCCTTCAGGCCTTGTTATTCATGCTTTCACCATATAAGTCTCTATGTTGGGTATTTGTGGAAGACATGTGCCTACATGTATGTAAGTTTACTTGCCAACTTTTTTTCTTTTTTCTTTTTTTTTTTTTTTTTTTTTTGAACAGGTTTGCCTACATTTACTCATTTAGTATTTCATCTCATCAGGAATATTTGAAAAAAATAAATAATAATAATAATAATAGTAATAATAATAATAATAATAATAATCATAATCATAATAATGTTCAAAAATAAATGAAAGCTTGTAAAATTAAAAAAAAAAAAAAAAAAAAAAAAAAAAAAATGATGCAATATGAGTTGCCACTGTGATGAGAGAGGTGAATATGGGTTGATTAGTGAGAAAGCTGAGGTTACAACCGGAAATATGACGCAATATGGGCCACCAATGATACTAGCCTAATAATAATCTATACATGATTACCATTTTATGAAACAACCCACAAAAGCCTTGACTTCGGGATGTAGCTCCAAACAAGAGCAATTGTGTTTGAATAAAAAATCAACAATAATTAAAAACTCTCTTTTTTCTTTTTCTAATTGTTTAAAGCATTAATAGTTCATAGACAAAGACATTTTTCTTTTCTTTATTACTCATCTTTTTTTTAAAAATAATTGGCTTTTAATATTTAAGACATGTGATTGTCACAAATTATAGGATTCCTACTCAGGCACCGACACTAACAATGTCGTTTAAAAAGCATGTTCCATCCTAATCTGTGTTTTGATTAATTTTTTTCTATTTTCTTAAATACTTACGCTTACATCACTTAGTAATGGTATATTACAAAAATACCCTTCTCATTTGCCCAATTACTTAAGGGCATGTTTGATAGGGTGAAATAAGCTCAAAGAAATGAAAAAGAATTCATTTCCCTTGTTTGGTAGATATGGAAATAAAAAAATGGAGATTTGTATTTCTTGGGGAGTTAGTTTACACACAAATTCAAAGAGTTCATTTCCTTTACATTTGGAGTGGAAATCAATTCCTAGGAGGATAATAATAATAATAATAATAATAATAATAATAATAATAATAATAAATAATAATAATAATAATAATAATAATAATAAATAAATAATAATAATATATTAATACAATAATAATAATAAATAATAATAATAATAATAATAATAATAATAATAAATAAATAATAATAATATATTAATATAATAATAATAATAATAATAAATAATAATAATAATAATAATAAATAAAATAATAAAATAATAAAATAAAATAATAATAATAATAATAATAATAATAATAATAATAAAATAATAAAAATATAATAATAATAATAATAATAATAATAATAAAATAAAATAAAATAAAATAATAATAAATAATAAAATAATAATAATAATAATAATGAAATAATAATAAAATAGTAAATAATAAAATAATAATAATAATAATAATAATAATAAAATTAAATAATAATAATAATATATTAATATAATAATAATAATAATAATAAATAAATAAGAATAATATAATAATAAAATAATAATAATAAAATACTAATAATTATTCAATTTCCCTGGAATTCTCTGTTGCTACCAAACACTGGAATTATTATTCAATTTCCCTGGAATTCATTTCTGTGAATTACATTTCTGAGCTTCATTTCATTTCTCTGAATTTCACCCTACCAAACGTGCCCTAAGGGTATAAGATACTATAAGTAGGAGAAGAGATTGGATAAGAAGAAAAACGAAAATGGGAAGAATAAGAAGGATTTTTAGCCACACATTTTAAATAAAAGTGAGAATTTTAAGGGGAGATGCATCTATTTTTGTAAGTGCATCTGAAATAAGTGGTTGTAGTTTCTTCTTATCATTCTTATTTAAAATTTTCTTTTTATTTGATCCTAACTCCTATAAGTAGTTTATAACTTATATATCATAAGCTCATGTTTAGCGTTGAATTACCTTATAAATCATAAGCTTAAGTGCTTGTTTTAGCTTACTTTGTAATAAAACATGTTATATAAGTCCAAATTTATTTTAAAAAATCATAATTTTAGGCTTATAAAAATATAAATTAAGGTCATAAACGGGGAAAATCAAAAACCCATTTTTACAACCATACTTCATCAAATACCCAATTTTTTTCCAAAAAATCATAAATACCTACAAAATCCACAAGGTTTGAGAAACCTTGCGATTTTTTGGATTTTTTTGAGAAATCAAAAAATCGCAGGGATTTTTTTTTTTTTTTTTTTTTTTTTTTTTTTTTTTTTTTTAAGATCATAATTTTAGAGCTTATAAAAACTCCTGTATAAAGGTCATAAACCCATTCATATAAGGTTAGCAAAACACCCATCGCGAATGTAGTGTTAGTAATGTAAGTTAGAAGTAGTCACACCGCTATAAGAGAGTATCATAGTAAAAATGTTAGAAAAGAATTTTGACATTAATATGTATCAGTATTATATGTATACAAATAAGTTGATTGCCGTTCTTTATTTACTAATCGAGTATCCGTGCACAGCAAATTTTATAACAACAAATAATTCTAGTTGTGAAATCGTGGTTAATTGTTCTGCGCAATGAGTGAATATTATTTATCGGGCCAAATTTCCAACTTATAAGCAGTAATAGAAAAAAAACCATATGGATATAAAGTATAATATTAAATAAATAAGGAGTATGAGTAGAATAGTAATTTTATAGTTTTCACTTTGAAAGTTTTAAACAAATGTTGTCTCAATGAATTAGTGATTTCATGCAATAACAAAATTTAGTATTTAAAAAATAATCCAAATTTATAATCCAAGAATGTGAAAATTCTTAACTATGTTGGTCTACTTTGTGCAATGTATATCTTGAGATATAGCGTTTATTTTTGGTTAATGTACGAATAGGGGCTTTTTAGTGGTATTATTTCTTCACCGTAAATACTCAGTTGACTGGTCAAAGGATGAATTTTTTTGGAGAGAAAGCATGGGTTCCATCCCAACTCTTGACTGATTAGGTCGTTGAGACAGAAGATCATTGCCTCATACATGATCTTTTAGAAAGAGTCAGGTTGGCATCTTAGTTAGGAGTGCATGAAGTCATGTTGTTCTCACCGATTTACATCTTTTCGATTGGGGACATGTAATCCAAAATTTACATTAACCTCCTACGTTAAGTTCATACCTAAGTTATATAAAGGCTAAGGATTAATGACATATCAACAACCAAGGTTCGATACATGTGAATATTGTGTTGCTAATCACTTTATCAACTATTTACCTATCTATTACGAGTAAATTATACAAATAATATTAGAGCATGACCATACGTAACGCAGGGCATGCGTTAAAGGGTATTTTGCCCGGCGTTAACTTGCGTTACGGTTATGGGTGCCAGCGTTAGAGGCGCTTTAACGCGCTGCGTTAGCCTGCTAACACAGCGTTAGACATGAAACTTGAATAAAAAAAAAATTTGTTTTACCCCCTCCAACGTTCCAATATATAGCCGTTTTTTTTGAAAAAAAATTTTCACTTTCACCCCCTCAATAATTAAAAACGGCTAGTTTTTAAAATTCACCAAAAAATTACTTTTAAACCATTTAAACCAACTATAAATACCAACTTAACACACATATATTTTTCACACATCCACTACTAATTTTCTACTCTTTTATACTTCCTTTATAAGAAAAAAACCTTCCTCATTCATAATGGATCCAAATCAAAATAACGATTTTGATCCGAGTTGGTCAGACCTTGATGACGAAGAAGACATACAGTTTATGGTTCAAGCGTACGAGCTACAGCAACGCTTAGAAGAAGAAGAAGCTCATCCTCATGTGCCTCGTATCAACATACATCGTGAACGTGAGCTTGCTGAAGAACGTTTGAAAAACGACTATTTCGTTGAAGGTTGTAAGTATAAGCACAGTAAATTTCGTAGGAGGTTTCGTATGAGCCGGAAACTATTTATGCAAATAGTGAACGGTATTGAGTCTTACGAAGCCGATGTTATTTCAGACCACTTTCAATATTTTAAGACAGGAATCGATTGTACGGGTCGAGCGTATATTAGTCCACTTATGAAGTGTACATCTGCGATACGACAATTGGCGTATGGCACCGCCCCAGATGCGTTCGATGAGTATTTGCAAATGGGTGAGTCTACTCAACGTCTTTGTCTTGATAATTTTAACATGTGTGTTATGGATTTGTTTATGCATGAGTTTTTAAGAACACCAACATGGTCCGACATGCAACATATTTATTAATTGCATGAGCGTCAACATGGTTTTCCAGGTATGCTTGGTAGTATTGATTGCATGCATTGGGCGTGGAAAAATTGTCCGGTAATTTGGCAGGGGCAATTTGGTAGGGGTGATAAAAGATACCCAACGTTAATGCTTGAAGCTGTTGCTTCACATGATTTGTGAATTTGGCATGCTTTTTTTGGTTTGGTAGGGGCAAATAATGATATTAACGTTTTAGATAACTCTAACTTGTTTGCCAACATTCTTGCTGGTGAATCCCCAAGGGCACCATATACAGTAAATGGAAGAAGGTATGAACAGTGGTATTACCTAGCTGACGGAATTTACCCGCAGTGGGCAACTTTCGTCAAATCTTTCACGGCAACGACTGATGAGAAACATAGCTATTTTAAAAGGAAGCAAGAAAGTGCACGCAAAGATATCGAACGTGCTTTTGGCGTGCTTCAAGGACGTTGGGGTATACTACAGCAACCGGCACGTGCATGGGAAATTGTCAAGATACAAAGAATCATGTATACATGCATTATATTGCATAACATGATTCTAAAAGATCAAAAATTTACATTGCACGAGTATAAAAGAATGTGGGTAGATCCGGCACCACATTTGAATCAAGAAAGGTGGATCGACAGGTGTGATACGCAGAGGCGCAAGACAAGGGAAATGCGCGATGCAGGCGTGCATACTCAACTCCAACGAGATCTTATGGAGCATGTTTGGCAACAACGTCTTCAACACCAACAACAACAAGAAGAAGAATATTCCGAAGACGACGAATAAGCAGTTTTAATTCGTATGGTTTAATTTCTTATGTTTCGTTTGTTTTTTTTTTTCCCCTATTAATCGTTGTTGTTGTTATTTTAAGTTTTTTGTAATTTGTATTGTAAGAAATTAAGTTTTAATGTTATGTGGTTTATTAATTGAATTGTTTGTTTTAGTTGAGGGTAGAATTTGAAAATATTTGAGTTAAAGCTGAGTTATTGTTGTGGGTGTTTTTTTCTGAGTTAAAGTTAAAGTGGAAAAGCTGATGTGGCGCTGACGTGGCACTGCGTTAAGTTTTAACATGAGTTACGTATGGGCATGCTCTTAGTCTTAGGGTCCGCTTGGTTCAAAGTGGGGAAAGGGAAAGAGTAAAGGAAAAGGAAAAGGAATGCAAAGGAATGAGTGAGGTGGGTAATCAATCCGTTACCCCCCAATTTATTTTATAATGGTTGATTACCCACTACGGGGTAATCAATCCCTTTGCACTCTCCTACCAAACACAAACAAATGAGTAAGATGGGCCCTTTTGAATACCTTACTCATTTTTCACCCCCCTTTAACCCCACCAAGCACCCCCTTAGTTATACGAGTGATATTTTCATGATATGACTGTTTATCTCTTTCAGAAGGGTGGCAATGGGGGCGGCATGCCTCACCGGCAAGCCCATGCCGGCGGCAAACACCGCCGCCACCCCACCGGCATGGCAATCGGCATAGGTTGAGCGGCAATTTTTGCCTCCGAGGCATTCTTGTTGCAAGTGAAATATATCCGTTGTGCATTTAATTTTCGAGCCGTTGGTTTTGAATTGGAGCGTGCATTGGGCCAAAAAAAAAAAAAAAAAAAAAAATCCTATATAGTTATTACACATTTATACATTTTCAAACACATTTCATTTCCAAACAATAACATAAACACAAACTCTTTTTACACATATAGTTTTTGAAGCATGGAAAGTGGGAAATCAAGAAGTGGTTCAACACAAAGAGGTCGTGGACGTGGCTACCGTCCTCGTGTTCGTCCGCAAGGTCCACCACCGGCGTATCCACAATACCCTCAATCGGGATATTATCCCCAACCTCCCCAACCTCCACAACCGATGCATCAACAATACCCTCAATCTTTTAACTATCCCCAACCTCCACCCGCAATGAACCCAAGCCAATATAACATATCGATGACGAGTGACTTTAACCCGTTTGTTGACTACTGTGAAGGTCCTTCTCGTCGTGAACCAAGTGTGGAACGCGAACTTCCTTTATATGGTGACGACGATGATGATGACGTTGATTTTGTTCCCGAAACGCAACAACAAACTCAAATTGGTATATATATATATTTTTATACGCGTTATTTAATTTTTATAGTTTTTTATATGTTTTTTTTGTCGTTATTTATTTGTTATGTTTTTTATATGTTTTATTTTTCGTTATTTATTTGTTATGTTTTTTATATGTTTTTTTTCGTTATTTATTTGTTATGTTTTTTATATGTTTTTTTTTTTTTCGTTATTTATTTGTTATGTTTTTTATATGTTTTTTTTCGTTATTTTTTATATGTTTTTTTTTTGTTATTTATGTTTTTAGATGAAGATGTTCAAGTGGCTAAAGGGAAAACTAAAGCGGATAAAAAGAGTTGGACGTCGATCGAAGAGGTTGCTTTGGCCAAAGCATGGATTCATATCTCGACATGTAAAAAAGTCGGGAATGAACAAGGAAGAGATAAGTTTTGGGAAAGAATTTTGGAGCATTTCAAAGCCACAATTAAAAATACTAATCGAACTCATCATGCGTTAAACACAAAGTGGAAACATTTGAATCAAGCAATGGGAGTCTTTAACGGCCTTCATATCCAACAAGTAATTTTTATATACTTGTGTTAATTTATATATAGTTGTGTTAATTTTTATATAGTTGTGTTAATTTATATATAGTTGTGTTATTTTTTATATACTTGTGTTAATTTTTATATAATTGTGTTATTTTTTATATACGTGTAGAATCGCATTCGTGAGAGTGGGTGTGACGATGTCAACGTCTTGAAAAATGCCATGTCTGATTATAGTAAGAGGAATAAGGGTGCTTCGTTTAATCATATGGAAGCGTGGAGGGTTGTTAAGGATGAATCGAAATGGTTGGAGCAACCATGTTTTGAAAAAGTATCTTCATTGGATCATTCCGACAAACGAAGAAAGTCGTCGGAATCTAGCTTCTATGGGTCCGGAAGCAATGACAATGTTGATCATGTTATTCCGGATCTAAATGACGACACAACTCCTGTTTCAAAAAGAAAAGGAAAAAAGACCGCTAGTGAGGCGTCGACAAAGAATAGTGCTGCTGAGTTTATTGGGCAGTATACGTCAAAGAAAGCACTAGCGTTGGATGAGGCCATGGCAGATAAACGTGCAAAGGATCAATTGTCCCACCAGTTGCTGCAGACCCAAATCGAAAATGCTAAAGAAAAGGCTATGATTCGGGCACTGAAATTCTACAACGAGCCGCACGAACACATAACCAATCAGGTTATGCGAGATTTCATTGCCAACAAAAAACGTGGGTACGCGGAGACATATGGTTAGCCTACGGATTTTTAGATTTAATAATGTATTTTTTTTCCCAAGTATTATGTAATGTTATTTTAATTATTAATGAAATATTTATGTTTTATTTAAATTGTTTAATTTAATTTATTATTATTAAAAAAAAAAGAAAAAAAGTTGGGAGGTATGAAAAAGGCATGGTTGCCACTAAAATGGTGTTGGGAGGTATGAAAAAAGTATGAATGAGGTGAAATGAGGTGGAATGATATTATTGGTGGATTTCAGAGGTATGGATGATTTCGGATGCATGACTGACAGTGTCCTCACCTCTTTGGTAACAAAAAGCAGATTGTAAAAGCTATGATACACCAAAGTAGAAGGGACAAATTGGTGGGTAAACTGCACCAAATGTAACATCACACTATTGTTTGGTTGCATACAGTAATATTGACAATTTGATATTCTTTAGTCACTACATGTAAAAACAAAAAGTATGGAAATTAAAATTTTAAGAGAATGTCTAACTAATGCATTAAAAGCATTGGATAAGAAGACAAAGACTCAAAAAAAAAAAAATACTAAGAGACAAAAAAAAAAGACAAACAAAAATATTTTTTAAGTAAAACAGTAACAGGGACTCACATAAAAGACAAAAAAAAAAAAAAAAAAAAATCTTATCCGATGACTTTAAGGCATTGGTTAGATATTCCCAAATCTTAATTTTAACTACTTATAATGGAGAAAATGTCAAGTGAAATATTGATTTTTCAACACTTAGTTAAATGAGAGAGAAAATTACTAATCATAATGGTTTCCTAAAACTAAATTTTACTGTAATTAATAATCTTATTAAAATACCCTATTACTCAAAAGTTAAATGATTTATTCACATTATACAACCAATTAAAAACATATCTATCAAATTAAATACAACCAATTAAAACACTATTTACTAAAAAGTACAATAAAATTTTCATAATGTACAATTTAAATAAGCTACAACATAATTCATATGAAATAATTAAACACACTAATTAATGTTATTTTTAAACACCCTAAAATGAAAAGTACATGCTATTACACACATTATACAAATTAATAAAACACACAAAGCTTCATACAACCTAACAAGTTTATGGTACATATAGTTTTGAAAACTGCTCGGGACCAATGGGTTCAACAGGGAACTGGTGTCGCCACCGGTTCAGCTAACGAATAAAAACCATCCGAAAATGAACCAAAAAGGACCCGTTGAAACCAATACAAACTGGTGAATCAGGCCTCATCGAGATCTATTTCTCTGGTTAATCGTCACAGGATACCTGAAGAAAAAACTAAAAAGTGAAAAGTTGAAACTTAAAAAGGAAATATTGAAACATATATTTCAAAAGGAAACTATTAATATGAATTACAAACCGGGTTGACCTGATACGCTTCAAACCCGGCGGGTTGACCATGTTTAATTTGACCCGTTTTCTACCAACCTAGCAAGTTGAACCGGTTTAAATTGACCCATTTTTCGACCGGAACGGTTCAACCGGTTGAACCATCCGAGTCGAAACGGGTTTTAAAACATTATGTTTAATCCCCAAATTTTCAAACTTTTATTATTTTTTGTTTATAACCTATAAACTTTTTTTTATCAATAAACTATTTGTCGCTATAAAATTCTGTTGCTATGCACGACTACTCGTCTAGTTTTATTAAAAAGTGATTATAAGGGCTTATGTTGCAATCACATGGTTCTTGCATGATCACATGAATTCGACCATTCTAAACTTATTTATCTATTCACTTATGTAGTTTTAGAGATAAAAATTTATTGAAATTTGATATTTTGGAACTTTATCAAGTAAACAAGTATGATTTACACAACAAAAACAACTATACATAATCCTGTTACAGTTAAGTATGTGAAAATAACATGTAGGCGCCTATATTCCGACCCGAGAATATAGAGAATGCTTTTTGAAAAACTTTGAACCTAATTTACCTACTTCTTTATCATAAAGTGAATAATACAAGTTCCTACCTATTGCTAGTACCATGTCAAGTAATGAATCATGCTAAATTATCACTAGCAATTACTACGTAAGTATTTTGTTGGATCACTATCAATAATGAACAAGATCAAACATGTCGTAATTATGGTACCAAAAATATTTGCACACGGCTATTGGGGTTAATAGCAATACTTGTGGGTAACATACTCTTAAAAAAATCAATTCTCATACTCTTAAAAAAAAACTATTTCTAGTCATGATCATATACTACAAAAATAGGCAGGACTAGCTAATAGAATATAAGTTTGATATCTTTGATTTTTTTTGTCACTACCACATACATGTGACACATTATTCCATTACTTTAATCATTAAAAGTGTTTAATGATCAAAAGATATTAA
Organism: Artemisia argyi; assembly: GCA_030686995.1. NCBI lineage: Eukaryota > Viridiplantae > Streptophyta > Magnoliopsida > Asterales > Asteraceae > Artemisia > Artemisia argyi. The sequence goes on along the minus strand of CM060702.1, from coordinate 12,218,350 downwards.
TCGGGAATTATTTAACATTATAGTAGAATAATTAAGGGTGAATGATGTTCAATCTCAAAATATTTACATCAAAAACTATCTCGTGCGTCTTAAACAAAATTTGAACATACAATCATTTAGTTTAAAGGGCAAATAATAAAAAAAAGGTAATATACTTGCCACAATTTCATCGAATGGGTAGTGAACTATTTTTTTTTTTTTTTAGGGTAATTTTCTTTCAAAATCATCATCTTTAGGGTATTTTGTAAAAATTTTGGACAATTTTTCCCCTCATAGCTAATACAAAATTTTTTTTCCCGAAGAGCAAAATTGTCAAAAAATTTTGCAAAAAACCTTAAAGATGATGAATTTGAAAGAAAATTACCCTCAAAATTAAAAAAAAAATAGTTCACTACCCATTAGATGAATTTGTGGCAAGTATATTACCTTTTAAGATCATTTGTCCTAGTTTAAAAATTCCTCACACAACAAGATATATCCTTAAAACACAACATATTGGTAGATAATCATACAGAATAGCAACAAGAAATATTTTTTCGATAAGAAAAATTGATTTTGAGCAATGGTATTAACCAAAATTCTTTATGCGTTTATAATTTAACAAGATTGTTCTTTTTCGGAAGTAAAACTCGCATTTTAAGAAAAAGAAAAGTAAAGTAATCAATCTATACTTAAAATAAAGAGACAATAATATTTCTTTAAAAACTTACAAGATGATTTATGTAGTATGTTATTTTATCAAAGTAACTTTACTTTTAAAAGTAAACGCAATATATTATGAGTGATTAGTTAATACTTAGTTATGATTTAATTAACAAACTTTTTGCACTCTCATTTTATTCGCGAAAAAAGAAAGAAATAAAAAATATGCACACACAAATTCACATTATTATACACTCATCTAGTAAATAACGAAAAAAATTCAACACTTTAATAAGTGATATGGTTCATTACATGTGAAAACACTCTGTGTAAGTGTTAGAGGGCTGGGAGTGATAACTTGAGTTAACACCAAAATATTCGCCACTTCAGCGTCACATCATTTCAACACCAAATAACATAACATCAAAAAAAACCTGGTAATCATAACACTAAATAACACCACATTTTGGGAACCACTTAAAAAAAATAATAACGCAAACCATAACGCAACATAACTTAAGTTATAAGTTGAGTGGGGGTATCATAACTTGGCATAACTCAAGTTATACCTTGTCCTCTTCCCCGTTGCAACGTACGTTGCTAGAGCAATGTAAAACGAAACGCAGCTGCAACACTAAGACCCTGGAAATGGAGAAAACGCCTAAACAGCGTTGTTCTGTTGACACATAGAACGAATTTGCGTTAATACGTTATTACTCCCAGCCCTCTTATAAAGTATCTAAAAACATCGAAAGTGTAATGAGACTTTAGTGTTTTACATTGTAATGCATCTTAGATAGAACATTCTGATTGGTTCTAAACCGTCAGATATAATTGACCAAGGTCAACTAGCCAAAAATAGCTTATCCCAATGCTCCGTGGATAGTATAGTATGTCCCCGGGTCGTTAAAGTCCCAGCGAGATTGAAATGGTGTCGTTTGAAATCGTTTATGAGTGAGTGGCACTGAGGACAGTAGCTCAGATGATATGGAATTGATTTTGCTACTGTTATTTTGGTATTTGTACACAGATATAATATTCACAAAAATCAGATATACAAGTATATACACAAATTCACAATTCAGATCACGTAACGGACTGGAAAAGTGGGGTTTTGATAATTAACAAACTACAGGGGGTGCTTTTGAAACTTTTTGAAACTTAAAATTAAAAAGAAATTTGAAAATGGAAATGAAATTATAAAAGTGAATATTTTAATATTTAAATATTATTTAATTAATTAACTTAATTAAAAATCTAATTTAAATCTAATTTATATTAACTAATAATTATAAATATTACAAATTAACCTAAATAACTTGCAAAAATAATTTCTAAACTTAAATTAGAACTTGAAGAAAGTATAAAAAATAAAAATAAATATTTTTGTCTTTTTATGAATTTTTTATTAATTAAAAACTATTTAACTTAATTAAACTAATTAAACTACTTTAAATTACTATTAATACTAAATTAACTTAGAAAATTATAAGAAAATTTATAAAATTACTTAACCATCACAGGAATCCTACAAAATTATAAAAACCTCTAAAAATTATGTTTAAGGCTAATCCACTAATTAATTACCTTTTAATTACTTTAAATTTAATTTAAATAATTAAAAATAAAAAAATGGAAAATGAATAGTAGCAATTAAAAATATATTTTCTAAAAATCTAACATATTATATAAGAGCTATAAAAAATATAAAAACTAGGTTTTGCTTTATAAAAACTAAATATGCTATTTAATACTTAATATTGATTAATAATTAAGAAAATTAAAATTAAATCTAATAAATACTAAATTACAAAATAAAAATCTGAAAAATTTATTAAAATTACTTTCTATATAAGGTAATTAATAAAAATATAAAAACACAAAGTACTTAATGAAAATCTAAAAATGAAAGTTAAAAGATAAATTGAATTAAATAGAAACTATCACTTAATTTAAATTTGGATTTTCTTGGTTTTTCTTTTACAAGCCTACTTAACTACTGAAAATAGAAAACTTTTATGAAAACACTTTTGAAATTAGCTTATAAATAAGCAGTAAGCACCCCCTAAACTTAATCAGTTGACTTATGTTGACTGAACAAGCAAATAAGCACAAATGACTGATGGTGGGGTCCACAATGGTCAAACTTGATACAAATAAGTTATACTAACTCAAATAAGCCAGAAACAACAAACAATGATCACAAATAAGCTGTATAGAACCAAATAAGCACTTTGCAATCTGAAAATGAGGACAGGTTGGGGACAGACTTAATGGTGGATTCCAGGTGGGGTCCACTTGATTCTAGGTCAAACAAAGGGTCAACCCTTGTTCCCTGGTAGGAGGGGGTTGGGAAAAACCAATATGAACCTCTGGGGCCCACTGGGTTGGTCTACAAAAGCCACCAAAGTGGTCTGAGTGAGATTGGTCTGAGTGCACAGGGCAATGGCTTGCCCTGCAGTCCACTTCCAAGGGTATTTTAGTCCAAAAGGAAAATTCACAAAATTAAAGAAACCCTGGGAAAATGAAGTTGAGGTGGTAAACTAAGATCTCTAAAAAGCACAAGTTCTGAAACCTTTTACAAAATTCACAACAATTCCTTGAAATTTTGGAAAAACTGAGTAACTTGCAAATTGACTTTTTGAGGAAAACAAAAGGTTTGACTTATTTGGATTTCTAATTGTTCCTACTGATTAAGGACTTAATTATAAGCTATATTTAAGCTAAATTACTCTAACTTAACAACGTATTTAGCTATTGTGATTGATTTAGACACCAAAACCTCTCACAGTTAACTGTGATGAGAGAGTTTTAATGATTTTGACTTTTATCCAAAACACTCACTGATTTTATGCTTGAAACCACCAAATGAAACTTAGGGTATGATGTCTAAATTATGATTGCCCTCTGAGATCCACAACAACACACCTAAACTTGCAAATCCAAACACCCCTTTAAACTTAACTGTTTTGTGATTTTCAAAGCAGATGGTTACTAGGGTGTGTAAACTTGATCCCAAACTACTAATTATGACTAGGTGAACTTGTTTAAGCACTTAAAAACAGAATACCACTACAATCACACAAGTTTAACTCTTAAGCTAATTTGACAGTTAAATATTAAATTATAAGTAACTATATATTCTAACAAGCAAGTAATGATTATTAATCTAAAAACTACTTAAACAACAATCAACTAGCACAGATGAACACATAATGGCAATGAACAAGCAATCAATCAGAAGCTACTAAGAACTAGGAGTTTTAGTGGAAAATATAAATAAGCAAAATCTTACAATAATACCCTCAGCATGAACAGAGGGTTTTCCTATGAAGCCTATCTTTAGATAGGCCAACTTCAACTCCAATCTTGCACCTCAATGATCCTCAGTACCTGGAAACAAGTTAGAACCAAAACAGTTGACCAAGTTTGACTTTTTTGTGTTTTTGATGTTTACTATTAATTCTGAGTTTTAGTGTCTCTACAAGCTTAAATAAGCTCAAGGGAACTTAAGTGAAGCTATTTCAGTCCATGGTTCTTGCTCCAAATCAGAACTCAGCTTATTTAGAATTGCATAAATTAAGAAAATGGAAATCACACAGAATAGAAATGAGACTTTAATTTTATTACTCGAAAAGATTCAGAGTACACTAGAACTACTACTACAATGCTTAGAATTGAAAGTTACACTGAAATATGAAGCTTAATTAAAAAACGACACTAAATTTTGACTAAAAAAACTACACAAGTCTTCCTTGCACTCCTCTGCCTTTTATAGCCATCTCCTAGGGTTTCCTTGCCCTCTCTGAACCTTTCCCATTTGATCTTAGCCGTTGATTTGCTTTGAGATGATCTTAACCCTTGAATTTAGGTTTTGGTGCCAAAACCGGATAAGGAAAATTGGACTGTTATAGCAAATGGGGGGGGGGGTTGGCATTTATTGTGGTGTGATAGTTAGGTGTAGGGTGAGTGTTTTGGGCGGTGGAATCAAGTGGGAGAGGGTGGTGGTGATGGGACGACCAAGTGGGTTGTGGGGGAGGGAAGCTGGGAAGGATGGTGGTCGTTTGACCAAGTTTGACTGAGGTCAAACTTTGACCCCGTATAATACTTTGGGTGGGCTGTGGTGTTTTGGGCCCAAGTGAAAAAGGGAAGGGTTGGGCTTGTGGTATGGACTGGATTGGTTTATGGAGTAGTATTATTAGTTTAGGATCCGGTTTAGGTTTATGTTACACAAGGACTATTTTTGCAATTTAATGAAAGTTGGAGGTGAGGTTTTAGCAATTTTCCAAAGTATTTCAAAGGGTGTATTATGCCAAAGTGTGAATAGTATAAGGCCTTGGAATGATTTTTCCAATTTATTTTCACCAGGGACTAAAACTGCCAAACTTGCAAAATTTAGGGACCATTTGTGTAATTTCACCAATCTTTTCCACCAAGGACCAATCCTGCCATAAAAGGTTAGTGCAAGGACAAAATTTGTTTTTCTCAAAGTTTTTAATATCCCAGGGACCATTTTGACAATTTTCAAAGTTCAGGGACTAAACTTGACATTTTGTGAAACTTTGCACCAAAGGACTAATTGTGTAACTTTTTGATTTAAAAGGACCTTTGGTGACTTTTTCAAGTTTTAGAACAACTAGGGACTAGATTTGACAACTTTTGAAAGCTGAGGGACTGAAACTGCCAATTATGCAAACTTTGTGCGTTTTTCATCTGTTTTTGGTATTTTTGCATTTGAAACATGTAAAACACTTTCCTGGGATATTTTCACTATTTTGATTCAATATTGAGTATTTTTAGATGTTTTGGCAGCTCAGAAATGATAAAAATTATGAATATTTACACACTCATCACATTCCACAATGTATTCATCAACATATTTATAGTTTAATGAATAGTTAATCGACACAGAGTCGAGATTGTGTAACTTGTGGAGATGCAACATCATCACAGATACAAATTTACTCTTGTTATCTATGTATTATACCATCATTGGAAGACATTTAGAAGCATGAATAAACCATTGCTAATGTCTTGCAACTTCAAAAAGGTTCTCTTGCTGTCTTTCATTGATTATGGCTAGATTGTTCCGCTTCGCCATGTACTAATAGAGGTTGGTTGGTTTGGCGACTGGTATAAGTATAATAGTAAATTTCATACACGAGAGGCAGAGAAAACCTATCGCCGTTGATGAATTTGAAGTGTGCACAAATCTTTAGATTTGATACCCAAATTTAAGAACCAAACCTAATAAGTAACTCATTACGGTTCAAACCGTATAACCTATTAGGAAAATCTAGCAAAACAAACAAGTTACATTCAATATAAACACACAAGATATTTGCGGCAAAAGTGAACTAAGACAAATTTACATGGTTATGATCATGTAACAAGAGATATTCAATGTGTGGAACAAGAGATTTTTTTACTAATACGAGTAACTACCAAGACTTGCGTTCGTGGCGCTGAGCTAGTCATTTCGTCAATTGGCCAGTAGCTTGTGCAACTTAATATAATCTAACATTTAGTTTTTGCAATGTGGATGACCGTTCTCAAGGGTGAGCAAAGTGGACAACTGCCCAGAGCCCCACTTGTTCAGGGCCTCAAAAATTTATGTCTGCTAGTATAAAACTATAAAGATGTTATAAATTTATGAAACATTAAATAATTAAACGAACTAACCAAACTTCTTACAAAAATACTTAAGGAGTGACAAATTTACGTAAATAGTTCTCACTATATTTTTTAAAAGAAAATACAATTTTCATTTAGCCTTTAAACAGGGCCTCGAAAACCTCACGAACTGCCCCGCAATATGGTAAAAAGGTTGTGCACGAACTTATTGAACTGACTAGAACAACGATTTTTAGATTAACGGATACTAAAAAATGTATTTATAAAACATAAAATTCATCTAACATACTTCAATAAGAAAACTATATATAGAAGTCTCACATCATACATGGACGTCTGTTTTAAATAACTGTAAACACATATCCAAGTTCATTCATTCACTATATAAGTGATTTCGAGTTAGCACGTAACTACTTTATTATCAATATCGTATATACTCCAACGAAATCCAAACGAGCTATCATTATCTATCAGCCGATCAAATTTCCAAACTTCACTATATCAACACAAACAAACATAATCAGTTTATAGCAAATTGTGAAATCAACACATACTTTTCCAAGAAAATGTTGTTTTTTTTTGCTAATACTCCACTTATTACACATTAATTAAACCTTACTATAAAATTTAGAAACATGTGAAAATGTGAAATACATGTGACCCAATTATGTCTTAAGCTCCAACTCTTTTGTGTATGTGTTTATTACATGTTTTTACAGTGTGTGTGTTTTTTTTCTAACCACATCTAAGGTAAAAAAAAAAAACCACAGCCGCCGCCTCCCACCGCCGCCGTAAACCACCATAAACCACTACAAAACCAAGATTCATAACACACAAAAAAAAACACAAATCTTTTTATTAACAAGCCACCGACACTTGTTAAAATCAAATCACAAAAAAAAGGGTTTCTCACACTTTCTCCTAGATTTACAAAAGTACCCTCTTGGTGGGTCCCACCAGAAAGAGAAAAAACCACCGTACATGGTGGGCCCTACACTTTTACAACTCATCAAACTCTTTAAACCGATCTGTGTCTTTTATATTACGCCTTCATTTTTATCTCTCTCTCCCCTTTAAAAAAAACACACAAACAAGAAAAGAATAATAATAACAACAATGTGTTATATGTGAATTTTATATAATAAGAACACAGTCACACACTGGTGTGTGAATTTTTTTTTTGAGAGTTAGGGGAAAAAGATTATATTTTCTGGATTGCTTTTTGATGATTTGAAGAGGGTGTGTGTTTTCTTGAGGTGTTTTTAGTGTGTGTGGATTCTATTCAAGGTTTAGTGGTATGGATACTAAAGGTAGACTTATTGCTGGTTCTCATAATAGAAATGAATTTGTTCTTATCAATGCTGATGAAGTTGGAAGAGTAAGTTTTCATAAATCTTGAATTTTTCATTTTTTGTATTGATTGAGTTGGATTTGTGTGTTTTTGATGGTGATTTTGACTTTTTTGAGGTCAATTTAAGGTTATGTGGATTGTGTACTAGGTTTATTTTTGTCGGTGGGTTAAGAATTTACTGTTCATATGTTAGATTTAGGTTTTGAATGTGTATATGTGTTGGAATTTTATATAAAGGTTGTAACTTTAGTTAGGATTAATGTTAGATTTTGGATCTATGGATTAGTAGTTGACTTGTTGCTTGATCTGAATTTAGGTGACTTCTGTTAAAGAATTGAGTGGGCAGATTTGTCAGATTTGTGGTGATGAGATTGAGATAACAGTAGACGGGGAGCCATTTGTTGCGTGTAATGAATGTGCTTTTCCGGTTTGTAGACCTTGTTATGAGTACGAAAGACGAGAGGGTAATCAAGCTTGTCCTCAATGCAAAACGCGTTACAAACGTATTAAAGGTAGGGATGGTTTTCTTTTTTGTGGTTGAATTGATCTGAATTTTGATAAAGTTTCGAGATTTTTGGGACTAATGTGAGTTGGATTATGATTAGGGAGTCCAAGAGTTGACGGTGATGAAGATGAGGAGGGATTTGATGATTTGGATAATGAGTTTGATCTTGCAAACTATCCGAGGAGAGATCATCATGGTGGTTCCGATGGGGGCCTCATTATTGGTCGTGGTTCTTCTAATGCCTACGCCTCTTCGGAAGTTGATGGTGCTACTCTTAATCCGGATATCCCTCTTCTTACTTATGGTCAAGAGGTAGTGATTCTATCACATTGTATTTATACTTCTGTTCCGTTTGTAAATTAGTAACAGAGTCGCAATATCTATAAAAGGGATGCAAAAAATCTTTGGTTTCTGCTTTAATACATTTGTTAAGTAGAAAAAACGCAATTGGATCATCGGTCAATTCAAAGATTTGTGATTTTTATTCTCATTTTAATAGTGTAGTTGGTGTGATCCTTTTTCATACCTATTGTTATGAAATAATGACCTTTGCATTCTTTTACTGTATAGATCAGTACTAGATTCAGGAAATTTATGAAGACGATGCTAAAGTTTTTTTAATGGTCACATTGTATAGATCAGTACTAGATTCAGAAAACCGTCACATTGTGCATTGGTCAAAATCATGGTTTGTGATAGTTCTTGTTAGTAATGTGATGTTTTTTTGTTATTACAGGACGATGGGATTTCGGCTGACAAGCATGCTTTAATAATTCCACCATTCATGAATCGGGCAAAACGTGTCCATCCTATGCCTTTTTCTGATACTGCCTCATCGGTTTCATGTACGTATTTGGTTTCTGATAAAAGTGTAAAATTTCAATTTTGTAGTTGCTTTTGTATTGAGTTTTATGTGTTTATTTCTATATGGTTTAGTGCCACCTCGGCCCATGGATCCTAAGAAGGATTTGGCGGTTTATGGATATGGAACGGTTGCATGGAAAGATAGAATGGAAGAATGGAGGAAAAGGCAAAATGATAAACTCCAAATGGTTAAGCATCAAGGTGATGGCGGTGGCGGTGGACATAATGATGATGTTGATGATCCGGATATGCCCAAGTAGGTGCATTCTATTAATGTCATTTGTATTGTTAGATCATAATTAATGCTAGTTATTTAGTTCTTCAGTAGAAGGTAGATTGGTTAAATTTTTTTTGCCAAAACGACGCAAAGGCTTTTACCGAATCTCCAAATTTTTTAGTGTAGTTGACCACTCATAATATCCAATGAAAATTGCAATTTTCCTTTTTTTGCCGCGAAATTTAAGTTAGGTTCACATGTGTCGAATGTTATATAGTTACAAGTTGTATGGTTTATTAGATACTAAACATATTAGGAAAATGTAGTTGGTCAGTCGTACTTTTTACGGGCACGCATATGTGTATGTATCCATGCGTGCATATGTAATTAAAAATGATTCAAAATGCGAGTTCCTAGAATGGTGTCATTTATCGTGGTGCAGAATTTTTATTTGTTGTTATGTGCTTATAGGATGGATGAAGGAAGACAGCCACTCTCAAGAAAGTTACCAATTTCTTCAAGCAAGATTAATCCATACCGAATGGTCATATTGACTCGTATGGCGATTCTTGGTCTCTTCTTTCACTATAGAATTCTACACCCTGTCAACGATGCATACGCCTTGTGGCTCATATCAGTTATTTGTGAGATATGGTTTGCGGTATCATGGATTTTTGACCAGTTTCCTAAATGGTTTCCAATTGAGCGTGAAACTTACCTTGATCGGTTGTCACTAAGGTATGTGGTCCTTGACTCCTCACTCCACTCAAATCTTTTTTCCAGAGGTGGCAAACGGTCTACCCATTTTGGGTTATGTTTTCTCTCTAACGGGGCAAATGGGTAAAAGCTTCAACAATTAGTGAAAATGGAAATGGTTTTGAATGGATTAAATTCACCCATAATACTTAACTTCCTACTCGTTTTATTTAAAAGACATTATCGTTTTAAGATACATTAGCTTCAAAACACAGTTCAAATATTATTTTTCTGATAATTCATGAGTAGAAAACATACAATTTTTTTTTTTTTTGTTGTCCGATCCAACCCAACCTGACCCATTTTGCTACCTATACTTATCTCTCAGTTCAACTATATTAGGATTACTAAATTTTCGTTTTAGGTATGAGAAAGAGGGGAAGCCTTCTGAATTGGCTCCTGTAGACGTCTTCGTGAGTACAGTGGATCCTTTAAAAGAACCACCATTAATTACTGCCAACACAGTGTTGTCCATCCTGGCTGTGGATTATCCTGTGGACAAAGTTGCTTGCTATGTATCTGATGATGGTGCTGCCATGCTTACGTTTGAAGCTCTCTCGGAAACATCTGAATTTGCTAGAAAATGGGTCCCATTTTGCAAGAAGTTTAACATTGAGCCACGTGCTCCCGAATGGTATTTTGCCGAAAAAGTCGATTATCTTAAAGACAAAGTACATCCCACGTTTGTTAGAGAACGCCGTGCTATGAAGGTAAGATAAATACTTTACTATTTAGGTCAAACCATCAAATATACGAGTTTTCGTTGCAAACATTAGCAAAACCCTTAATGTTAATGCGAGTGCAATAAAGTACTTATTTGATTCTTCTTCCAAAGTCAAGTTTACAGTTTTTTGGAAAAAAAAAAAAAATTGGTGATGCAAGTGCAAGAAAAGATCATTCTTTTTGCTAATATATGAACTGCTGTTTAAGAATTTATGGTAAAGCAAGTGCAGGGGAAGAACGTTCTTATTGTTAAAAAAACAAAACTTGATCACACTTGCTAAGTCAAGATTAAAAGGCTGACATTTTTTTTACCGTTTCTTTCTATTGTGATTGATACTGTACTGATTATGTACTTCTTGAATTGCAGAGGGAATACGAAGAGTTTAAGGTAAGAATAAATGGGCTCGTTACCATGGCACAAAAGGTTCCAGAAGAGGGTTGGACAATGCAGGACGGTACTCCATGGCCAGGAAATGACGTTAGGGATCATCCTGGAATGATACAGGTGTGCATACTTTGTTTCTCAAAATTTGACGCTAGGGAAATAATCTGAATATTAATAAATACTTATTATAACCTTTACTTTGTGTACATAGGTTTTTCTTGGGAATAATGGTGTGCACGATATAGAAGGAAATGAGTTGCCACGTCTTGTTTATGTTTCTCGTGAAAAGAGGCCTGGATTCGATCACCACAAGAAAGCCGGTGCCATGAATGCTCTGGTATTTAACTTCCCTTGAATCTTGTTTACATGGTAAATTGTGTTATTATGGACCTCTACTAACGTCTTTGTTTTCTTGAAGATCCGAGTGTCGGCTGTTATTTCAAACGCACCTTATATGCTCAATGTCGATTGTGATCACTACATAAACAACAGTAAAGCTTTGCGAGAATCTATGTGCTTCATGATGGACCCCACATCTGGAAAGAAAATCTGTTACGTTCAGTTTCCTCAAAGATTTGACGGTATTGATCGTCACGATAGATACTCAAATCGCAATGTTGTCTTCTTCGATGTATGTACCCTACCCCTTTGACCTTTTCCTGTTAAAATTTATACAATCGAATAAATCATGATGCCCTAATTTCCAATTTCCGTTTTATTTTTAGATTAACATGAAAGGGCTTGATGGAATCCAAGGGCCAATATATGTTGGGACGGGGTGTGTGTTTAGGAGACAAGCATTGTATGGATACGATGCCCCAGCCAAGAAGAAAGCACCTGGGAAAACATGTAATTGCTTGCCTAAATGGCTATGTTGCTGTTTTTCATCGAGAAAGAAGAAAGCCAAGGGAAAGGGAAAGGATAAGTCTAAGGAAAAGTCAAAGAGCAAGAAGAAACAAGATGCACAAACACAAATACATGCGTTAGAGAATATTGAAGAAGGAATTGAAGGTACATAATTTGTTAATACCGGACACATTTTGAAATATTTGAAATGTGGTCGAAAGTCGTTTATTACGTATTTTGAAAGCATACAACTATTTAGAGTATGAAAAAGTTTAAATGACCCTGAAAGCTTTAAAGTGTATTTTAAGATTATGCAACTTTTAAATCGTTTTTCCAAGAAACTAGATTAGTATCGTATTTTTTTTTTTTCTAGTGCAACAAAGTTTGAAAAAGAGTTAAAATCTTGGAATGACCCTTAAACTTATATTTTTGCAGGAATCGATAGTGAAAAGTCATCGCTCATGCCTCAAATAAAGTTTGAGAAAAAGTTCGGTCAATCTCCAGTATTTATCGCTTCAACACTTTTGGAAGACGGCGGTGTTCCTCCTGGTGCAACCTCTGCATCACTCTTGAAAGAAGCCATTCATGTGATTAGTTGCGGTTATGAAGATAAAACCGAATGGGGAAAAGAGGTATGTGAAAAAGAAAAACAAGAACAAATTTAAAATGATTACAATCCCTTATAGTGGCTCTCGTTTCAATATTGGTTATTAACTTATAATTTGAAAACAGGTTGGATGGATTTACGGTTCGGTTACTGAAGATATCTTGACGGGGTTCAAGATGCATTGCCATGGGTGGCGATCGGTTTATTGCATTCCAAAGAGACCCGCATTCAAGGGTTCTGCTCCTATTAATCTTTCAGATCGTCTTCACCAAGTTCTTCGTTGGGCTCTTGGTTCAGTTGAAATCTTGTTGAGTCGACATTGTCCAATTTGGTATGGTTATGGGTGCGGTCTGAAGCCATTGGAAAGGTTTTCATACATAAACTCTGTCGTTTATCCTTTGACTTCAGTTCCGTTGGTCGCATATTGTACACTTCCCGCTGTTTGTCTCCTAACCGGGAAGTTTATCGTTCCTGAGGTTAGAAAAACTCTTCAACTTTTATCATTATGTGTTTATTGTGTCACAATATATATTTGCATGTCTATATCTTAATGGACCTATTTTATCATTTGCAGATAAGCAACTATGCTAGCATTCTCTTCATGCTCATGTTTTTGTCCATCGCCGTAACAAGTATTTTAGAAATCCAATGGGGAGGTGTCGGGATAGATGATTTATGGAGAAACGAGCAATTTTGGGTTATCGGTGGTGTCTCTGCGCATCTTTTTGCTCTTTTCCAAGGTCTCCTAAAAGTGTTAGCCGGAGTCAACACAAATTTTACCGTCACATCAAAAGGAGGAGACGATGGTGAATTTTCCGAGCTTTATCTCTTCAAATGGACAACAATCTTGATCCCACCATTGACCCTTTTGATCATAAACATAATCGGTGTTATAGTGGGAATATCAGATGCTATTAGCAACGGGTACGAATCATGGGGTCCGTTATTCGGTAGGTTGTTTTTCGCCATATGGGTGATTTTGCATCTTTACCCTTTCCTAAAAGGTATGATGGGAAGACAAACAAATGTCCCCACAATCCTTATTGTGTGGTCGATTTTGTTGGCTTCTATTTTCTCACTTTTATGGGTTAGAGTCAACCCGTTTTTGGATAGAGGAGGGATCGTTTTAGAAGTTTGCGGTTTGGATTGTGACTGAAGAGTGCAGAATACGAAAAATGAAGAAGTTTAGGCACGTGACATGTTACAAACAGAAGGAAGAAATATTTATCAGTGAATGTGTGTAGATAAAGAAAGGGTCGAGACCTGATGATACATTTGATGATTGATTTTGAAAAGCATTTTTTTCTTTTCTTTTCTTTTTAAATTGATTCTTTTACATTTGGGTAATTTTTGTGGGTGGTGAGGGATAGACTTCAAGAAATAGATGAATCTGTCTGTAATCCCAGGAAGAACATAAAGTTTAGTAATTTTCATATAATTTAATATCGTCTTCTGAATAAGTGACTTGTTCGTGACTGTAACCAAATTTTGCGAGTTTTTGCTTATGTTTTTAGTGATTGATATACATGGCATCTGAATTTGGCAAATTTTACCAAGTGTTGGTTGCAGTAACGAATTATATGGCATCTGGCTCGCTTTTGATTAGTTTGGTTTAGTTGCGACACTTTTGACTCATTTAGCGTAACTTGAGTTGAGAACGGCAGAAGACACAATAGTAGTCTTGTAATGTCGCTTGTCCAATATATCACTTTTAATTTGGTTTAAAGCACTCCATACAGGCAGATGAACATAAAACTGTAGAAGCATGAGGATTCATGCTCTCAAGTCAAGTCGAGTTCAAGCTAATCTATTGGTCTTTAGAGTTCGTCTTTTGAATCGAACTTGAGTATTCAAAGGGTGTTTTGGATTGCTTACTTTTTTTTTTGGATTTTGCTAAAAAATAAGTACTTTTAAGATGCTTAGAAATAAGTGCTTTTGAAGCCAAAGTTCGGATTTGATTATTTTGTAAAAAATAATTCTTTATATAAAAACTTTCAATCTAAAATTTTCGTGTCATTATAGGTTATATAAGCTGAAAAGTTTTAAAGTATGCTACAAAAAGTGAGCTTATAAAACATAAGCCGAAAATCACATAATTTATAAGCCGTCATATAAGCCTCCCTAAAAGAATTGATTTACAAAAAAATGATATAATCTTTTATATATATATATATATATATATATATATATATATATATATAAAACCCAAAGTAGGGACTTTTTCATTTAAAAAAAAATTAAATCATACTTTATTTAGTAATAATTTTATTTAAAAAAAAAGATTATTTTAAGATTTTATATTTATCCATAACACAAATATAAGATAAATACAAAAAATATAAATAAGATGCAATTAACATTAGAATTTAAATTTTTAAATAATTATCTTTAAAAATAAAACTATAATTAAACATCATAAATCAAATAAAACAAAGATTAATTTTTTTTTATAATAAATAAAAATATATGATTAAAAAAAAATTTAATAAACCCGCGTGCGCGGGCATTATAACGAGCAGTCCTACTACAGTTACAATAATTTTGTATCATTTTGCAAATGTTTCCTTACGTGATAAAGATACGATAAATTAAATAGATAGGAAACTTATTAAATTGTGGGGTGAACATGCCATGTACGTTGATGGAAGCAAAGTTTTGTTTTTTTTTTTTTGTTTTTTTTTTTTTTTTTTTTTTTTTTTTTTTGTAAAAATCGCCTTCAAAGACTTATGTGTACTTTCACACGTAAGCTCACACACCCTTGAAAACTTGATAATAAGAGCTCTAGGTGTAGTAAGCCTCTTCATTCGGGCCCCACCGCTGCCACATCACCAAACACCTCAACTTCAACTAACCACAACAAACCCCCCTCACCAAACAACAAACCTCAACTTTCTCATTAGGGCCCCACCTCTTACACATTTATTTTTTTTATTCATTTCATTAAAACATTTAAAAAAATAAAATCACAAAATCATTTTTTTTGTCAAAACCTTTTTATTTTATTAAAACCTTTATTATTATTATTATTATTATTATTTTAAATATTATCTTTACTAAAAAAAAAAAAAAATGATTTTACAAAAAATATATATCAGTTTTACTAAACTCCTAATATTATCTAATCCTAAATACATAAACCCAACCCAATCCACTAATCCTAGCCCAACTCCTACACCACCTATTTTAACCCAAGCCCAAACCCAAACACAAATAATAAAACTCACGTTTTTATCCTCTTGACCACAACAACAGGTCAAACACACCCTAATCCTCTTTTTCCTCCTTCCCCAACACAACTTGTAAACCACCACAACCTCCCATCATATACATTCTTAAAACATACATATACATATACATTTTACAAATAAAAACATACATATACATATACATTTTACAAACCTCAATATTCAAAGTCAAAAAAAAAAAAAAAAAAGAAAAGAAAGAAACAAAAGTACATGCATGTCAGACGCTTGATCTCGTCGTCACAACGGGGAGTTTGGCAATGGGGAGGAATGGCGAGCCCCTCTTGGTGTAGTGAAGAGGAACAGCTCGCCGTTGACGGCTCCACGTTAGACGGCGAAGCCTTCTTCTTCGACTGCAACTTGTGCTCTAATCTTAAGATGTATAACCAAGATAGAATGCGGTATATATGGTAGGAGCATTTTATCTCTTTTGCCTATGTGGGATTAACAAGTTTTAAAACTTGTATAACTTATGTTATGGTAAATGACTAGTTTTGGCAGATTAAATGAATGTTCTTGATGTATACTATACTATCAAATAGCAACTGCAACGAAACGCTTGATGATCTATTATGTTGAAAATAAAACAATTTTGTAACCGTTGTGTCAATGTATTATTCAAAATCAAAGACTTCAACATGTCATCCTAATGAAAGCTGCAGGCAAAATGACCATATGTAAATCCTAGCAACATGAAAGGATGTGTCCTCCAAGTTCATGAGAAAAAAAGTTGATCCAGCATTAATAACACTTGAAGGATAAGAAATTGTTGAGGGTATATATGTCCTAGAGGCATCTTCTAAGCATCTGGTGACCAATCTAGAAAAGATATGTTTAGCAATCTACAACAGTCAAATATCTTGTATTACTAAGAAAGTGATCTTTTATATTTTCTCAACAAATACCAATGTTGCATAAAAGAATTGATTTATAAAAAATGGGATTTGGATGAAAACACAAATATAAACTTGTCAAATATCATTTCTACCAATAAAATTTTGTAAAACACTCAATAAAATTTTGCAAATGTTTCCTTACGTGACTAAAAAAATAAAATAAAATAAAATAAAAAGATAAAATAAAATAAAATAAAAAGATTAAGAGTTCATATAAACTTATCAAAGAAAGATTGTGATGATGTGAACTTTTTTCACATAATCACAAACCTATCTTTGAAAACTTGATACTAATCTTAAAACATAAGGTCAATATACAATGTGGTATATAAGGTAGGAGCATTTGATCACATTCGTAGATGTGGGATTGACTAGTTTTAAAAGAGGTGTAACTTATGTTATGGTAAATGACTAATTTTGACGAATCATATGAACGTTCTTGATGTGTATTGTGTTGAAATAAAACAAGAATAAACTTAAAATGATTACAATCCCTTAGTGGCACGCGTTGATATTGGTGATTAACTTATAGTTTGAAAACAGGTTGGATGGGATTTACGATCGGTTTATTGCATTCCAAAGGAGACCCGCTTTCAAGGGTTCTGCTCCTATTAATCTTTCGAATCATCTTCACCAAGTTCTTTGATGGGCTCTTGGTTGAGTCGACATTGTCCAATTTTGTACGGTTATGGGTACGGTCTGAATCCATTGGAAAGGTTTTCATATATATACTCCGTTGTTTATCCTTTGACTTTCGTCCCGTTGGTTGCATATTGTACACTTCCCGCTGTTTGTCTCCTAACCGGGAAGTTTATCGTTCCTGAGGTTAGAAAAACTCTTCATGTATTTTTTATGTCCCAAATAAATATTCGTATGTACTAGATACTACTGGGCTTATTTTATCATTTGCAGATAAGCAACTATGCTAGCTCTCTTCATGCACATGTTTTTGTCCATCGCCGTAACAAGTATTTAGAAATCCAATGGGGAGGTGTCGGGATAGACGATTTATGCAGAAACGAGCAATTTTGGGTTATCGGTGGTGTCTCCGCACATCTTTTTGCACTTTTCCAAGGTCTCCTAAAAGTGTTAGCCGGAGTCAACACAAATTTTACCGTCACATCCAAAGGAGGAGACGATGGTGAATTTTCCGAGCTTTATCTCTTCAAATGGACAACAATCTTGATCCCACCATTGACCCTTTTGATCATAAACATAATCGGTGTTATAGTGGGAATATCAGATGTTATTAGTAACGGGTACGAATCATGGAGTCCGTTATTCGGTAGGTTGTTTTTCGCCATATGGGTGATTTTGCATCTTTACCCTTTCCAAAAAGGTATGATGGGAAGACAAACAAATGTCCACACAATCCTTATTGTGTGGTCGATTTTGTTGGCTTCTATTTTCTCACTTTTATGGGTTAGAGACAACCCGTTTTTGGATAGAGGAGGGATCGTGTTAGAAGTTTGCGGGTTGGATTGTCACTGAAGAGAAATAGTACGAAAAATGAAGAAGTTTAGGCATGCGAACACGTTACAAACAGAAGGAAATATTTATCAGTGAATGTGTGTAGATAAAGAAAGGGTCGAGGCCTGATGATACATTTGATGATTGATTTTGAAAAGTAATTTTTTTTTTTGTTTTTTGTTTTTCTTTGGGTAATTTTTGTGGGTGGTGAGGGATAGACTTCAAGAAATAGATGAATCTGTCTGTAATCCCAGGAAGAACATAAAGTTTAGTAATTTTCATATAATTTAATATCGTCTTCTGAATAAGTGACTTGTTCGTGACTGTAACCAAATTTTGCGAGTTTTTGCTTATGTTTTTAGTGATTGATATACATGGCATCTGAATTTGGCAAATTTTACCAAGTGTTGGTTGCAGTAACGAATTATATGGCATCTGGCTCGCTTTTGATTAGTTTGGTTTAGTTGCGACACTTTTGACTCATTTAGCGTAACTTGAGTTGAGAACGGCACAAGACACAATAGTAGTCTTGTAATGTCGCTTGTCCAATATATCACTTTTAAATTGGTTTAAAACAGGCAGATAAACATAGAACTGTAGAAGCATGAGGATTCAGGCTCCTTAAGTCGAGTCGAGCCCAAGCTAATCTAATGGTCTTTAGAGTTCGTCTTTTGAATCGAACTAGAGTATTCAAAGGGTGTTTGGGATTGCTTGCTTTTGCTTAAAAATAGGTACTTATAAGATGCTTAGAAATAAGTGCTTTTGAAGCCAAAGTTCGGATTCGCTTATTTTGTAAAAAATAATTCTTTGTATAAAAACTTTCAATTAAAAATTTTCGTGTCATTATACATATTGATTGGATTGCTTTTTTTGTTCCTCTTTCGGCTTAAAGTAAGTACCTTTTTTTTTTTTTTTTTTTTTTTTTTTTTTGTTTTTTTTTTTTTTTTTTAATTTTTAATATTGGGTAAAAGCTGTGTTTGATATATATCGTCATGAAAACCATGAGTACTTTAGCAAATACAATTATACAAGATAAATAATTTAGTTTATCCCTCAACTGCAATACTTCATTTGTTCCCGTTCGCAGCTGTTTAACTTTGTTGGGCAGAGAAAATGTTTAGGATACCTTATCTGATTCTATGATCAGTTTTGAGTGTTTGGATGAAACTGGTCAGCTTCTTAGTAATTAGTATAGAATAATTAACCACTTACGGTTTTGATAAAACAATATAACCAGTTATGATAATGACTCCGTATCATCCTCTAAATAAGCCATCTGAAAAACCCGATACTCATTTGTGCAGGATCATAAATTCAAAAGACATTTGTATTAAATATTGGGAGACCTGGTTTCCGAAACCAGCAGCCCTTCAATGCTTGGATGATCATACATATCAGAGGCTAGATGCGAGTAAAGAGGTAATACAGCTTAGCAAAGCATTTGAATACCGAGTAAGTGTTGTTTTTTGGTTGTCATTGGGTGGTGAATCCTTATATGCTTTTCTGATTAGAGATTAAGGGGGTGTTTGGGATTGGTTTTTTTTTTTAAGCCTTTAAGTTCAAAGGTATAGGTTGCTTAAACATAATGTGGGGTGCATGTGATTGTTACACATCGCCTGTTAAGATATGCAACCAAAATTGCTACCTTAATATGTTTTTTATGTAACCTCAAATTACCGTTATTAATAATCTTAGATTGTTTCATTTTTTTTTTTTTTTTTTTTATTCGGAGTTAATATATACACATTCTTCGGCAAATCAATCTGCTACTAAAAATTGAAAACCGTATTAGCTTTAATCATACATTGCTTTTCCATGGCAGGTTTGACGATATGACCACCTAAACACGTTGGAGGTACCGACCATTAGTGTGTTGATGCTTGCTTGACATTTAAGTTGCTGATACAGACCGCAAGCCATGGTGTTTTTGGTATCTTTGTTGGATGTTTCTGTCACTTTCAGAAATGCATTTTCTATTGGTGTCTGGGGTATTTGGCACAGGTTCCTATGAATTCGGACAAGGATGAGATTATTCGTGTCTGGGTATTTGCCACGGGTTCCTGAGCTACGGTCGTTTCACTTAAGGATGTCAATTTGGTATGAGCTTATTATGGTTTATCGTAGTTATGACCGAGGCATGAGCTCAGTATCTATAAATGGCTAGCCGAAAAAAAAGGAAAATATTATAAAGAAGGAATGGTAAGCTGGCTTTTATGTCGTAATTTCATTCTTTGTCTTAAGAAATCGATAGCCTAAAATCAGAACTCGTTGATGCAGATAAGAGAGCAAATGCACTGCTGAAGCAGTAAGAGAGCAGGTACAAAGTAGGAATTTGAAACTCTAGAGAGATGGATACATGGTGATTTATTTTTGTGGCTAATTGGTTTGATTTTGTGTCGTGTTAGGTTACCAATGGAATTGAGTGCATTGATGACAATGTTGTCGTTGCATGGTGCTATTGCATAGTCTCTGTATGAAACTGATTATATGAATGTCAGTGGGCTAGGATAGTTTGAGAATCACTTTTGTTGTCAAAGGTATGAAACTGATTATTTGAATTTGATCATATAATTAGAAGAAGCTGTTCATTCAAACATCTACAAATGATAATTGTAGCTTACCGTTTAGTGTTAATAATAATCATTTGATATTTGGTTCTAAAATGCACATCAGCTACCTCCTAAGTTAAATTTGTTGTTAACCTGATCATTTTTTTTTTTCAGTATTACAGCTCTCAGATTTTGGTCTCGCTAAATGGGCTACGGCTGCCGGACTGCATATAACCTGCACTGATGTTGCTGGCACATTCAGGTTCGTATCTTTACTATAACATTTCATTTTGTTTGTTGTGTAAAAAGATTGTAATAACCAACAATCTTACTTCTTTCCAATCAGAAGATCCATATGAAACTCAAAGTTTTAATCAATCATGACCTTATATGATGCATTTACTAAATGCAAGTTGCTTACTAATTCAATCAATCATGACCTTAGTTGATGCAGTTACCTGGCTCCGGAATATTTTTTGCATTGAAAAGTTACTAAGAAAATCGATGTCTATGCTTTTGGTGTTGTGCTTCTTGAGCTTCTTACGGGAAGGAAACCAATAAGTAAGGGTGAAGACAGCTTGGTTATGTGGCTATGTCTGTTTACAATTCTAAAATATGTCTACGTTGCAAGATGGTTGGATTAGGTCATAGGTCAAAATCAGTTCGGGTTGAAATGGGTTACTTTAATATGGGTTAAAATGGACCGGTTTAGGTGCAGGTCTGGTTGGGATGACATGTAACCACTTCTTTGCCCATTTCTTAAAAAATTTTAGGCAAAATCGCATATACAATAATAATGTTAAGTATGGTTATAGAGACAATAGAATTACAATAATAACAGTCGAAAACTCGAAATCATGGATTAAAACTATTTACATGGATGTATGCAATTATGTATAGAAAATCAGACTTCGGATGGACCTCAACCCGTTTGACCTGTTGGACTGAATGAATTATTTAAACCGCATCCCATTTTTATTTTTATTTTTTAAAAAAGCAACCCAAATTGGCCAATTCATTAGTAAATGGGTTGAAATTGTAAGAATTCGTTATGTTTAGTTTTTTGATTTGTCGGCAATTGGTTCAGTTTAAGACAAAAAAATTGTCGTGTCCAGGCAAGGCCGATTTTGAGCAGTGGAAAATTTGCGCGATGATTGGACCAAAGCTTGGGTAATGACTATGATGCCGACCAGATGGAGAGGATGACTCTTGCTTCTATGCTCTGTATCCGACGTGCACCACGTGCTCGGCCCCAAATGAGCACTGTAAGTCCCTCATTTAGATGAGTTGCTAGGCTAAAAGTTCAATAATGACATGGCATGACCATATTAATGTTTTGTTCTTCTTTAGAATACTAATTTATCTACTTTACATAGGTTCTAAAACTGCTTCATGTTGTCGGAGAGGTGACAAAATGGCCTTGGCTAGAATTTGATTGTATAGGAGGCTCAGATTCAAAGACTTCTTTGATAGTGTCTTTCGCCTTCGTCCCATAAGGCAACCAGCAGAGGCTCCTTGGTTCAACCTCATACTACTTTGATTCTTATTGTTTTTATATAACTTACAAATATCTCATTAGGATCGAACAAATTATATTATTTTTTTTGTCGATAATCTTATTAAAACATGGATTCCACAGCTTGGTAGAAATGTTTCGTGCATTTGAATTGAGATAGTTTTGCGGATGTTTGTGATTTCTTATTGAACTTCTTATTTGTTTTTTATGTTATTTGGGTGAATAAAGCTATTTTTGTAAGCAATCTCATACAAGTCTTTTGTCATTTGTTGCTCAGATAGATTGTGTAAAGAAACTTTCTGCCTACAAAGACATTGGTTCCTTGAACCATGGAGAGTGAAACAAGGGTGATGAAACTGAACAAGCACAACCCCATCGTCAATTTTCAAGGTTTGTCAAAGCGTGTGGCTATTCAATTAATTGACACATATATGGTATCTTTATTTTAGGTGATAATATCTTGATATGTAGTCAAGATCTTTGGGTTATTTACACATATAGGTAACGAACTTAGAAAAATTTTCCGTGTTATGTAACGAACTTACAAAAATATTAAGTTAAGTAACAAAACTTGTCAAAACCGTCTAAGTTAGGTAATTAACCGGGAACCATTTCCCTCTCTTTAAATATCTCATCTATTTGTTGCAAGACCTTCTTCTCCCCTGCTCTTATGCCTATCGCAATCTCAAGCCTTGAACTGATATTCCCTCCCTTCAATTTCTCATCCTGCAATCTCGAGCTTTGACCCATTTGACTTGCTTCCTACTCAAATAATATATTATATAGCTCGCTTGAAATAGAAAAAACCAAAATGACCCCTTCATAAGTAAATGGGTTGAAATTGGCATTGCCACCTCTATAGAAGACCATGAACCAAAAGATGCCTCTACTTACCTCTTCAATGGTGGTCCGATAGCTGGAAAGAGCGGACTGACACGCACTTCTTACAACTTGACATATGACCTCTTCATTGTCACGGCTAACAGGTAGTTCAAGATGATCCCAGACTGAGTTTCTAAAAATTGATTCAAGTAGAAAAGCATCTGTACCACCAAGTGCAACATACATCAATTTTATCGAAAGAATCAAATAAGTAACATTTCAGTATTAACATTTTGTAAAAGTGTGAGGGTTGAATTATAACTTTAAACAAAAGTATGGCTTTAAGAATAAAAATATAGACCTTACTACCTCGTCTTTTGGGTCATCGTCTCTGTCCACAGAGAACCTTAAAATCTCCATTAGAGCAAGATTTGAAGATCTGTTTTCTCATGCTTCATTAATCCATTTACTGTCTTTCTTTCTTCTTTTTTAAGTGTAAGGTGGTTCCCATTCAAATTCTAAGGTAGGTCATGAATTTATTTGTGCATAGCTTCTCAAAAGTTTTGATTTCTAAGGTGGTTCCCGGGAACCACCCAGGTATACTGTAGGTCCGCCACTGCTTAAATATGGTAGCATTTTAGGAGGAAGAGGGCGTCCTAAAGTGATGTCAAAATATTGAACTGCCTTGGTCCCATTAGTTTCAGCAATATCTAGCTTATCGTCAAAATAAGGGTCTGATTCAGAGATTTGTAGTGTTAAGGTGTACTAGTATGAAAAGAATGAAAAGGGTGGTCAAAATAAGGGTCTGATTCAGAGATTAGGGTTCTTCACAATTTTGGGGAAAAACGTATTTGGGGGAAAAAGTATGAAAAGGGTGGTCAAATATACTAGTCAAACAAAATTACCGGGTCAACAGGTTACCAGTTGCAAGATGAGGTAAAATTATCCAACTTTAACGGTTTTTGAAACTTTTGTTACTTAACTTAATATTTTTGTAAGTTCGTTACATAACACGGAAAATTTTTCTAAGTTCATTACCTATATGTGTAAATAACCCAAGATCTTTTATGTTAGTTATATGCAAGATTGTTTTTGTTTTCATACAAATTGTAAACATCCAAAAAAAAAAAAAAAAAAAAAAAAAAAAAAAAAACTATTCCGATGGGTCCTTCCAAAATAAGTTATCTAAAAATCAGTCTTTCTTTTTGTTTTGTTTTCCCCGGCAACGGCACCAAAAAATCGACTTCCTCTTTGATTTCCTTCTTGATCAATAACAACAACCAAAAGAACTTTCAAATGCATGCCATCTTAGGTATTCAAAATAATTGTCCACACAAACTCACCCGCCGCAACGCGCGGGCTACCCAGCTCGTTATAGTATATAAGCTGAAAAGTTTTAAAGTAAGCTACAAAAAGTGAGCTTATGAAACATAAGCCGAAAATCACATAATTTATAAGCCGTCATATAAGCCTCCCTAAAAGAATTGATTTACAAAAAAATGATATAATAGTCCTACTACAGTTACTATAATTTTGTATCATTTTGCAAATGTTTCCTTACGAGATAAAGATACGATAAATTAAATAGATAGGAAACTTA
Organism: Artemisia argyi; assembly: GCA_030686995.1. NCBI lineage: Eukaryota > Viridiplantae > Streptophyta > Magnoliopsida > Asterales > Asteraceae > Artemisia > Artemisia argyi. The sequence continues at coordinate 12,193,725 of CM060702.1, read as the reverse complement.
ATAAGTTGTGGGGTGAACATGCCATGTACGTTAATGGAAGCACGTTCAAATGATTTTTTTACAAAAATTAAGAGTCAATATAAAGTTGTCAAAGCCATTGGAGAGTCACGTGTACTTTCACACGTGATCTCATATAACTTTGAAAACTTGATACTAAATCTTAAGATGCATGACCAAGATACAATGCGGTATATAAGATAGGAGCATTTTATCACTTTTGCCTATGTGGGATCTAACAAGTTTTAAAACTTGTATAACTTATGTTATCGTAAATGACTAGTTTTGGCAGATTAAATGAATGTTCTTGATGTATCCTATACTATCACATAGAAACTGCAACGAAACGATTGTTTATCTATTGTGTTGAAATAAAACAGTTTTGTAACCATTGTGTCAATGTATTCAAAATCAAAGACTTCAACATGTCATCCTAATGAAAGCTGCAGGCAAAATGACCATATGTAAATCCTAGCAACATGAATGGATCTGCCTTCCAAGTTCATGAGAAAAAAAAAGTTCATCCGTCATTAATGACACTTGAAGGATAAAAAATTGTTGAGGGTATATATGTCCTAGAGGCATCTTCTAAGCATCTGGTTTCGGAGGAGGTGAGTTTTGCTCCTCTTCCACAATAACACTCTGTTCCGAGTATAAAACGGAAAGAAGAGAAATGAAGGAAGGACAAAAGAGAGAAAAGAAGAGAGGAAAATAAATTGATTTTTAATCTTGTGTTCCCGAGTTAGAAAGAAAAGAAGAGGGATGTTAGCAAAAAAAGCTTTTAAAATCACATTCTCTCCAAATCATCCCAATTTGGAAATAAGATTAGGAGAGAAGTTTTGGCATAATTTTCTTCCCTCTTCTCTTCTCTTCTCTTCTATCCAAAAAAAACTCAGGAATGCAAAATTTTCTGAATTTCCTCTCCACTTCTCTTCTTTTCTCTCCGGAACAAGTGAAAAAAAGAAACATATAACATGTATCTTGTTGAGGGTAGCTTTGTTAATGCATATTAGGCTGTCGGTTATGTTTATTTTTTGTTCATATATGTGTGATGAAGATGTGAGTCTGTGACGCACTAGTAATTCTCAAATTAAACAAGAGTAGCAAATAGCAATCTGCAAAAGTCAAATATTTTGTAGTACTAAGAATAGCAAATAGCAATCTGCAACAGTCAAATATTTTGTAGTACTACAATGGAAAAAACCTTAAAGACTTTTTGCATTTAATGCATTTAATGCAAAATGCATTTAATGACTAAAGCTTTGAGCAAAGACTTGAGGTTCACCAAGTCTTTGAAGAAAAACTTTTCAAAAAGCTTTTGAAGCAATGCAAAAAATCTCATAAAATGACTTTTTGAAATAGTAAAAAGCTTTTAAAAGCTTTACCCATTGTGGATGCTCTCAGAAAGTGATCTTTTATGTTTTCTTAGGCTTAAGTAGTTAAGCGAGCCCAAGTGAGAGTAGTACCGGTTTGGGTGACCGACCGGGAAGTCCTCACTTGAGAACCACAAGCTAAAATGATATCAGGCGAATCGGGAATAGGAGTGGGGTTATCCCCTAAGGAGAGGCCCGCGGTTGGCATCTCTGCCCAAGGATGCGACACTAACTCGAGCCAACAACAACTAACATCTAACCCGTCGTTAAAAAAAAAAAAAAAAAAAGATGCGTACCTATTACCACTTATCCTTATCAACAGACTGCGTTCCCCTTCTTTAATATCTATGCATTACACGAGCAATAAATTATATCTCTATTAAAAGAATTGATTTACAGAAAAAAAAATAATAAAAAAAAGAAAAAAAAAAAGAGATTTGGATGAAAACACAAATATAAACTTGTCAAAGATCATCTCTACCAATAAATTTTCGCAAAACACTATCAATAAAATTTTGCAAATGTTTCCTTACGTGACATTTCTGCCAACTAAGGGTAAAAAATCATCAAATAGTAACAAAGTTTGAGATATATTTCAATTTGATCACTCAAACTTTATATCAACCATTAAAATCATCAAAGTTTCAAAACTTTTCATTATTGTGTAATTTTATGTTAGAGTGACCTGAACGGAATACTTCTCAAACTTGGTTATTATTTTATGGTTACTGTTTAAGTTGTTTGGCCATGTACGTTGACGGAAGTACGTTCAAATGATTTTTTTGTAAAATTCAACACAGTTTAAGTAGACATTAAAAAAAAGTAAGAGTTCACAAACATAAAAGAAATAGTTAATTTCATAAATTGTTCATGTGGTTTGTCGAATTTAACGAAAATGGTCTCTAAAAATAAAATTTAATGGATCCTCTCCCTATGGTTTTGACCCGTATCGGGTTTGGTCCATGTGGTTTTCATCTTTTTTATTATCCTCTCCCTATGGTTTTTGGCCCGTATCGGGTTTGGTCCCTGTGGTTTGCATTTTTTTACTATTGTCAGGGACCAAACCCGATACGGGTCAAAAGCCTGTATCGGGTTTGGTCCCTGTGGTTTGCATTTTTTTACTACTGTCAGGGACCAAACCTGATACGGGTCAAAACCACAAGGAGAGGATTCGTTAAATTTTCTTTTAAGGGACCGTTTTTGTTAAAACCGAAAAATCACAGGGACGATTTATGAAATTCACTAATTATCTTTAAAAGAAAATTAAGTCAAATTTTTGTTAGGAATTATGTAAATCATCACAATCAAACCTTTGAAAACTTAATACTAATCTTAAAACATATAAATCATGTACAATATGCCATATAAGGTAGGAGCATTTTATCACTTTTACCGATGTAGGATGTGATTAGTTTTGAATGTTGTATATCTTACTTATGTTTGGTAAATGACTAGTTTTGGCAGATTAAATGAATGTTCTTGATGTATCCTATACTATCACATAGCATCTGCAATGAAACGCTTGATGATCTATTGTGTTGAACTACAACAATTTTGTAATGTCGCTTGTCCAATATATCACTTTTAATTTGGTTTAAAGCACTCCATACAGGCATATGAACATAGAACTGTAGAAGCATGAGGATTCAGGCTCCTTAAGTCGAGTCGAGCCCAAGCTAATCTATTGGTCTTTAGAGTTCGTCTTTTGAATCGAACTAGAGTATTCAAAGGGTGTTTGAGAATGCTTGCTTATTTTTGCTTATGCTTAAAAATATGTACTTATAAGATGCTTAGAAATTAGTGCTTTTGAAGCCAAAGTTCGGATTTGCTTATTTTGTTAAAAAATAATTCTTTGTATTAAAACTTTCAATTAAAAATTTTCGTGTAATTATAGTTTATATAAGATGAAAAGTTTTAAAATAAGCTACAAAAAGTGAGCTTATGAAACATAAGCCGAAAATCACATAATTTATAAGCCCGTCATATAAGCTTAAACAAACACTCCCAAAAAGATTTGATTTACAAAAAAATGATATAATAGTCCTACGACACTTACGATGATTTTGTATCATTTTGCAAATGTTTCCTTACATGATAAAGATACGATAAATTAAATAGATAGGAAACTTAATAAGTTGTCGGGTGAATAGGCCATGTACGTTGATGGAAGCACGTTCAAGTTTTTTTTTTTTTTTTTTTTTTTTTTTTTTTTTTTTTTTTTTTTTTTTTACGTTGATGGAAGCATGTTCAAGTGATTTTTTTTAACACAAAATACAAAAATTAAGAGTTCATATAAAGTCGTCAAGGGCTCTTGAGGGACACGTGTGTAATTTCACACGTAATCTCACACACCCTTGAAAACTTGATAATAATCTTAAGATGTATAACCAAGATAGAATAAGGTATATAAGGTAGGAGCATTTTTATCACTTTTGCCTATGTGGGATTAACAAATTTTAAAACTTGTATAACTTATGTTATGGTAAATGACTAGTTTTGGCAGATTAAATGAATGTTCTTGATGTATCCTATACTATCACATTGCAACTGCAACGAAACGCTTGATGATCTACTGTGTTAATTTATTCAAAGTCAAAGACTTCAAACAAGTCATCTCTAATGAAAGCTGCAAGCAAAAAGACCATACGTAAATCCTAGCAACATGAAAGGATTTGTCTTCCAAGTTCATGAGAAAAAAAGTTGATCCAGCAATAATGACACTTGAAGGATAAAAAATTGTTGAGGGTATATATGTCCTAGAGGCATCTTCTAAGCATCTGGTGACCAATCTAGAAAAGATATGTTTAGCAATCTACAACAGTCAAATACCTTGTATTACTAAGAAAACGATCTTTTATATTTTCTCAACAAATACCAAAGTTGCATAACTTGTTAGAGTTTGACAATCAAATAACACATATTGCGGAAGCTAGGATCAAGTATAACACATAAATATTAACTAAAACATAAATAGTAAACGTACCCGATGCACTTCAAATAAACCTTGATTCTTGGACAATTAGATCAATGATAAACCCCTTACCGTTTTGTTTATCGATCTCTTGATAATTACTAAAGTAAGTAATTACCTCGTTCTTGTACACACAAACTACCAACGAATAAAGGTTTGTTGCAAGTAAACAAAACACTTAATTATTTGGATAAAACCAAAATCGACCCAAACCCTTTGTGGGGTGTGAACCGATCGGCCAAGGAAAACAAGGATCAAAGAAAAGACTTTAGGGTTTGTGTGTGTGCACAAAAGATATGAAAGTCTAACCCTTGGCCTTGTATATATACTAGGTGAATATCTTGGAGCACAAGCAAGGGTGGATCGACCCTTTGGGTTGAGTTCGACCGGCCTAACACCCACAAGGGTGTTTCTAGATCCTTCTTGACTCCCAAGTTACACTCTAGTCCATATCTTTCGTCCCTAACGATAGTTAGTCCATACGGTTAATAACTAACGACCGTTTAGTCCATTAAGTGTTATAAATATATATATTCGATACATTTAATATATATATATATTTATTTTACATTATTCTTGTTTGTAAAGTGTGCAATCCCGAGGTCTCGGGTTCGATCCTAGACATTTACTTATTAATGTTTATACGTAACATTTAACAGCTCCCACTCGTATATCCATTAATAGTAAAATGACATTGGTTAGCGTCTTGCAACACTCCAATGCCCCTAGTTCAATCCGAGCTAGGTTTCCTGGAAAAAACCTTTAATGATTCATCATCATAATTATCCTTTCATTACTAATACCACATTAATAAAGATGTGAGTTCCTTTATTAAATTTCTGTTTCTCGTTTCTTTATGATTGAACAAAATTACCAAAACATCTGAACGTATTCCAGATAGACTTTGGGCATGGCCATGCAAACATTTTGTCAACCCTACGAGGGGCCCAGCAGTATTAAACTTCTAAACAAATCAGAAGGAATAAATTCTTTCTTGACTACAAGAATAACCCATGAACTTTGCAACACTTCTGAAAACAACCCTTATAACTCCCTGTTACGGTGAGCGGTAGATTGCTTCACAAAAATGCACTACATCCATGACACTTATCTGGTATCTCAAGTCTGAGGATAACTTTAAATATGATTCTCACATTAAATATTAAATCATATTATTGGGATAAGTCCAATATTCAATTCATTGAATATTATGTGAAATTGGTATGACTACGCATCAATATACTTTCAAGTATATCCTAAACTAATACTCAAATTTGTCTTAGTTTAATGATATTCCCATATCATTAATCGACAATGGACAATTTAGAATAATAACTTATTCATGGATCTTAAACATGCAAATATAGGATATATTATTAAGACAATGATAAATAAACATAAAACATATTTTATTCCATTAAAATAATAATTGTACGTTACATCCTTTATCCAAACACTAATCACAAATGGGCATGAAACTTTAAGCTAATCTAAGTCCTACACCTTCAGCATGCTTGTAAAGCTTAGTGCCAGGTAGAGGCTTTGTTAATTGATCTGCCAAGTTATCATCTGTGTGAACTTTGAGCATTTCGATTTCGCCTATTTCGACTTGTTCTCGAACATAGTGATGCTTAATCGGGAAATGTCTGGTGCCTTTCATGATTCCAGGCTCATTGGCAAATGTAATTGCAGCTGAATTGTCACAATACATTTTAATAGGTCTTTGAATCGAAGGCATAACTCCAAGCCCTGAAACAAACTTCCTAATCCAAACAGCTTCCATTGCAGCTTCTGAAGCAGCTATATACTCACTTTCTGTAGCAGACATCGCTAGTACACTCTGCTTTCTGCTCCTCCAATCCACAGCTCCTCCATTAATGACAAAGACATAACCCGTCTGAGACTTCGTATCATCCTTATCACCTTTCCAAGAAGCATCGCAGTAACCTGTAACATCAAGTTCTGCTGATGGATTTCCCCCATAAACCAAGAACATCTCTTTAGTAGCCCTAAGGTACTTAAGAATATTCTTAACAGCAGTCCAGTGAGCTACACCTGGATTTTGCTGATATCGACTGGTTAAATTCTGAGCAAATGCTACATCAGGTCTTGTACTTTTCACCGCATACATTATAGATCCCACAGCCGAAGCATAAGGGACTCTTTTCATGCGTTGCACCTCTGCAGGTGTTGAAGCACAAACCTTGTTGCTCAAGCCATGTTGCTCTTGCATTGGCAAATATCTTTTCTTGGAATTTTGCATATTGAATCTCTTCAATATTTTATCAATGTAAGCACTTTGGCTTAATCCAATTAATCGCTGAGATCTATCTCTATATATCTTGATTCCCAGAATAAATGCAGCTTCCCCTAAATCTTTCATAGAAAAACAACTTCCAAGATATGCCTTAACCTTTTGCAAACTTGGAATGTCGTTTCCCATGATCAATATGTCATCAACATATAGTATAAGGAAAATTACATTACTCCCACTAACTTTGTGATATACACATGGCTCATCAAGATTTTGAGTGAATCCATACTTTTTAATTTCACCATCAAATCTCTTATTCCATTGTCGTGATGCTTGCTTTAATCCATAAATGGATCTTTTAAGCTTGCATACACGATTTGGGAATTCTGGATTTACATACCCCTCAGGCTGCGCCATATAGATGTCTTCATCTAGGCGACCATTTAAGAAGGCGGTTTTTACATCCATTTGCCAAATCTCATAGTCATAGTAAGCGGCTATGGCTATAAGAATCATAATTGCCCTTATGTCAGCTACAAGAGAAAAGGTCTCCTCATAGTCAACACCAAAAGTTTGTGTATAGCCTTTAGCTACATAACGGGCCTTATAGGTGTGTACAACGCCATCCATGTCAGTCTTTTTCTTATAGAGCCATTTACTCCCAAGTAGTTTGGCACCCGGAGGTAGGTCTACTTCTTCCCAGACATCATTGTCTTCCATGGATTGCATTTCCCCATCCATAGCTTCTTTCCATTTGGCCTTTTCAGGTCCATTCATGGCAGCTTTATAACTTGTAGGCTCATCAAGATCACCCAGTATATTCTCATCACTCTCTACATTAAGACATAGACAAGTAGGAGCTTTTACTGGTCTTGTTGACCTACGAATGGGAATCACTTCAACTTCAGGTGGAGGACCTAAACTTTCAGGTTCTACCGGAAGTTGGTTAGTGTTTTCAGAAGGTTCTACATCTTCTTGACTGTCTTCCAGATCATATATTCTCCCACTGAATTCTTGAGATATGAGCTCCCTTTCAAGGAAGTCTCCATACCTTGCAACAAATACTTTGTTTTCAGGTGGGTAATAAAAGTAGTATCCCATAGTTTCCTTAGGGTATCCTACGAAGATGCACTTCACAGATCTTTGTTGGAGTTTGTCTGCTGAGTCACGTTTAACATACGCCTCACAACCCCAGACCTTTAGATAAGACAGGTTAGGAGCTTTTCCAGTCCATACCTCATATGGTGTCTTATCAACCTTCTTTGTTGGAACCATATTTAGAATGCGAACCGCAGATTCTAAGGCATAATCCCAAAACGAGAAAGGAAGAGTTGTTAGATTATACATAGATCGTATCATGTCTTGCAATGTACGATTCCTTCTTTCAGATACACCATTTTGTTGTGGAGTATATGGAGAAGTAAGGTGCTGGACAATTCCCTCCTTTGCTAGATAATCTATGAACTCCTGACTCAGGTATTCACCACCTCTATCGGATCGAAGAGCTTTAATCTTCTTTCCAAGTTGCAACTCTACTTCTGCTTTAAACACTTTGAATGTTTCAAATACCTCATGCTTATGTTTAAGTAAATAAACATAACCATAACGGTTGTAATCATCCGTGAATGTTAAGAAGTAGCTAGCACCCCTCCTTGACACATGTCTAAGTGGTCCACACACATCTGTGTGAATAAGACCAAGTAGATCATTAGCCCTTTCAATCCTATTTTTAAAGGGTTTCTTAGTCATCTTCCCAGCAATGCAAGATTCGCATTTATCAAATGATTCATCATTGATCTTATTTAAAAGCCCATCATGTTGCAGCTTTTTCATGCGATCTTTGCCAATGTGAGCAAGTCGACAATGCCAAAGATAAGATGAATCCAGACCTTTCTTGATTCTCTTATTGTTGATGCTATACATTGAATTATTTTTAACAAAAGCATTATCATTATCATTTATATCAATTTCAAATACACCATTCACAGCAATAACATTAAAATAAAAAACATTATTTAAAGAAACTGAAATTCCATTGCTTGAAATAGTATGATGAAAACCAAGGTTTAACAAACATGAAAATGAAATTACACCTCTAACAATTGACGGTGCATAATGACAATTATTTAAAGATAGTACTAGGCCCGAAGGCAACACTAAATTAAAAACTCCTATAGCTTCAACTCCTGCATGCGCTCCGTTACCAACGTGCAAGAATTGTTGTCCATAGGCCAGCTTTCTCTCAACTCTAAACCCCTGCAAGGTAATGCAAATATGAATGCCACATCCCGTATCATATACCCATGAATTCAATTTAGGAGTAAGAGTGAATAAATCAATCATAAAGAACGCACCTGATGTGCTGGGGTTACCAGCATCATTCCCCTGCTTCTTGAGTCGCAAGTCATGAATGTAGAGAGGGCAATTGCGCTTCCAATGGCCCTTTTCATGACAATGGTGACAAGCATGATCCTTCTTGTTTGGTGGATTCACCTTGTTCTGCTTAGGCTGATGTTGCTTCATCTTGGGTTGAGGTTGATAGGCCATGACCTGCTTGCCTTTATCACCTTTACCTTTGCCTTTGTTCACATGCGATTTCTTCTGGATTCTCCCCCCATGAATTGCCAACACTTGTGGGGTAGGAGTCTTGACCTTGGCTGGTAGACTTTTCTCATAATTAACAAGCAATGCGAGTAATTCTGAGACTGTCTTCCCCGAGCAATGCATGTTGAAGTTCTGCACAAAACCAGCAAAATCCCTGTTGAGGGATCTGTTGATCAAGTGCACTTGCACATTGTCGGGGTAACCAAAACCAATTCTGTGAAGTTGATCAAAGGAATCTTTCATCTCATCCACATAATCGGCTACTGGTTTACCATCACCATGCTTGCAGTTGTGTAGCTTGTCAAGTTCATCATACAATTCAACTGCAGGTGACTTCTCATAAGATTGACTGAGGTTATCAAGCATATTCTTAGGAGACGAGTACTCATACTTCTTTTGTAATTGAGCACTCATGCTAGTGAGCATTAAACAAGCAACCTCATTATACTTAGCATTAGTCACCTTCCATTCTGCCTTTGCTTCTGGTGTTGCAGTAGCAGCAGGTTCAGCAGGGCATTCCTCGGTCACATAATCAATCTTACCAGACGCCCTCAAGACAATTCTGAGCGAACGGTACCATTCATTGAAATTCTTTCCAGTCAGTTTTTCTCTCTCAAGATGACTCTTGAAAGCAGAAATCACAGTTTGGTTATCGGGTTGAGCCATATCTACAGATAAAGTTCAAATATTAGTATTTTCGATAATCAATATCTTCAAGAAAATAAAATACCCAAGGCTATATTCATATAACCAACTAATTTTCTTGAAAATCTAGGATCCAACTTTACATAGATTCCACCACATCAGTTGATCTGCTAGTGGTGAAAGTACAAAAGTTGGTAATCTGTCGAACAATAATTGGCAAACAAGATTTCCAATTCCTAGATCATTATGGGATTTACTACAAATTGATTCATCAATTTGCCTTGTAAGCATGTTTCATCCCATCTCATGCCTTAAGTTCTAGGTCTCACGCACAACTTAATTAAGTCGTCTACCTTAGAAACTGTAAAATTACAATTATGGTCTCACGCGTTAAAAGAATTTTACCTTGTTATAGTAATTTAGCCTAGGTCTCACGTTTACTAAATTAAAATTCCAAGTGTTTCTTATAGATAGATGGCACGTAACTTAAATTCTTAAGGGTATTAATTTTTGATATGTCAATCAAAATATGTACAAAGATGCATGCACTCATCTTTATAACATAAGTTTTCATAAAAATTTTTATATCCGATTCGTGAAATTAATACATAAAGTTTTACTTGAGGTTTATGCCAAAACCCTAAGATGACTTTCTACAACATATGATTTTAAAAGTAATTCGTTTAAGACATATTCAAGATTGTGATAACCAAGGCAGACTCTAAGGCTCTTTTCTAAGCCTTCAAATCACGGTTATGAATATCATCTTAAAAGACTTAATTTTAAAAGCATATTTGCACAAAACATCATTCAAGTAAAAGTTTATGGATTCAATCTCAAAATAGTAACAAAGTTTGAATTTTGCTAGTCTCGCCTGGGAGCTGATTACCGTGCGAATCGGACCACTATCGGCACCTAAGACCTTGCAAGATTCTTACTTGATCACTTTAGGGTTTCACCATTATTAGTCTGTATTAATTTTCTTTATAAAAACAACCCTTTTATTGCTTACATCAAGTCCAACTAAAAACAATAAAACAAGTATCAAAGAAAATCAAAACAACCAATAATAAATAAGTGAAACAATTAGCCACATGCAATCCGTATTAGAAAAGATCCTAATAAAATCAATTCTAGGTATAATTATGCATGTAATCAACTAAGGCCTTCCCCTCTTGATGGAGGTGAGTCACATACATTGACGAATCAATTGCGTAGGCCAAAGCTAAAAACACACCACATAGCATATATTAATTGATTTTAATAAGTATTGGAGTCTTCCCCAATTTAAGATCTATCTTAACATGTGATAAATAAAACAAGATCCATGACAAACATGCATGTAAGTCACGGATTAAAACCTAACAATTAGCAATTAGGTCACAAGATACGTTCAATTAACCGGTTAATGACCTAGGGTTTCTAGTGATTACACATAATCTTAGAAAACCACAAAACCCTAATTAGGGTTTCATGGAAAAATCGACCCCCCCCCCCCAAAATTAGGGTTAGGGTTTCGAAATTTTTAGAAAAAAAAATAGGAAAAACCCTAGATAAAAAAAAAACATGTATCTAAAACAATTAAAGATCCGGTTTTTATTACGTTTTAGTAATCAATTACATGTTATACATGGCTCGTGATGCCACTGTTAGAGTTTGACAATCAAATAACACATATTGCGGAAGCTAGGATCAAGTATAACACATAAATATTAACTAAAACATAAATAGTAAACGTACCCGATGCACTTCAAATAAACCTTGATTCTTGGACAATTAGATCAATGATAAACCCTTACCGTTTTGTTTATCGATCTCTTGATAATTACTAAAGTAAGTAATTACCTCGTTCTTGTACACACAAACTACCAACGAATAAAGGTTTGTTACAAGTAAACAAAACACTTAATTATTTGGATAAAACCAAAATCGACCCAAACCCTTTGTGGGGTGTGAACCGATCGGCCAAGGAAAACAAGGATCAAAGAAAAGACTTTAGGGTTTGTGTGTGTGCACAAAAGATATGAAAGTCTAACCCTTGGCCTTGTATATATACTAGGTGAATATCTTGGAGCACAAGCAAGGGTGGATCGACCCTTTGGGTTGAGTTCGACCGGCCTAACACCCACAAGGGTGTTTCTAGATCCTTCTTGACTCCCAAGTTACACTCTAGTCCATATCTTTCGTCCCTAACAATAGTTAGTCCATACGGTTAATAAGTAACGACCGTTTAGTCCATTAAGTGTTATAAATATATATATTCGATACATTTAATATATATATATATATATATATATATATATATATATATATATATATATATATATATATATATATATATATATATATATATATATATATATATTTATTTATTTTACATTATTCTTGTTTGTAAAGTGTGCAATCCCGAGGTCTCGGGTTCGATCCTAGACATTTACTTATTAATGTTTATACGTAACATTTAACATAACTATCACCACTTATCCTTATCAACAGAGTGCATTTTCCTTCTTTAATATATATGCATTATGCGAGCAACTGGTAGTATAACTTATATTTCTATTAAAATAATTGATTTATAAAAAATGGGATTTGGATGAAAACACAAATATAAACTTGTCAAATATCATTTCTACCAATAAAATTTTGTAAAACACTCAATAAAATTTTGCAAATGTTTCCTTACGTGACTAAAAAAATAAAATAAAAAGATTAAGAGTTCATATAAACTTATCAAAGAAAGTTTGTGATGATGTGAACTTTTTTCACATAATCACAAACCTATCTTTGAAAACTTGATACTAATCTTAAGACATAAGGTCAATATACAATGTGGTACATAAGGTAAGAGCATTTTATCACATTCGCATATGTGGGATTGAATAGTTTTGAAAGTGGTGTAACTTATGTTATGGTAAATGACTAATTTTTACGAATCATATGAACGTTCTTGATGTGTATTGTGTTGAAATAAATCAAGAATAAACTTAAAATTATTACAATCCCTAGTGGCTCGCGTTACGATATTGGTGATTAACTTATAGTTTGAAAACAGGTTGGATGGGATTTACGATCGGTTTATTGCATTCAAAAGGAGACCCGCTTTCAAGGGTTCTGCCCCTATTAATCCTTCAGATCGTCTTCACCAAGTTCTTCGATGGGCTCTTGGTTCAGCTCTTGTTGAGTCGACATTGTCCAATTTGGTACGGTTATGGGTGCGGTCTGAAGACATTGTCCAATTTGGTCCACAAATGTTGGAAATTTTGGTCAACAATTGGTTAAACCGCCAAAGGCTCTTTGCTTAAGTATGCAGCCTATCTGTATCTTTCTGCGCGTTAACAAGCTCGTAACCTCAATTTTTTTTTAGAAACGGCAAAAATTATATTACTCAACACACTCGTACAAAGCAACTCAGCTACAAACATCCTCACAAAACTAAAATATCAGAACATACATAAAAAGGGCCCTCACAACAAGAAAACCACGAGATGTGGACTATCTCAACCAACACTGGACCCAACCCACATGTGCCTAACCAAATCAGTTAACTACATCTTCATTACCTTTTTATTTCATCTACACCAATCAGGTCCTATATCCATTCATCTCAGCCATAAATCCACCATTTATCCTTCTGTAAATCCATCCTCCGAGTCGACTTATATCACCATTATTGAACCAAACCCACATATAGGCTTACAAGCTACCACCCATTTGTTCAACATCACCCAGCACTATATGCAAATTTGCATAGATTCGGACTATTTACCCACTGTTGCCACTCGAACCCGCCCTTCGTCGATCTTCTGTTAATCCACTCGTAGCTTTTTAGTTGCACATCTTGAAACAATTTCTCACCCGTCTCAATTAGATTAATAGTTATGATTGTTAAAGTACGTTAAAAAAATGATTTTTAAAGTTCATCATATTTCCTCTTCATTTACAGTGTTCCTGTGGTTTCATATACAAGTCAGTTGATTCACTTATTTGTTCTCTCATTAACACATGAACAAAATGAAAACAAATCCAACCAGCAAAGACAGAGATGTAGATCATATCGAACCACGATAAAAGCACACCCAAAACATTCAAAGTATAACACTACTACCTGCTAGGCAGCTGATCTGAACTATGTAAATTATATGTTCCAAATATATATAGACCGTCCCTTATAATGAAGGTATTGATCAGATTGCTTATTTCACCACAAGTAATTAGTTTCAATAAACATGCATACAAACAAATTCAATCAACCATAATCTTAATACAGACGGCCAATAACAGGAAAAACCCATGCTTTCGACGTACATCAAATACTAGTAAGCATATAAATTCTCTGCCCCAACTTTGGACTCCACCTTTAGATTACTTATCGGCTTATTTTTTTAGCTCATAGGCTTATTTTCATATTCAAATCATAATTAGCTTATAAGACGAGTCAAACAAGCTCATAAGTAAAAACATAAGCTTAAACAAACACCCCTTTAACTAATGATTAAACCAATGGCGGGGTTTTTTGTTTGTTTAGGTGTGTTTATTTAAGCTTACACGTGCTTATTTGTTTTTGAGGATATATTTCATACTTTAATTACAAGCTGTTTTTTAAGACAAATATTGCCGAAATACTCAAAACTTGCCGGAAATACCAACTGATTGATCTCGCTTAGACCGATAACAAGTTACAAATGAGTCAATCGACCGACTACAACTCGAGATTTTTGCAACCTTGGTTTAAAGTTTATTTTTGTGCAGTGAGTTTGGTGTTAACTACTACGAAGGTTTAGTAGTTGATTTGATAGTGAGAGCGAATTTTGATGTGACGCTAACGTGACATGACTACACTCCTTATTTAATATAGTCTCATGTAACCATTTTTCTTATACTGTAATTATTATGCAACCTTGTTTCTTACGTGTGTGTAATAGATAATCAGTATTAGTTAGAATAGAGAAACCATTTTTGGTACACTACACATAGTTGAGCGTGGCATGCCGACAACTTTTTTTGACATGACTACAAATTTCAATACTAAGAATGTGATAAAGATGCGATAAATTAAATAAATAAGATATTTAATAAGCTGTCGGATGAACACGCCATGTACATTGATGGAAGCACGTTCGAATGACTTTTTTTTGGAAAAATCAATACACTTGAAATAGACGTAAAAAAAAATAAGAGTTTGTATAAACTTCTCGAAGAGAGCTTAACATCATGTGCATCTTCACATGATTATAAGCCGCCTTTGAGAACTTGATATTGATCTCAAACATACAACCCATATACAATGTCGTATATAAGGTAGGAGCATTTTATCACTTTCGCCGATGTGGGATCTAACTAGTTTTAAAAGATCCATATCTTATGTTTGGTAAATGAAATTTTGGCAGACTATATGAATTTTCTTGATGTATTACTATCACATAGCAATTGCAACGAAATGATTGAGGATCTATTGTGTTGAAATAAAACAATTTTGTAACCATTGTGTCAATGTATTCAAAGTCAAAGACTTCAACACAATAAACTCAAGGGATGATTGTTTATAAATATATCGAACTTGCCACCTTTTACTATGTTGTTTAATGAACATTTTTTTTTTTTTTTTTGCTAATGTGTGTATCAAACTGCCTAATCCGTTCTATTCGGTGAATGCTAACGTGATTAAGGTTTTTCCGTTAGAGTAAATTACATAAATCGTCCGTGTGGTTAGGCTCAAATTGTAAGTTTCGTCCTTTTCTCAAAATGTACATAATTTTGCAAGTTTTTACCTATGTTTTTATTGATTGATATCATCTTTTGAACTCGAGCGGCCTGAATTTGGCAAATTTTAGCCAAGTGTTGGTTGGAGTATCAAGCTATATTGCATCAGGCTTGCTTTTGATACTTTTGACTCATTTAGCGTAACTAGGTTTATTTGAGTTACTTGGATAACGATGCTTGTCCAATATAATCTTTTTAGAGTGGTTTAAAGCACACCATAGATGCAGATAAGCATAGAACTATAGAAGCAAGAGGATTTAGGCTCCCTAAGTCAAGTCTAGCTCAAGCTAATCTATTGGTCTTTCGAGTTTGTCTTTTGTATCGAACTCTGGTATTCAAATGGTGTTTGGGATTGGTTGCTTTTTTTTGGCTTTTGCTAGAAAATAAGTACTTATCAAATGCTTAGAAATAAGTGCACTTGAATCAGAGTTTGGGTTTGCTTCTTTTAAAAAAAAATAATTATTTGTATAAAATTTTAGAAATTCGTGTCATAATAAGATTACATAAGCCAAAAAGTTTTAAAATAACATACAAAAAGTGAGCTTATGAAACATAAGCCGATAATCACATAATCTATTAGCCCGCTATATAAAGCTTAAACAAACACCACCTAAAAGAATTGATTTACAAAAATGATATAATAGTCCTACAGTTACAATAATTTTATATCCCGTCATGTTTTTATCCAAATATTATTTCTGTCAACTAAACACTATCAATAAAACTTTGGTGCTTCTTTTTTATCCAAATATTATTTCTGTCAACTAAACACTATCAATAAAACTTTGATGCTTCTTTACGTGATAAAAATACGATAAATTAAATAAATAATTAAACACTTAATGAGAAAGCACAATTAAATGACCTTTTTGTATAAAGCATAAGACTTTGTATAAAGTTCTCAATGGAGTGATGCAATTATGTATAGTTACACACAATTACAACTCCCCTTTGAAAACTTGATACCAATCTAAAAACTAATAGTCAAGATACAATGTGGTATATGAGGTAGGAGCATTTTATCATTTTTAACGATGTGGGATTTGATTAGTTTTGAATGTTGTATACAACGCTTATGTTTGGTAAATGACTAATTTTGGCAGATTATATGAATGTTCTTAATGTGTCATATACTATTACATAGCAATTGCAGTAAAACGATTGATAATCTATTGTGTTAAAATGAAACAATTTTGTAACCATTGTGTCCATGTATCCAAAGTCAAAGACTTCAAACTGTAATCTTAGTGAAAGCTGCAAACTAAAAGGCCATATATGAACTTCTTCCATAAATTTGACTAAATAACATGGGAAATTGGCAAAAAAAGGCATCATAATTGTCACTTTTTGTCATTGTATGTAGCGTCTTTTTTTTTTTTTTTGATTGTAGCATTAACCTTTCTAAATCGTGTCATTGTGTGTACTTTGCGACTTTTTAGCCATGTGAAATGACCATTTTAAAATGGTCACAAAGTACACACAATGGCACGATTTAAAAAGGTTAGTGTTACAATAAAAAAAAAGAACGCTACATACAATGGCAAAAAGTGGCAAGTGTGATGCCTTTTTTTTACCAATTTCCCAAATAACATCACCAAAGTAAGTAAATCGTGATACGAAAAAGTTTTACGGGATAATTGTCTAAAATATATTTAGTTTGTCATTTTTTTGGTTTGTTTTGTAACCTACGAAGTATTAATTTTACCTATTCCATGAGGAGGTGTCGGATAGACGATTTATGGAGAAACGAGCAATTTTGGGTTACCGGTGGTGTCTACGCACATCTTTTTGCTCTTTTCCAAGATCTCCTAAAAGTGTTAGCCGGAGTCAAACATAAATTTCACGGTCACAGGTACGTGGTGGGTTATACTTTGTAAATGTATTACTATATATATAAAAGATCGTCAATTCGGTGGCTTCTTATTGGTTGCCATTTTGCTGACCTCAAATTTGCGTCACACTGGGGGCCAGTGTTTGGAAGCCCATTCCAGCCCAAATGTTAGCCCGTTTCATTTTATTATATCATATGCCAATAGCAAAGAAGCAAAGAAGCAAAGTACATGAAGCCCAGAACACATATAACCCAATTAAATAGGACATAAAGACATAAAAACAAAAACACAAACATAAAAAAGATCCAGACTACAGTTAATAAATTCTAATCTGCATTCTTTTTTTAGTTACCAAACATATGTAATTAGTAATCACTTATACTCTATTCAAGGTTTCAGATTCATCTACTGTGCAATGATCAACTACGTGAAACGACGCCCCGCCGCAACGCGACGGTCCGTCGCCCACCTCGTTCTAAAAAATCAGCGGGAAAAAAAAAATTCACAAGAAGTTGACACGTGTTTTTGTATAAACCAATACAAAAGAAAATCAAGAGTTCATATAAACTTTGCAAGGGAGGCTGCTTCTACGTGTAGCTTTCACGTAATTGCAAACCCCCTTTGAAAACTTGATACTAATATTCAAACATATAATCAAGATACAATGTGGTATATATGTTAGGAGCATTTTATCACTTTTACCGATGCGGGATTTGATTAATTTCGAATGTTGTATATCTTATGTCTGGTAAATGACTAATTTTGGCTGATTATATGAATGTTTTTAATTTTCCTATACTATCATGTAGCAATTGCAATAAAACGATTGATAATCTATTGTGTCAATATAGAGCAATGCTACAATCACAAAAAAATTTCCAGAAAGTTATCCACAAAATGATGTGGCCAGAGGTGATTGGTTTAATCAATGAAAGGAGAGAGAAACACACACAAAATCCAATAGTCGCAATCTTGTTTATCCTTTGACTTTCGTCCCGCTGGTTGTGCATATTGTACACTTCCCGCTGTTTGTCTCCTAACCGGGAAGTTTATCGTTCATGAAGTTCGAAAAACTCTAAATTTTATCAATTTATCACGTGCTTTCTATATCCCAAATAAATATTCGTGTTTTCTAGTTATTTGGGTGCTTTCACATAATTTAAGACACCTATGAGGGTGGTGGCAGTGGTATAGGTATCATGTGCATGTGCATTCATTACATCACGGCATGATCTAAAGTAGATCGTTATTACTCATATTAGGTTGCGGCTAGTATTCGCGCCTTGTTGTCCCGATTATTTCATCACATTGTACTATCACTTCAGGTGAGTTTTCATAGCCCCGTTTTCAATTACTTATTTGATTTCAAATCCCACGGGGGAGAATATATTGCATCAATTACTTTTGTACATGCCCAAGTGTTCAATTCCATACATTGCTTAAGTTGCCTTACTACCAAGTTAAGTCCCCTTTATTATCATGGACCGTTAATTATAATGCCAAGCGAGAGTGAGTGGATAGATCTATCGAGGGTGACGCCTCCATTCGTGTTTGGGTTGCTCCAACGGGAACGAATGCATTTCATGTCTAATCTATTTGAGTGTCTGGTAAACACTCCTTTGGGGCCAATACAATATTATGTCTAGCTTCGGGGTCATGAGCTTAAGAGACAATGTAGCATTTTTGACATTTTGTCGGTTTACTTTATACTTGGGGCTAATGTACATACGATTTAACTTACAAACCTATGGAATTCACCAACATTCGTGTTGACGTTTTAGCAATGTATTTTCAGGTTATTAAGGTAGCTCCTGCTTGCATGCATTTGGACCTTCATGGAGTCGCGGAGTCGACGCGTCTCACATATATATATTTCATGCACCTATGAAACGTTTGATCTGGATTGAACTTGTTTTTCATAAACTTGCAACACCATTTTGGGACCTATGTTTTGTAAACTCTGAATGTTTTAATGATCAAACGATGTATTTTTCCAAACGACACTTTAGGTCGTTCAATGTAACTGTAACTGTGGTGCTATGACAGCCACCCCCAGGTATTCCATTTCCGCTGCCATTCAGGTATTTTGGGGGTATGACAAGTACCTTTAAACTAGAAATGGTATGAGTGAGAGTACTAACACGTGCGCCATCCTACAAATCATAAAATAACAAATTACTAATGAACTACATTAACAAATAACATACCTTCAACGCAAGCAATCGAGACTCTAAAGTACCAATAGCACCCTGTAAACTCGAAACAGTCTCAATGAGAGTACTAAGAGTGCCCTCAAACATAGTGATTGTCGTCATCAACCGGTCATATGTAGGGTTCTGAAGTGATGGTTGTGATGCAACTCTCTTCCTATTCTTCTTCTGCACTTGCCCACTTAGGCCGTCTTTTTCAATCTGCACTTGCTCACTTACTACCTCACTTTGAATCTCTTTATCTTCAAAATACTCGAAAGAGGCCTTCCACAACCCTATGTCATTCTCGGCTTTAGTAGGTGTAAGGGTCTCCAATGGGTTGGGAGGGGGGCTAAATTATCACAGACCAATAAAGTACAACATCTCAACCAATTAAACGGTTGTAATACTCTCCAAGCCATAGCCCTCAGAATTATATCTGGCGGCTTTTTGAAGGCATAGTCATGTGTAGTTGGGATGGCCTCGAATATCCACATCTATAAAATATGACAGGAAAAAACAACTTAAAAATACAACATAAAACATGAAAAAAATCAACATAAAAGCCCAAACAAAACCGGTCAACATGTATAGGATCTCTTCCTTTTTCTGGCGCTTGTCATCATGACGTAGTTTGCGCTCACATATAGCATCTTTATGCTGCGGATATATATGCTTCCGAATATACAACCCCCCGGAAGAATATTCGAACAAGTTGATAAATGCTCAACCATCTTCAATGTATGATCAAAAACTACGCATACCAATGGGTGGCCCAAGAATCCTAAATCTAACAACACCAAGATACATATCTTAACTGCATCATTGTCTTCCAAAACAAGTGAACCATCACACATCTTATCAAAATATTCTTAATGTCCCTTACTTTAACCGACACATGTGCTGGAATCTAAGGGAACATCCTATTCCTAAATGGGTTTTCCGCCATGTTCCTAACCCGCTCATTTATATGTATCTTGTGACCAAAACGTAAGGCAGTAACTGAGCAAAACTTTTGGCGTCTAAAGCAAATCCAGTTACCTAATATATTGGATGACAGCTCATTTGCTACACTACCGACCTCACAAGCAAAAGCAAGTATCATATGCGTCAAAAGTTGGTTATTCTTTTTAAGCTCAACGTCGAGCCAATGTCCAAAACATGTTTTCCTAAATATTTCGACTTGGGTTTTTGGTCAAAACTCTAAGTATGTTCGAAACAATATGAGTTTTAGTCTTAACCGTTATGTTCGGCTGTTTACATAATAATAATAATAATAATAATAATAATAATAATAATAATAATAATAATAATAATAATAATAATAATTTTGTTAGCAATCATAAGTCATAATCCAAATTCAAAAAAAAAAAAAAAAAAAAAAAAAGACATGCATAAATAAACAAGAATAATTTTATGTTGATAAACTCATATCAAACACATATTAAACATGCGTAATTTTACATAAATCTAAAAACCCTAATTCAGGAAAACCCCAATTCGAAAAAATTACACAATTCAAACGAAACTCTAATTTTAAAAAACATTAATTCGAAGTTTAATATTGATTAACATAATTTTTGTATGAATAAAATGTACCGAAGTGGAACGTTTATCCATGTTTCGTCCCTAAATAGAGAGAAAATGTGTGGCGGGAAAACCCCCAATTCAAAAAAAGTCCCTAACATGCAGAGTTAATGAATAAAATCCCTTTGTTGATTTCATGCGTTTCCTCTAAATCCCTTTGCGAATAAAACTTCCATGTCGTCTCCTTTGGGAAAAATCGCAAGGTCTGTAAGGTTGTCTGTGTTAAATCGCAAGGTTCAGATTTAAGTGTTTTTAAAAAATCGTTTTCATTTTTTTAAGAAATATCGCAAAAACTTGGCGATTTTTTTTTATGAAATATTGCAAATTTTTAGATCTTTTTAAGGGTCCCAAATTTTGTGGATTTGATGGGTATTTTGGCTTTTTGGGAAAAAAAATTTGATATTTTGTGAAAGGGATTAAGCTGAAAAATAACAACGAACTTTTTCAAATGTACCGATTTGGTATGCGAATATTTGTTTGCCCCACTTAATATTACATACTTTCATGTTTTGTTCTAATTTGGTGCGTGATGATGATGTGTCATACTTGAAAATCTGACATGTGTCAGCATTTATAACATGACACGTCATTAATATCACATACCAAATTGAAACAAAATATGAAAGTTCACATATCAAATTGGTACGTTTAATAAAATTCGTTGCTATTTTTTAGCTGTTGAGAAATTGATTATTTTTGTAAATATCCAAAAAATTATGTAGCTAGATTAAATATTGGGATAAATGTCGGGAGGCGACTAATTCATGTTTAAAATATAGCTAATTTTAAAAATAAGTTAGAAATATATGTAATTTTAAAATTTTAGTAAGTCTTTTTTAATGGTATATTAGTAATTTTGGTTGTTTGATAGAAAAAAAGTCGTTGGTCAATCCAAATGCATTTTCCACACGCTAAAAAATTTATTTACAAAAATTCCATACGCCATACAAAAAGTTCCACAAGTCAACCTTGTTTGTTTACTTGACTTATTCTTTTAAACCAAATAATTCCACACAAAAACTTTACATATCTTCTTCAAATATTTTGTCACTAAAAATCCTACATACATGTTGTAAAGTTTACTCAAGTGAACATTAAACATTAAACAGCTGGTCGTACACTTGATCAAAATGAGCAGGTACTTGTTCTACTTCTTGTTGTCGTTGTTCGTTTTTAAATATGTTTCGTGTGACGAGTTGCCATCTAGTCTAGTAACAACCATGAACAAACTTAATCAAGTACTAGTCAACAACACCAAATGGAACTCTTCGACAAATCCATGTTCGTGGTCAGGTGTTTCATGCACACGAAACAATACCTCCATCACCAAGCTTTCTTTATCGTCTTTGTCCATCTCTAATAAAAACGTAAATAATTCTTGGCCGTCGCTTGTTTGTGATATTCAGACGTTGGAATCACTTGATATTTCAAATAACCGGCTTACCTTGATCCCACAACCATTTCTGCTAACTTCTTGTGGTGCGAGTGGGTTGAAAGCGTTGAGCGTTAGTAATAATGGTTTGACGGGCTCTTTGCCAATGTTCCAGGGTCCTTTAGAGGTTTTGGACTTGTCTGGTAATTCTTTTGATAACGTTATTGATTCACAGTTTGCTGGTTTAAATGAGTTGAGGAGTTTAAACATTAGTAACAACAAATTTAGAGGGTCTGTTCCTACTAAACTAGGCAATTCAACTCGTCTTCAGGAGCTTCAGCTTTCCGGTAATCTTTTTGATGGTATCATCCCTGATCAAATTACAAAATATTCAAATCTTATTTTGCTTGATCTGAGTGCAAATCAACTCACCGGTACCATTCCTTCTGGTATTGGTGAACTTTCCAAATTGCAATTCTTACTTCTCTCAGCTAATCACCTCATTGGCGAAATTCCAGAGTCTGTTTCCAGCATCACTACTCTTATACGATTTGCTGCCAACCAGAACGGTTTCACTGGTCCAATCCCACAGGGAATTACGTCGTATCTAAAGAATTTAGACCTCAGTTATAATGAGTTAAACGGGTCGATTCCAAGTGATCTTTTGTCCCAACAGAATTTGCTCGCTGTTGACTTGTCTTATAATATGTTACAAGGTTCTATACCTTCCAATATATCAGCTACTTTGGTTAGGTTGAGGCTCGGTAGCAATAGGTTAACAGGTGGAATACCATCATGGTCCTTTGAGAATGTGTTTCCATCGTTAACTTATTTAGAAGTCGACAATAATGATATAAGTGGGATGATTCCTCCGGAGTTGGGATTATTAAAGAATTTGGCACTGTTGGATTTATCACATAATGATCTCGGCAGTTTTGTTCCTCGTGAGTTGGGTGAGCTCAATAGATTAGAAGTTCTTCAACTTCAGCATAACAAGCTGTATGGTGAGATCCCAAATGAAATCGCTCGTTTATGGATTCTTGGGAAACTAAATATGAGTGGGAATTTGATGAATGGTTCAATCCCTTCATCGCTGTCAATGTTAAACAGGCTCACTAATCTCGACTTGCAAGCCAACAAATTGAGTGGTGAAATTCCTTCTTCTTTTCGTGGCATGGATTCATTGATGGAGCTTCAACTCGGTAACAACCAACTTGGAGGTATTATAAGCTCACTACCCACCAATTTACAGATTGCTTTGAATCTCAGTCACAACAACTTTGGAGGGCCCATACCAAGTATTATCTCCGAATTACAATCACTTGAAGTCTTGGATCTTTCAAACAACAGATTCTGGGGTGATTTTCCAGCTTTCCTATACCAAATGGGAAGCCTTACAGAGTTAAATGTTTCCAACAATATGCTTACAGGATCGGTTCTTCAGTTTCGTCCAAATGTAAATGTGCTCATAGGAGGGAATAAAAATTTGTCATTTAGTACATCGGACCCTTCTTCTATACCTGTGAGGAAGAATAGCAAATCTGTATCTGTGGCAATTATTTTCGCTTCCACAGCAGCGGTGGTTGCACTTGTGACATTTGTCAGTCAAAATTTATGAGAAAAACTCTTTTTAGCAAAATGGATGAAGAATTGATATTAATTTAGGGTTTTTGATCAAAATTTGATATAGTAATTTCGTTTTAACTTAAGAAAACCTAATTTTGATTAAATTTGAATTATTGAAAAATGTTGTAATTCAATTTGTAGCGATTGAAAAGCTATATATGATGAAACTATTTAGATATCGTAACCTAATTTTATTTTGAATGATATTTAAACTAAAATTTATGTAAAGATTTAGGTAAGTTGTGAAAGAGAGAATAAGAAAAGAAAGAGTAAACTGCAAAATATATCCCTGTGGTTTATATATTTTGGCATCTTACATCTCTGTCAGAAACTTTTGCAAAATACATCACCCGTTAGGCAAACGTTTGCCACCCTACATCCTCGTTAACCATGAGGACTAATGATGCAAATTTTTTCTCCGTTATCTCTTAACGAGATTGATAATGTTACACCGTTAGCCTTCAGGACTAATGGTATTTGCATGGTTAGTCCCTTTTTTTTACGTTGTCTCCATTTTTTCGACGTTTATCCGTTTTTTGTACGGTTTTATTCATTTTTTGTACGTTTTATCCGTTTTTCTATGTTATTTGTACGTTTGATCCGGTTTTATTCATTTTTTGCACGTTTTATCCGTTTTTGGTCAGTTTTTCCTATTTTTTGTACGTTTTATCAGTTTTTTACGTTCTTATCTATTTTTGTACGTTTAATCTGTTTTTTGTCAGTTTTTAACGCTTTATCCGATTTTTGTACGCTTTATCCCTTTTTTTACGTTATCTTCATTTTTTGTACGTTTATCCGTTCTTTGTACGTTTTCTCCGTTTTTTGTACGTTTTTATCCATTTTTTGTACGCTTTATCCGTTTTCTATGTTATTTGTACGTTTAATCCGGTTTTTTTCATTTTTTGTACGTTTTATCCGTTTTTTTGTCAGTTTTTTCCTATTTTTTGTACGCTTTATCAATTTTTTACGTTCTTATCTGTTTTTGTACGTTTAATTTGTTTTTTGTCAGTTTTTTACGCTTTATCCGTTTTTTGTACGTTCTATCTGTTTTTGTCATTTCCCCCTTTTTTTATACGTTTTATCAACTTTTTTTCAATGTTTTATCTATTTTTTGTATGTTTTATCCTTTTTTCTCAGTTTTTTGTACGTTTTATCTGTTTCAATTCGTTTTTTGTATGTTTTACCCGTTATTTTAGGTTTTTATCCCTTTTTTTTACGTTTTATCCGTTTTGTACGTTTTTATCCATTTTTTTTTATGTTTTATCCGTTTTTAGGCTTTTTGTATGACTTATCCATTTTTTGTACGTTTTATCCATTTTTTACATTTTATCTGTTTTTGTATGTTTTTATCAGTTTTTTTTACGTTTTATCTGGTTTTATCCATTTTTTGTACATTTTATCCATTTTTTAATCTTTTTAATATGCTTTTTTTACGTTTTTATCTATTTTTATGCTTTTGTATCAATTGTTTTACGTTTTATCCATTTTTGTATGGTTTTATCCATTTTTTTTTATATTTTATCCATTTTTTTACGTTGTATCTATTTTTATCCGTCTTTTACGTACAAAAAGTGGATAAAACATAAAGAAAATAGAGGAAATTTATAAAAGCGGATAAAATGTACAAAAGACGGATTAAAACGTAAAAAAAATGATAAGACATACAAAAAAAAAAGAAAACTGACAAAAAACAGATAAAACGTACAAAAAACTGATAAAGTGTACAAAAAAACATAAAAAATTATAAGACATACAAAAAACAGTAAAAAACCGACAAAAGCGGATAAAATGACAAAACACAGATAAAACGTACAAAAAAGGATAAATACATACAAAAAAACAGATAAAACGTAAAAAAAACTGACAAAAACGGTTAATATGCATAAGAAACGGATACGAACGTAAAAAAAAATGATAAAACATACTAAAAACAGAAAGAAAATATAGAAAACTGACAAAAAACGGATAAAACCTTAAAAAAACGGATAAAAACAAAGGATTAATGAAATAAATAAGAAAACACTTAATAAGAAAGCACAATTAAATAACCTTTTTATATAAAGCAATACATTTACAGTAAACATAAATAAATAAATAAATAAATAAATAAATAATTAAGAGTTCATATAAACTTTTCAATGATAACTTCTATACCCAACAATAGATACCGTATTTTCCAAATATGCAATTTAGTGTATGTACTCATACAATCAATTAATATGCATGTTCATGTAACTTTTTTTTGAACACATGTTCATGTAACTTAGCGTATATCTTCTATACTAGGCAGTATATTACTTTTTGCCGGTCTTTTTAAGTTTCTTTTGTATTGTTACATATTTAATACTCAAAATTTAATACTCAAAATCTATATTTGCAAAGTTATAACTTTTACACTTGAAAGGGGTTCAACTTTCAAGATTTGCATATACATGAGGTTATCCCACATCGGTGGGTTAACTAAAATGGCATAGGGAGAGAGGTGTATAAATGGAGAGGTGTATATTTTACAATAAAACAAAGTAAATTACAACTAAAACTCATGCATTAACATCAAAAGAAAAAGATGAGAAAACCAAAGTTAGTTCTAAAACTTCAACTCCCAAAGAACCTTTCAAACAAACGGGAGGTGTTTTTCCTTAAAAAAACATAAAGATCTACCTCATAAATAAACATCAAAACTTGGGTGGGGTTTATTATAGCACTTACAGAGGTTAAAGTTTAAAAGGAGCCCTCCGAACCTTCGGTGTGTAACCGGCGGCCGAAAGCGGTGGCGGTGGTGGAAGAGTTTAAGTTTGTTAGGATCGGTTGACAAAGGCTCTTGATACCATGTAAGAGACTATCCATAATCTATTGATGGTAAATTGCTAATCACCCTTAATGTCTAGCTAATCAACATTAATCTACAACTAATCGTCTACTCATCGAGCTTATCCTTTAGCACACACTTGAAATATACAGCTAACATGTTGATCTATTTTGCAAATGTTTCTTTACGTGATGAACAAAGGATTAAATTAAACAAATAAGAAAGCACTTAACAAGAAAGCACAATTAAATAACCTTTAGATATAAAGCAATTCATTTAATTAAATAACCTTTATATATAAAGCAATTCATTTATAGTAGACATAAAAAAATATTAAGAGTTCATATAAACTTTTAATGATTGCTCATCAACTATGTGTATTTCCACAAAGTTGTCAGCCACCATTGAAACTTAATACTAATCTTAAAACATATATTTCGTATACAATGAGGTATATAAGGTAGGAGCATTTTATCACTTTTGCCGATGTGGGGTTTGACTAGTTTTAAAACTTCTATAACTTATGTTAAGGTAAATTACTAATTTGGCAGATTATATGAATGTTCTTTATGTATCCTGTAATTACATAGTAATTGCGATAAAACGATTGTTTATCTATTGTGTTGAAATAAAACAACCTTGTAACCATTGTCTTAATGTATTGAAAGTCACATACTTCAACATGTCATCTCTAATGAAAGCTGCAAGCAAAAAGACCATATGCGAACCTCTTTCATAGATTTGACCAGATAACATCACCAAAGTAACAAAGTAAATTGTGAAAACCAAAAGTATCTCACTGAAAGCCAAGAGGGAAAAGCGACGAAACGCAAACTTTCTCGGCAAAAAAACAATCAACAACACAGTATTAGCATGTCGTGAAACAAAAGATGTTAGATTTGACAGGTTAGATATTATTAATAAGTGGTCTATGGTTAAGCAGATTTGTTTTCATAATCATAAAATTTGAGTATATTTGATACGATAAGACAATAAACTCAACTTATAGCTAACTTTATGTTTACTTTGATGAGTTCTTGCTCATATTCGATTAGTTGAACGTGATTTTGTTTTAGGTCTATTTAACCAGACGTGAATCTAATTTACTCAACAAATGTTTAGTAGGTGTTTCTTATTTTTCGTTTTTTTATTCTAGATATTGTATATTTTAGATCGATGTGACGCACTAGTAATTCTCAAATTTAAACAAGAGTAGCAAATAGCAATCTACAACAGTCGAATATTTTGTATTACGAAGAAAGTGATCTTTTACATTTTCTCAACAAATACCACAGTTGCATAACTATCACAAATTATCCTTCTTTAATATCTATGCATTATGCGAGCAACTAAACACTATCAATTAAACACTATCAATAAAATTTATAGAAAATGTTTCCTTACATGATAAAGATACGATAAATTAAATAAATAAGAAAACAATTGATTTATATTTATATTAAAACAATTGATTTATAGAAAATGATATTCATCCAAATCTCATTTCTAGCAATTAAACACTATCAATAAAATTTTGCAAATGTTTCCTTACATGATAAAGATACGATAAATTAAATAAATAAGAAAACACTTAATAAGTTGTCCGGCGAACAAGCCATGTACGCTGATGGAAGCATATTCAAATGACTTTTTCGTAAAAATCAATACAGTTAAAGTAGACATAAGAAAAAAGAATAAGAGTTCATATAAACTTGTCAAAGACTTGGTTTGAAAACTTGATGCTAATCTTAAAACGTGTAATCCATATACAATGTGGTATATAAGGCAGAAGCATTTCATCACCTTTACCAATGTGGGATTTGATTAGTTTTGAATGTTGTATAGCTTATGTTTGGTGTATTCCCATTAAGTTTAATGTTTTCTTGTAGAGGCTGTTTCTCAACAAACTTCCTTCAAGGGTTAACCTTGATAGAAAAGGTGTTGATGTTGGTTCGGTTCTATGCCCCATATGTCTTGATGATGTAGAATCAGTTAATCATTTATTTTTCTCTTGTGAGTTGGCTAAAGTCTTGTGGGATTTATTGGCTAAGTGGTTGGAGTTAGATATTCCGGTTTGCGCTAATATTGTGGAGTGGTATGCTTGGTTGGATTCCCTTCACGCCCCTGCCAAGGTGATTACGTTTCTCGAAGGGGTTGGTGGTACTCTCTTATGGTCTATTTGGAGCTTCGGTAATCGTTTGGTTTTCTCTTCCTCTTCCCCTAAAAAGGCTCTTCTTTGGGACTCTATAGTTTCGCCGTCCTTTTTATGGATTTCTTCTAGAAATCCTAAGCTTGAGTTTAGTTGGCTAGATTGGTTAAAAAATCCTGTTATGCATATTTCTTCTTTGTAATTTTCTAGCTTCTGCTAGCTCGTTATAAATTGCCACCGTTCTAAAAAAAATCTATTGCGTTAAAATAAAACAATTTTGTAACCATTGTGTCAATGTATCCAAAGCCAAAGACTTCAAACTGTCATCTTAGTGAAAGCTGCAGACTAAAAGGCCATATGTGAACTTCTTCCATACATTTGACTAAATAACATCACCAAAGTAAGTAAATCGTGATACAAAAAGTTTTACGAGATAATTGTCTAAAATGTATTTAGCTTCTCATTTTTTGCTTTGTTTTGTAACCTGCGAAGTATTATTTTTACCTATTAACTAGACAAACTTTTAAGATCGGTCTTTGTTGAATATTTGATACAGTAAGGCAATAAACTCAATTTATAGCTAACTTTGTGTTTACTTTGATGAGTTCTTGCTCATATTCGATTAGTTGAACGTGATTTTGTTTTAGGTCTATTTAACCAGACGTGAATTTAACTTACTCAACGAATGTTTAGTAGGTTTTTCTTATTTTTCTTTTTTATTCTAGATATTGCATATAATTATGAACACAATTGTAATATCTTACTCCTATGTACATAGAGTATTTTTTAAGGTTCTACAAAGTATGGTAGACATGATACAAACACATATCAACTATATTCAAATGTAAATGCTAACAAAGGACATAATCTTGCCGTGTACTTTTGTATGTCGCGCCGTGTACTTTTGACTTTTGTTTCGTGTTTCCTTCTTTCGGGTTCCTTTCTCTTTAATCATCCTGTTTGGAGAGTTTGGAATGCCGTTTGTTTGTATTGTTTTTGTGTGGTTCTTATATATTGTTGCTTTTTTTTTTTTTTTTAAATGACATAATCATGATTAAGTATTAGTTAGAAAATTTGTTAATGCATACTAAACTGTCTGTTATGTTTATTTTTTGTTCATATATGTGTGATGAAGATAACATTTGTTTGTATGGTGAGAAAAGATATGTTAGATCCACGTGACGCACTCAATTCTCAAATTAAACAAGAGTAGCAAATCTACAACAGTCAAATATTTTATGTTTTTTCACTATCACCAACAAATACCAAACTTGCATAACTATCATCTGGTACTCTGGTAGTATAAGTTATATTTCTATTAAAAGAATTGATTTTCAGAAAATGATATGATACTCCTACTACAGTTTCAATAATTTTTGTATCTAGTTGTGTTTTTATCCGCATCTCATTTCTGCCAACTAAACATTATCAGTAAAATTTTGCAAATGTTCCCTTACGAATAGACTCATAGAGTTACAATAAATAACAAATTAAATAATTTACAAAACACTTAAGGTTTGTTTGTTTAAATTTTATATTAAGTCATATTAAAATAAATGATAACTTAATGCACTCACCTACAATTTTATTAATTTATATCTTCAATCATCTTTATTAAATCCTAACCAAACAACTTTCGTATGACTTTATCGGTTAAGTTTTTTCACATTCAGTCAAGTTCAACATTACCTTAATTAGTTTTGGGGAGAGTGTGCCTTGTACGTTGATGCATGCACATTTAAATGACTTTTTTATAAAGTAATACATATGAGGTAGGCATAAATGATTTTTTTTGTATAAAGTAATATAGATGAGGTAGACATAAAAAAAATTAAGAGTTCATATAAACTTGTCAAAGACGACTCGGTTTCACGTGTACTTTTCACGTAAATTTAAGCCACCTTTGAAAACTTTATACTAATCTTAAAAGGTAAAATCTATATACAATGAGGTATATAACGTAGGAGCATTTTGTCACTTTTGCCGATGTGGGATTTGACTAGTTTTAAAAGTTGTATAACTTATGTTATGGTAAATGACTAATTTTGACAGATTATATGAATGTTCTTGATGTATCATATAGTATCACATAGCAATTGCAATAAAACAATTTGATTATCTGTTGTGTTGAAATAAAACAATTGTGCTACCATTATGTCAATGTATTCAAAATCAAAGACTTCAACATCACAACATGTCATCTCGGTGAAAGGTGCAAGCAAAAAGACCACATGTGATTGTGTAACCTCATGCTACTTCTTGCTGATAATGTTAACCAAGAACTTGGACCGACCAAGAACCTGGACCGACCAAGAACCTGGACCGGTCTGATCCATGCAAAAACTGGATCAGCATCGGCTACAAGAACAGTACTGTTACTAGTATTAATCTTGAGAGCTTGAACTTACAAGGTAAGCTTGATCATTTTTAATTTCTCTACCCTTTCGAGTCTTCAAAGTTTGAATCTCTATAACAATAACTTTTCAGGTTTTATTCCATTGGAAATACGGTAGTTGAAAAACTTAAACTATCTAACTTTTCTAGAAACCAAGTAACAGGGTGCGCCCGTTTAGAACTAGGCGAGCTAAGCTCACTCGACAGTGTTGATTTAGCGTGTAATGCCCTTGGTGATTTACAAAAAGAATTGATTTACAAAAAATGATATAATAGTCCTACTACAGTTAGGATAATTTTGTATCATTTTGCAAATTTTTACTGCGTTTGATTTTTTTTTTTCCAAGCCTCTTAACGCCTCTGAACGGGCACTATGTCTGAATCGGTCAGACATTTTTCCCGTTCAGACCGTTTGTTTTTTTTTTTTTTTCGTTCAGACGCGTTCAGATGCAGTTAGATCTTAATGGTCAAGACTTGAGAGGGGTGTCTTAACGCGTCTGAATGCCTCTTGTTGACACAAAATAACCAAAAAAAAAAAAAAAAAAAAAAAAAAAAAAAAAATCCCGTTCAAACATGAGTTTTTTTTTCTTCGTTCAGATGCGTTCAGATTCAGACATTTACGCATCAGATTCAGATTCAGACGTGCGGTTCAGATTCAGACTCAGACCCTCTTAATAAACAAACACCACCTTAATAAGTTGTCTAGTGAACAGGCCATGTACGTTGATGGAAGCACGTTCAAATCAAATTTAACGCAACTTTGAAAACTTGATACTAATTTTAAGATGTATAACCCAGATACAATGTGGTATATAAGGTAGGAGCATTTTATCACTTTTGCCTATGTGGGATCTAACAAGTTTTAAAACTTGTATAACTTATGTTATGGTAAATGACTGGTTTTGGCAGATTAAATGAATGTTCTTGATGTATCCTATACTATCACATAGCAACTGCAACGAAACGCTTGATGATCTACTGTGTTAAACAATTTATTCAAAGTCAAAGACTTCAACAAGTCATCTCTAATGAAAGCTGCAAGCAAAAAGACCATACGTAAATCCTAGCAACATGAAAGGATTTGTCTTCCAAGTTCATGAGAAAAAAAGTTGATCCAGCATTAATGACACATGAAGGATAAGAAATTGTTGAGGGTCTATATATGTCATAGAGGCATCTTCTAAGCATCTGGTGACCAATCTAGAAAAGATATGTTTAGCAATCTACAACAGACAATATCTTGTATTACTAAGAAAATGATCTTTTATATTTTCTCAACAAATACCAAAGTTGCATAACTATCACCATTTATCCTTATCAACAGAGTGCATTTTCCTTCTTTAATATATATGCATTATGCGAGCAACTGATAGTATAACTTATATTTCTATTAAAAGAATTGATTTATAAAAAATGGGATTTGGATGAAAACACAAATACAAACTTGTCAAATATCATTTCTACCAATAAAATTTTGTAAAACACTCAATAAAATTTTGCAAATGTTTCCTTATGTGACTAAAAAAATAAAATAAAATAAAATAAAAAGATTAAGAGTTCATATAAACTTATCAAAGAATGTTTGTGATGAAGTGAACTTTTTTCACATAATCACAAACCTATCTTTGAAAACTTGATACTAATCTTAAGACATACGGTCAATATACAATGTGGTACATAAGGTAAGAGCATTTTATCACATTCGCAGATGTGAGATTGAGTAGTTTTGAAAGTGGTGTAACTTATGTTATGGTAAATGACTAATTTTTACGAATCATATGAACCTTCTTGAAGTGTATTGTGTTGAAATAAAACAAGAATATACTTAAAATGATTGCAATCCCTTAATGGCTCGTGTTACGATATTGGTGATTAACTTATAGTTTGAAAACAGGTTGGATGGGATTTACGATCGGTTTATTGCATTCCAAAGGAGACCCGCTTCAAGTGTTATGCTCCTATTAATCTTTCAGATCATCTTCACCAAGTTCTTCGATGGGCTCTTGGTTCAGTCGAAATCTTGTTGAGTCGACATTGTCCAATTTGGTATGGTTATGGGTTCGGTCTCAAGCCATTAGAAAGGTTTTCATATATAAACTCCGTTGTTTATCCTTTGACTTCCGTCCCGTTGGTTGCATATTGTACACTTCCCGCTGTTTGTCTCCTAACCGGGAAGTTTATCGTTCCTGAGGTTAGAAAAACTCTAAATTTTATCAATTTATCATGTGATTTTTATGTCCCAAATAAATATTCGTAGGTACTAGATAGTATCTAGTAGATACTAATGGGCTTATTTTATCATTTGCAGATAAGCTACTACGCTAGCATATGCCCATGTTTTTGTCCATTGTCGTAACAAGTATTTTAGAAATCCAATGGGAAGGTGTCGACGATTTATGGAGAAACGAGCCATGTACGTTGATTGAAGCACATCTAAATGACTTTCTTTGTGAAAATCAATATAGTTGGAGTAGACATTGAAAATAAAAAATAAAAAATTAAGAGTTCATATAAACTTGTGAAAGGTTTGTTAAAACTCGTGTGCACTTTCACATAATTTAAGCCATTTTCATAAGGTAGGAGCACTTTATCACTTTTAAGGATGTGGGATTTGACAAGTTTTAAAAGTTGGATTACTTATGTTATATGGTAAATGTCTAATTTTGGCAGACTATATGAATTTTCTTGATGTATCCTATACTATCACATAGTAATTGCAATAAAACGATGTTTGATCTATTGTGTTAAAATAGAACAACCTTGTAACCACTGTGTCAATCTATTGAAAGTCAAAGACTTCAACATGTCATCTCTAATGAAAGCTGCAAGCAAAAAAGACCATATGTAAATCCTAGCAACATGAAAGGATCTATCCTCCAAGTTCATGAGAAAAAAAGTTCATCCAGCATTAATGGCACTTGAAGGATAAAAAATTGTTGAGGGTCTATATATGTCCTATCTTCTAAGTATCTGGTTTCAGACGAGGTGGATTTTGCTCCTCTTCCACAATAAGTGACCAATCTAGAACAAGTGAAAAAAGAAACATAATCTTTATCTTGCTGGGGTACACAAGACAAAAAGTTAATAGTTCATATAAACTTTTCGAAGTTATTGATCGCATGTGAACTTTTAACATGGTTTCAAGCAACCTTTGAAAACTTGATACTAATCTTAAAAAGTATACTTACCATACAATGTTGTATATAAGGCAGGAGCATTTCATCACTTTTGCCAATGTGGGATCTGACTACTTTTAAAAGTTGTATATCTTATGTTTGGTAAATGACTAATTTTGGCAGATTATATGAATGTTCTTAATGTGTCCTATACTATCACGTAGCAATTGCAATAAAACGATTGATAATCTATTGTTTTAAAATAAAACAATTTTGTAACCATTGTGTCCATGTATACAAAGTCTTTTTTTTTTTGGGTAAAAGGGACGACACCCCGGTAAATTATATTACACCAAAAAATCAATGAAGTACATTGGAATGTGACTGAATGTCACATTAACCTCAAGCACACGTTTGAACAGCCATGTATACAAAGTCAAAGACTTCAAACTGTAATCTTAGTGAAAGCTGCAAACTAAAAGGCCATATGTGAACTTCTTCCATAAATTTGACTAAATAACATCACCAAAGTAAGTAAATCATGATACAAAACGTTTTACGGGATAATTTTCTAAAATGTAATTAGCTTGTCATTTTTTGCTTTGTTTTGTTACCTACGAAGTATTATTTTTACCTATTAAATAGACGTGGGGCTATAAATATTAGGGTGAACACGGTTCAATTTAAGACGGTTCAATCTTTTGGAAGACGACGGTGTTCCTCCTAGTGCAACCTCTGCATCACTCTTTAAAGAAGCCATTCATGTAATAAATTTAAGCTGATTACAATTCCTTAGCGGCTCTCGTTACGATATTGGTGATTAATTTATAATTTGAAAACAGGTTGGATGGATTTACGTTTCGGTTACTGAAGATATCTTGACGGGATTCAAGATGCATTGCCATGGGTGGTGATCGGTTTATTGCATTCCAAGGAGACCCACATTCAAGGGTTCTGCTCCTATTAATCTTTTAGATCGTCTTCACCAAGTTCTTCGATGAGCTCTTGCTTCAGTCGAAGTGTTTTTTGAGTCGACATTGTCCAATTTGTCCAATTTGGTACGGTTATGGGTGCGGTCCGAAGCCATTGGAAAGGTTATCGTATGTAAACACCGCTTTTTATCCTTTGACTTCCTTCCCGTTGATTGCATATTGTACACTTCCAGCCAGAGTTTAGATTTGCTTAGAAAAAATTATTATTTGTACAAAAAATTTCAATTAAAAATTTCCATGTCATAATTAGGTTATATAAGCCGAAAAGTTTAGAGATAAGTACAAAAAATGAGTTTATGAAACATAAGCTGAAAATGACATAATCTATAAGTCCCGTCATAAGTAGACATAAAAAAAATTAAGAGTTCGTAACAACTTCTCGAAGATTGCCCGGAACTTTCTTTACTTTTACATAATTTCAAACAACCTTTGAAAACTTGATACTAATCTTAACATGTGTAATTTATATACAACGTGGGAAACAAGGTAGGAGCATTTCACTTTCGCCGATGTGGGATTGACTAGTTTTAAAAGTGGTAACTTATGTTATAGTAAATGACTAATTTTGGCAGATTAATTGAATGGTCTTGATGTATCCTATACTATCACATAGCAATTGCAACGAAGCGATTGATGATCTTATGTGTTGAAATAAAACAATTTATAACTATTGTGTCAAGAGTAAAAAGTGACTAAATGCGAACATTCTCGGTTTGACTTGAAAACAATCAACAAAACAATATTAGCATTTCGTGAAACAAAAGATTATAGATTTGATAGGTTAGATATTATCAATAAGTGGTCTACGTTTAGCAGAACCGTTTTCATAATCATGATATTTGAGTATATTTAATACAATAAAACAATAAACTCAACTTATAGCTAACTTTGTGTTTACTTTGATGAGTTCTTGTTCGTATTCGATTAGTTGAAAGTGATTTTGTTTTAGGTCTATTTAAATTTTAACCAGACATGAATATAATTTACTCCACAAATGTTTAGTAGGTTTTTCTCATTTTTCTTTTTTTATTCTAGATATTGCATATAACTATGAACACAATTGTAATATCTTACTCCTATGTACATAGAGTATTTTTTAAGGTTGTACAAAGTATGGTAAACATGATACAAACACATATCAACTATATTCAAATGTAAATGTTAACAAATGACATAATCATGCCGTGTACTTTTGTATGTCGCGCCGTGTACTTTTGACTTTTGTTACGTGTTTCCTTCTTTCGGGTTCCTTTCTCTAGCTTTAATCATATTGTTTGGAGAGTTTCGAATGCCGTTTGTATGTATTGTTTTTTTGTGGTTCTTATATATTGTTGCCTTTTAAAAAAAAATGACATAATCATGATTAAGTATTAGTTACAAAATTTGTTAATGCATACTAAACTGTCTGTTATGTTTATTTTTAGTTCATATATGTGTGTGATGAAGATAACATTTGTTTGTATGGTGAGAAAAGATATGTTAGATCGATGTGACGCACTCAATTCTCAAATTAAACAAGAGTAGCAAATCTACAGCAGTCAAATATTTTATGTTTTTTCACTATCACCAACAAATACGAAACTTGCATAACTATCATCTGGTACTTCTGGTAGTATAAGTTATATTTCTATTAAAAGAATTGATTTTCAGAAAATGATATGATTCTCCTACTACAGTTTCAATAATTTTTGTATCAAGTTGTGTTTTTATCCGCATGTCATTTCTGCCAACTAAACATTATCAGTAAAATTTTGCAAATGTTCCCTTACGAATAGAGTTACAATAAATAATAAATTAAATAATTTACAAAACACTTAAGGTTTGTTTGTTTAAATTTTATATTAAGTCATATTAAAATAAATGATAACTTAATGCACACACCTACAATTTTATTAATTTATATTTTCAATCATCTTTATTAAATCCTAACCAAACAACTTTCGTATGACTTTATCGGTTAAGTTTTTTCACATTTAGTCAAGTTCAACATTACCTTAATTAGTTGTGGGGAGAGTGAGCCATGTACGTTGATGCAAGCACATTTAAATGACTTTTTTATAAAGTAACACATATGAGGTAGGCGTAAATGACTTTTTTTGTATAAAGTACTAGTATTACAGATGAGGTAGACATTAAAAAAAATTAAGAGTTCATATAAACTTGTCAGAGGTGAGTCAGATTCATGTGTACTTTTCACGTAAATTTAAGCCACCTTTGAAAACTTTATACTAATCTTAAAACGTATAACTTATAGTATACAATGTGGTATATAAAGTAGGAGCATTTTGTCACTTTGGACGATGTGGGATTTGACTAGTTTTAAAAGTTGTACAACTTATGTTATGGTGAATTACTAATTTTGACAGATTATATGAATGTTCTTGTTGTATCATATAGTATCACATAGCAATTGCAATAAAGCAATTGATTATCTGTTGTGTTGAAATAAAACAGTTGTTGTTACCATTATGTCAATGTATTCAAAATCAAAGACTTCAACATCACAACATGTCATCTCGGTGAAAGGTGCAAGCAAAAAGACCATATGTGATTGTGTAACCTCATGCTACTTCTTGCTGATCATGTTAACCAAGAACTTGGACCGGTTTTACTAAACTGGAAATCAGCCCTTGATAATGAAAGTAATGACCTTCTTTCGACGTGGACAGGGTCTGATCCATGAAAAAACTGGGTCAGCATTGGCTGCAAGAACAGTACCGTCACTAGTATTAATCTTGAGAGCTTTAACTTACAAGGTAAGCTTGATCATTTTTAATTTCTCTACCCTTTTGAGTCTTCAAAGTTTGAATCTCTATAACAATAACTTTTAAGGTTTTATTCCATTGGAAATACGGTACTTGAAAAACTTAAACTATCTTAAGTTTTCTAGTAACCAATTAACAGGGTGCGCCCGTTTAGAACTAGGCGAGCTAAGCTCACTCGACAATGTTGATTTAGCGTGTAATGCCCTTGGTGGTCAAATCCCGTTTTCCTAAGAAACTTAACCTGATTGTATTACCTTTATCTTGATGACAATTTACTCGATCTATGGGTCTGTCCCGTTAGAGCTAGGAGGCCTGGAAAACATCATAGATCTTCGCCTTTCCTTTTTCCTTTAAGTATTAGCTGGAGTTCACCCAAATTTCATCGTCACATCGAAAGGAGGAGACGATGGTGAATTTTCCGAGCTTTATCTCTTCAAATGGACAACGGTCTTGATCCCCACCCCCCATTTGACCCTTTTGATCATAAACATAATCGGTGTTATAGTTGGAATATCGGTTGCTATTAGCAACGGGTACAAATCATGGGTTCGTTATTCGGTAGGTTGTTTTTCGCCATATGGGTGATTTTGCATCTTTACCCTTTCCTAAAAGGTATGATGGGAAGACAAACAAATGTCCCAACAATCCTTATTGTGTGGTCGATTTTGTTGGCTTCTATTTTCTCACTTTTATGGGTTAGAGTCAACCCGTTTTTGTATAGAGGAGGGATCGTGTTAGAAGTTTGCGGGTTGGATTTTGACTAGAGCGTGAAGAATACAAAAAATGAAGTTTAGACATGCGAACACGTTACAAACAGAAGGAATCAGTGAATGTGTGTAGATAAAGAAAGGGTCGATGCCTGATGATACATTTGATGATTGATTTTGAAAAGTAATTTTTTGTTTTTGTTTTTTGTTTTTCTTTTTAAATTGATTCTTTTACATTTGGGTAATTTTTGTGGGTGGTGAGGGATAGACTTCAAGAAATAGATGAATCTGTCTGTAATCCCAGGAAGAACATAAAGTTTAGTAATTTTCGTATAATTTAATATCGTCTTCTGAATAAGTGACTTGTTCGTGACTGTAACTAAATTTTGCGAGTTTTCGCTTATGTTTTTAGTGATTGATATACATGGCATCTGAATTTGGCAAATTTTTCCAAGTGTTGGTTGAAGTATCTAATTATATGGCATCTGGCTCGCTTTTGATTAGTTTGGTTTAGATGCGACGCTTTTGACTCATTTACTGTAACTTGAGTTGAGAACAGCAGAAGAACATAGAACTGTAGAAGTGAGGATTCAGGCTCCTTAAGTTGAGTCAAGCCCAAGCTAATCTATTGGTCTTTAGAGTTCGTCTTTTGAATCGAACTAGAGTATTCAAAGGGTGTTTGGGCTGGCTTGCTTGCCCTTTTTTTTTTTTTTTTTTTTTTTTTTTTTTTTTTTTGGCTTAAACTTATAAGTTGCTTATAAATAAGTGCTTTTGAAGCCAAAGTTCGGATTTGCTTATTTTGTAAAAAAATAATTCTTGGTATATAAAGTTTCAATTAAAAATTTTCATGCCATTATAGGTTATATAAGCCGAAAAGTTTTAAAGTAAGCTACAAAAAGTGAGCTTATGAAACATAAGCCGAAAATCACATAATTTATAAGCCCGTCATATAAGCTTAAACAAACGCTCCCAAAAAGAATTGATTTACAAAAAAAATGATATAATAGTCCTACTACACTTACGATAATTTTGTATCATTTTGCAAATGTTTCCTTACGTGATAAAGATACTATAAATTAAATAGACAGGAAACTTAATAAGTTGTCGGGTGAATAGGCCATGTACGTTGATGGAAGCACGTTCAAATGATTTATTATAATTATTACGAGTATATTTTTTTTTATTATTATTTTTAACAGAAAATACAAAAATTAAGAGTGTTATTGAGGGATTCATGTGTAATTTCACACGTAATCTCACACACCCTTGAAAACTTGATACTTATCTTAAGATGTATAACCAAAATAGAATGCGGTATATAAGGTAGGAGTATTTTATCACTTTTGCCTAAGTGGGATTAACAAGTTGTAAAACTTGTATAACTTATGTTATCGTAAATGAATAGTTTTGGCAGATTAAATGAATATTCTTGATATATCCTATACTATCACATAGCAACTGTATTAAATACATAATTACTTTAAATATGAAAAGAACCGATTGTTTAATGCGGCTTAAACATTGCCCAGTGGACAGCGTTTAGCAAAACCCAAGAATTAAAAGAATTGATTTACAGGAAAAAAAATGAGATTTGGATGAAAACACAAATATAAACTTGTCAAAGATCATTTCTACCAATAAAATTTTGCAAAACACTATCAATAAAATTTTGCAAATGTTTCCTTACGTGATTAAAATAAAATAAATTAAATTAAAAAAAAAATTAAGAGTTCATATAAACTTCTTCAAGGATTATTCTGCGATTATGTGAACATTTCACATAATTACAAACAATCTTTGAAAACTTGATACTAATCTTAAGACATAAGGTCGATATACAATGTGGTATATAAGGTAGGATCATTTAATCACACTCGCAGATGTGGGATTGACTAGTTTTGAAAGTTGTGTAACTTAAGTTATGGTGGATGACTAATTTTGACGAATCATATGAACGTTCTTGAAGTGTATTGTGTTGAAATAAAACAAGAATAAACTTAAAATGATTGCAATCCCTTAGTGGCTCGCGTTACGATATTGGTGATTAACTTATAGTTTGAAAACAGGTTGGATGGGATTTACGATCGGTTTATTGCATTCCAAAGGAGACCGGCTTTCAAGGGTTCTGCTCCTATTAATCCTTCAAATCGTCTTCACCAAGTTCTTCGATGGGCTCTTGGTTCGGCTCTTGTTGAGTCGACATTATCCAATTTGGTAAGGACGTACGGTTATGGGTGCTGTCTGAAGCCATTGGAAAGGCTTTCATATATAAACTCCATTGTTTTTCCTTTGACTTCCGTCCCATTGGTTGCATATTGTATACTTCCTGTTGTTTGTCTCCAAACCGGGAAGTTTATCCTTCCTAAGGTTCGTAGAACTCTAAAATTTATCAATTTATCACGTGTTTTTTTTTGTCCCAAATAAATATTCCTATGTTACTAGATACTAATGGGCTTATTTTATCAATTGAAGATAAGCGACTATGCTAGCATTCTCTTCATGCTCATGTTTTTGTCCACCGCAATAACAAGTATTTTAGAAATCCAATTGGATCGACGATTTATGTTGAAACGAGCAATTTTGGGTTATCAGTGGTGTCTCGGTACATCTTTTTGTTCTTTTCCAAGGTCTCCTAAAAGTGTTAGCCGATGGTGAATTTTCCGAGCTTTATCTCTTCAAATGGACAACAATCTTGATCTCACCATTGACCCTTTTGATCATAAACATAATCGGTGTTATGGTGGGAATATCAGATGCTATTAGCAACGGGTACGAATCATGGGGTCTGTTATTCGGTAGGTTGTTTTTCGCCATATGGGTGATTTTGCATCTTTACCCTTTCCTAAAAGCTATGATGGGTAGACAAACAAACGTCCCGTCAATCCTTATTGTGTGGTCGATTTTGTTGGCTTCTATTTTCTCACTTTTATGGGTTAGAGTCAACCCGTTTTTGGATAGAGGAGGGATCGTGATAGAAGTTTGCAGGTTGGATTGTGACTGAAGAGTGAAGAATACGAAAAATGTAGAAGTTTAGACACGCGAACACGTTACAAACAGAAGGATGAAATATTTATCAGTGAATATGTGTAGATAAAGAAAGGGTCGAGGCCTGATGATACATTTGATGATTGATTTTGAAAAGTAATTTTTTTTTTTCCTTTTTAAATTGATTCTTTTACATTTGGGTAATTTTTGTGGGTGGTGA
The DNA here is from genome assembly GCA_030686995.1 of Artemisia argyi. Classification (NCBI taxonomy): domain Eukaryota; kingdom Viridiplantae; phylum Streptophyta; class Magnoliopsida; order Asterales; family Asteraceae; genus Artemisia; species Artemisia argyi. The sequence goes on along the minus strand of CM060702.1, from coordinate 12,151,375 downwards.
GGGATAGACTTCAAGAAATAGATGAATCTGTTTGTAATCCCAGGAAGAATATAAAGTTTAGTAATTTTGCGAGTTTTCGTATAATTTAATATCGTTTTCTGAATAAGTGACTTGTTCATGACTGTAACTAAATTTTGCGAGTTTTCGCTTATGTTTTTAGTGATTGATATATATGGCATCTGAATTTGGAAAATTTACAAGTGTTGGTTGCAGTATCGAATTATATGGCATCTGGCTCACTTTTGATTAGTATGGTTTAGATGCAACAGTTTTGACTCATTTAGCGTAACTTGAGTTGAGAACGGCAGAAGACACAATAGTAGTCTTGTAATGTCGCTTGTCCAATATATCACTTTTAATTTGAGGATTCAGGCTCCTTAAGTCGAGTCAAGCCCAAGCTAATCTATTGGTCTTTAGAGTTCGTCTTTTGAATCGAACTAGAGTATTCAAAGGGTATTTATTTATTTATTTTATTTATTATTATTTTTTTTTTTGGCTTTTGCTAAAAAATAAGTATTTTTAAGATGCATAGTAAGGTTTTATAACAACCCTATTTCAATCAAAAATTATGTTTCATAATAATGTTTTATAAGCAGAAATGTCTTAAAATAAGCTAAAAAAAGTGAGCTGAAAATTACATAATCTATAAGCCTCCTATATAAGCTTAAACAAACACCCTCTAAGAGAATTGATTTACAAAAAATGATATAACAACCCTATTCCAGTTACTATAATTTTGTATCCAATTGTGTTTTGTGCCAAATGTTATTTCTGCCAACTAAACACTATTTATAAATTTTTGCAAATGTTTGCTTACGTGATATACGATAAATTAATTAAACAAGAACACTTAATAAGGCGGTTGAGTAGGCCATGTACGTTGATGGAAGCACGTTCAAATGGCTTTTTTTGTTCTAAATCAACAAAGTTGAAGTAGACATTAAAAATAATAATAATAAAATAAAATAAAAACTATAAATAAAAATAAATAAATAAAAAACTAAAGTTTATATAAACTTTTCCAGCTTGACAAGCAAGGTATGTGTGTCCTTCACATAAATTACTAGCAAGCTTTGAAAACTTAATATACACCTTAGAACATATATTCAAAATACAATGTTGTATATAAGGCCGGAGTATTTCATCACTTTTGCCGATGTGGGATCTGACTAGTTTTCAAAGTTGTATATCTTATGTTTGGTAAATGACTAATTTTGGCAGATTATATGAATGTTTTTAATGTGTCCTATACTATCACGCAGCAATTGCAATAAAACGATTGATAATCTATTGTGTTAAAATAAAACAATTTTGTAACCATTGTGTCTATGTATTCAAAGTCAAAGACTCCAACATATTTCAGTAAAAGCTGCAAGCAAAATGACCATATGTGAACCTTTACCATAGATTTTACTGGATAACATAACCAAAATAACATAGTAAATTGTGAAAACCAAAATTATCTCACTGAAAGCCAAGAGGAAAAAGTGACTAAACGCGAACTTTCTCGGCAAAAAAGATTTTAGATTTGATATGTTAGATATTGTCAATAAGTGGTCTATAGTTAGCATAACCGTTTCATAATCATAAAATTCGAGTATATTTTAAAATAAGCTACAAAAAGTGAGCTTATGAGACATAAGCCGAAAATCACACAATTTATAAGCCCGTCATATAAGCTTAAACAAACGCTCCCAAAAAGAATTGATTTACAAAAAAATGATATAATAGTCCTACTACACTTACGATAATTTTGTATCATTTTGCAAATGTTTCCTTACCTGATAAAGATACGATAAATTAAATAGGAAACTTAATAAGTTGTCGGGTGAATAGGCCATGTACGTCAATGGAAGCACGTTCAAATATATATATATATATATATATATATATATATATATATATATATATATATATATATATATATATATATATATATATTAACACTCAATACAAAAATTAAGAGTTCATGTAAAGTCGTCAAGGACTATTGAGGGATACGTGTGTATCACACGTAATCTCACTTGATACTAATCTTAATATGTGTAACCAAGATACAATGCGGTATATAAGGTAGGAGCATTTTATCACTTTTGCCTATGTGGGATTAACAAGTTTTAAAACTTGTATAAGTTTTGTTATCGTAAATGACTAGTTTTGGCAGATTAGTTCTTGATGTATCCTATACTATTAGTCTATCACATAGCAACTGCAACAAAACGCTTGATGATCTATTGTGTTGAAAATAAAACAATTTTGTAACCGTTGTGTCAATGTATTCAAAGTCAAAGACTTCAGCATGTCATCCTAATGAAAGCTGCAGGCAAATGACCATATGTAAATCCTAGCAACATGAAAGGATTTGTTCTCTCCAAGTTCATGAGAAAAAAAGTTGATCCAGCAATAATGACACTTGAAGGATAAGAAATTGTTGAGGGTATATATGTCCTAGAGGCATCTTCTAAGAAATTGTTTGAGATATGTTTCAATTTGGTCACTCAAATTTTATATCAACCATAAAATCAATCAAAGTTTCAAAAATGTTTCATTCTTGTGTAATTTTATGTTAGAGTGATTTGAACAGAACACTTGGCTATTATTTTATAGTTATTGTTTATATTGTCTGGCTATGTACGTTGATGGAAGCACATTAAAATGATTTTTTTCGAAGCACATTAAAATGATTTTTTTCTTTTTAGGAAAAAAAAGATTATATTAACTTATCATATGTGTGATGTGAAGATTACGTGAATGTGAACCAACATTCACATAATTTCATTCAGACATTTGAAAACTTGATACTAATCTTAAAACATATAATTCATGTACAATGTGCCATATAAGGTAGGAGCATTTTATCACTTTTACCGATGTGGGATGTGATTAATTTTGAATGTTGTATAACTCATGTTATGGTAAATGACTAGTTTTGGCCGATTAAATGAATGTTCTTGATGTATCCTATACTATCACATAGCAACTGCAACGAAACGCTTGATGATCTATTGTGATGAAAATAAAACAATTTTGTAACCGTTGTGTCAATGTATTCAAAGTCAAAGACTTCAACATGTCATTTCTAATGAAATCTGCAAGCGAAAAGACCATATGTAAATCCTAGCAACATGAAAGGATCTGTCTTCCAAGTTCATGAGAAAAAAAGTCATCCAACATTAATGGCACTTGAAGGATAAAAACTTGTTGAGGGTACATATGTCCTAGAGGCATCTTCTAAGAATCTGGTTTGGAGGAGGTGGGTTTTGCTCCTCTCCACAATAAGTGACCAATCTAGAACAAGTGAAAAAAGAAACATATAATATACATCTTAGTGGTGGTAGCTTTGTTAATGCATATTAAGTATGTTTATTTTTTGTTCATATATGTGTGATGAAGATAACATTTGTTTGTATGGTGAGACAACTCGACAAGATATGCAAATTAAACAAGATTAGCAATCTACAGCAGTCAAATATTTTGTATTACTAAGAAAGTGGTCTTTTACCAAAGTTGCATAACTATCACCACTTACCCTTATCAACAGACTGTGCATTCTCTTTCTTTAATATATATGCATTACGCGAGCAACTGGTAGTATAAGTTATATTTCTATTAAAAGAATTGATTTACAGAAAATCATATAACACTCCTACCACTAGTACGATAATCTAGTAACCAGTTGTGTTTTTATCCAAACGTCATTTCTAACATCTAAAAACTATTACGGAGTAAATGAAATTTTACAAATGTCTCTTTACGTGATAAAGATACGATAGATTAAATAAATAAGAAAACACTTAGTAAGTTGTGATATGAACAAGCCAAGTAGGTTGATGGAAGCACGTTCAAATGAACTTTTGCCAATGTGGGATTTAACTAGTTTCAAAATTAGTATAACTTATTATGTTATGGTAAATGACTATTTTTGGCAGATTATGTGTTTCAATCATTGGGTCATCACCAAAACATCAGAGCAAATCTTGAAACAAAAAGTTTTATTAGATAATTGTTTAAAATATAGTTATCTTGTCATTTTTCGTTTTGTTGTATAACCTATTACTTTTTCTTATCAAATGAACCAATTTTTAAAAATTGGGCATTGTTGAATATCAGAGAAAATGGAGACGGATAAGTGTTTCAATCATTGGGTCATCGGGTGTAATAACGTTTGACTTTGTAAAAGAATTTTAATTTTTACATTATATGAATATTTTACAAGGTTTAAGTTTTTTATCTTGGTTTGCAATGAAGATGAGGGTCTATAAAGGGTGAGCATGGTTTGTTTTGGGTTTAATTTGTATTTTTTTTATCAAAATCAAAATCGAACCAAAATATTCGGTTTTACAAAACCAAATATCGAAACTGATATGCTTTTTTCAATTCGGTTTTTATTGGTTTCGGTTACTTAGGTTTTATAGTGCACAAAGTGTTAGGAAATCTCATTAATTATACTCTCGACCAATCAAATATCATTTCTCATCTTAAATCACTTTTTATTGATTGAAATACAAAATGTATACTTCCTCCGTCCCAAATATAAATATGGAATTTTGATCGAGTTGTATTACCCTTGATTGAAATTATTATCACAAACTCACTTTACTCAATTAATCTGAAAACAGATAATCTATATCCAGTGTGGTATATAAGGTACGAGCATTTGTCACTATTGCTCTAGAACACGTTATGCTCTAAAATTTATTGTTAGCAAAGCCTATTAAATAAATAAGAAATACTTAAATTAGTTATCGGGTGACTGGGTTATGTACGTTGATGGAAGCACATTTAAATGACTTTTTTTCAACAATCAATACACAGTTATGAGTCACGTAGACAAAAAAATTTAAGAGTCCATATAAACTTTCCAGATTTTGCTTAGAGACAAGTGTAATTTAACTTATTTTTAAGCAACCTCCGAAAACTTCCTAAAACTTGATACGTACTAAAGCAATACAAAAAAATTAAGGGTTCATATAAACTTTTTGCATATAATCAATATACAATGTGGTATATAAAGTAGGAGCATTTTATCACTTTTACCGATGTAGGATTTGTCTAGTTTTGAATGTTGTATATATTATGTTTGGTAAATGACTAATTTTGACAGATTAAATGAATGTTCTTGACGTATCCTATACTATCACATAGCAATTGCTACTAAACGATTGAAATAAAACAACCTGGTAACCATTGTGTCAATGTATTCAAAGTCAATAACTCCAACATGTCATCTCTAATGAAAGCTGCAAGCAAAAAGACCATATGTAAATCCTAGCAACATGAAGGATCTGTCCTCCAAGTTCATGAGCAAAAAAAGTTCATCCAGCATTAATGAAACTTGAAGGATAAGAAATTGTTGAGGGTATATATATGTCGTAGATGCATCTTCTAAGAATCTGGTTTCGGAGGCGGTGGGTTTTGCTCCTCTTCCACGATAAGTGACCAATCTAGAACAAGTGAAAAAAGAAACATAATATTTATCTTATTGGGGGTAGATTCTTTACCAACCAGCCCGTTAAAAGTAAAATAAACGATTAACAAAACAATCTCACTCAAAGCCAAGAGGAAAAAGTGACTGAACGCGAACATTCTCGGTTTGACTAAAAAACGATCAACAAAACAATATTAGCATGTCGTGAAACAAAAGATTTTAGATTTGATACGTTAGATATTATCAATAAGTGGTCTATGATTAGCATAACCGTTTTCATAATCATAAAATTTTAGTATATTTGATACCGTAAAGACAATAAACTCAACTTATTGCTAACTTTGTGTTTAGTTTGATGAGTTCTTGTTCATATTCGCAGTGCCATAGCTGGGCTAGCGGAGACCCTATGCAAAACTGCATATATGATAACTAAATACAACGGTTTTAACATATTTTAATGATTTAATTTAATTTTTATGAATTTTTCATCATTCTCGCCCATTTAAAGTTAAGTTTACAAAATATTTAGAACAAAATTTCATATGTTGTCAACTTTTTGATGCTGAAAAGGAATTTTGAGGCAACAACTAGATAAAAACATATATATTTTGAGGCCCTTAACATTTTGAGGCTCTGTGCGGTAGCACACCTCGCACTCCCTCGTAACCATTGTTGATTAAATAGTTTTGTGGGGTATGCTTTGGTAATGATGTTGGTTGTGTTATTACACTAAATTGGTGGTGAAGTTGATTATTGAGAGAGAAAGTGATGTGAAGCTGAAGTGACGAAGGTGAAGTTGATTGTGGTGACTCTTTATTACCACTAGCCTTATGGTAAATGACTAATTTGGCATAATATATGAATGCTCTTGATGTGTCCTATACTATCTCATGGTAATTGCAATAAAACAATTGTTGATCAATTGTGCTGAAATAAAAAAATCTAGCAACCATTGTTGAGTAAGAGATTGAGATAGGAATATGTTTGTGTATTATTTGATTGATGTCATACGTACAAAGAATAAATGATATATATAGGGCTATCCATAATCTATTTAGGGCAAATTGCTAATTACCCTTTAATGTCTAGCTAATCAACATTAATCTACAACTAATCACATACTCATTGAGCTTATCCTTTAGCACACACTTGAAATATACAGCTAACACTCTTCTGTAGTCCGAGCGGCGAAATCGTGAAAGCTCGGACGGAAGATTGAAAGCTAATAAAAAATACAGTAAAACTAATAAATAATTGATGAAGAAAACATTCGACAGCAAGCAGAAGCACATCTTCAAGCAGCATCAGACATAAACACGTAACAAATCAGATAAACAAAAGTATCCGTACCAAACAGGAGAAACCAAAGTATCCTAACCAAATGGGATAAACCAAAGTATCCCTTACCAAACAGGATAAACCAAAGTATCCTAACCAGAAAGGATAACCCAAAGTATATTCTGCACTAAAACAAAGGAAATTACAACTAAAACTCATGCATTAACATCAAAAGAAAAGATGAGAAAACGAAAGTTGGTTCTAAAACTTCAACCCCCAAAGAACCTTCCAAACAAACGGGGCGTGTTTTTCCCTATAAAACATAAAGATCTACCTCACAAATAAACATCAAAACTTGGGTGGGGTTTATTATAGCATTTACAGAGGTTAAGGTTTAAAGGGAGCCCTCCGAACCTCCGGCGTGTAACCGGCGGCCGAAGGTGGAGGCGGTGGTGGAAGAGTTTAGGTTTGTTAGGATCGGTTGACAAAGGCTCTTGATACCATGTAAGAGATTGAGATAAGAATATGTTTGGGTATTATTTGATTGATGTCATACGTACAAAGAATACATAATATAAGTAGTCTATCCATAATCTATTTATGGTAAATTGCTAATCACCCTTTAATGTCTAGCTAATCAACATTAATCTACAACTAATCGCCTACTCATCGAGCTTATCCTTTAGCACACACTTGAATTATACAGCTAACATGTTGATCTATTTTGCAAATGCTTCTTTACGTGATAAACAAAGGATTAAATTAAACAAATAAGAAATCACTTAACAAGAAAGCGCAATTAAATAACATTTATATATAAAGCAATTCATTTACAGTAGACATAAAAAAAAATTAAGAGTTCATGTAAACTTTTCACAAAGTTGTCAGCCACCATTGAAACTTGATACTAATCTTAAAATATATATTTCGAATACAATGAGGTATATAAGGTAGGAGCATTTTATCACTTTTGCCGATGTGGGATTTGATTAGTTTTAAAATTTGTATAACTTATGTTATGGTAAATGACTAATTTGGCAGATTATATGAATGTTCTTGATGTATCCTGTATACTATCACATAGTAATTGCGATAAAACGATTGTTTATCTATTGGGTTGAAATATAAAACAACCTTGCAAGTTGTAACCATTGTGTTAATGTATTGAAAGTCACAGAGTTCAACATGTCATCTCTAGTGAAAGCAGCAAGCAAAAAGACCATATGCGAACCTCTTTCATAGATTTGACTAAATAACGTCACCAAAGTAACAAGTAAATTGTGAAAACCAAAATTATCTCACTCGTAGCCAAGAGGAAAAAGCGACTAAGCACGAACTTTCTCGGCAAAAAACAATCAACAACACAGTATTAGCATGTCGTGAAACAAGTGATTTTAGATTTGATATGTTACAGTAAGACAATAATCTGATCAACTTATAGTTAACTTTGTGTTTACTTTGATGTTCTTGCTCATATTCGATTAGTTGAACGTGATTTTATTTTAGGTCTATCTAAACAGACGTGAATCTAATTTACTCAACAAATGTTTAGTAGGTTTTTCTTATTTTTCTTTTTTTATTCTAGATATTGCACATGACTATGACCACAAATGTAAAATCTTAGTCCTATATACATAGTGTATATTGTTTGACAGTAATACAACGTATGATGCACATGATACAAACACATATCAACAATATTCAAATGTAAATGCTAACAAATGACATAATCATGATGGTGTGTTAGTTGCAAAATTTGTTAATGCATATTAAACTCAATTCTCAAGTTAAACAAGAGTAGCAATCTACAATAGTCAAATATTTTTTTGGTTAAAGGGTTTATACCCGGTGAATTTATTAAAAATAATATGATGTTTCGTACAAGGAAGAGTGGTGATGAGCCACTCTATGAAAAAACTATTTTCTACGTGCTTTGCATTAGCTCAAAACACGACCACCAAACAACTAACATAGAGAAAACAAACACTACAATATGCAATAAACACACAAGCAATTCTCTTTGGAAACATCCAAACGATCATCCTCCAATTGGAACTCCACCCGAGAGTTTCCAGGTACTCTTTAGCTTGTCCACATGCATGTTCTTCTTGAAAGTGATAGATGCAAGTTTGAGCCTTACAACATCAGCAACCACGTTGGTGACTTGATCAACCGGCTTCTCGCCTTTGTTATGAATAGGGTTGTTTCGTTCTTGCCATATAAAGTACGAAGATGCTGCCACAATTAAACGTCCAACAATACTTTGTGCGTCATCATGCTTGGACAAAGGAATCAGCCATCCCATTATTCCAAACAGGAGAAATAGAAGGGAAATCTGCCACTTTTAACACATTCAACCACACCTTTGCTGAAAACGAGCACTCCAAGAACAAGTGCTCGTGAGTGTCGGGTTGTATCTTACATAAAGGACACCGAAGCGTAGATAAATCCACATCATTTTCCTACATCCCACTGATACAATCTATCTTGCGTTTTGAGTCTTTTCCTCATGATAAGCCACATATGTATAACATATTGCGCGATGCCATATCTAGACCATACATGTAATACCTCAAATTTTAAAAGCAAATAAAATGACTAAAATACCCTTACGTCCAAAAATATTAATAAACACTTATAGAATAGCAAATAAGCTACAGGAATTTTGTAATTCACAATATATGATCATAATAACTTAAGAAAACTTACGAAGTATACTTTCATGATCCTAAGAATAATATGGTACGTTAAAAATACTTAAAGGGTCCGAAAGTTAATTTATAAACTATACAAGACATAAAATAAGATAAATATAAGTATTTTTGGATAAAGTAGAGTTCGATATGGACTCCCTAAGCCCAACTTTCGACCCACTCCCCTCTCCTCACCATATATTCGGCCCTCATTAACCCATATTCAGATTTTATATTTTTTGATACAACCGTACATCATAGAAACATAATATACGATCCAGAATTTATCCCTAAAACCCTAAATCGGCTGCTACTCTTCTCCTACTCCATTAGACCCAAGATTTCTGAAGAAGGGTGTTATTCGTTCCTTGATCCTTTCTATTGTCAGCTTTGCATTTGTCCAAGGTACAGATATTCTGACTTTTTCAGTAAAGGTTTCTCATGATCTCTTTTCCTTTGCTATCTTTCATTATTAGGGTTCCCTATGCCATTGCTATGAAACCCTTTTGTTTCAGAACCTTTTCTGTGATGAACCTTTGTTATCTGAACCTTCTGATTTGGACTTTCTGATTTGGACCTTATGATATGGACCTCTGATATGTATTTCTGATCTGATTAGTTTGATGACCTATGATCTGTGTCATTTATGACATTCTGTTTGACCTATTCTAGTTTGACACCCGAGCCAAATTTGTTTCACTAGGCATGGGGGTTCCATGTCCGTGTCAGAGATGCACCTCTGGCATGACTCCAGGGCAGTGGAGTGATGTTCTGCCACGTCCCCTTTTCTGTATGCGCACTTTATGATATGATTTATTATGGCCAATCTGATTTCTGTGGGGGCGTATGGATGCATCCTAGATATGTTTCTGTTTCTGATATGATATTGTCTGGTGAATGTGGCTGTGTGTGCAATACACGTCCTTCACATTTCTGGGAGTTAGCTACTCCACCCATATGAGGACACCCCTAATTATTGTCTGATTATCTGAGAGGTCTCCCCTCTATATGTTTATGAAGATATATGAATTATGATTATGATATGATATTTGTTTCTGGGCTCGTGGTAGATGACTATCCTTTACCTTTACCTTTATTTTTGTTTCAGTTACTTTGGTTATATTTCAGTTATTTCCGTTACACTATATTCTGTATTCGTTTCTGTTTCATATTGCTTTGTTGTTATATCTGTTCACTGGGCTTTTTAAGCTCAGCCGCATTTCTTTTCTTCCGCGGCAGGTATCTAAGCTAGGAGTTGGGGTTTGCTTAAGGGATTGAGTGAAGAGTGGACTTACCTTAGATCATCTTAGCTTTGGATATTGATACTATGTTTAATACTTAGTTTATTTCTGTTTATCTTTCTGTTGGAGATTTCATTTTGGAACTTATGTAACTTTAAGTCGTGTTGACTTACTCTCTTTTGGTTAATTGTGATAAGACTTCCTTTTATTTATGTTTATGTATGTTTCTGATATGACACCATATTTGTAATACTTTTACCCTTGTCGGGTTGGGGTGTTACAATTTATGGTATCAGAGACAGGTTAGATCGGCGGATTAAAAACCCGTAGATCTTAGGCTATGACCTGTGAGTATTAGGCGTTGCACCATAGAGAGTTATGAAACAATCTTTGAGGATTTGCTTTAGGATTCCCTTATATGAAACCTGAGTTATGACTGGTAAGGATTGGGTAGACTAGGATATCTGCTTAAGTAGAATTGCTTTCGCATCACTCTGATTCGTGCTTCTGTCTTTAGTTAAGCCCGATAAGATCATTCTTTCTGACATAAAGTTCAGTAACTGATGAGTGTCTAAATACTCATCATTTTATACTAATCTGAACTGCCAAAACATACAAAAACACTCAAATATGTATCAAAATACTTAAAATATCTTAAAGGTGTGTTTTATATGTTTCAAATGCAAAATATGCAAAAACAGATGAAAAACGTACAAAGTTTGCATAATTGGCAGTTTGAGTCCCTCAAGTTTCATAAATTGGCAAAACTAGTCCCTGGTTATTCTAAAAACATGAAAAAGTCATCAAAGGTCCTTTTTAATCATAAAGTTACATATTTAGTCCTTTGGTGCAAAGTTTCATAAAATTACAAGTTTAGTCCCTGTACTTTGGAAATTGACATAAATGGTCCCTGGGATGTAAAAAACTTTGAGAAATTCAATTTTGGTCCTTGTACTAATAATCTTTTGCAGGAATGGTCCTTGGTGATAAGTTTGGTGGAATTACATAATCAGTCCCTGAAGTTTGGTGAATTGACAAAAATAGTCCCCGGGTATTTCAAAAAATGAAATAAATCAAAAATACCCTTATACTATTCATCCTTGTCAAGTTTGGTCCCTATAAGAACTTTGATAAACTTACAAAACCAAACCTTAAACTTTGCTTAAATTACAATTTAGGTCCTTGTAATTTCTAAATAACCAAACGGACCTATGTTTTATTAAACCCAAAACCAAATCAATACCCCAACAGCCCACCCACACTCCCCTAGGCCCAAAATGAATAAAACCGGCCCAACCCTTGTCTGTTTGACCTGCGTTGACCAACAAACAAATACCCCTACCCGTTTTCTTTCCCTCCCAATACCACCACCTCCCCTGCTAAACCATACCACCTTCCACCTCAACCCCCCACCTGTCAAACTTGATCTCCACTCCTCTCCTACCTCTCCTCCACCTCACACAACATTCCAAACTTCCCTAAAAACCCTCACACGCAACATATCTGACAACATAGAAAAAAGGCGCCAAAAAGCATTTTGAATGGTGAGGATGCAATTGACCAATCTAAGGGCTCACAATTGTTGGGATTTGCTCAGTGGCCAAGTGGGAACAAGAAAAGTATCTATAAAACAGAAGAGAAGCAGGGGAGGAGAAATAATTAGAATAGCTTAGTGTAATTTAGCCGTAGGTAGTGTAATAAGCCAATTAGTTGTAATTTTCAATTTAAAAAGCTTGTATTCAATATTCCTAGTGTATTTGCAACTATCTTTAATCTTAATTTCAGTTTATCAATCAATTTTAGTTTATGCCTTTCCTTTACTCAAAATCTCATTCGTACTTTAATTTTGTTCATTGTTGTTGTTTGTTGGTTTTATTAGCTCACACAAGCCTTGACAAAGCTTGTTAAGTTATTAGAAATTCTAATAAGCAGTTTAGAATATAAAAAAAACTCAAAAAATACAAGAAAAGTCAAAAAGTCAACATAAGCTCAAAATAAGCTGTGGAGGTTGATAAGCTGGGGTAATTAAGCTGGAATGGGGTCTAAACTTGGTAAGTGACATTCCAAGCTCAGTTCTGATCTAGTTCTCCTCTGTTTCTTATACCACACAATTGTAAGCTTTTTCTCATTTCTTTGCATCAAAAGTAGTGTACTGTATTAGTGCTTATCTTCAGCTTATTAATATTATTTATTGCTTATCATTAGTTTCTAAGTATATGTTATCTATTGTATCAGTAGTTATATAGTTTTGATTAGCTTTACTTAAAAACTCTTAAAAATCCAAAAATAGCTTTTTATAGCATAGCTTAATCTAGTGCTTAATTCTGTTTTAAAAGTTGCTTAAAATGGTTTAAATAAGATAGTTACTAAGTCCTAATCAGTTACATGGTTTAAATTGGCAAAAAACCTTTGGAAATCTCCAAACAGTTTCATGTAAAGGGGTGTTTGGATCATTGCCTTTTTCTGTGTTCTAGTTGTTTACTAGTGTATTACTTGGTTTACTTAAGTCACTTAGGATAATAGAAAGTCAGTTTGACCATTATATTGGTCACAATTAAGCCAAAAGTCAAAATTGCACTCTAAATCCCTTCACAGTTAACTGTGAAGGATTCTAGACTCACAAACCCACAACTTAGCTTATATTGATTAGTTCTAGCTTAATTTAGATTAGTCATAGCTTAAAACATCTTAATCAATCAGTAATATAGTCTAGAAATTCACAAAAGTCAAACTAGCTAGTTTCACTCAAAAGTCAAAATCACATCTCTCAGGTTTTGACAAAACTTGAGAGATTTGTTTAGAATTTTGTAGCAGGTATTAGACCTTTTGCTTTTTAGGATTTCAAGTCTACCATCTCAACTTTAGAATCCCACCATTGTTATATTTTTAGGATTTTTAGTGTGGGCCCCATTCACCTCCAAACACAGCTGCAGGGCAACAAGCTCCCCTGTGCAGCAGACCAGTTACTCAACACCACCACTTTGGTGGTGTTTTGTGACCACCACAGTGGGCCCCACCTGTCCAAATCAGTTCCATACAACCCCCTCCTAGTAGGCTATAAATATTGACCACTTGTTTGATTTATGCCACTGTGGACCCCACCTAAATAAGCCCTTGAATCTTGTCCCCATTCTGAGTAGAAATCAAGTTTTGGATTAGCTTATTGTGGCTTATTAGCTTTTCTACTGAGCTTATTTGACCATTTTTAGCTTTGACTAATCCAACTAACTTATTAGAGTCAGAATATACCAAGGTGGGTCCCACATAAGCTCATTTGAGCTTATTTACCGTTTTAGTCAACATAAGTCAACTGTTAGAGTTATTAGCTTATATCTAGCTTATTTTTAAGTTGTAAAATATTTGTCTTCACAAAAGTTAGTTGTTTTTATGTATAAAATAGATTTATAAAAGAAAATTCATGAAAAACCAACATAAAAATAAGTGATAGTTTCTATTTAATATAATTTAATTTTAATTTTCATTTTTAGATTTTAATTAAGTAATTTGTGTTTTTATATTTTTATTAATTTCCTTTTAAGTTAAAGTATTTTTAATAAATTTTTCAGATTTTTGTTTTGTCATTTAGTATTTATTATAATTAATATTAGTTTATTTAATAATTAATAAATAATTAAGTTATAAATAGCATAATTAATTTTTATATAGTAATACATAGTTTTTATATTTTTTATAGCTTTTATAAGTTATAAAATAGTTTTATAATTTTTTTCATAATTTTCTAAGTTAGTTTAGTATTATTTGTAATTTAAAATAGTTTAATTAGTATAAATAATATAAATAGTTTTTAATTAATAGAAAATTCATAAAAAGACAAAAATATTTTATTTTATTTTTTATACTTTCTTCAAGTTCATTTTTAAGTTTAGAAATTATTTTTATAAGTTTTTAGTTTAATTTGTAGTATTTATAATTTTTAGTTTGATTTAAATTAAGTTTTAATTAAATAGTTAAATAGTTTTTAATTAAATAATTAATAATAAATAATATAATAATCTAAAAATTAGTTTTCTTTTTAATTAAATTTTATTTTAAGTTTAAGTTTATAGAATTTTCATTTTTAACCCTTGTAGTTTATTTTTCTTTAAAACTCACCTTTTTCTCAGCACGCAGTCGCGTCTGATTTTAAATTGGTTTACGTTTTAAACGTTTTAGATATCTAGGTTTTTAAGTAATCATTCCAATAGTTTTCCTAAGTCATTTTACGTTATAAAACCCTAGTTTAAACACACACACACACTTTTATACCTTCCCTGTTCACATTCACTAATCACATATTCGTTTTTAATCATCACAACCTCGTTGGGACATTACGACCCGAGAAAACACTGTATTCCTCGGAAGCATTTGCCTCAGCTTAGTTTGACTTTACCATTGACCATTCACAAGTAGTTGAGACATAAAAGATAACTGGTTTGAGGCGAATCAAAATTTGGCGCCGCTGCCGGGGAGGTTGTGCGCTTATTTTAAACGATTTTGCGTATTAGTGATTCTGGATATACATCCATTGTACATTTACCATCTTTTATCCATATTTTTATAAAACAAAACACAAAAATATTCACCTTTACACCCCTACCTATTTGATTCTTCATTTCTCATCCCCAAAACCCTTTAATTCTACCTTCTTCCACTTGTCCCATAATTGATTTTAATGGCATCTCTCAATGACAATTTCTTTAAACAAAGGGCCTTTATAAGTGAAGTTGAAAAACTTACGGCCTTGTCAAAAATGTCGAGGTGTTATGTTGATTATGATGGACCTTCGATTCCTATTCCCTCTCCTGTGAGGGAAAGAGATCATGAAACCGAGGTGACAAAGGACCTTGTACTTTCCTCTGACGATGGAGGTGCTAAATACGTCCAAACCACGGTTGTCCAAAAACCTGAGCTCACAAATGCTCCTAAACCTGATCTTTCACGGTTTACGGTTAAAAGTTTGTCAAGCAAACGTACTGAGCTTAGGGCAATTACTGAAAAGAACGACTTACCTAACCTTCACGATTATCAAGAACCAAAACCCAAGACCATAACGGAAGTGGTGGAAATTCCTAGCTCTAAGAGCACACCACTTGTCCCACCTCCAGATTTTGTTCCTTGTGACGGTTGTGGTGAGCCGCTTTTCGGTTTTCCATGTCGTTGGTGTACATGTGAACAATGTGGTAATGATATTCAAAACGGGAGTTGTTTGTTTTGTGGATCGAGTAATTCATTTGCTTATGATCCTAATCAAAACTCATTCAACAACTCCTCAAATTTTTCAAACTACCCATCACATTCATACGAGCAAGAATCATATTATCCAAATATCAATGATGCTTCGTATCAAAGTACACCAAGCCAGACTCAACAGTTTTACTGTTGTGAGTACTGTGGAGGTCCACACTTTAGCTCTGATTGTCAAACAAGGAATCCATTTCCTTGTAACAATTACGACTATTCGTTTCAAGACCCACCTCCACAGTACCAAATGAACCAAGCAACTCCTCAAAACCAGCAAGATCCTTGTCTAGAGGTTCTTGAGAAACTTAAAAACATTAAGGAGGAGATAGCTAATATGTCGTTTCACAATGCACCAAGTTCTTCTTGTGTATATTGTGGGGGTCCTCATGATGATTTTAAATGTCAACCGTATTATAAACCTGAACATTGTTCTAGTTCTAATACATCCGGTTTTGACACATTCACACCCCCACAGTTTCCACTCACTCAATATTCTCGTGATAAATCTATCACGGAATTACTTGCTGAAAAACATGCTGCTAGAGACGAAAGAAGCATGGAAGAATTACTAGTCTTAGAACAAGCAGCTATAACACGTACTAAATTTCAAAATGCTGCTCTTCTCGATGAAGATGATGAAAGTGATGATACCTCATCAAGTTCATCAGTTGAGACTTCTTCCATGCATATACAGGGAGAAAAGAATATAACGGAATCACCAGCAGTAGAAATAATGGAACTTGTAGACTCCATTACTGCTAGTCCTTCTCATCTCCCTGAGTATGATGTTATCACACCCGAGGTTCCCACTCACTCTCTGAACATGGGGGACGAGCATCTTGACACTGTTTCTGCAAAGGAATCGGACGAATTCATAAAGTCTAGTGTTGAGAACCTTGTCCCAATCCCAAGTGAGTCACAGGGAATTCTTGATCATGTGTGTGATATTCCTCCCCCTCTTGTCTTTCCAAATGATCATATTGAGATGTTCTCTGATTCTGATGAGAACTATTCTTTATCTTGTGGAGACATAAGTTATGTGGGGGAATTACCTTCTGAGCTTGTCAACTCAGAAGAAGAGAATGAGGAAGAAATCATCCAAGACGAATCTCTTCGTCTTACGTTATTAAATGCTAATCTTCTCATTTCTAGAATCGAGGCTTTTAATGAAAAGCCTATTTCATCTCCTATCCCCGTCAAGGATAGTGAGGTTTTGATCAATGATTCTATTCCTGAATTGCAAACGTTCCATTTTGATCAAACGGAAGAGAAGATAAGTGGTATCACCACTTCTCATTCTTATAATTCTCTTCCCGTTTATGAATCATTTACTATTGAGGAGTTCCCCAATGAACTCACTCAAATCAATCCCGAATACGAATCATTCACCTTTGAGGAGTTCTCCGGTGAACTCACTCATATCATATCTCCTCCGGAGTATGATAAATTCTATTTTGATCTAGACATACCCATAATATGTCTTGATCAAACGAGCTTAAATGAGGAGATTCATGAAACAATGAATTCTCCTATTGAAGATGAGGAGTTAATCATGATTTTCATCATGACTTTCTTTCTTTTCTTCATATATCCTGTTGCTTATCCTGTTCTTCACTCTTTCGGGAGTGAAGACATTATCTTTGATCCCGGCATTCTCATTTATAAATTATGAGCCGGTTATTTATCTCATCGGTGTGGAACTTTCACGTGCTTCAAATGTTTATCCAAACGTCTTGAATAAAAGTCCGATGAGATTGTCTCTTCCACTTGCTTCCCCATGGACAAATAAATTCGGGGTCGAGTCAAGTTAGTGACTCGGTAATCAAAAACATTAGCATGTATATAGGTTTTCACCCGTATACCACCCTAGTGTGGGGGAGATACCCCACATGTTGTATATATATATATATATATATATATATATATATATATATATATATATATATATATATATATATATATATATATCCTCAAAAAAAAAAAAAAAAAAAAAAAAAAAAAAATGTACATATAGTGATAGCTTCTATTTAAGAAGTTTTATCTTAAAAAATAAATTGTATGTATATACATCTTAAATAAATAAAGGCTATAGAGTATTTCCTTCGTACGTTCTAAGTGTCGGTTTAACACACGGTACTTTGAATATTGAGGACAATATTCAGTTCTAAGTGTGGGGGGAGATTCGTTATTCTAACGAATTTAAACACATGTTCCATCAAGAACCCCCATTTTAGCCCAAATTTAAAAAATTTTTTTTTCTCACTTAGAACGCAATAAATGGTATCAATCCTCCATGTCTAACCCACAACAGGATTGGCTAATCCAGGAGCAAACGGTTCTTGGTAAAGATAACTCAAACCCGTTTATGGCTTGCAATTTGCCAAAAATTGTATGGTTCCTCAACTCCCCATTATCCTCAAAAGCTAATGAGTTGGCTAGCCCGCAAGATTATGGCTTGTGGTAAAGGCCGTGGAAAAACCATAATTGGTAATCAGCTCACCAAGATGTTGACTATTCCATCAAGAGTTGGCTAGTCCAGAAGCAAACGGCTTTTGGTAAAGACTAATCAAATCCGTTGACAGCTGGTGATTTGCTCAAAATCACACGGTTATCAGGTGTGCCACAGTTCTTACACCTGGCTACTCCAGAAGTGATGGCTTTTGGTAAAGAGTTTTTCAAATCCATTAAGTTTTTCTCAATAGATTGCTAGGGACTAGCAATAGTTTAGTGTGGGGGATTGATGAGTGTCTAAATACTCATCATTTTATACTAATCTGAACTGCCAAAACATACAAAAACACTCAAATATGTATCAAAATACTTAAAATATCTTAAAGGTGTGTTTTATATGTTTCAAATGCAAAATATGCAAAAACAGATGAAAAACGTACAAAGTTTGCATAATTGGCAGTTTCAGTCCCTCAAGTTTCATAAATTGGCAAAACTAGTCCCTGGTTATTCTAAAAACATGAAAAAGTCATCAAAGGTCCTTTTTAATCATAAAGTTACATATTTAGTCCTTTGGTGCAAAGTTTCATAAAATTACAAGTTTAGTCCCTGTACTTTGGAAATTGACATAAATGGTCCCTGGGATGTAAAAAACTTTGAGAAATTCAATTTTGGTCCTTGCACTAATAATCTTTTGCAGGAATGGTCCTTGGTGATAAGTTTGGTGGAATTACATAATCAGTCCCTGAAGTTGGGTGAATTGACAAAAATAGTCCCCAGGTATTTCAAAAAATGAAATAAATCAAAAATACCCTTATACTATTCATCCTTGTCAAGTTTGGTCCCTATAAGAACTTTGATAAACTTACAAAACCAAACCTTAAACTTTGCTTAAATTACAATTTAGGTCCTTGTAATTTCTAAATAACCAAACGGACCTATGTTTTATTAAACCCAAAACCAAATCAATACCCCAACAGCCCACCCACACTCCCCTAGGCCCAAAATGAATAAAACCGGCCCAACCCTTGTCTGTTTGACCTGCGTTGACCAACAAACAAATACCCCTACCCGTTTTCTTTCCCTCCCAATACCACCACCTCCCCTGCTAAACCATACCACCTTCCACCTCAACCCCCCACCTGTCAAACTTGATCTCCACTCCTCTCCTACCTCTCCTCCACCTCACACAACATTCCAAACTTCCCTAAAAACCCTCACACGCAACATATCTGACAACATAGAAAAAAGGCGCCAAAAAGCATTTTGAATGGTGAGGATGCAATTGACCAATCTAAGGGCTGACAATTGGTGGGATTTGCTCAGTGGCCAAGTGGGAACAAGAAAAGTATCTATAAAACAGAAGAGAAGCAGGGGAGGAGAAATAATTAGAATAGCTTAGTGTAATTTAGCCGTAGGTAGTGTAATAAGCCAATTAGTTGTAATTTTCAATTTAAAAAGCTTGTATTCAATATTCCTAGTGTATTTGCAACTATCTTTAATCTTAATTTCAGTTTATCAATCAATTTTAGTTTATGCCTTTCCTTTACTCAAAATCTCATTCGTACTTTAATTTTGTTCATTGTTGTTGTTTGTTGGTTTTATTAGCTCACACAAGCCTTGACAAAGCTTGTTAAGTTATTAGAAATTCTAATAAGCAGTTTAGAATATAAAAAAAACTCAAAAAATACAAGAAAAGTCAAAAAGTCAACATAAGCTCAAAATAAGCTGTGGAGGTTGATAAGCTGGGGTAATTAAGCTGGAATGGGGTCTAAACTTGGTAAGTGACATTCCAAGCTCAGTTCTGATCTAGTTCTCCTCTGTTTCTTATACCACACAATTGTAAGCTTTTTCTCATTTCTTTGCATCAAAAGTAGTGTACTGTATTAGTGCTTATCTTCAGCTTATTAATATTATTTATTGCTTATCATTAGTTTCTAAGTATATGTTATCTATTGTATCAGTAGTTATATAGTTTTGATTAGCTTTACTTAAAAACTCTTAAAAATCCAAAAATAGCTTTTTATAGCATAGCTTAATCTAGTGCTTAATTCTGTTTTAAAAGTTGCTTAAAATGGTTTAAATAAGATAGTTACTAAGTCCTAATCAGTTACATGGTTTAAATTGGCAAAAAACCTTTGGAAATCTCCAAACAGTTTCATGTAAAGGGGTGTTTGGATCATTGCCTTTTTCTGTGTTCTAGTTGTTTACTAGTGTATTACTTGGTTTACTTAAGTCACTTAGGATAATAGAAAGTCAGTTTGACCATTATATTGGTCACAATTAAGCCAAAAGTCAAAATTGCACTCTAAATCCCTTCACAGTTAACTGTGAAGGATTCTAGACTCACAAACCCACAACTTAGCTTATATTGATTAGTTCTAGCTTAATTTAGATTAGTCATAGCTTAAAACATCTTAATCAATCAGTAATATAGTCTAGAAATTCACAAAAGTCAAACTAGCTAGTTTCACTCAAAAGTCAAAATCACATCTCTCAGGTTTTGACAAAACTTGAGAGATTTGTTTAGAATTTTGTAGCAGGTATTAGACCTTTTGCTTTTTAGGATTTCAAGTCTACCATCTCAACTTTAGAATCCCACCATTGTTATATTTTTAGGATTTTTAGTGTGGGCCCCATTCACCTCCAAACACAGCTGCAGGGCAACAAGCTCCCCTGTGCAGCAGACCAGTTACTCAACACCACCACTTTGGTGGTGTTTTGTGACCACCACAGTGGGCCCCACCTGTCCAAATCAGTTCCATACAACCCCCCTCCTAGTAGGCTATAAATATTGACCACTTGTTTGACTTATGCCACTGTGGACCCCACCTAAATAAGCCCTTGAATCTTGTCCCCATTCTGAGTAGAAATCAAGTTTTGGATTAGCTTATTGTGGCTTATTAGCTTTTCTACTGAGCTTATTTGACCATTTTTAGCTTTGACTAATCCAACTAACTTATTAGAGTCAGAATATACCAAGGTGGGTCCCACATAAGCTCATTTGAGCTTATTTACCTTTTTAGTCAACGTAAGTCAACTGTTAGAGTTATTAGCTTATATCTAGCTTATTTTTAAGTTGTAAAATATTTGTCTTCACAAAAGTTAGTTGTTTTTATGTATAAAATAGATTTATAAAAGAAAATTCAAGAAAAACCAACATAAAAATAAGTGATAGTTTCTATTTAATATAATTTAATTTTAATTTTCATTTTTAGATTTTAATTAAGTAATTTGTGTTTTTATATTTTTATTAATTTCCTTTTAAGTTAAAGTATTTTTAATAAATTTTTCAGATTTTTGTTTTGTCATTTAGTATTTATTATAATTAATATTAGTTTATTTAATAATTAATAAATAATTAAGTTATAAATAGCATAATTAATTTTTATATAGTAATACATAGTTTTTATATTTTTTATAGCTTTTATAAGTTATAAAATAGTTTTATAAATTTTTTCATAATTTTCTAAGTTAGTTTAGTATTATTTGTAATTTAAAATAGTTTAATTAGTATAAATAATATAAATAGTTTTTAATTAATAGAAAATTCATAAAAAGACAAAAATATTTTATTTTATTTTTTATACTTTCTTCAAGTTCATTTTTAAGTTTAGAAATTATTTTTATAAGTTTTTAGTTTAATTTGTAGTATTTATAATTTTTAGTTTGATTTAAATTAAGTTTTAATTAAATAGTTAAATAGTTTTTAATTAAATAATTAATAATAAATAATATAATAATCTAAAAATTAGTTTTCTTTTTAATTAAATTTTATTTTAAGTTTAAGTTTATAGAATTTTCATTTTTAACCCTTGTAGTTTATTTTTCTTTAAAACTCACCTTTTTCTCAGCACGCAGTCGCGTCTGATTTTAAATTGGTTTACGTTTTAAACGTTTTAGATATCTAGGTTTTTAAGTAATCATTCCAATAGTTTTCCTAAGTCATTTTACGTTATAAAACCCTAGTTTAAACACACACACACACTTTTATACCTTCCCTGTTCACATTCACTAATCACATATTCGTTTTTAATCATCACAACCTCGTTGGGACATTACGACCCGGGAAAACACTGTATTCCTCGGAAGCATTTGCCTCAGCTTAGTTTGACTTTACCATTGACCATTCACAAGTGGTTGAGAAATAAAGGATAACTGGTTTGAGGCGAATCAGTAACCTAGTAAGTTTAGAATGCTTTGAAAACTTCATGATTAAGCTGTATATCCTTTAAGTTTCACTTTCTGATTTTGATTTCCATCTCAGACTTGTTGACAATTAGTTGCTGTTTCCTGACTAATTGGAAGATTATTACAACCCTAAGTGTTTGACATATTCTGTGAATTCTTCTGCTTATGTTGGGTATATTAAGTTTTGACAATATTTAATTTTCCATAAAACTTTTCTATTTCTAAGAGAGTCTGGAGGTTATTAGTCTTGAATATAGGAAATTGTTCACTCCATTATGATAATGAAACTATGTTTATTAAGGGTTTTCTTTGGAAGGTATAATTTTGACAATAGTCAGGTATAGATTGATTTCCTAGGTTCTTTCCGTTAACAATGATTATGACATCATTTGATAATGAGGAAGATTGGTACTGGTGTGATTGAATCATTAGACTATTAAGTTCTATTTTGGAAGCTTATTATTATGATAATGAAACTATGTTTATTAAGGGTTTTCTTTAGAAGGTATAATTTTGACAATAGTCAGGTATAGATTGATTTCCTAGGTTCTTTCCGTTAACAATGATTATGACATCATTTGATAATGAGGAAGATTGGCACTGGTGTGATTGAATCATTAGACTATTAAGTTCTCTTTTGGAAGCTTATTATTATGATAATTCTACGTATGTTCGTTAAGTTGATGGTTATGAGCATTTTGGTGAATTTGGAAGTATTGGTGCTCTAATAAGATAGATCTGTTAGATTTAGATATTTTCTGATACGTTTCATTTTCCGTTCAACCTTATTGATGATAATTGATTCTGCTAAATCTTGGGAAGAAGAGAAGAATTGTTAGGTTACCATTAGGTTGTTTTATTCACGACTTGAGATAAAGTAAGGTCGCCATGAGGTATATTTATATAATGCAAATATTATGACGTCTGAACAACGTGATAATATTTCTATCATATAAAGTACTCTCATTGTGAGCATATGATATCTTAGGAAGTGATTGAGGAGCATTAGAATTCTGCTAGTTGAATTATTCGCGATAAGTGAGACTTTAAAATTTATTCTATTCGTCTGTGCTCTGTTTTCATTGTTAGATATTTGAATAAGTTCGAATTCTCATCGTACGTTTGTTGATCGTTGTTCACCCGTTAAGAAATTTAAAACTCATTATAGAGTTTCCTATCGTCTGAAATTCCGCACCCAATCTGTTTTCTGATATTAGTTATCTGTTGCTAGTACGCATCCGTTGAATTGATTTATGATTTGATTTGAATAAGATATGAAGTTATGAATTCTGATAAACAAGATCTATCGAATCTGTTAGAAAGGTTATTTTGAATTAAGGATTATTTCTACAACTGAAAGATTCTGTGTTTATTCCGTTCTAGCAATTTCTGCAATCTGATTCGTTTCCGTCTGATCTGTTTATTCAATTTCCGAGGACGGAAATTTCTTTTTAGAGGGGAAGAAATTGTAATACCTCAAATTTTAAAAGCAAATAAAATGACTAAAATACCCTTACGTCCAAAAATATTAATAAACACTTATAGAATAGCAAATAAGCTACAGGAATTTTGTAATTCACAATATATGATCATAATAACTTAAGAAAACTTACGAAGTATACTTTCATGATCCAAAGAATAATATGGCACGTTAAAAATACTTAAAAGGTCCGAAAGTTAATTTATAAACTATACAAGACATAAAATAAGATAAATATAAGTATTTTTGGATAAAGTAGAGTTCGATATGGACTCCCTAAGCCCAAATTTCGACCCACTCCCCTCTCCTCACCATATATTCGGCCCTCATTAACCCATATTCAGATTTTATATTTTTTGATACAACCGTACATCATAGAAACATAATATACGATCCAGAATTTATCCCTGAAACCCTAAATCGGCTGCTACTCTTCTCCTACTCCATTAGACCCAAGATTTCTGAAGAAGGGTGTTATTTGTTCCTTGATCCTTTCTATTGTCAGCTTTGCATTTGTCCAAGGTACAGATATTCTGACTTTTTCAGTAAAGGTTTCTCATGATCTCTTTTCCTTTGCTATCTTTCATTATTAGGGTTCCCTATGCCATTGCTATGAAACCCTTTTGTTTCTGAACCTTTTCTGTGATGAACCTTTGTTATCTGAACCTTCTAATTTGGACTTTCTGATTTGGACCTTATGATATGGACCTCTGATATGTATTTCTGATCTGATTATTTTGATGACCTATGATCTGTGTCATTTATGACATTCTGTTTGACCTATTCTAGTTTGATACCCGAGCCAAATTTGTTTCACTAGGCACGGGGGTTCCATGTCCGTGTCAGAGATGCACCTCTGGCATGACTCCAGGGCAGTGGAGTGATGTTCTGCCACGTCTCATTTTCTGTTATATGATATGCGCACTTTATGATATGATTTATTATGGCCAATCTGATTTCTGTGGGGGCGTATGGATGCATCCTAGATCTGTTTCTGTTTCTGATATGATATTGTCTGGTGAATGTGGCTGTGTGTGCAATACACGTCCTTCACATTTCTGGGAGTTAGCTACTCCACCCATATGAGGACACCCCTCATTATTGTCTGATTATCTGAGAGGTCTCCCCTCTATATGTTTATGAAGATATATGAATTATGATTATGATATGATATTTGTTTCTGGGCTCGTGGTAGATGACTATCCTTTACCTTTACCTTTATTTCTGTTTCAGTTACTTTGGTTATATTTCAGTTATTTCCGTTACACTATATTCTGTATTCGTTTCTGTTTCATATTGCTTTGTTGTTATATCTGTTCACTGGGCTTTTTAAGCTCAGCCGCATTTCTTTTCTTCCGCGGCAGGTATCTAAGCTAAGAGCTGGGGTTTGCTTAAGGGATTGAGTGAAGAGTGGACTTACCTTAGATCATCTTAGCTTTGGATATTGATACTATGTTTACGACTTAGTTTATTTCTGTTTATCTTTCTGTTGGAGATTTCATTTTGGAACTTATGTAACTTTAAGTCGTGTTGACTTACTCTCTTTTGGTTAATTGTGATAAGACTTCCTTTTATTTATGTTTATGTATGTTTTTGATATGACACCATATTTGTAATACTTTTACCCTTGTCGGGTTGGGGTGTTACAATACAAGTTCGAACCAATCAACCTCATTCCTACGATCACGAATTGTATGCCACACGTCTCTGACAGAAAAGTCTTTAAGGATACCATCGTGTGATTTCCAAAACAGTTGATCTTCCTGGTCGTTTTGCAATATAGGTACAATAATATGATTTAGAACAGGGAATAGCGTGTACCATGCAGCCGGCCATTTCCATTCAGCATTAGAAACGACATCACTCACTTTCTCTTGTAAATTATACCCTGCATTGGTCACATTTCTGTTTGATACCTGGTTCTTCAAAGGACAGTGAACGTCCCACGTATCAAACCACACTGATGCCTTGTTGCCGTTACCAATTTTATACCAACAATGAGGTCGAATAAGCGTGGGAATCTGGAGCAACGTACGCCAACCCCAAATTAAATTAGACGCCATTGGAAAGTCCTAAAAACTCCTATTCTTTAGCTTATATGCGTGTATCCACCTTACCCACATGGACTCTTTATGGTTTACTAAATTCCATATGTGAGTTGCCATCAAAGCAACGTTAAATTTCTCCAATCTTCTAACCCCAAGACCTCCTTCAAATTTTGGAAGACATACATCATCCCATGACACTTTTGCTTTGCCACGTTTCATTTCCCCTTGACACCACAAAAAGCCACACATCAATTGTTCATTATCATGTATAATGCCAACCGGAAGAATAAAAACGGAAGCCCATTACACGTGCATTGAAGAAAGAACCGAAAGAACTAATTGTAGCCTCCCCGCAAAGGAAAGCCATTTGTTTTTCCAGTCCCCTATTCTATTCCGAACACGTTCAACAAGAATCTTACAATCTTTATGCAAAAGACGGGATGAAATAAGAGGAACTCCCAAGTACTTGATTGGAAGCATACCTTCTTCAAATGGCATAAGTTGAAGAATAGATGATTTAACATGATCAAGAACATTGCAAAAGAAGATAGTACTCTTAGGGATACTTGGGATCAGCCCTGAAACGCACTTAAATTCCTCTAGCGTCTCCATAATAACTTTAGCCGATTGGACATCTCCACGAGCAAACATAATCAAATCGTCTGCAAAACAAATGTTAATAATCTTCTGTTTGCTATATCTGTTATGATATGCGAAATTCCCATCTTGACGAACTTTACGCTTCAAAATAAGGGTTAGAATCTCCATAACTAACGTAAATAGTCAAATATTTTGCGTTACTAAGAAAGTGATCTTTTATGTTACTAAGAGTAGCAATCTACAACAGTCAAATATTTTGTGTTACTAAGAATGTGATAAAGATGCGATAAATTAAATAAATAAGATATTTAATAAGCTGTCGGATGAACAGGCCATGTACATTGATGGAAGCACGTTCAAATGACGTTTTTTTGAAAAAAATCAATACACTTGAAGTAGACGTAAAAAAAATAAGAGTTTATGTAAACTTCTCGAAGAGAGCTTAACATCATGTGCATTATCACATGATTATAAGCCGGCTTTGAGAACTTGATATTGATCTCAAACATACAACCCATATACAATGTCGTATATAACGTAGGAGCATTTTATCACTTTCGCCGATGTGGGATCCAACTAGTTTTAAAAGATCCATATCTTATGTTTGGTAAATGAAATTTTGGCAGACTATATAATGTTCTTGATGTATTACTATCACATAGCAATTGCAACGAAAGGATTGATGATCTATTGTGTTGAAATAAAATAATTTTGTAACCATTGTGTCAATGTATTCAAAGTCAAAGACTTCAACACAATAAACTCAACTTATAGCTAACTTTGTGTTTACCTT
Organism: Artemisia argyi; assembly: GCA_030686995.1. Lineage (NCBI taxonomy): Eukaryota > Viridiplantae > Streptophyta > Magnoliopsida > Asterales > Asteraceae > Artemisia > Artemisia argyi. The sequence goes on along the minus strand of CM060702.1, from coordinate 12,123,934 downwards.
GATGAGTTCTTGCTCATATTCGATTAGTTGAACGTGATTTTGTTTTAGGTCTATTTAACCAGACGTGAATCTAACTTACTCAACAAATGTTTAGTAGGTTTTTCTTATTTTTCTTTTTTATTCTAGATATTGCATATAATTATGAACACAATTGTAATATCTTAGTCCTATATACATAGCGTATATTTTTTAATTGTAATACAACGTATAATGCACATGATACAAACGTATATCAACTATATTCAAATGTAAATGCTAACAAATGACAAAATTATGATTAAGTGTTAGATCGATGTGACGCACTAGTAATTCTCAAATTTAAACAAGAGTAGCAAATAGCAATTTACAACAGTCGAATATTTTGTATTACTAAGAAAGTGATCTTTTACATTTTCTCAACAAATACCACAGTTGCATAACTATCACAACTTATCCTTATCAACAGACTGCGTTTTCCTTCTTTAATATCTATGCATTATGCGAGCAACTAGTAGTATAAGTTAAATTTACATTAAAATAATTGATTTATAGAAAATGATATGATACTCCTACTACAATTACGATAATTTTGTAGGCAGTTGTGTTTTCATCCAAATCTCATTTCTAGCAATTAAACATTATCAATAAAATTTTGCAAATGTTTCCTTACATGATTCAGATACAATAAACTAAATAAATAAGAAAACACTAAATTATAAAAAAGAATAATAGTTCATATAAACTTGTCAGAGACGGCTACAAGGAATATGTCCATTCACATTCTCTTAAGCCGCCTTTGAAAACTTGATACTAATCTTAAAACGTATAATCCATATAGAATGTCGTAGATTAGGAAGAAGCATTTCATCACTTTTACCGATGTAGGATTTGATTAGTTTTGAATATATCTTATGTTTGGTAAATGACTAATTTTGGCGGATTATATGAATGTTCTTGATGTGTCATATACTATCACATAGCAATTGCAATAAAATGACTGATAATTGATTGTGTTAAAATAAAGAGAAAAGTCCAAAATACATCCCTGAGGTATGTCAAATGATACGTTTACATCCTTTTTCTTTTTTCGACTCAAAAATCATCCCTAAGGTATTAAAGTTGGCAAAAAACCATCCCTCCGTTAGAAATATCAGTTAATGAGGACTAACAATGCAAATTATTTTCTGTTATCTCATAACAAGAGTTAAAATATTTGCATTGTTAGTCCTCATTGAGTTAAAATATTGCATCGTTAGTCCTCATTGACTATATAGTTAAAATATTTGCATCGTTAGTCCTTATTGAGTTAAAATATTTGCATTGTTAGTGCTCATTGACTATAGAGTTAAAATATTTGCATCGTTAGTCCTTATTGACTATAGAGTTAAAATATTTGCATCGTTAGTCCTCATTCAGTTAAAATATTTGCATCGTTACCATCGCTACCACCCACCACCGCCACCACCACCCACCACCACCCACCACACCACCGCCACCACCACCACCCACCACCGCCACCACCACCACCCACCACCGCCACCACCCACACCACCACCACCCACCACCACCACCCAACACTACCCACCACCGCCACCACCACCACCCACCAACACCACCGCCACCAACACCACCCACCACCGTCACCACCACCACCCACCACCGCCACCACCACCACCCACACCACCACCACCCACCACCACCACCCAACACTACCTACCACCGCCACCACCACCACCACCACCACCCACCACCCACCACCACCACCACCACCACCACCCATCAATTAATTAATAAAAATGTCACGGGATGTCATTCCGACAACTAAATTTGCTTGGTCACAGCTTTGTGTATCGAGTCGAGTTTTATTGAGTCGAGTCTTGATCACAGGTTTATGTCTAGGTTAAGATGGAGGGTTGTACATTGTGTTTAAATGATTGTAATACTGGGTGTAGGAGATGTTTTTAATGCTATTAATGTAGAATGAGGGTTGTACATTAAATAATTGTAATATTGGGTGTTGGGGGTGTTTTTAATGCTATTAATGCAGAATGAGGGTTGTACATTGTGTTTAAATAATTGTAATATTAGGTGTAGGGGTGTTTTTAATGCTATTAATGTAAAATTTTAAGGAAAGTGGTCTGAATTTCGAATCATGCTAGTTTTTGTTGTACACAATGCTTCGGTTGTTGTAATTATGAAAATTGCTTGATTTAAAGTGTTGTAAACCATGCACCATTTTGTGTACATTTGAATTTTTTGGAGAGAGGGTCCTTCCTCTATTATAAGTAGTATTAGAAATATATAAATATGTGTTTCAATCTTTGGGTGTAATAATATGTTTGACGTTCAGAAAGATTGTACTTTTTTCATTATGAGAAAAAGAAAAACAATAATAAATTTAAAATGATAACAATCCCTTAGTGGCTCTCGTTCCGATATTAGTGGATTAACTTATAATTTGAAAACAGGTTGGATGGATTTACGGTTCGGTTACTGAAGATATCTTGACGTGGTTCAAGATGCATTGCCATGGGTGGCGATCGGTTTATTGCATTCCAAAGAGACCCGCATTCAAGGGTTCTACTCCTATTAATCTTTCAGATCGTCTTCACCAAGTTCTTTGATGGGATCTTGCTTCAGTCAATTTTTTTTTGAGTAGACATTGTCCAATTTGTCCAATTTGGTACGGTTATGGGTGCGGTCCGAAGCCATTGGAAAGGTTTTCGTATATAAACTCCGCTTTTTATCCTTTGACTTCCTCCCAGTTGGTTGCATATTGTACACTTCTAGCCAGAGTTTAGATTTGCTTAGAAAAAATTATTATTTGTACAAAAATTTTCAATTTAAAATTTACATGTCATAATTAGGTTATATAAGCCGAAAAGTTTAGAGATAAATACAAAAATGAGTTTGTGAAACATAACCTGAAAATGACATAATCTATAAGTCCCGTCATATAAGTACAAAAAATGAGTATGTGAAACATAAGCCGAAAATCGCATAATCTATAGTCTGTCATAAGTAGACATAAAAAAAATTAAGAGTTCATAACAACTTCTCGAAAATAGCCTGAAAATATGTTTAATTTCACATAAGGTAGGAGCATTTTATCACTTTCGCCGATATGAGATTGACTAGTTTTAAAAGTGGTAACTTATGTTATAGTAAATGACTAATTTTGGCAGATTAATTGAATAGTCTTGATGTATCCTATACTATCACATAGCAATTGCAACGAAACAATTGATGATCTTATGTGTTGAAATAAAACAATTTATAACAATTGTGTCAAGAGTAAAAAGTGACTAAATGCGAACATTCTCGGTTTGACTTGAAAACAATCAACAAAACAATATTAGCATTTCGTGAAACAAAAGATTATAGATTTGATAGGTTAGATATTATCAGTAAGTGGTCTACGTTTAGCAGAACCGTTTTCATAATCATGATATTTGAGTATATTTAATACAATAAAACAATAAACTCAACTTATAGCTAACTTTGTGTTTACTTTGATGAGTTCTTGTTCGTATTCGATTAGTTGAAAGTGATTTTGTTTTAGGTCTATTTAAATTTTAACCAGACATGAATATAATTTACTCAACAAATGTTTAGTAGGTTTTTCTCATTTTTCTTTTTTTATTCTAGATATTGCATATAACACAATTGTAATATCTTACTCCTATGTACATAATGTGTATTTTTTAAGGTTCTACAAAGTATGATAAACATGATACAAACACATTACACATATCAACTATATTCAAATGTAAATGCTAACAAATGACATAATCATGCCGTGTACTTTTGTATGTCGCGCCGTGTACTTTTGACTTTTGTTTCATGTTTCCTTCTTTCGGGTTCCTTCCTCTTTAATCATCATGTTTGGAGAGTTTGGAATGACGTTTGTTTGTATTGTTTTTGTTTGGTTCTTATATATTGTTAGGGAGTTGATACTCGCACCACATTTTTTTATGCAAATACCACAACTGTGCATTGCAGTGTTGTACGATACAATACTATAATACACAAGTTGTGGTGTAAGAATCAAAAAATGTGGTGGGAGTATCAACTTCCATATTGTTGCCTTTCTAAAAAAAATGACATAATCATGATTAAGTATTACTTACAAAATTTGTTAATGCATACTAAACTGTCTGTTATGTTTATTTTTTGTTCATATATGTGTGATGAAGATAACATTTGTTTGCATGGTGAGAAAAGATATGCTAGATCCATGTGACGCACTCAATTCTCAAATTAAACAAGAGTAGCAAATCTACAACAGTCAAATATTTTATGTTTTTTCACAATCACCAACAAATACCAAACTTGCATAACTATCATCTGGTACTCTGGTAGTATAAGTTATATTTCTATTAAAATTTTGCAAATGTCATTTCTGCCAACTAAACATTATCAGTAAAATTTTGCAAATGTTCCCTTACGAATAGAGTTACAATAAATAATAAATTACATAATTTACAAAACACTTAAGGTTTGTTTGTTTAAATTTTATATTAAGTCATATTAAAATAAATGATAACTTAATGCACACACCTACAATTATATTAATTTATATTTTCAATCACCTATACTACTTATAATGCATTTAGACACTTCCCTCTTATTAATTTTTTAAGATTTTCTAATATAGATTTTAAGTAAATACTACTTATAAAACATTGTTTACAATTACTTAAAGCATACATAAAAATAAAAAAACAATATTCATCTAATACAATTAATACACTATTAAAAACACTCATTCACTCAAAAATACAACTATTTAAGCACAATTTACAATATAATTAAGCTTTCAAAATATTAAGCTTCCATCCCTTTATAAAAAAAATATACTATTAAAAACACCATTCATAAAAAATATAACTTTTTAACCACAATATAAAATATAATTATGCTTCCAAAATATTAAGCTTTCAAAACAAAAATATGTGATCTAGCAACCCGAAATAATAATTCGAGATATTCGTCGCCGCAAATTTTATTACAGTGTACCAACCGCTGCATCTCGCAGGTACCCTGCTATTTTTATTAAATCCTAAACAAACAACTTTCCTATGAATTTATCGGTTAAGTACATTTAAATGACTTTTTGTATAAAGTAATAGATGAGGTAGACGTAAAACTTTATCGGTTAAGTACATTTAAATGACTTTTTGTACAAAGTAACAGATGAGGTAGACGTAAAAATGTTAAGAATTCGTATAAACTTGTCGGAGATGACTTGCTTTTACATGTACTTTTCACGTAAATTTAAGCCACCTTTGAAAACTTTATACAGATCCTGTTAGAGTTTGACAATCAAAGTACACATATTGCGGAAGCTAGGATCAAGTAATAACACGTATAAAGAATAACTAAAACATAAATAGAAAACATACCCGATGCACTTCAAATAAACCTTGATTCTTGTACAATTAGATCAATGATAAACCCCTTACCGTTTTGTTTATCGATCTCTTGATAATTACTAAAGTAAGTAATTACCTCGTTCTTGTACACACAAACTACCAACGAATAAAGGTTTGATGCAAGTAAACAAAACACTTAATTTGCTTATGAAAATTTCGATCCTAAAACCCTTATGGGAGTGAGGATCGATCGACCAAGAGAAGAAACAAGGAGAAGAAAACTTTAGGGTTTTGTGTGTGTGCACAAGAGATGTGAAACCCTAATCCTTGGCCTTGTACATATACTAGGTGATTCCTTGGAGCACAAGCAAGGGTGGATCGACCCATGGTGTGGGCTTCGACCGGCCTAGGCACCCTTGAGGTGTTTCTAGATCCTTCTTGACTCCCAAGTTACACTCTAGTCCTCGTTCTCTTATCCCTTAATAATAATTAATACTTACGTTTAATATTAATGATTATTTAGTCCCTTAAGTGTTTATAAATATATATATACGATACATTTAACATATATATATTTATTTACATTATTCTTGTTTGTAAAGTGTGCAATCCCGAGGTCTCGGGTTCGATACTAGACATTTACTAATTAATATTTATACGTAACTTTTAACAGCTCCCACTCGTATATCTATTAATAGTAAAATGACAATGGTTAGCGTCTTGCAACACTCCAATGCCCCTAGTTCGACCTGAGCTAGGTTTCCTGGAAAACCTTTAATGATTCATCATTATTATTATCCTTTCGCCTCTAATACTACATTAATAAAGATGTGAGGTTCTTTATTAAATTCTGTTTCTCGTCTCTTTATGATTGAACAAAATTACCAAAACATCTGAACGTATTCCAGATAGACTTTGGGCGTGGCCACACAAACATTTTGTCAACCCTACGAGGGGCCCAGCAGTATTAAACTTCTGAACAAATCAGAAGGAGCGAATTCTCTCTTGACTACAAGAATAACCCATGAACTTTGCAACATTCTGAAAACAACCCTTATGACTTCCAATTACGGTAAGCGGTAGATTGCTCCACAAAATGCACTACATCCATGACACTTATCTGGTATCTCAAGTCTGAGGATAACTATTAAATATGATTCTCACAATAAATTTAAATCATATTGTTGGGATAAGTCCAATACTCAATTCATTGAATATCATGTGAAATTGGTATGACTACGCATCAATATACTTTCAAGTATATCCTAAACCAATACTCAAAATTGTCTTAGTTTAATGATATTCCCATATCATTAATCGACAACGGACTATTTAGAATAATAAATTATTCACGGATCTTAAACATGCAAATATAGGATATATTATTAATAAGACAATGAATAAATAAACATAACCAATATTTTATTTCAGTAAATATTAATAATTGTACATTACATCCTTTATCCAAATACTAATCACAAATGGGCATGAAACTATCAGCTAATTTAAGTCCTATTCCTTCAGCATGCTTGTAAAGCTTGGTGCCAGGTAAAGGCTTTGTAAATTGATCAGCTAAGTTTTCATCTGTGTGAACTTTGAGCATTTCGATTTCACCTATCTCAACTTGTTCTCTGACATAGTGGTGCTTAATCGGGAAATGTCTGGTGCCTCTCATGATTCCAGGTTCATTGGCAAATGTAATTGCGGCTGAGTTGTCACAATACATTTTTATAGGTCGCTGAATCGAAGGCATAACCCCAAGCCCTGAAACAAACTTCCTAATCCAAACAGCTTCCATTGCAGCTTCTGAAGCAGCTATATACTCACTTTCTGTAGCAGACATCGCCAGTACACTCTGCTTTTTGCTCCTCCAATCAACAGCTCCTCCATTAATGACAAAGACATAACCCGTCTGAGACTTCGTATCATCTTTATCACCTTTCCAAGAAGCATCGCAGTAACCTGTTACATCAAGCTCTGCAGATGGAGTACCCCCATATACTAAGAACATCTCTTTAGTAGCCCTAAGGTACTTAAGAATATTCTTAACAGCAGTCCAGTGTTTTTCACCTGGGTTCTGCTGATATCGACTGGTTAAATTCTGAGCAAACGCAACATCAGGCCTTGTGCTTTTTACCGCATACATTATAGATCCCACAGCCGAAGCATAAGGGACTCTCTTCATGCGTTGCACCTCTTCGGGTGTTGAAGCACAAACTTTGTTGCTCAAGCCATGTTGCTCTTGCATCGGCAAATATCCTTTCTTGGAATTTTGCATACTGAATCTCTTCAATATTTTATCAATGTAAGCACTTTGGCTTAATCCAATTAATCGCTGAGATCTATCTCTATATATCTTGATTCCCAGAATAAATGCAGCTTCCCCTAGATCTTTCATAGAAAAACAACTTCCAAGATATTCCTTAACCTTTTGTAAACTTGGAATGTCATTCCCCATGATCAATATGTCATCGACATATAATATAAGGAAAATTACATTACTCCCACTAGCTTTGTGATATACACATGGCTCATCAAGATTTTGAGTGAATCCATACTTCTTAATTTCACTATCAAATCTTTTATTCCATTGTCGTGATGCTTGCTTTAATCCATAAATGGATCTCTTAAGCTTGCATACACGATCTGGGAATTCTGGATTTACAAACCCCTCAGGCTGCGCCATATAGATGTCTTCATCTAGGCGACCATTTAAGAAGGCGGTTTTGACATCCATTTGCCAAATCTCATAGTCATAGTAAGCGGCTATGGCTATAAGAATCCTAATTGCCCTTATGTCAGCTACAGGAGAAAAGGTCTCCTCATAGTCAACACCTAAAGTTTGAGTATAGCCTTTAGCTACCAAACGGGCCTTATAGGTGTGTACAATGCCATCCATATCAGTCTTCTTCTTGTAGAGCCATTTACTCCCAACTAGCTTGGCACCCGGAGGTAGGTCTACTTCTTCCCAGACTTCATTATCTTTCATGGATTGCATTTCCCCATTCATAGCTCCCTGCCATTTTTCCTTTTCTGGACTATTCATAGCAGCTTTATAACTTGTAGGTTCATCAAGATCCCCTATCAAGTTGTCATCACACTCCATGTTTAAACATAGACGTGTAGGAGCCTTCACAGATCTTGAAGATCTGCGAACGGGAATCACTTCAACTTCTGGTGGAGGACCTAAACTTTCAGGTTCTTCAGGAAGTTGGCTAGTGTTTTCAGAAGGTGTCACATCTTCATGATCGTCTTCCAGATCATATACTCTCCCACTGAATTCTTGAGATATGAGCTCCTTTTCTAAGAAGTCTCCATACCTTGCAACAAAAACCTTGTTTTCAGCTGGGTAATAAAAGTAGTAACCCATAGTTTCCTTAGGGTAACCTACGAAGATGCACTTTACAGATCTTTGTTGGAGTTTGTCTGCTGAGTCACGTTTAACATACGCCTCACAACCCCAGACCTTTAGATAAGACAAGTTAGGAACTTTCCCAGTCCATACTTCATATGGAGTCTTATCAACCTTCTTTGTTGGAACCATATTTAAAATGCGAACTGCAGATTCCAAGGCATAATCCCAAAACGAGTAAGGAAGAGTTGTTAGATTAAACATAGATCGTATCATATCTTGCAATGTACGATTCCTTCTTTCAGATACACCATTTTGTTGTGGAGTATATGGAGAAGTAAGGTGCTGGACAATTCCCTCCTTTGCTAAGTAATCTATAAACTCTTGACTCAGGTATTCACCACCTCTATCGGATCGAAGAGCTTTAATCTTCTTTCCTAGTTGCAACTCTACTTCTGCTTTAAACACTTTGAATGTCTCAAACACCTCATGTTTATGTTTAAGTAAATAAACATAACCATAACGGCTGTAGTCATCCGTAAATGTTAAGAAGTAGCTAGCACCTCTCCTTGACACATGTCTAAGTGGTCCACACACATCTGTGTGAATAAGACCAAGTAGATCATTCGCCCTTTCAATCCTATTTTTAAAGGGTTTCTTAGTCATTTTCCCAGCAATGCAAGATTCGCATTTATCAAATGATTCATCATTGATCTTTTCTAAAAGCCCATCATGTTGCAGCTTTTTCATGCGATCTTTGCCAATGTGAGCAAGTCGACAATGCCAAAGATAAGATGAATCCAGACCTTTCTTGATTCTCTTATTGTTGATGCTATACATTGAATTATTTTTAACAAAAGCTTTATCATTATCATTCATATCAATTTCAAAGACACCATTCACAGCAATAGCATTAAAATAAAAAACACCATTTAAAGAAACCGAAATTCCATTGCTAGAAATAGTATGCTCAAAACCAAGGTTCAACAAACATGAAAATGAAATTACACCTCTAACAATTGACGGTGCATAATGACAATTATTTAAAGATAGTACTAAGCCCGAAGGCAACACTAAATCATAAACTCCTATAGCTTCAACTCCTGCATGCGCTCCGTTACCAACGTGCAAGAATTGTTGTCCATAGGCCAGCTTTCTCTCAACTCTAAACCCCTGCAAGGTATTGCAAATATGAATGCCACATCCCGTATCATATACCCATGAATTCAATTTAGGAGTAAGAGTGAATAATTCAATCATAAAGAACGCACCTGATGAACTGGGGTTACCAGCTTCATTCCCCTGCTTCTTGAGTCGCAAGTCATGAATATAGAGAGGACAATTGCGCTTCCAATGGCCCTTTTCATGACAATGGTGACATGCCTGATCCTTCTTGTTTGGTGGATTCACCTTTTTCTGCTTAGGCTGATGTTGCTTCATCTTGGGTTCAGGTTGATAGGCCATGACCTGCTTGCCTTTGTTAACCTTCCCTTTGCCTTTGTTCACATGCGATTTCTTCTGGATTCTCCCACCATGAATTGCCAACACTTGCGGGGTAGGATTCTTGACCTTGGCTGGTAGACTTTTCTCATACTCAATAAGCAATGCGAGTAATTCAGATACTGTCTTCCCCGAGCAGTGCATATTGAAGTTCTGCACAAAACCAGCAAAGTCCTTGTTAAGGGACCTGTTGATCAAGTGCACTTGCACATTGTCAGGGTAACCAAATCCAATTCTGTGAAGCTGATCAAAAGATTCCTTCATCTCAGTCACATAATCTTCAACTGGTTTACCATCACCATGCTTGCAGTTATGTAGCTTGTCCAATTCATCATACAATTCAACTGCTGGTGGTTTCTCATAAGATTGCCTAAGAACATCAAGCATATCTTTTGGGAAAAAGTACTCAAACTTCTTTTGCAATTGAGCACTCATGCTAGTGAGCATTAAACAAGCAACCTCATTAAACTTAGCATGTTCCACCCTCCATGCCGCCTTGACTGCTTCTGGTTCAGAAGCAGCAGGCTCAGCTGGGCATTCTTCGGTCAAATAGTCCATTTTACCGGTCGACCTCAAGACAATTCTAAGTGAGCGGTACCAATCATTGAAATTCTTTCCAGTCAGTTTCTCTCTCTCAAGATGACTCTTGAAAGCAGAAATCACAGATGGGGTATCGGGTTGAGCCATATCTACAGATAAAAGTTCAAACATTAGTATTTTCGATAATAAATATCTTCAAGAAAATAAAATACCCATTAGTTATATTCATATAACCACCAAAATTTTCTTGAAAACCTAGGATCTAACTTTACATAGTTCCACCACATCAGTTGATCTGCTAGTGGTGAAAGTACAAAAGATAGTAATCTGTCGAACAATAATTGGCAAACAAGATTTCCAATTCCTAGATCATTATGGGAATTACATCAAATTGATTCATCAATTTGCCTTGTAAGCATGTTTCATCCCATCTCATGCCTTAAGTTCTAGGTCTCACGCACAACTTAATTAAGTCGTCTACCTTAGAAACTGTAAAATTACAATTATGGTCTCACGCGTTAAAAGAATTTTACCTTGTTATAGTAATTTAGCCTAGGTCTCACGTTTACTAAATTAAAATTCCAAGTGTTTCTTATAGGTAGATGGCATGTAACTTAAATTATAAAGGGTATTTATTTTTGATATGTCAATCAAAATATGTACAAAGATGCATGCACTCATCTTTATAACATAAGTTTTCATAAAAACTTTTTATATCCAATTTGTGAAATTAATACACAAAGTTTTACTTGAGGTTTATGCCAAAACCCTAAGATGACTTTCTACAACATATGATTTTAAAAGTAATTCGTTTAAGACATATTCAAGATTGTGATAACCAAGGCAGACTCTAAGGCTCTTTTCTAAGCCTTCAAATCACGGTTATGAATATCATCTTAAAAGACTTAATTTTAAAAACATATTTGCACAAAACATCATTCAAGCAAAAGTTTATGGATTCAATCTCAAAATAGTAATAAAGTTTGAATTTTGCTAGTCTCGACTGGGAGCTGATTACCGTGCGAATCGGACCACGATTGTCAATAAGACCTTGCAAGATTCTTACTTTATCACTTTAGGGTTTCAAAATTATTAGTCCATATTATTTTCTTTTATGAAAATCACCCTTTTTATTGCTTACATCAAGTCAAACAATTAAGAAAACAATAAAACAAGTAATTTAAAGAAAATAAACAACTAATAATAAAACCTGAAACAATTAGCCACATGCAAACCATATTAAAAGATCCTAATAAAATCAATTCTAGGTATAATTATGCATGTAATCACCTAAGGCCTTCCCTTCTTAATGGAAGTGGAGCCACATACATTGACGAATCAATTGCGTAGGCCAAAGATAATATACACACCACATAGCATATAAATTGATTTTAATATATATGGAGTCTTCCCCAATTTTAGATCTATTTAAAACATGTGACATAAATAAACAAACAAGATCCATGACTAACATGCATGTTTCGTCACGGATTAACCTAACAATTAGCACATAGGTCACAAGTATGTCCACAAAAACCGGTTTAGACCTAGGGTTTCTATATGATTATTATATAATCAAGAAAACCACAAACCCTAATTAGGGTTTTATAGTGGAAATCGACCCCCCCCTTAAAATTAGGGTTAGGGTTACAAAAATTTTTAAAAAAATTTAAAGAAAACCCTAGAAAAACATGTATCTAAAACAATTAAAGATCCGATTTTTATTACGTTTTAGTAATCAATTACATGTTATCCATGGCTCGTGATGCCACTGTTAGAGTTTGACAATCAAAGTACACATATTGCGGAAGCTAGGATCAAGTAATAACACGTATAAAGAATAACTAAAACATAAATAGAAAACATACCCGATGCACTTCAAATAAACCTTGATTCTTGTACAATTAGATCAATGATAAACCCCTTACCGTTTTGTTTATCGATCTCTTGATAATTACTAAAGTAAGTAATTACCTCGTTCTTGTACACACAAACTACCAACGAATAAAGGTTTGATGCAAGTAAACAAAACACTTAATTTGCTTATGAAAATTTCGATCCTAAAACCCTTATGGGAGTGAGGATCGATCGACCAAGAGAAGAAACAAGGAGAAGAAAACTTTAGGGTTTTGTGTGTGTGCACAAGAGATGTGAAACCCTAATCCTTGGCCTTGTACATATACTAGGTGATTCCTTGGAGCACAAGCAAGGGTGGATCGACCCATGGTGTGGGCTTCGACCGGCCTAGGCACCCTTGAGGTGTTTCTAGATCCTTCTTGACTCCCAAGTTACACTCTAGTCCTCGTTCTCTTATCCCTTAATAATAATTAATACTTACGTTTAATATTAATGATTATTTAGTCCCTTAAGTGTTTATAAATATATATATACGATACATTTAACATATATATATTTATTTACATTATTCTTGTTTGTAAAGTGTGCAATCCCGAGGTCTCGGGTTCGATACTAGACATTTACTAATTAATATTTATACGTAACTTTTAACAGATCCTAAAACGCATAACCCATATAAAATGTGGTATATATGGTAGGATGATTTTATCACTTTCGCCTATGTGGGATTGACTAGCTATAAAAGTTGTGTAACTTATGTTATGGTAAATGACTAATTTGGCAGATTATATGAATCTTCTTGATGTATCTTATACTATCAATTGTGTCAATGTATTCAAAGTCAAAGACTTCAACAAGTCATCTCTAATGAAAGCTGCAAGCAAAAAGAGTTAAAAGACCATATGTAAATCCTAGCAACATGAAAGGATCTGTCTTCCAAGTTCATGAGGAAAAAAACAAAAGTTCATCCAGGATTAATGACACTTGAAGGATTAGAAATTGTTGAGGGTATATAAAATTTTGCAAATGTTTCCTTACGTGATAAAAAAGGATTAAGAGTTTATATAAACTTGTCAAAGGTCAAATGCAGCTAAGTACTTTCACATAAGGCAAGAGCATTTCATCACTTCTACTTATGTGGGATTCGACTAGTTTCAAATATTGTCTAACTTATGTTAGACTACTATTAATCAGCAAAGCACGGAGAGTTTTTTGCTTAGGTTAGGTGGAGGACACAAGATGCGTCTTCCTTTATTACCCACACCCCAAAGACGCGTGCTATGCTATAACTATGGGAGAACTCGGTCCTTCGACGACTGAGTTGTGAACTTGTTGATGTGTGGTGTGTGTTAATTAAATGGTTTTTGCGGGGTATGTTTTGGTAGTGATGTTGGTTGTGTTATATACTAAGTTGGTGGTGATGTTGATTGTTTAGAAAGTGACGTGGCGCTAAAGTGACGGTGGTGAAGTTGATTGTGATGACTCTTTATTACTACTAGCCTTATAGTAAATGACTAATTTTGACAAAATATATGAATGCTCTTGATGTGTCCTATACTATCTATTGGTGGTAATTGCAATAAAACGATTGTTGATCTATTGTACTGAAACAAGAGAATCTTGTAACCATTGTTAATCTAATTCGCAAATGTTTCTTTACGTGATAAACAAAGGATTAATTAACTAAGTAAGAAAACACAATTAAGTAACCTTTATGTATAAAGCAATACATTTACAGTAGACATAAAAAATAAATAAATAAAATTAAAAAAAAAAAAAAAAAAAAAAAAAAAAAAAAAAAAAAAATTAAGAGTTCTTATGTTGATTGAGTAAGTATGTGTATTTCCCCATACTTACAAGCCACCTTTGAAAACTTGATAGTAATCTTAAAACGTATAATACATATACAATGTGGTATATAAGACATAATCATTTATCACTTTCACCGATGTGGGATTTGATTAGTTTGGTTTTAGATTAACACGAAAGGGCTTGATGGAATCCAAGGGCCAATATATGTTGGGACGGGGTGTGTGTTTAGGAGACAAGCATTGTATGGATACGATGCCCCAGCCAAGAAGAAAGCACCTGGGAAAACATGTAATTGCTTGCCTAAATGGTTATGTTGCTGTTTTTCATCGAGAAAGAAGAAAGCCAAGGGAAAGGCGAAGGATAAGTCTAAAGAAAAGTCAAAGAGCAAGAAGAAACAAGATGCACAAACACAAATACATGCGTTAGAGAATATTGAAGAAGGAATTGAAGGTACATAATTTGTTAATACCGGACACATTTTGAAATATTTGAAATGTGGTTGAAATTCGTTTATAATGTATTTTGAAAGCATACAACTATTTAAAGTATTAAAAAGTTTAAATGAACCTGAAAGTTGGAATGACCCTTAAACTTATATTTTTGCAGGAATCGATAGTGAAAAGTCATCACTCATGCCTCAAATAAAGTTTGAGAAAAAGTTCGGTCAATCTCCAGTATTTATCGCTTCAACACTTTTGGAAGACGGTGGTGTTCCTCCTGGTGCAACCTCTGCATCACTCTTGAAAGAAGCCATTCATGTGATTAGTTGCGGTTACGAAGATAAAACCGAATGGGGAAAAGAGGTATGTGAAAAAGAAAAACAAGAATAAATTTAAAATGATTACAATCTCTTATAGTGGCTCTCGTTTCGATATTGGTTATTAACTTATAATTTAAAAATAGGTTGGATGGATTTACGGTTCGGTTACTGAAGATATCCTAACGGGGTTCAAGGTGCATTGCCATGGGTGGCGATCTGTTTATTGCATTCCAAAGAGACCTGCATTCAAGGGTTCTGCTCCTATCAATCTTTCAGATCGTCTTTACCAAGTTCTTCGATGGGCTCTTGGTTCAGTCGAAATCTTGTTGAGTCGACATTGTCCAATTTGGTACGGTTATGGGTGCGGTCTGAAGCCATTGGAAAGGTTTTCATACATAAACTCTGTTGTTTATCCTTTGACTTCAGTTCCGTTGGTCGCATGTACACTTCCCGCTGTTTGTCTCCTAACCGGGAAGTTTATCGTTCCTGAGGTTAGAAAAACTCTTTAACTTTTATCATGTGTTTATTATGTCACAATATATATTTGTATGTGCTATATATACTAATGGACCTATTTTATCATTTGCAGATAAGCAACTATGCTAGCATTCTCTTCATGCTCATGTTTTTGTCCATCGCCGTAACAAGTATTTTAGAAATCCAATGGGGAGGTGTCGGGATAGATGATTTATGGAGAAACGAACAATTTTGGGTTATCGGTGGTGTCTCTGCACATCTTTTTGCTCTTTTCCAAGGTCTCCTAAAAGTGTTAGCCGGAGTCAACACAAATTTTACCGTCACATCAAAAGGAGGAGACGATGGTGAATTTTCCGAGCTTTATCTCTTCAAATGGACAACAATCTTGATCCCACCATTGACCCTTTTGATCATAAACATAATCGGTGTTATAGTGGGAATATCAGATGCTATTAGCAACGGGTACGAATCATGGGGTCCGTTATTCGGTAGGTTGTTTTTCGCCATATGGGTGATTTTGCATCTTTACCCTTTCCTAAAAGGTATGATGGGAAGACAAACAAATGTCCCCACAATCCTTATTGTGTGGTCGATTTTGTTGGCTTCTATTTTCTCACTTTTATGGGTTAGAGTCAACCCGTTTTTGGATAGAGGAGGGATCGTGTTAGAAGTTTGCGGTTTGGATTGTGACTGAAGAGTGCAGAATACGAAAAATGAAGAAGTTTAGGCACGGGACATGTTACAAACAGAAGGAAGAAATATTTATCAGTGAATGTGTGTAGATAAAGAAAGGGTCGAGACCTGATGATACATTTGATGATTGATTTTGAAAAGCATTTTTTTCTTTTCTTTTCTTTTTAAATTGATTCTTTTACATTTGGGTAATTTTTGTGGGTGGTGAGGGATAGACTTCAAGAAATAGATGAATCTGTCTGTAATCCCAGGGAGAACATAAAGTTTAGTAATTTTCATATAATTTAATATCGTCTTCTGAATAAGTGACTTGTTCGTGACTGTAACTAAATTTTGCGAGTTTTCGCTTATGTTTTTAGTGACTGATATACATGGCATCTGAATTTGGCAAATTTTACCAAGTGTTGGTTGCAGTAACGAATTATATGGCATCTGGCTCGCTCTTGATTAGTTTGGTTTAGTTGCGACACTTTTGATTCATTTAGCGTAACTTGAGTTGAAAACGGCAGAAGACACAATAGTAGTCTTGTAATGTCGCTTGTCCAATATATCACTTTTAATTTGGTTTAAAGCACTCCATACAGGCAGATGAACATAGAACCATAGAAGCATGAGGATTCAGGCTCCTTAAGTCGAGTCGAGCCCAAGCTAATCTATTGGTCATTAGAGTTCGTCTTTTGAATCGAACTAGAGTATTCAAAGGGTATTTACTTTTTTTTTTTTTTTTTTTTTTTTTTCGCTTTTGCTAAAAAATAAGTATTTTTAAGATGCATAGTAAGGTTTTATAACAACCCTATTTCAACCAGAAATTATGTGTCATAACAAGGTTTTATAAGCAGTAATGTCTTAAAATAAGCTAAAAAAAGTGAGCTTCAGAAACAAAAGTTGAAAATTACATAATCTATAAGCCTCCTATATAAGCTTAAACAAACACCGTCTAAGAGAATTGATTTACAAAAAAATGATATAACAGCCCTATTCCAGTTACTATAATTTTGTATCCAATTGTGTTTTTATCCAAATGTTATTTCTGCCAACTAAACATTATTTATAAATTTTTGCAAATGTTTCCTTACGTAATATACGATAAATTAATTAAACAAGAACACTTAATAAGGCGGTTGAGCAGGTCATGTACGTTGATGGAAGCACGTTCAAATGGCTTTTTTTTGTTCTAAATCAACAAAGTTGAAGTAGACATTAAGGAAAAAAAAAAAAAAAAAAAAAAAAAAAAAAAAAAAACTATAAAAAAAAATAATAATAATAAAAAAAATTAGAGTTCGTATAAACTTTTCCAGTTGACAAGCAAGTTATGTGTCTTTCACATAAATTACTAGCAAGCTTTGAAAACTTGATATACACCTCAAAACATATACTCGATATACAATGTTGTATATAAGGCAGGAGTATTTCATCACTTTTGCCGATGTGGGATCTGACTACTTTTATGAATGTTCTTAATGCGTCCTATACTATCACACAGCAATTGCAATAAAACGAATGATAATCTATTGTGTTAAAATAAAACAATTTTGTAACCATTGTGGCTATGTATCCAAAGTCAAAGACTCCAACATGTCATCTCAGTGAAAGTTGCAAGCAAAAAGACCATATGTGAACCTTTACCATAGATTTGACTGGATAACATCACCAAAATAACATAGTAAATTGTGAAAACCAAAATTATCTCACTGAAAGCCAAGAGGAAAAAGTGACTAAACGCGAACTTTCTCGGCAAAAAAGATTTTAGATTTGATATGGTAGATATTATCAATAAGTGGTCTGTAGTTAGCATGACCATTTCATAATCATAAATTTGAGTATATTTGATACGGTAAGACAATAAACTCAACTTATAGCTAACTTTGTGTTTATTTTGATGAGTTCTTGTTAATCTAATTTACTCGACAAATGTTTAGAAGGTTTTCCTTATTTTTCTTTTTTATTATAGATGTTGCATATATATGTTTAGTATGAACGAACACAAGTAATATCTTACTCCTATATTAAACTGTAAATGCTAACAAATGACATAATCATGATGACGTGTTAGTTGCAAAATTTGTTAATGCATATCAAACTGTCGGTTATGTTTATTTTTAGTTCATACGTGTGTGATTGAGATAACATTTGTTTGTAAGGTGAGAAAAGATATGTTAGATTGATGTGACGCACTCAATTCTCATGTTAAACAAGACTAGAAATCTACAACACCCAAATAAGTGTTAGTAGTTAACAAAATGTATGTTATTACATAGTCAACAATGAATATTGAATAATTATGATTGGTTGACAATTTTAAAAAATGTTAATACGTACAATTCTGAAAAACATAGCAGTACAACAAACAATTGTGATTAGATAATTCAAGTTTTCACAATAAATTGTAGTAGAAATCAACTAATTAACCACAACCCTAAGAGCACTTGGTGTCCCAAGCAACAGGGCTTGCGTTATCCTAGACCTATAACTCAACCAAGACACCCCCTCGGCGTTAGTGGTTGGCCCCATACGCACCAGCCGAGTTATCGGCATTTCTTTTCTTTTTTGTATGTTTTGTATTTGCGTTTTATTGTGTTATGTGTAGGCCATGAGGTGTCCTATAACTTGAGGGATGGATGGAGGGAGGATGTTTTTTTGGTTACGTTTTAAGTTTTAAGTTATAGAGAAAAAAAGTTGAGGTAATAACATTTTTTGTTACAACGCGAACCACATAGCTCTAAGACACCTTATGCTCCGAAAATTATTGTTAGCAAAACCCATTATAAACACTTAAATTAGTTGTCGGGTGACTGGCCAAGTGGCCATGTACATTGATGGAAGCACATTTTTTGCAAGAATCAATACAATTGATGTAGACATAATAAAAAAAAAAAAAAAATTAAGAGTTAATATAAACTTTCTGGAAGTTGCTTAAAGACAAGTGTATTGTAACTTGTTTTTACGCAACCTCCGAAAACTTGATACTAATCCTAAAACATATGATCCGTATACAATTTGGTATATAACGTATGAGCATTTCATCACTTTTGCCGATATGGGATTTGACTAGTTTTAAAAGTTGGATAACTTATGGTAAATGACTAATTTTGCCAATGGGGTGAGTGTTTAGGAGACAAGCATTGTATGGATATGATGCCCCAGCCAAGAAGAAAGCACCTGGGAAAACATGTAATTGCTTGCCTAAATGGTTATGTTGCTGTTTTTCATAGAGAAAGAAGAAAGCCACGGGAAAGCCAAAGGATAAGTCTAAGGAAAAGTCAAACAACAAGAAGAAGCAAGATGCACAAACACAAATACATGCGTTAGAGAATATCGAAGAAGGAAGTGAAGGTACGTAATTTGTTAATACCGGACACATTTTGAAATATTTGCGATATAGTCGAAATTCGTTTGTAGTGTATTTTGAAAGCAAACGTTTGTCTAAATCCTCCTGGTGCAACCTCTGCATCAGTCTTGAAAGAAGCCATTCATGTGATTAGTTGCGGTTATGAAGATAAAACCGAATGGGAAAAAGAGGTATCTAAAAAAGAAAAACAAGAATAAGTTTAAAATGATTACAATCCCTTAGTAGCTCTCATTTCGATATTGGTTGTTAACTTATAATTTGAAAACAGGTTGGATGGATTTACGGTTCAGTTACTGAAGATATCTTGACAGGGTTCAAGATGCATTGCCATGGGTGGCGATCGGTTTATTGCATTCCAAAGAGACCCGCATTCAATGGTTATGCTCCTAATAGTCTTTCAGATCGTCTTCACCAAGTTCTTCGATGGGCTCTTGGTTCAGTCGAAATCTTGTTGAATCGACATTGTCCAATTTGGTACGGTTATGTGTGCGGTCTGAAGCCATTGGAAAGGTTTTCATAAATAAATTCTGTTGTTTATCCTTTGACTTCAGTTCCCTTGGTCGCATATTGTACACTTCCCACTGT
Organism: Artemisia argyi; assembly: GCA_030686995.1. Lineage (NCBI taxonomy): Eukaryota > Viridiplantae > Streptophyta > Magnoliopsida > Asterales > Asteraceae > Artemisia > Artemisia argyi. The sequence continues at coordinate 12,103,655 of CM060702.1, read as the reverse complement.
TTGTCTCCTAACCGGGAAGTTTATCGTTCCTGAGGTTAGAAAAACTTAACTTTTATCATGTGTTTATTATGTGACAATATATATTTGTATGTGCTATATACTAATGGACCTATTTTATCATTTGCAGATAAGCAACTATGCTAGCATTCTCTTCATGCTCATGTTTTTGTCCATCGCCGTAACAAGTATTTTAGAAATCCAATGGGGAGGTGTCGGGATAGATGATTTATGGAGAAACGAGCAATTTTGGGTTATCGGTGGTGTCTCTGCGCATCTTTATGTTATGGAAAATGGGGTTCTATTCAAAAAGTCTTATCTAAGCCCTATGTTACGGTGTGTGGGGCCCTTACAGGCCAACTATATCATCCGGGAGGTGCATGAAGGGTCTTGCGGAATGCATTCCGGACCAAGATCAGTAGTAGCAAAGCTAATGCGACAAGGGTATTATTGGCCTACGATGCACAGAGATGCCCGAGAAGAGATTGACAAATGTGACTCATGCCAGATACACTCCCCAGTTCCTAAACTACCCAAGACCATTATGACCTCCATCATGGCTCCATGGCCCTTTTACCAATGGGGAATGGACGTGTTGGGATCACTACCGGAAGCACCAGGAAAGGTAAAATTTGTCATAGTCGTTGTGGATTATTTCACTAAGTGGATAGAGGCAAAGCCGCTGGCTAGAACCACGGGGAAGGAAGTTAAGAAGTTTGTATGGGACAACATTGTTTGTCGCTTCGGACTAACGGGGATCATAGTCACGGATAATGGGACGAATTTCGTACATGACCCCTTCAAGAGTTGGTGTGAGAAATTAAAAATCAAACAGATTAACACAGCCGTAGCACATCCGCAGGCCAATGGTCTGGTGGAAAGGGCAAATGGTAGCCTCATGCATGGGATAAAGACTAGGTTAGGTCGTGAAAGAGCCGGATGGGTGGACGAACTACCAAACGTCCTATGGGCGTTCCGAACATCGCTGAAAACTAGCAATGGAGAAACACCGTTCAGTTTAACGTACGGTAGCGAAGCTGTCATTCTGGCAGAAATTGGTATGCCAACGCATCGGACAATGATGTTTGATCCAGAACTCAATGAAGAAGAGCGGCGTCTTAATCTAGATCTACTACAGGAACGAAGAGAAATGGCAGCGATAAGAGAGGCAAAATATAAGAAAAAAGTAGAACAATATTATAACCGGAGGGTTAGGCCGGTCACATTCAAAGTTGGGGATTTCGTCTACCGGAAGAACGAAGCAAGCCGTGTCGAAAATCAGGGAAAGTTAGGCCCAAATTGGGAGGGACCGTACCGAATAATAGGGGCTTATGATAACGGCTCCTACAAACTCCAAACTATGAAAGAAAAAGAAGTTCCTCGTACTTGGCACGCAATTAACCTTCGCCTTTGTTTCCATTAGTATTATTATCACTTATGTATAATTATTGATGGCAAGTAAAGCTTCGTACTAAAAGAGGCGAATTTTCACCTATGTCCATGTCTCAAATTATATGATAAATGGATCGTGCATAACACTCAGTCCTCGTACGGATCGTGACTAACACTCCGTCCAAATTAAACGGATCGTGCATAACACTCCGTCCTCGTACAGATCGTGACTAACACTCCGTCCAAATTAAACGGATCGTGCATAACACTCCGTCCTCGTACGGATCGTGACTAACACTCCGTCCAATTTAAACGGATCGTGCATAACACTCCGTCCTCGTACGGATCGTGACTAACACTCCGTCCAATTTAAACGGATCATGCATAACACTCCGTCCTCGTACGGATCGTGACTAACACTCCGTCCAAATTAAACGGATTGTGCATAACACTCCGTCCAAATTAAACGGATCGTGCATAACACTCCGTCCTCGTACGGATCGTGACTAACACTCTGGTATATGTGTAAAAAAAAAAAAAAAAAAAAAAAAAAAAAACGATGGTTAATGCTCCGTTCATATATGGTTTGGACATAACGCTTCGTCTAAAAGGTGAGGTTCACGAACAAAGTAAAAATAAGTATGAAAGGAGAAGTTCAAACATAATAATTACACGATCCGGATATCCGAAGAAAATTTCCATACATAAAGACCGACGGTCATAATTACAAAAAAAAAAGGAGATGTTCATAAAGTACGTTATTACAATTTCTTCTACAACCTAAGCTACATCTTTGTCAACCCCTGATCCGGGGAGAGTGGAGGGCTTATCCTGAAGCTTCAGGTTCCCCTCCTTCGGTTGGTTGGCTTGAGCTGCTGGAGGGTCAGGATAAAAGTTCATCAAATCCCCTAGCGGTAGTCGATGAGCTTCGGATATCTTCTTCACAAAAGGATACTCAGCCTTGAAAAGTTTGTGATACTCTGGTTTCCAAAGGGACGGGGCATCCATGTTCAGTTTCTTTACCTTCCCAAGTATCTGCTGAGCTTCCTCAGGTTTCCTTTCGGCTTTTACTCCGTCAATAAACCCACCGGAATAGGACAAACTGTACACTCGGCCTAGACTCTTCTTGTATTCAGCACTTTCAAAGAGTCTGCGGAAGGCCGCCGGAAGGAGCTCCTTGACGGTGTTGTGATGGACGACCTCGGAAGAAGCTAGTTCCGTGACGCGCTGCTTGTTCTCAGCGGTCAAACGGTCAACCTCAAGGGATTTGTCCTTCAGTTGCTGCTCAAGCTCTTTGATGCGAGTAGCTTGGGTGGAGGAGACTTTCATCCAGTCATTCCTATCTTTCTCCATTTCCTCCAACTGATCTGTCAAACCCTCCGTTCGGGTAGACGTTGCTGCCACCTCGTCTTCCAGCTCCCTAAACTCCTTCAAAAGTTGATCAAATTGACCCCTTACCGAGTTACGTTCCTCCTCGGTATCATGCAGTTGATCAGCCAAGGAGCCACAACCCTGGTGCACAGCTTCCAGCTCCCGGAAGTCCCTGTTCAGTTGAGCGTATCTAGCAAACAACTCTCCCAAGAGGGCCACCCCAGAGCCCACATTCACATATGCCTGCCTAAGAAGCTGGTTATTATTCAATCCGACCAAGGCTTCCTTTTCGGCTGGGGTGGCGAGGTTGTTAATCATCTCACGACAAGCTCGGAAAGAGTTCATCCTAACGTCGTCCCTCAGCGTCCATCCGGGGATAAAATATCCACCTATATTAGGAAGAAGCATTTCATCACTTTTACCGATTTGGGATTTGATTAGTTTTGAATATATCTTATGTTTGCTAAATGACTAATTTTGGCGGATTATATGAATGTTCTTAATGTGTCATATACTATCACATAGCAATTGCAATAAAATGATTGATAATTGATTGTGTTAAAATAAAACAATTTTGTAACCATTGTGTCAATCTATCTAAAGTCAAAGACTTCAAACTAACAACTTGAGGTGGCCTAGTGGCAAAAGAGCTTGTAACTATCACTCTAAAATATGTGAGGTCTCAAATTCAATTCCTGCTATGTGCAAACAACCTTAACTGGTCACGCCAACCTCCCGAAAAAGGAGGGCTTTACCAGGTTTGAATATGTGTGACGGTGGGTTTAAACCCCGGGAATTAATCTGCCAAAAGGTCGGAAGTCATGGTTAAAAAAAAAAAAAAAAAAAAAACTTCAACTGTCATCTTAGTGAAAGGTGCAAACTAAAAGACCATACGTAAACCTCTTCCATAGATTTGACTAAATAACACCCCCAAAGTAAGTAAATCGTGATACCAAGAGTTTTACGTGATAATTGTGTAAAATGTATTTATCTTGTCATTTTTTGCTTTGTTTTGTGATTAACCTTACGAAGTATTAATTTTGCCTATTAAATAGACGAACTTTTAAGATCGGTCTTTGTTGAATATTGGACATATTAGAAATATATAAATATGTGTTTCAATCTTTGGGTGTAATAACGTTTGGCGTTCAGAAAGATTGTACTTTTTTCATTATGTAAAAAAGTAAAAGAAGAATAAATTTAAAATGATTACAATCCCTTAGTGGCTCTCGTTTCGATATTGGTTATTAACATATAATTTGAAAACAGGTTGGATGGATTTACGGTTCGGTTACTGAAGATATCTTGACGGGGTTCAAGATGGCATTGCCACGGGTGGCAATCTGTTTATTGCATTCCAAAGAGACCCGCATTCAAGTGTTCTGCTCCTATTAATCTTTCAGATCATCTTCACCAAGTTCTTCGACGGGCTCTTGGTTTAGTCGAAATCTTGTTGAGTCGACATTGTCCAATTTGGTATGGTTATGAGTGGGTCTGAAGCCATTGGAAAGGTTTTCATATATAAACTCCGTTGTTTATCCTTTGACTTCCGTCCCGTTGTTTGCATATTGTACACTTCCCGCTGTTTGTCTCCTAACCGGGAAGTTTATCTTTCCTGAGGTTAGAAAAACTCTTCATTTTATCAATTTATCATGTGATTTTTATGTCCCAAATAAATATTCGTAGGTACTAGATAGTATCTAGTAGATACTAATGGGCTTATTTTATCATTTGCAGATAAGCTACTACGCTAGCATTCTCTTGATGCCCATGTTTTTGTCCATTGTCGTAACAAGTATTTTAGAAATCCCATGGGAAGCTGTCGACGATTTATGGAGAAACGAGCCATGTACGTTGATTGAAGCACATCTAAATGACTTTCTTTGTGAAAATCAATATAGTGGAGTAGACATTAATAATAAAAAATAAAAAATTAAGAGTTCATATAAACTTGTGAAAGGTTTGTTTAAATTCGTGTGCACTTTCACATAATTTAAGCCATTTAGATAAGGTAGGAGCACTTTATCACTTTTACTGATGTGGGATTTGACAAGTTTTAAAAGTTGGATAACTTATGTTAGGGTAGTGGCAACGGTACCGCTGGGCCAGCGGTTTGCCTCCAAACCGCCGGGGAACACCGCCGCCACCCCAGCGGTTTGGTTCGGCGGTTTGGTTGGGCAGGGTTATTCACCGACGCGGTTTGAGAAATTTGTATCCGTTGGAAGATTAAATGGTGTTTACGTTGGGGAAGAGACAAAAAAAAAATGAACGTTGGAAGATTAAATGGAGCGGATCCACTGGTGAGTTGCTTTTGAGTTTTGCTGAAGTTGGGGCAAATGTTGTAAGGCTTAAAGGAGGGGATCCACTGGTGAGTTTGCGGAAAACAATTAGTGCTTAGAAATCTATATTGCAATTTGGATTGGTTGCTAATTGCAGAAATGGATTTTGGTGTTTTGTAGGTGTTTGGAAGAGGTGGAGAAGAAATGGATTTTCTCCAACAAAAAGGCATTCAAGTGAAAGTTATTCCAGGTAAATCATTAGAACATTTTTTGTCTTTAAATGCCAAACATATGACTTTTAATTCAACATAAATGACTTTTAATGGAGTCTACATTTTTACTTTAAAAGTAGAAGTAATATAAATATGCGCATACTGGGCTAAAAAAGTCAAAAGCAAATAAGTGGTAATTTTCTATTAATTATGTTTTTTTTTCAAGTATTATGTATTTTTATTTTAATTATTAATGAAATATTATGTTTTTATTAAATTATTTATTTATGAAAAAAAAAAAAAAAAATGGTGGTTTGGGAGGTATGAAAAAAGTATGGTTGCCACTAAAAAAGGGTTGGGAGGTATGAAAAAAGTGTGAGTGAGGTGGAATGATATTATTGGTTGGTTGGGAGGTATGGATTTTTTTGGGAGGTATGGTTGCCACTACCCTTATGATAAATGACTAATTTTGGTAGACTATATGAATTTTCTTGATGTATCCTATACTATCACATAGTAATTGCAATAAAACGATGTTTGATCTATTGTGTCAATAATGTATTGAAAGTCAAAGACTTCAACATGTCATCTCTAATGAAAGCTGCAAGCAAAAAAGACCATATGTAAATCCTAGCAACATGAAAGGATCTATCCTCCAAGCATAGGCGGAGCTATGTGAGGACAAGGGAGGGTCCTCGCCCCCCTAGGTCCAAGCCCGTTAGTGTATTTATTTGCGATTTCATGTGTATTTTCGAAAAAAATTTTATTTCGGCCCTCCCATTTAATGTATTTCTCGAAAAAAATTTGCTTCTGCCCTCCCACGGAAAATTTTCTAGCTCCGCTACTGCCTCCAAGTTCATGAGAAAAAAAGTTCATCCAGCATTAATGGCACTTGAAGGATAAAAAATTGGTGAGGGTCTATATATGTCCCATCTTCTAAGTATCTGGTTTCAGACGAGGTGGGTTTTGCTCCTCTTCCACAATAAGTGACCAATCTAGAACAAGTGAAAAAAGAAACAAAATATATACCTTACTGGGGTACACAAAACGAAAAATTAAGAGTTCATATAAACTTTTCCTAAGCTGCTTAAACGCATGTGAACTTTTCACATGGTTTCAAGCAACTTTTGAAAACTTGATACTATTCTTAAAACAAATACTCGATATACAATGTTGTATATAAGGCAGGAGCATTTCATCACTTTTGCCAGTGTGGGATCTGACTACTTTTAAAAGTTGTATATCTTATGTTTGGTAAATGACTAATTTTGGCAGATTATATGAATGTTCTTAATGTGTCCTATACTATCACGTAGCAATTGCAATAAAACGATTGATAATCTATTGTGTTAAAATCAAACAATTTTGTAACCATTGTGTCTATGTATCCAAAGTCAAAGACTCCAACATGTCATCTCAGTGAAAGTTGCAAGCAAAAAGACCATTTGTGAACCTTTACCATAGATTATCTCACTGAAAGGCAATAGGAAAAAGTGACTAAACGCGAACTTTCTCGGCAAAAAACAATCAACAAAATAATACTAGCATGTCGTGAAACAAAAGATTTTAAGATTTGATATGTTAGATATCATCAATAAGTGCTCTATGGTTAAGCAGATTTGTTTTTATAATCATAAAATTTGAGTATATTTGATACGGTAAGACAATAAACTCAACTTATAGCTAACTTTATGTTTACTTTGAAGAGTTCTTGCTCATATTCGATTAGTTGAATGTGATTTTGTTTTAGGTCTATTTAACCAGACGTGAATCTAACTTACTCAACAAATGTTTAGTAGGTTTTTCTTATTTTTCTTTTTTTTATTCTAGATATTGCATATATTACTCCTATATACATAGTGTATATTTTTTAATAGTAATATACAACGTTTGATGCACACGATACAAACACATGTCAACTATATTCAAATGTAAATCTAACAAATAACGTAATTATGATTGTGCATATCATTATATCAAACTGTCGGTCATGTTTATTTTTGTTCATATATGTGTGATGAAGATAAAATTTGTTTGTATGGTGAGAAAAGATATGTTAGATCGATGTGACGCACTCAATTCTCAAATTAAATGCTACAATAGTGGAATTTTTTTTATTACTAAGAAAGTGATCTTTTATGTTTTCTCAGCAAATACCAAAAACACATTTATCTATCTAAAATATATGCATGTTGAATTCGGCTCAATCTTTTTAGTAAAAGATTGGGCCGTGGTTAATAAAATTATAGACTTCTTCATCTTTTCTTAGACCTTTTTATAAACAACCATAGCGGATGCTCTTATGTTTTATTTTATCAACCTTTACCATTAAGCTAGTTCATCATTTATTATTTGTAAAGCAACTCATATTATTTATATTACACCTAACGTATTAATAGATAATATAAGTGAAACAAATTAAGGTAAGGTTTTCTTAAGCCATGCAACTAAGTGAATCAAGCTTAATACTTCTATGATGATTTTTTTGGGGTTGTTTGGAATTGCTTATAAAAACTTCTTATTCTTTTTTACATAGTAATTAGGAGTAATATTTAATAACAAGTAAACCTCGTTTTTCAATCTATAAGCAACTGAGAAATTAAATAAGATGAAAAAAAAAATACCTCTAAATGGTATTGATCTGTAGAGGATGAGTCACTGAGAGTCAAAGCCTGGTGATTAAGCTAATAATAATTCCTGTAAAATGGTTTTGGTTTTGGGGCAAGTTTCATGATTTGCTACTTTTTAAATGAAAAATACTTGCACATGTTTATGTATACGTCGAAACTTTGAACCCATAATTACCAATAAGTCTGATACTACTTTTGTTCTGAAAACAAAAATTGTTATGTTTATTTTTAAGGAAAAGCAAAGCATAATGTCTCATAAGAGTAGTCCATCGATGTTTTAGAATGACCAACTTCGTCACACCGGGATGAATTGATGTCATATGTAGTAAGATACTAAGATTGCATTTAGACATAAGTTTCGTTTCAACATTACTCACCATTTATGCTCTGTACACGGTAGTCGAAACTGATAGACTTGTTAGTGACACGGAACCATTACTACTCGATCAACATCCCTTTTCGCTATTTATTTACTAACTCAAAAACTCTAAGACATTATACTTCCCCATGTTTTCTTGTATTAATAGTCACGATTAATTTAAGCTCCGTTATCACATTCAAGCGTTACCATTACATAATGTGGAACTTCTTGTTCAATACGAACCCGAGAAGAAGATACGCATTCAGAAACATCTTTTTTAAGACCGTATAAGAAATCAACTCTTAAGCTTAAGTGGAGTTCTACTATCAATCCTTCATTTTACCTAAAATAAAAAACAAATACTTAAATCTTAAAGAAGAGCAAACTGGACGTACATGAGTTCTATTTTATTTGATCGATGAACTCGAAATGGTTTTAAGTATCCCACATTGGTTGAGATTGCAACCAAAGATTTATATATATAGAGTAGCCTATTGACAATATTCGTTTAGATTAAAATGATCTTTATTGCCAGTGGACTTGGTTTCTTAGGTGCTAGCAAAAAGAGCCCCTAAGTTCCATTCTTCGGTAATAAAATACATTTCTGTCTAATTTTTTTTAACAAATTAAAATTCGATAATTTCGGTGAATCAAGCTTACTGACTTCTATGATGAGTTGATAATTTCAAAAGTATTCGGTATAAACAAACTCAAACACCATCCAGATTATCAAGTTGTTAATCAAACACCAAAAAACCATACCTTTAAGTGGTATTGGTCATGTTAAATGCTTTTGGTTTTGGGGCAAGTTTTATGGACCAGACAAACGTGTTCAGTTTCCGTCACCGACTTTCTTACAACGTTGTTTTAGGATATATTTTCTTACATTGTCAGATCGTCATTGGCGATTAGGACCAAACAAGCACTAGATTTTGTCTTGATTTATATAGATTTTAAATGAAAGATTTTTATACATATTTGTTTATGTTAAAACTTAAAACCATAACCATCAACCAGTCTGATACAACTAAATTTTTTGTATATATTTTTGTATTACTCATTTGCTTCTGTTAATATATATTTTGGCCTTTTGGAAAAAATTGCATAAATGAGGGACTTCTTGTTCAGCATGACTTTAAGATGAATAGACACGTTTAGAAACAATAATCTCAAAATTGTACAAGGGATCCATCTCTTAAGCGAAATTCTAACACCAACCCCATTTACATTTTTTTTTTTTTTTTTTGAACGGCGATTTTATAAAAAAGCTAGCAAGGAGCTAGATTACAAAATAATAAAGGGATATTGGCAAAAAAAACCCATTTACATTTACAATAAAATAAAGGGATATTGGCCAAAAAAAATGCATTATACTTGCCACTTTTTGTCATTGTATATAGTTGTGTTTTTTTTTTTTTTTTTTTTTTTTTTTTTTTTTTTTTAGAGAACTAACTTTTCAAATACGTGTCATTGTGTGGTCTGTGTGACCGCTTCTAAGCGTAGCCGGTTATATCTGTTTTTTTAATACTTGTTATAACTTTTTTTATGTTTTTCACGTGTGATAATAAAAATCCACGTTGGATTATCTTACATATTTTGGACAACCCTTGAATCTTCTACCAGGGTTTGTGATGGTCCATGACACTTGAGGTGAGACTGGTAAATGACAATCACACTCGGTGTGTGCAATTACTTCTTCTTTTGGGTAATAACGTCTGGATAATTTGTTTGTATGGTGAGAAAAGATATGTTAGATCGATGTGACGCACTCAATTCTCAAATTAAATGCTACAACAGTGGAATTTTTTTTATTACTAAGAAAGTGATCTTTTATGTTTTCTCAGCAAATACCAAATTATATTTCTATTTAAAGAATTGATTTGCATAAAATGATATAATACTCCTACCACAATTACGATATTCCTGAAACCAATTGTATGTTTATTCGAATGTCATTTCTACCAACTAAACACGTACTATTAATAAAATTTTGCAAATGTTTGCTTATGTGATAAAGATACTATAAATTAAATAAATAAGTTGTCGGGTGAACATGCCATGTATTCAAATGATTAGAAAAAAAAAAAAAAAAAAAAAAAAAAAAAAAAAAAATCTATACAGTTGAAGTAGACATAAAAAAGTTGAAGGAAACACATTCAAATGATTTTTTTCTAATTGAAGTAGACATAAAATAAAAATAAAAAATTTAAGAGTTCATATTAACTTTTCTAAAATAACACGGTAACAATGTGAAGCTATACATAATTACTTGCTACCTTAGAAAACTTGATACTATCTTAAAACGCATCATCCATCTACAATGACGTATATAAGGTATGAGCATTTTATCACTTTCGACGATGTGGGTTTCGACTAGTTTTAAAAGTTGTATAACATATGTTATGGTAAATGACCAATTTTAGCAGATTATATAAATGTTCTTGATACTATATAACATAGCAATTGCAAATTTGCAATAAAACGATTGATGAACTATTTTGTTGAAATAAAACACTCTTATAGCCATTGTGTTAATGTATTGAAACTTTGAAAGTCGAAGACTTCAAAATGTCACCTCACTGAAAGCCGCAAACAAAAAGACCATAGGTGAACCTTTTCTGTAGATTAACCATATAACAAAAAACCAAAATAACATATCAAATCGTGAAACAAAATGTTTTATCAGATGATTGTCTTAAAGTGTATTTAGCTTGTCACTTTTCACTTTGTTGAGTAATCTATTACTTTTTCTTATCAAATGAACGAACTTTTAAAATCTGTCATTATTTGATATTTGAGAAATTGGAGATAAATATGCGTTTCAATCTTTGGGTGTAATAATGTATGACGTTGTAAAAAGATTTTATTTTTTTCATTATTTGAATATTTTACATGGTTTTAATTTTTGATTTTGGTTTGCAATGAAGATGTGGGCTATAAATATTAGGGGTGAGCACGGTTTAATTGAAGACAGTTTTTTTAGCACAACTGAAATATTTGGTTTTACAAAACCCAAAATCACAAACGCAAACATTCTCGGTTTGACTCTAAAACCATCAAAAAACAATATTAGCATGTCATGAAACAAAAGATTTTAGATTTGATATGATGGATATTATCAATAAGGGCTTTAGGTCACAAAATAGCAATTAATATTTTCCAAAGTTGGTATGCAAACGATAAAAAGTTTCATGAAATGTTTTAATATACATATTTTGATGTGTTCTTATACCCGAAAAAATGACATGTGTCACTATTTTTAACGTGATGATACATCAAAATATGCATATTGGAACAATTTATGAAAGTTCGTTGTATTTAATGATATTTTTTATACTTCACGTACTAAGATGACACTTTAAAAAAAGTTTGTTGATATTTTGTTACCTAAACTCTTATTAATAAAGGGTTTTGCTAACCTATACCCACTGGGCACATGCTATTATGCTAATGTATGTTCGAAGGGAAAGTTTTTGTGTATTTAAAAAGAAAATGTATCTAAACATTGTAATCTATATTTATAAACAATGTTCATTGAACCATAATTTTTATAAAAAGAAACAAATATTTATGAGTAAAGATCAAATAAGAAATAAAAGTAAAATAAGAAGGATGCGAAATATATCACGGCCGCACATTTCAGATGCATTTACAAAAAGAGATGCATCTTTCATAAAATTCTCTTTCTACATTTGAAATGTGTGATTGAAAACATTTCTCATTTTTCTTATTTTTATCCATTCCCATTTTTTAAATACACTTTAACATGTGCCCAGTGGGCATATATTAGCAATACTCATTAAGAAATGGTAGATGGTTAGCAAAATGGATGTGATTGAGACACTTATAATTTTGATTGAGACACTCAACAGTATAAGCAGTTAAAACACATTGTAAACACTGTATAAATATGTAAGACATACAGTAAAGTGTCTCAATCAAAAGCATAAGTGTGTTTGTAATTGTCCTAGCTCCTTGCTAGGTTCTAATAAAGCTGCCGTTCAAAAAAAAAAAAAAAAAAAGTGTGTAACTCATTTCCTTTAGCAAAATCATTTTCAAGTGTATTTAATACAATAAGCTCAACTTATATAGCTAACTTTGTGTTTACTTTAATGAGTTCTTGTTCACATTCAATTAGTTGAGTGTGATTTTGTTTTAGATCTATTTACACAAGACGTGAATAATTTACTAGCAAATGTTTAGTTGAGCGTGATTTTGTTTCACAGCTTATGATGCACGTGATACAAACACATATCTACTGTATTCAAATGTAAATGCAACAAAAGACCTAATCATGATTAAATGTTCAGTTACAAAGTTTGTTAATGCATATTAACTGTATGCTATGTTTAATTTTAGTTTAAACATGATCATTTGGGGTGATTAGCTCATATGTAGCTACCATTTGTTTGTATGGTGAGAAAAATATAAGTTAGATCAATGTGACGCATTCAAGCAAATATTTTTGTATTCCTAAGAATGTGTTGATTTTATGTTTTCTCACTCTCACTAATAACTAGTTGTGTTTTTATCCGAATGCCATTTCTACCAAGTACCAACTAAACACTATTAATAAGATTTTGGAAATGTTTCTTTACGTGATAAAGTTATGAAAAATTAAATAAATTATAAAACTCTAATGGTTTTGTTGTTTAAATTTTATATTAAGTCATATTAAAATAAAGGATAACTAAATGAATATACAATAATTTTATCACTTAATATTTTCAATCATTTTTCTTTATTAGGTCTTAAAAAAAACTACTTTTATATGACTTTTTGAATTCAGTTTTTTCATATTAAATCAAGTTTAACACCATCTTAACTAGTCGCGGGGAGAGCGGGCCATGTACGTGGATGGAAGCACATTTAAATGACTTTGAAAACTTGATACCAATCCTGAAACGTATAGTCAAGATACAATGTGATATATAACGTAGCAACATTTTATCACTTTTAACGATGTGGGATTTGATTAGTTTTGAATTTTTGTGTATCTTATGTTTGGTAAATGATTATTCTATCACATGGCAATTGCAATAAAACGATTGATAATCTATTGTGAAGATATTTTAAGGGGGTTCAAGATACATTGCCGTGGGTGGCGATTGGTTTATTGCATTCCAAAGAGACCCGCATTCAAGGGTTCTACTCCTATTAATCTTTCAGATCGTCTTCACCAAGTTCTTTGATGGGATCTTCAGTTGAAATTTTTTTTGAGTCGACATTATCCAATTTGGTACGGTTCCGGGTGCGGTCCGAAGCCATTGGAAAGGTTTTCGTATATAAACTCCGCTTTTTTTCCTTTGACTTCCTTCCCGTTGGTTGCATATTGTACACTTCCAACCAGAGTTTAGATTTGCTTAGAAAAAATTATTATTTGTACAAAAGTTTTCAATTAAAAATTTCCATGTCATAATAAGGTTATATAAGCCGAAAAATTTAGAGATAAGTACAAAAAATGAGTTTGTGAAACATAAGCCGAAAATGACATAATCTATAAGTCCCGTCATATAAGTACAAAAAATGAGTTTGTGAAACATAAGCGAAAATCGCATAATCTATAAGTCTGTCATAAGTAGACATAAAATTGTACACTTCCAACCAGAGTTTAGATTTGCTTAGAAAAAATTATTATTTGTACAAAAGTTTTCAATTAAAAATTTCCATGTCATAATAAGGTTATATAAGCCGAAAAATTTAGAGATAAGTACAAAAAATGAGTTTGTGAAACATAAGCCGAAAATGGCATAATCTATAAGTCCCGTCATATAAGTACAAAAAATGATTTTGTGAAACATAAGCTGAAAATCGCATAATCTATAAGTCTATCATAAGTTGACATAAAAAAAAAATTAAGAGTTCGTAACAACTTCTCGAAGATTGTATGAAAATATGTTTACTTTCACATAATTTCAAACAACCTTTGAAAACTTGATACTAATCTTAGCATGTTTAATTTAGGTACAACGTGGGATATAAAGTAGGAGCATTTTATCACTTTCGCCGATGTGGGATTGACTAGTTTTAAATGTGGTAACTTATGTTATAGTAAATGACTAATTTTGGCAGATTAATTGAATGGTCTTGATGTATCCTAGACTATCACATAGCAATTGCAACGAAACGATTGATGATCTTATGTGTTGAAATAAAACAATTTATAACTATTGTGTCAAGAGTAAAAAGTGACTAAATGCAAACATTCTCACTGAAAACCAAAAGGAAAAACTGACTAAACGCAAAACATTCTCGGTTTAACTTGAAAACAATCAACAAAACAATATTAGCATTTCGTAAAACAAAAGATTATAGATTTGATAGGTTAGATATTATCAATAAGTGGTCTATGGTTAGGCAGATTTGTTTTCATAATCATAAAATTTGAGTATATTTGATACGGTAAGACAATAAACTCAACTTATAGCTAACTTTGTGTTTACTTTGATGGGTTCTTGATCATATTTGATTAGTTGAACGCGTCTATTTAAACAGACGTGAATAATTTACTCAGCAAATGTTTAGAAGTTTTTTCTTATTTTTCTTTTTTCAATCTCGATATTGCATATAACTGTGAACACAGTTGCAATATCTTACTCCTATGTGTACATGGTGTATATTTTTTAATAGTAATACAACGTATGATGCACATGATACAAACGCATATCAACTATATTCAAATGTAAATGCTAACAAATGACAAAATTATGATTAAGTGTTAGCTAAAAAATTTGTTAATGCATAATAAATTGTCGGTTATGTTTATTTTTAGTTCATATATAGATCGATGTGACGCACTAGTAATTCTCAAATTAAACAAGAGTAGCAAATACCAATCTACAACAGTCGAATATTTTGTATTACTGAGAAAGTGATCTTTTATGTTTACTCAACAAATACCAAAGTTGCATAGCTATCACCACTTATCCTTATCAACACTTTAATATCTATGCATTACGCGAGCAACTAGTAGTATAAGTTAAATTTACCATAATTTTGTAGGCAGTTGTGTCTTCATCCAAATCTCATTTCTAGCAATTAAACACCATCAATATAATTTTGCAAATGTTTCCTTACATGATACAGATACGATAATTTTGCAAGTGTTGGTTGCAGTAACGAATTATATGGCATCTGGCTCGCTTTTGATTAGTTTGGTTTAGATGCGACACTTTTGACTCATTTAGCGTAACTTGAGTTGAGAAAGGCAGAAGACACAATAGTAGTCTTGCAATGTCGCTTGTCCAATATATCACTTTTAATTTGGTTTAAATTACTCCATACAGGCAGATGAACATAGAACCGTAGAAGCATGAGGATTCAGGCACCTTAAGTCGAGTCAAGCCCAAGCTAATCTATTGGTCTTTAGAGTTCGTCTTTTGAATCGAACTAGAGTATTCAAAGGGTGTTTGGGATTACTTTTTTTTTTTTTTTTTTTTTTTTTTTTTTTTTTTTTTTTTTTTTTTGCTTTTGCTTAAAAATAGGTACTTATAAGATGCTTAGAAAGGGGGGGGGCGACCCCCCGAAATTTTTTTTGCGATGTAGGGGGTATATAGTTTTCGTGTAGGAAAATTTCGGTATATTCGGGGGGGGGGGGGGGGGGGGCCGACCCCCCGAAATTTTTTTTGCGATGTAGGGGGTATATAGTTTTCGTGTAGAAAAATTTCGGTATATTCGGTTTCGACCTCCCGAAAATTTCGGTATACCTGAAATATAGCCTTAGGAAGAAAAAAAATTTAGATCCCGACCCCTCACTTACAAAATCCAAGCTTTGCCACTGATTGAAAGTCAAAGACTTCAACATGTCATCTCTAATGAAAGCTGCAAGCAAAAAAGACCATATGTAAATCCTAGCAACATGAAAGGATCTATCCTCCAAGTTCATGAGAAAAAAAGTTCATCCAGCATTAATGGCACTTGAAGGATAAAAAATTGGTGAGGGTCTATATATGTCCCATCTTCTAAGTATCTGGTTTCAGACGAGGTGGGTTTTGCTCCTCTTCCACAATAAGTGACCAATCTAGAACAAGTGAAAAAAGAAACAAAATATATATCTTACTGGGGTACACAAAACGAAAAATTAATAGTTCATATAAACTTTTCCAAAGCTGCTTAAACGCATGTGAACTTTTCACATGGTTTCAAGCAACTTTTGAAAACTTGATACTAATTTTAAAACAAATACTCCATATACAATGTTGTTATGGCAAGCGGTTCTTTGGACATCCGGGTATTTCATTTGGAAAGAAAGAAATATCCGCGTGTTTAAGGCTAAAGTCTCAAGCGTTAACAAAATTGTTCAAGATATCCAGCTTAAAAGTTTTGATTGGATTACGAGAAGGTCAAAAAAGAACTCTATTGATTGGCTACAGTGGTTGCGGGACCCTGGGAAATGCTGCTTTAAGTCCTGATTTCCTGAGTTTTGTTACGGGTCGGTTTGGTTTTTTCCTGAGGTTCAGATTGTGCAGGCTGTGTGTTTGGCTTCTTTGTGTCTTAGCTATATTCCTTCCTGTGAGGCAGTTTTAGCCCTCACGTCTGCAAGTGGGTATATAGTTAATTGAGTTGCTGCAAGTGTTTCTACCTTTTCTGTTCTGCTTCAAGTGGTCGTTTGCAAGTGGGTTAAATTTGTAAATTTGAGGGGTTTCTGATATGGGCATCGATGGTTTTGTTGAAGTGGTGTTTGGCATTGTGGTCCTTTTTATTGGTACAATATAGGTGGTCCATGCTCATGGGAGTTAGTTTTCTCTCTGTGGGCCTTGCCCTTTTATGTTGTTTTGTGGTTGCAAGTTGGTTTCTCAGTTGTTTTTCAGTGTGATAGCTAGGTCTCATCTTTTGTTTTGTGTGAGATTTTGTTAGTTTGTTTGGGTATTTTGTTTCGTTGGGTCCTTCTTTTTTAATTATCTTGTTTAATTAAGAAGGATGCCTTGTTTTGTATCTTTTTTCCCTTTCTAGGGGTTCTATTTATTTGTTGCCTTTCTAAAAAAAAAAGTTGTATATCTTATGTTTGGTAAATGACTAATTTTGGCAGATTATATGAATGTTCTTAATGTGTCCTATACTATCACGTAGCAATTGCAATAAAACGATTGATAATCTATTGTGTTAAAATTAAACAATTTTGTAACCATTGTGTCTATGTATCCAAAGTCAAAGACTCCAACATGTCATCTCAGTGAAAGTTGCAAGCAAAAAGACCATATGCGAACCTCTTTCATAGATTTGACCAGATAACATCACCAAAGTAACAAGTAAATTGTGAAAACCAAAAGTATCTCACTGAAAGCCAAGAGGGAAAAGCGACTAAACGCGAACTTTCTCGGCAAAAAAACAATCAACAATACAGTATTAGCATGTCGTGAAACAAAAGATTTTAGATTTGATATGTTAGATATTATCAATAAGTGGTCTATGGACTATGGTTAAGCAGATTTGTTTTCATAATCATAAAATTAGAGTATATTTGATACGGTAAGGCAATAAACTCAACTTATAGCTAACTTTGTGTTTACTTTGATGAGTTCTTGTTCATATTCAATTAGTTCAACGTGATTTTGTTTTAGATCTATTTAAACAGACGCAATCTAATTTTGTAACCATTGTGGCTATGTATTCAAAGTCAAAGACTCCAACATGTCATCTCAGTGAAACTTGTAAGCAAAAAGACTATTTGTGAACCTTTACAATAGATTATCTCACTGAAAGGCAATAGGAAAAAGTGACTAAACGCGACTTTCTCGGCAAAAAACAATCAACAAAATAATACTAGCATGTCGTGAAACAAAAGATTTTAAGATTTGATATGTTAGATATCATCAGTAAGTGCTCTAAGGTTAAGCAGATTTGTTTTTATAATCATAAAATTAGAGTATACTTGATACGGTAAGACAATAAACTCAACTTATAGCTAACTTTGTGTTTCCTTTGATTTTGATGAGTTCTTGTTCATATTCCATAAGTTGAACGCGATTTTGTTTTAGGTCTATTTAACCAGACGTGAATCTAATTTACTCAGCAAATGTTTAGTAGGTTTTTCTTATTTTTCTTTTTTTATTCTAGATATTAATTGCATATATTACTCCTATATACATCTATCTATACTAATAAACCAGAATAATTTACAAGTCCTATAAAGCACACTATGCATTTAATTTGCTGATGTGTCTCTTCTATGATTGGTCGAGTGTTTAATGCGTACAACTTCTTGATGCAATACTAAAATCCGCTCCTCATTGTTTTAGTTTTGTAAGGTATTCAATGCCATTAAACAATACATTCAATCTATACGCTTCTCTTCAACTCATTCAAAAGAATGCATATCAGTTTCATATCAAACCTAATGAAAGCGAGTTTCAAAATCAATATTTCATATCAACAATTCTTTATGATTTCGAATTATATCAATCAACCCACATTCAGAAAACAACAACAGATTCAAAAATCAGGCAATGGAATAGTCGGTAAGTACCTATTTAATTATAATATTAGGGTTTCAAATTATTAGTTCAGATATTGGAATTATTTAGTTTTGATTCAATTATAGTGATTCTAATTGATATAGTAATTGAATTATGTGTTTCTTTGATTAGCGTGTGTTGATACTTGATTGTTCTTACTAAATCGATTTTGATTTTGATTTTTTTAGGTTGTAATTAGAACTAGAACTACAAATCTGATGTTGAAAGATTATAAGCATTGTAATCACACTATATATAAGGTCTCTCTCTTTCTTTAAATCACATGTTACATTGTGATTAGATATAAAACATCCTTTAATGTGTTTTTATAACAGGTTGTCTAAAAAGGTGTCCTGTGTGTGATTTAAAAAGACGTAGAAGTCACTTTTTGGTTTAAACTACTGCATTCTTATTGTAAACTTTGATTTCAGAGAAAAAAATGGATCAATATATATGCACATTAAGTGAAATGAAGGTTCTTTTGTCTAGATTTGACTCGAGGTTAGATTTTCTATCTTTTCAGTTTTGAGTTTCATGTATGTTTACTTATTTCATGGACAAAATCATGTCATTTTATTTTAGCGGAAGTCGATACAATTTCTATCAAAAAATTGTTTATTCATGTATGCGTATTGACTTGCTCTTAATTTTAATTTAATGATGTGGATGATTAAACTAATACCTATTGTACAACTTACAAGGTACACTTTTTATTTTGGTGCAGTTGGCCAGCTGGTTTGGTAGTTTGCTAAGTTTTCAGGATGCTATGTTGTTGGGAGTGCTGTTCCGAAGGAACAGGTTCGTGCTTTTGACATTTTAGCATACTTTATACTTTGGGCTTATGGTAATGTATTGTAAATTAAAGTTGAGTAATCTACGTTGTTTTGGTTTAATGTTATATATTAAAGTGGCCACTATTTTAGTTATTTGTATTAATAAAACACGTCACCTATGTTTTGTTGTTGTCGTCGTCGTTTAGGCAGAGGCATACACACTTTCAAGTTCAAGGGATGTATTTCGTAATCCATTAAATCTCTTTTTTATGATCAAAATTCAGGCAATCCATGCCGATTATTAAGTAGACGAAACGCCTTAACGAGAAAATAGTTTCGAATTGCTTTAAGAAAACATGGTGAATGAGTTTTAAGTTTTTAGTGCATACCAGGTGTTTAATGTTAAGATATCATGTAATACTTTCACCTATAAGGTAACATTAATTAACATCTTTAGTTTCATTATCTACTTCTGTAACAATCTTATACTAGAATTTTTGATTTTACAAGGCAGAGCGGTGCTATTTTAATAGAAAATCTAGAAATCATCAACGGGCTTTCAACCGAACAGCGAAAGAGGCTAACAATTAATGTTAAGTTAGTTGGAAACACGTCTATTATTTCATGTATAAGCCCACATCGGGACTTGATGAAGGAGCAGCCGCTATAGTCATGAGAATGGTGAGAAACAAGATAGACACAGGAAGAACAGCGGCCTCCCATACATCAGCCAAGTATCGACATCTCTGATGCTTTTGATGAGGTAAGATTGTATCAAATACGCATATAATGTTGTCAGTCTCAAACTTAACGAAACTAATTGCCAATTCCTTTTTCTATATACTGTTATTTCTCTTGAAAAAAGGAGGTGAGGAGATATATGTTGGTCCATTGGTACGCCATTCTTCTCACTTAATCAAGTACACTGAGGTCAGTATCATCAACATGTTAAAATATATGATAAAACCACACATACAGTTGAAATATAAAATTAGAATGCAATTCATTCATTTCCTAATTATGTTGTTTGGTGATTTTTTCAGGCGAAATAAACAACTAATCAAAGAAAGTTGTAAACCGATACCTTCTAACATAGAGTTCCGAATTCAGTATTGACAATCTTTTTGGACACAATGTATTGCATGTTTATGGAAACAACATTGGTCATATTGTCAAAACTCTTCATACACTATTGTGAGGTTCTTATTCAAAACCGTCATAGCTTTGATGCTTGGCACAATCTTCTGGGATATGGGGTCTAAAACGTAAACAGTGAGTGTTGATTAACACTGAATATATAAACAATTGACGAACATTCTATTAACCTTTTTTTTCTTTTTCTTTTAGGAGAAGCCGACAAGATCTTTTTAATGCAATGGGTTCCATGTACGTTGTTATACTATTCATCAGAGTACAAAATGCTACATTAGTGCAACCAATCATTTCAATTGAATGAATAGTCTTTTTTAGAGAAAGAGCAGCTAGGATGTATTCAGCTTTGCCATATGCTTTTTGACAGGTATAATATTTAATTTCTAAAGATACTTTTTCGCCGTTCGACCCCTTTTGTGTTACTAATTTGTTGTGTGTTATGCAGGTTGTGATAGCAACCCATGTATATTTGTTCAGACTGTCGTTTATGGGATTATTGTATATGCATTGATTGAATTCGTGTGGACAGTAGTCAAGTTCTTTTGGTAGCTGAAATGACCAACACTATAGGTATGTGCCATTGAGGTTTTCAAACCCTGGACATTTTCAGCATATTAAAGACATGTGCCATTCAGGTTTGAATTTTTTCGCTCCTAATATGCAGATCATAGTTTTTTGAAAACCAAAGCATTGATATTGAAACAAAAAAATGGGGATCCCGGTATTCAAGGACTGGGTTTCGTTAATGGATGGTGGTAAATGATACCCATGTATCTCGGGATATTATTAGTTGGTTTTGCATGAATTTAAAATATTTTAAAAAGGTGATTGTTTAATTATTTTCCTAAATTATTGGGAAGTTTTGAATTTAAAGAGAAAATGTTATACGCAGTTACGGGGTCTAAGTCGATTGTTAAAGTTTTCATCGCAGGTTAATCATTTTCTTTACTTATAGTTGTAGCTATGAGGTAAGGATGGGTACAAGATGGTTAAGGAGGTGCTTCTGAGCAGAACAACAATGCTAATCCACAAAGAGTGTCATACCCTCAAAAGGTTCAATACCTCAACTCTATCTGGTTTTTCTATATGCTTGATTAGTGTCAAAACGAGTTTTTTTTACGATAAATCAAATATTATATGGGTTATTTGGGATTGCTTATTGGATAATAGTTAATAAGTTAATAACTTTTAGGGGTTATAAAACTGCTTATATAGGTTTTTTGGGATTTCTTAGTAACACAACTACTTTCATCAGTTCATGGGTTGTTTAGGGTTCATTATTGAAACTCCTTATAAGGGTTGTTTGGGACTACCTATTAGAAAAACTGCTTATAGGCTATTCAGGATTTCTTATTTATTTTGTTAACTAGGATAGTTGTGGAAATGTAAGCTATTAGCAAAGGATTATACAATAGTTATCAAAAATAGGTGGGCTATCAAAAGGTGGAAAAGACGATACATGCATGTTTGTTATTTTAATACCTACAAATCAAATTATTTATTGTATCATTGACATATTACTTATTATTCCTTTCAATAAATAATGAAACATATTTACATTTGTTGTTGTTTCATAATTTATTCACAGAATCTGAAATGGTCGAGTTTGTGTTTGTGGCTTATGGCTGAATAGGCTTTGATTGGTGCTGATATTCAGGAGGTAATTGGGAGTGCTATTGCTATTCAGATTTTGAGCTATGGTGTTGTGCCTATTTAGGTGGTGTTGTCATCACTGCTTCTGATTGGTTTATGTTTTGTATTTGATAATTGTTAGAATTAGTTACTTTCTTTAGTTTATTTATACTCATATAGTGGTCAAAGAAAAGTGAACCCTTTGTTATTTACTTAGTATTAATTTATATAAAAATAGAGACCCGTTCTACATGTCAATACAGGCGACAATGAAATTTTTAGTAATAGGAAAATCCTTAAATTTCAAAAATAATGAGGGTTCAAGTCCATCTATCCACAAGAAGATGGTGTTTAATGGGTCAAGAATTTATTCATTGTCAGTTAAGCCACTATATGATATCAGAATGTTACATCCTTCACACTTGGTATTTGTTTAGTTATAGCAGTAGCAATTCAGGTGGTGCATCTAGAAAATTAAACATTAAGAGAAGACCTTGGGAGTTTTACGGGTGTTTGGAATTGACTATTTAAAGTGTTTGTATGCTAATAAGTTTTTTGATATCTTACATAATTAGTTTTAGGTGTTTGGATAGATGCAAAGTAATTATCGTTATGTGGTTATTTGCAAGGCTTATTTAGAGGATGTTTGGGATTGTTGTTTTAATCTTATTATATGCATATGCCAAATGCTGCTTTGCGATACTTCACTCAAAATGTAATCCAAACACCCCTCTAAATGTTCGAATGAAATCTGTTGTATTAGCGTGACTTGCTTCAATTCGAGGTGTTTGGGATTGTGTTTTCAAAACTGATTATGTGTGTGTTTGGGGTGTTCGGTTTTTAGTATCCTATTTGTATGTGTGTATCTTCATAACTTGACTTGGTAAATTTTGTAGTCGGAATTAAAATGAATGCGAGTAGATCATAGACACAAACTATTTTATAAATGTTGTGAATGTAGTTTCAGGAATAAAGAGGGCGATGTAGGGACATATATTATAGCCGGAGAAACCGTAGCAGAAGCAGGGATCGGTCTAATAGAGACGGTTGTCCAACCTGGAAAGCCATATAAAAGCTTATAAAGAAAAACAAAAAGGAATTTAATGAGCAAGGTGAGCGTGAAAAATCATTGATAACTCGAATATGGTCAATCGAGGATGAGGTAATTTACATCAATTTCCTAAAGTATTACGGAGTACATAATATGTTTTGGTTTCTTTGTTCATTACCTTTTTCTGAAACATCGATAGGGTAAACCAAGAAATGGAAGCATATGAACGTGATTATTATCTCAATCGTACTGCTGAGCTCAAATACTTTGGTGACATGTTAACAACCAGGTAACTTTTAAATGTAATACTTTGATTTTCGTACTATTTTTAGCAAGTGAGCTTTCGTTCACTCACACCCTCACATTATAAATATGAAATTAGAATCTTTTTCTGCCCATCTGAACTCATTCTAGATAAATCTTAACCTATTTACCCCGTTTCATTTTTTGTTGTCCCTTTAGCTTAGCCATTTGACCCATTAGAGATACGACATAAGATGAACACTCAGATACAATTCAAACTTATAGTTTTTTTTTGGCATCTGAACTCATCATATATGAAGGCAACCTATTTGACCTGTTCAAGTTTTTGCTAGCCTATTAGAGATGCAACATAATACAAATTTGACCCAATCTTATACTGTTTCCTTTATGCATTGTTTTTTGGAGGGAGGAAATGGTAATGGGGCTAACACGTTTGTATCAGTTACTATTAAGCTACTTTTGTTATGAATATGGCTTCATGAAGAATTGAAATTTATATGTTAGAAAGGGATCCTTTGTGTTATGCATACATATAATCTATAACCATAGCAAAAGCGCCTTTTTGTTTGAATTTATTTAAATCTATTATTAAGATCAGTAGATTAATTATGCCTTTTGTTTTGTAATCTGTGTCAATTATGTTTTTTGTGTTGTCATTTGTTAATGTTACTCAATGAATCTTATCACACTCTTCATATCCTTGTGTTGCAGTGTTCGGTTCATAGTGAAGTTGACTCTATGGCTATCTGCTGGTCTTCAAATGCTCCCCAATATCCATTATGCTCAGCTATGTTTATATTTCTAATGTCATTCAACCAACTATACTAATGCATCCCTTTTGTTCTTATACAATTGACCAATCAATATGTGCAATCAAAGAAAGAAAGATTTTAAGCCGATATATGATGCAAGAGCTCATTCTTTTAATTACTTGTAATAAGACCAAAGTGTGACTAAATATATACTTTTTCGGTTTTCAAAACTAATTTTAACTACATGTTAATAATCTCTTCTTATGTCTGTGATGTTGTTCATATGGTCGATTGTTAGAGTCAAAAAGCCGGCTTTTAATGTCTGTGGCCTACCAGATTTTTATTCCGGTGGGAGGCAAAGAGCCTCATGAGTGCTAACACGTTTAGAGTAAGTATCTAATTTAATTTATTTCAAGTGAACCTGTCTTTAATGTGTCACGAAGTTTAGTCTGTGGTCATTGTCTTTAAACATTTCCCAAATATGCGATTATTTTGGAATCAAGTACTTTCTATTGTTTAATCTTTCCACTTAGGTTTTGAGTCAATTAAAGCTATGTGAATGTAGATTCAGGTAAGTCGTTGCAAAATCATGTCCATATTGAAGATTGGTTGATTATGCAAGTGAGGTTGTGTAGAATAGAAACCATGTGATGTTTGGTGACGAAGTCTGATACAAAATTCGAAGCAAACAATTTGATCATCCGAGTTTTAGTAATATGTGTTTGGAAGTAGGTTTGGTGTATGGTGTGAGTAAAATATTTGCAGGGGAGCAGGGTGTTTGGAAGATTGGGTGTATTGAAATAAAAGTTGATGTTTGAAAAAAAAAAAAAAAAAAAAAAAAAAAAACCTTGAATTTCATGTTTTTATTACTATTAGGTGATGTTTGAAGACATATACTAATTCTATTTGTATGCATATTATTTGAATGTCTCATTTGTTTTTGGTGATTGGTATAATTCTTTTATTAGATGCTTTTAACGTAAAAACTAAAGGGCACAAATGACAAATTGATAGGAAAATAATGTACCGGTTTAGTCTTAATATCCAACATCCATATGCTGTTAAATCATTCTCAGTTTGTATTGCTTTTAGGCCATTGGATTGATACACCATCTCTAAAGATGCGACTATTTGAGATTCCTTTTGTATTTAAATCTTTGTACTCATTCTTTGATTTCCCAACTCTATATCTACTTTTACATTTAGATATTTGTGATTAACATATGTCATTGTAATAATTATCGTGAGATTGTTGTTTCTCATCATTTTTGCATACACATGGTTTATAAGCTTTAAGGATGACAAATTGCTTTTATACTGGTAGAAAAACTTATGGCGTAGCCACGTAGGGGTTCACTAACTTCAGTTAAAGACCATAGAGTGGGTCTATTACATACTTTTGTGCAAACATCCTGTAATAATACCTTTTGAAACAACTTTCAACCCATCCAACTCATTGCACAAATAGAACTTTCTAGGTGTACTTATTTGATCTGTTGTAATTTAAATCTTGCACGAGTATATGTTTCGTAGTTAAATGTTGGAGATGAAGTTTTCTTCATTTGTAATACCAACATATCT
This sequence comes from Artemisia argyi, assembly GCA_030686995.1. Classification (NCBI taxonomy): domain Eukaryota; kingdom Viridiplantae; phylum Streptophyta; class Magnoliopsida; order Asterales; family Asteraceae; genus Artemisia; species Artemisia argyi. The sequence goes on along the minus strand of CM060702.1, from coordinate 12,077,754 downwards.
ATGTTATGCCTCAGGATTGCTACTGTTAAAGACCAGAGAACGCAGTGTCGATACTTGGAGCAGTTGGAAAACGTAGGCAGCCGTGATATTTCTCTTGTGTAGCTTGCAGCGAACTTTTTTATTTTGTATATGGATAGTGAAATAGATGGACAATGCCAAAATTTTCTTTCTACTTACAATTAGTTGTATCAATTTGATTATTAGACCCTTTATGTGTTTGATACATTGGTACGAAGAAATTTAGGCTAAAACTTTTACTAATGATCCAATGTGTCAAAATTTTCATCCAAAAAGGCTTAGGTGTACACTTAATTAACTATTGGTTTATTAAAATATTAAGGGTTATGATGGAATTATGTGCACGGTATAACACATAACTAACATTTGTTATTGATTTTACTTATCCAAATATTTTGAGTAACATAAATTGATCCAACATACTTTCAAGAAAAGGCCATACTTGCTACCACAAATAATGTCATGGACACCATAAACGATCATTTGTTGCACACATACTTGCTCCAATATATTATCACGGGGGGATTACATTATCAAGCACAAACTCATTTTACTTGCACTTTTTATTTTTATTTTTAATTTATTAGGTGCTTACGGAATGAAAATTGGCTTATCACTTCATTAACGCTCATTACATACATTTGTTTTACAAGACCATTAAAATTGTAGGCGACTATTTATGGACGTTTATTATATTAAACGTAACAAACACAATTGTATATAAAATCATTAACTTATTACTTATTATTCCATTTAAAAAATAATTTAACCTGTTTACATTCGTTGTTGTTTCATACTTAATTCACACACTTAATTTCTTAATGCATAATTTATTAAAAAATTTCCATGATTCCACGGGTCTATATATGTTCGTTTTCATAGTAATAATTACAAAAATCGTCCTATATATGTCTGTTTCGTCTGCTACGACAATAAACAAGAGTCAGGGCCAATCACTTTTAAAGGCTGGTTGGTATCTGTCATTCTTTCGCGTCCAGATTTCATACATGGACAAATATAGGTTGTAGTTTACCAGGGTAAAATATGTTTAAAGGTTGTCATTTGTGATGAAGATGGTTATATGTCGAAAAGTACTACAACCGTTATATACAAAGAAGTACTTCATAGTCTATTATCAATGTTCAATAGGTAAGACATGTATTATATCATTTTTAAAATTTACATATGCTCTTATCGACAACTAACTATTAGTTAGTTTTTTTTTTTTTTTTTTTTTTTTTTTTTTTTTTTTTTTTAATTTAAACTTTTAGGTGTTCATAGGATGAACATGGACTACTCCAGTGTTTGACATTGAATGGATACTTTGCCTCTTGAAGACTATCTACCGGTTAGACAAGAAGATATATGTTGTTCATCAAGACCATCAAAATTGGAGATCACGAGGCAATGGACGTTTATTAAATAGATATTTACAAACATAGTAGTTTATAGTATCATTGACTTATAACTTATTATTCCGTTCAAAACGTTTGTTGTTATTTCTTACTTAATTCACGCTCTTAATTTCTTGATGCATAATTTCTTTAAAAATCCCGTGATTCCACGGGTCTATAAGCTAGTAGTGTATATTTTTTAATAGTAATATACAACGTTTGATGCACATGATACAAACACATGTCAACTATATTCAAATGTAAATGCTAACAAATAACATAATTATGATTAAGTGTTTATCAAACTGTCGGTTATGTTTATTTTTTGTTCATATATGTGTGATGAAGATAACATTTGTTTGTATGGTGAGAAAAGATATGTTAGATCGATGTGATGCACTCAATTCTCAAATTAAATGCTACAACTTTGAAATTTTTTGTATTACGTGATCTTTTATGTTTTCTCAGCAAATACCAAATTATATTTCTATTTAAAGAATTGATTTGCATAAAATGATAGAGTATAATACTCCTACCACAATTACGATATTCCTGAAACCAATTGTATGTTTATTCGAATGTCATTTCTACCAACTAAACACGTACTATTAATAAAATTTTGTAAATGTTTCCTTATGTGATAAAGATGCTATAAATTAAATAAATAAGTTGTCGGGTGAACATGCCATGTATTCAAATGATTAAAGAAAGAAAAAAAAAAAAAAAAAAAAAAAAAAAAAAAAAAAAAAAATCCATACAATTGAAGTAGACATAAAAAAAAAGTTGAAGGAAACACATTCAAATGATTTTTTTCTAATTGAAGTAGACATAAAATAAAAAATAAATCAAAAATTTAAGAGTTCATATTAACTTTTCTAAAATAACACGGTAACAATGTGAAGGTATACATAATTACTTGCCACCTTAGAAAACTTGATACTATCTTAAGACGCATCATCCATCTACAATGACGTATATAAGGTATGGGCATTTTATCACTTTCGACGATGTGGGTTTCGACTAGTTTTAACATATGTTATGGTAAATGACCAATTTTAGCAGATTATATAAATGTTCTTGATACTATATAACATAGCAATTGCAAATTTGCAATAAAACGATTGATGAACTATTTTATTGAAATAAAACACTCTTGTAGCCATTGTGTTAATGTATTGAAACTTTGAAAGTCGAAGACTTCAACATGTCATCTCACCGAAAGCCGCAAGCGCAAGACCATAGGTGAACCTCTTCCGTAGATTAACCATACAACATAACACCAAATAACATAGCAAATCGTGAAACAAAATGTTTTATCAGATGATTGTCTTAAAGTGTATTTAGCTTGTCACTTTTTCACTTTGTTGAGTAATCTATTACTTTTATGCCGCCGTTCTAAAAAAAATGAACGGACTTTTAAAATCGGTCTTTGTTGGATATTGGAGGAATTGGAGATAAATATGTATTTCAATCTTTGGGTGTAATAAGTATGACGTTGTAAAGAGATTTTATTTTTTTTTTCATTGTTTGAATATTTTATATGGTTATAATATTTTATTTTGGTTTGCAATGAAGATGTGGGGCTATAAATATTAGGGGTGAGCACGGTTTAATTTAAGACAGTTTTTTAGCACAACTGAAATATTCGGTTTTACAAAACCCAAAATCACAAAAGCGAACATTCTCGGTTTGACTTGATAATGATCAAACAACAATATTAACATGTCGTGAAACAAAAGATTTTAGATTTGATATGTTGGATATTATCTATAAGGGCTTTAGGTCACAAAATAGCAATTAATTTTTTTCAAAGTTAGTATGTGAACGATAAAAACTAAAAAGTATCATTAAATGTAACAAATTTTCATGAAATGTTTTAATATGAACATTTTGATGTGTTATTATACTAGAAACTGACATGTGTCACTATTTTTAACGTGAAAACACATCAAACTATGCATATTGGAATAATTTATAAAAGTTCGTTGTATTTAATGATATTTTTTATAGTTCACCTGCTAAGATGACACTTTGAAAAAAGTTTGTTGATATTTTGTTGAGTGTTGATATATAGACCTACAAGATAGACCTACTAATAGACCTAATCCATTTATTTCATGACAAGTGTTAAACACTAATTCTCTCTCATCATTATTCACCAATTAATTTTTTAAATTAACCAATCAAATCTTTAGGTCTAATTTTAGGTCTTAGTTTTAGGCATACAATTCATTTTCCTATTTTGTTACCTAAACTCTTATTAATAAGAGGTTTTGCTAACTAATGCCCATTGGACACATGCTAATGTTCGAATGGAAAGTTTTTGTGTATTTAAAAAGAAAATGTATCTAAAAGTAGTAATCTATAATTAATGTTCATTAAACACATTTTTTTAATTAAAAAGAAAACAAATATTTATTGAATACACTTTAACATATGCCCTGGACACATGTTAAAAGTGGTATATGGTTAGCAAAACCATTTTCAAGTGTATTTAATACAGTAAGACAATAAACTCAACTTATATAGCTAACTTTGTGTTTACTTTAATGAGTTCTTGTTCATATTCAATAAGTTGAGCGTGATTTTGTTTCGGATCTATTTAGACAGACGTGAATAATTTACTCAGCAAATGTTTAGTTGAACGTGATTTTGTTTTACAACCTATGATGCATGTGGCACAAACACATACCAACTATATTCAAATGTAAATGCAACAAAAGACCTAATCATGATTAAATGTTTAGTTACAAAGTTTGTTAATGCATATTAACTGTCGGTTATGTTTAATTTTAGTTTAAACATGATCATTTGGGGTGATTAGCTCATATGTAGCTACCATTTGTTTGTATAGTGAGAAAAATATAAGTTAGATCAATGTGACGCATTCAAGCAAATATTTTTGTATTCCTAAGAATGTGTTGATTTTATGTTTTCTCACTCTCACCAATAACTAGTTGTGTTTTTATCCGAATGCCATTTCTACCAAGTACCAACTAAACACTATTAATAAGATTTTGCAAATGTTTCTTTACGTGATAAAGTTACGAAAAATTAAATAAATTATAAAACTCTTATGGTTTTGTTGTTTAAATTTTATATTTAGTCATATTACAATAAAGGATAACTAAATGAATATACAACAATTTTATCAATTTATATTTTCAGTCATTTTTCTTTATTAAGTCTTAAATAAAACTACTTTTATATGACTTTCTGAATTCAGTTTTTTCATATTAAATCAAGTTTAACACCATCTTAACTAGTCGCGGGGAGAGCGGCCCATGTACGTTTTTTTGTTTTTTTAATTATTGTTATTATTTTTTTTGGAACGGTGACCCATGTACGTTGATGGAAGCACATTTAAATGACTTTGTATAAAGCAATACATTTTAAGCAGACATAAAAAATTTAAGAGTTCATATAAACTTATCAGAGATTGCTCTAACTAACGTCTACTTCACGTAAATTTAAGCAACCTCTGAAAACTTGATGCTAATCTTAAAACGTATAATCCATATACCATGTGGTATATAAGGTAGTAGCATTTCATCACTTTTACCAATGTGGGATTTGACCAGTTTTGAATGTTGTATAACTTATGTTATGGTAAATGACTAATTTTGGCAGATTATGTGATTTTTCTTGGTCTATTCTATACTATCACATATTATGGGCATGTTTGGCAAGAGGCTTATAGGGGCATGATCTTTTAAAATAAACTGACTTATAAAATAAGTCTCGTTTGTCACACATGCTTATGGAGGTTTATGGCTTATAAAATAAGCCACAACATCCATAAACCCAAACCTAAAAAATGGGGCTTATAGGGATTTATGGATAGTTAAATTACTTAAATGCCCTTAAAGTATAATGAATTATCACGTAAAAGTTGTAAACAAACGTGAATTTAATTTGATGTACTTTTATGTGATTTTACATCATAAGTTTCATCTCCAACTAATTAGCATAGCTTTATAAAAATATAAGCTTCAACTTTCGGCTTATATTATAAGCTCAGCTCCAGCCTATTGCGCCAAACATACTCATAGTAATTGCATTGAAAAAGATTGTTGATCTATTGTGTTGAAATAAAACGATCTTGTAACCATTGTGTTAATCCATTGCAAATCGAAGACTTGAACATCTCATCTCAAATAATTGTCTTAAACAATATTTAGCTTGTCACTTTTCTTTAATCTATTATTTTTTCTTATCAAATGAACGAACTTTTAAAATAGGTCTTTGTTGAATATCAGAGAAATTGGAGACAAATAAGTGTTTAAATCTTTGGCTGTAATAACGTTTGACTTTGTAAAGAAATTTTAAGGGTGCGTTTGGTATCCTTTGATCAATCACAATCGGTATGACTATGAGTATAAAGTGGGTCCCTCCGGTATGATAGTTCCATTGGAGGCAAAAGGGCAAGGTATGGAGTATGCTATATATATGACTATCATAGAAATTTTTTGGATTTGAAGTGATAAAACAAACATCTTGTATCGGAATGAAAGTGGGTCCCTCATTCCGATTGTGATTGATCAAAGCATACCAAACGCACCATAAATTTTTCATTATTTGAATATATTAAGTACATGGTTTGAGATTTTGATTTTGGTTTGCAATAAAGATGAGGGGTTGTAAATATTATGCATGGGCACGATGTGATTTGGGTCGGTTTTTTTATCAAAACCAAAATCGAACTGAGATATCCAGTTTTACAAAACCCTAAATCGAGACCGATCAGTTTTGGTCCAGTTTTCGGATATTTCGGTCTACAGCCGTTTATATTTTGGCCTTGGACAACGCATACCAACAACTTGTTTTATCTAAGAAAATTTTTAATTATTATGTATTTATTTATCAACAAAAAGTCTAATAATGTTATCCCAAATTTCAATACATAAATATTTATAGATGAAACACACACATACAAGTAAAAATACATCGTATGTTCATAACACACACATAAACAATTCGACAAACACATTTCAAATCCTCTCACAAAACCAATACTATGAATTTGATTTATCTAGTTATTTTTTATATTATATCATATATATGATAATCGGTTCGGTTCGGTTTTTAATTTTGATTTATGAATAAAATCTCAAACCGAACCCAAATCTTTGGTTTAAGAAAGTAAAAACCAAACCATCAACTTTTAGTTTTGGTTGGTTATTTCAGTTCAGTTTTTTCCGGTTTTCGGGTTTCATTCTCACTTAACTAGGGGTGTTCATCGGTTCGGTTTTCGGTTAATCAATTTATTCGGTTCGGGTTGTTCGGTTAAAAAATTTTTTGGGTCATAACCGAAAATCGAACCGAACCGAAAATATCTGTAACCGAACCGAAGTTCGATTCGGTTATGGGTCAAACCCGAAAACCGAAATTTCTACTTGAATTACACTATTTATATATATTTTTTTAAATTTAATTATATATATTTTTGGCAAAAAAAAATTCAAGCATAAAAAAGTGTTTTTTATATTAGTATAAAATTTTAATGGACATTTTTTATATATAAAATAATATAAATATATATAAAAAAAAATATTTATTTATATAAATTTGGTTTTCAGTTCAGATAGCCAAACTCATATCCAAACCGAAAACCAAATTTTTAATTCGGTTTGGTTTTTGATTTTCGGTTTATTCGGTTTATTAACCGAACCATGACCCCTGCACCCAACTTAACAAAAAAGAAAAAAGCAAATCATCCGGAAGCCTAGAATTCTAGAAACAACTCCAATGGGCCAAGAAATATAGTGGACTGGGCCTTGTCCTTAGGTCATTTCCCTTAATAAACGAGAGGTTATATATTTACCAAAGTAGGGTTTCACCTCTTTGTTCAGTCACCACAGAAGCAGCCGCACTTCCATTTCCCAGGTTCATCTTCCTTTCATTCCTTGAATCATATCTAATTTCTTTAATCACTTACATTTTTATAACTTTTAAATGATAAGCTCATAATCTATAAAAAGTAAAGCTTATTGCCTCTTTTTTTTATCAAAATCAAATAAGCCCATAAGCCGGCTACTTATTTTATGGCCTAAAACTGAAGAATAAGCTGATAAGCTGCTTGTTTAGTTTAGGTTGATGAGTATTTGACTATGATTTATGTCATGTTTTAATGTGCTGATTTGTATGAATATTAAGGTAAAGGAGGAGGAGAATGTCGCACAGGAAGTTTGAGCACCCCAGACACGGTTCCCTTGGATTTCTTCCTAGGAAGCGTGCTGCCCGACACAGAGGGAAAGGTAGTATAACTCATTGTTTTTATATTTGGATGTCTTTTGTGTCTTAAGTCATAGAGGGATTCTAGCTTGATGCTTTTTTTTATTGCGTTTAGTGGTTATTGAATTGACGTGCCCGATATCATTTTATTTGGACGTGGTTTGTGTGTTATGTGATAGATGGATTATAGCTTATTAGCTTGTTTATCCAGCTTATGAGCTTATTTGATTTTGGAAAAGCCCATAAGCTCTATTTTTGGAGCTTATCAACATCACCTTATTGGCTTAAGCCAATAAGCTCAACTAGATATAAGCTCTAAAAAATGAGCTTATTGGCTTTTCCAAAATCAAATAAACCCATAAGCTGGATAAACAAGCTAATCCAAACAACCCCATAATATGTGTTATTTGATAGATGGATTATAGCTTGGGGGTGTTTTGGATTAGCTTGTTTATCCACCTTATGAGCTTATTTGATTTCTGAAAAGCCCATAAGCTCATTCTTTGGAGCTTATCAACATCACCTTATTGGCTTAAGCCAATAAGCTCAACTAGATATAAGCTCTAAAAAATGAGCTTATTGGCTTTTCCAAAATCGAATAAGCTCATAAGCCTGATAAATAAGCTAATCCAAACACCCCCTGTAATATGTGTTAGCTGTTTGTTTTTGTAAATGTATGCATCTTTGAATCACTTTTTGTATGTATGCGTGTTTTATATAAATGGACTACCTTAATAAACTTAGGGTGGGTATGTGTTATACTTTGTTACCTAGCTTATGAGATTATGTTCTTTTTGAAAAAAGCTCATATTCTCAATCTTTCCGGATTATAAGCTTACCAAGTTGGTAAGCTCATAAAATGGAAAAATTACGCTTATAAGCATTTCAAAGTCATATAAGCTCGTAAGCTTTGTAAGAATAAGTAACACAAACACCCCCTTAATGTGGACTGTTTAGTTGTGGAAATGAATGTCGAAACAAAGGGACACAAATCTTTGTGCATCATACTATAAGGTCGAGCATGGTTGGAATTTCAGTAGTAACCCTCCGTTGGTCTAAATAAGATGTCTTTTGCTTACGGGTTGTTATTTCTACATTTTAAATGGATTGTCTTTTGAACATTAATTGTGATCGTTTTACCTTTTGAAAATGAATGTCTAAACAAAGGAACACATATCTTAGCGTATCGGACTTTAAGGGTGAGCCTGATTAGAAATTCAGTGATGATTGGCGTTTGTCCAAATAATATTCTGATGGTAACTTACCTCAAGATATATACATTTTGAAAAAAGAAAATGAAATTGACCAATAGTAACAGTTTTTCGAAGTAGTCATCATAATAATGGGTTTTCAACTTGTTATTACCTTCCTACGACACCTTTTTTTTTTATCACAAAGTAGACTGTCCTCTTTAACGTAAAGTGGTATCTGTTGCGAATTATCATTTATTCTACAATTAAGTAAAGTTACTTATCATTCTTTTTTGCAAAATTTGTGTTGCAGTGAAGGCTTTCCCCAAAGATGACCCAACCAAACCATGCAAGCTAACTGCTTTCTTGGGTTACAAGGCTGGTATGACCCATATCGTCAGAGAGGTTGAGAAGCCCGGATCAAGTAAGTTGTCTTAAATAGTCAAATACTTATAAATTTTGTGTTAACTAATTGTGCCAAATGCTTTTTTGCTGACCTGTGTTTGTTTTTTAACTGCAGAGCTTCACAAGAAGGAGACATGTGAGGCTGTTACCATCATCGAGACCCCTCCCATGGTGGTTGTTGGTGTGGTGGCTTACGTCAAGACCCCACGTGGTCTTCGATCTTTGAACACCGTTTGGGCTCAACATTTGAGTGAAGACGTGAAAAGGAGATTCTACAAGAACTGGTGCAAGTCCAAGAAGAAGGCTTTTGCTAAGTACTCGAAGAAGTTCGAGTCTGATGAAGGAAAGAAAGACATCCAAACCCAGTTGGAGAAGATGAAGAAGTACGGAACTGTCATCAGGGTTTTGGCTCACACTCAGGTAAACGAACTGTCTTTAAGTCTGCAATATATTAATTTCATTATCCAAGATTAAAAAGTTATGTTTATGCAAGTCTTGACGCTTTTTTTTTTTTGCACAGATAAGGAAAATGAAGGGATTGAAGCAAAAGAAGGCCCACCTTATGGAGATCCAAGTTAATGGTGGAACAATTGCTCAAAAGGTGGACTTCGCTTACGGGTTTTTTGAGAAGCAGATCCCAATTGATGCTGTTTTCCAGAAGGATGAGATGATTGACATCATTGGTGTGACCAAGGGTAAGGGTTATGAAGGTGTGGTTACCCGTTGGGGTGTTACTCGTCTTCCACGTAAGACTCACAGGGGTCTACGTAAGGTTGCTTGTATTGGAGCATGGCATCCTGCCAGAGTTTCATTTACTGTTGCTAGAGCTGGTCAGAACGGATACCATCACCGTACTGAAATGAACAAGAAGATCTACAAGCTTGGCAAGACCGGACAGGAGTCTCACACTGCTCTTACCGAGTTTGACAGGTTTGATACTTCACATACTATTCTTATCTCCCAAGTTTGTTTGTTTATTGGCATACTTGTTACTCAATCTCTACACTTACTAATATTTACTCTTTTGCACAGGACCGAGAAGGACATCACTCCAATGGGTGGCTTCCCTCACTATGGTGTGGTGAAGGACGACTACTTGTTGATCAAGGGTTGCTGTGTTGGACCAAAGAAGAGGGTTGTTACTCTTCGTCAATCCCTACTTGCTCAGACATCCCGTTTGGCCCTTGAGGATATTAAGCTCAAGTTCATTGATACATCATCCAAGTTCGGGCATGGTCGTTTCCAGACTGCTGATGAGAAGAACAAGTTCTACAACCGTTCTAGTACCAAGGCTTGAAAAGGGTGATCTCTGTTTTGGATCGATTAGTTATGTTATGGTCAATGCAGAAGTATGATTGTTATCCTAATTTGAGTTTTGTTTCAAGTACTGTTTCTGAATGTTTGAAGAGAATACATTTTTGGATGGAGTTTTTCTTATTTTCTTTCTGGATGAAATACTTTTTTGGATTGTATCAGTAACTTAAAAGTCTTCAATACAACCTTATCTGGCATCGCTGGTTCATTAAACTAGGTTAATTGAGTTATATTATATCTTTAATGCATCAAATGGCTTAGGGCCTTAGGGGTATGATTAAATCAAACCAACTCACAAGGTCTCAGAATACTCGAAATCAAGTGCATTATTTGAGTTGAGCTCAAGTATCAGAATCCTCTTGTTACGCTATTCTTACAAGGTAACCATAGTTTCCAACTGTTTGTTGAGTAATTTACCGGGTTTAGACATACCACCACACAGACTCCCCTTTTCAAGATTTTGGTGTAGTCATTTAGGGTTCAAAGTTATTTTCACTTAGGAGTGATTGAACTCGAGACCACTCACATTTAATAATGATAAACACGAGTCATTTGTCTACCGTCTAAGTGCTCACATCTAACCAAGCTGATCAAAATTAACCTTGATAATATTGTTATTGATATGCTTATAGCTAACACTAATAATCCAGTCAAACCAAATTCAAAAGTATCACTAACTCAACCAAGATCAAGCTTAAACTCAAATTAACTCAATAACACTCTTAAATCTTAACTAGTACGAGTATTGCTGCATATGTTTTCCGACATTAGAATATAACACGTGCTTTTCAGTAATTACGGAGTATATCTCTTCATTTAAATCATCAATTTTTCCACACATCAAAACCATACAAGTAGCGGGACAAGTAGAAATGTTATGTAACATGAAACATAGTCTCCGAGCCAATACTCATTCCGTCCCAAAATTATTGTCTATCTTTTCATTTTGAGATGTCTTAAAATAATTGTCTATTTTTTATTTCAGTAAATCATAATACACCATGTCTAATAGATCAATAATAATAAGTAGCATCACATCAACAACTCTATTTCTTCTTCTTGCCCATAATCTTTCTGAACATCTTTCCTACGGACTTGAATCCCCCTCTAACTTCTTCATGCATTTGCAGATGTTGGTTCATCAAGGACTTGTTTCATCTTAAACATAGCAACCACTTAATGCAATCTGTAACGTGATATACTACAGTTTATCGCAAACCTTGTTTCATCTTAAAAATGCATCAAATTCCTTATTCATATAAAGAAACGGAGTGCACATAGTGACACACTAATAGCTTTAAAAAACAGAAAGTGCAATCATATTTCCCATATAACATTGACAACAAATCTATTTCAAATCGTTATCATGATTTGCTACAACTGTTGACTTTAAATGACCTCTTCCTGATCATTAAATATTCAAACTTTAAGATAAGCATGTACTTGCAGTCCTGAACAAACTTTCAACTTCAAGATAGTAAATGTTTGTCATTAACCTGGGTCCATAGAGCGCGTAGACCTGCTATTCCCGTGGGAGCTGCTGGTACGAGTTTGTTGGTCGTCAGTATCACCTGTTACAACAACAAATTGAAAACAGTTAGTGCAACTTGTTTATGAAATAACCATACCTATGGATGGACATTTATAACCTAGCCTACGCTGATACGCCAATATGATTTGTGAATAATCACTACTCTCCCGCAACGTATGTTGCACGTTATGCGCTGAGCTATTCAGACGCACCGAATTAAAAGAACATGAAGCAAAAGTACAACACGAATGGGCGCCAACGTAACATGGATAGTAAATTTAAATGTTACAAATAAATCGAGTACATCACCTTCAATAACACATGAGCCATGTCCGCTATCGAATAATGCTGGACTACATGATATTAAAAAACGTTAGCGCATCGTTGAAATACACCGACTGGTATATCTTTAATGGAGGACTCAAAAAAAAAAAAAAAAAAAAAAAAAAAAAAAAAAAAAAAAAGGCAACACGTATACATACCATCATGAATATGACCAGTGCATCAGCTACAGCAATGTTCGAGGTGGAGACTGTTTGAAGTCATCCTTAACAAATTGTCACCACCAGGGTGTAGGGGAGATATTCAAAACCCGCATAGTTTAACACAATTCCCAAACACATTCAATAAAACTAAAATCTAAAAAAATAATAATAATAAAAAAATAAAAATAAAAAAACAATTCAATATTTGAAATATTAATAATTTAAAACTAAAGTTAATTGCACGTCTTACATGCCATTTGAAGGTTAAACCCTGGTCTTTTATTCTTCTTCTCCACAGTCTTCTCACACAACCTGAAAAATGTGGCAGACAACCTTTTTTTGTCACACAACCTGCACATACAAAAGACGTTAGTTAGTATGCTTTGCAAACACCGATAAACAAATAAAAACATTTCATGAAACACAAAAGGAAAGCATAAATGTTATTGCAGTTTTTCAGCAGCCCTGAACCTTCCATTTATACCACCCCAAAATGTGTTACAAAAAAAGCCGAAACACTCCTGTACTGATACTGTTGCAGCAGACAACAAAAACAGGTTGCCCTGGCACTTGGATGCGTCTAATGCAGGAATATCATAATTGCTTCAACTGAATGTGATGATCGTACCGTTTCAAAAAACGACCCTATATGGTTAAAATTCTTAAGATTAGAATTTGTATGTTTGACCTTATTGTTAAATTAACCCAAAGAGGAAAGGGTACCTGAACAGGACCCGCTGCAATAAGAATTCCTCCAAGCAGAGTTCCAACTACACTGCCCCACTCTCACCTGAAACTTGTTTTTGTGTTGTAGTTGTAGTTTAAGTTTGATTTATAGTTCTCTCAAAACACTTTTATCTTTCACTGTCTGTGGTACCAATCAACTTGTATGTATCATTTCATATTATAGGCTTCACCCCGTAGAGATTCATTAGAACGGTAAATAGCACTTACGCTCTGGTTTATCGAGCTCGGTTGCGAAGTTTGAGTGAAAAATGGAAGAGAAAGTGAGGTACATTTCAACATGTGTTTATCCCTTTTGCTTTTGATACATTTGGTTTCCTAGCTTCGGAGGCAAGAGAGTTTTTGACTAGGGTACAACGGGTTGTGAAAAGTAATTTGTCGACCCTTAAGAAACAAAACTTCATTTTTAGTAGGATTGGGTTTGCTATCCAAAAGGGGGTTGCGGCGCAACTTGTTGCTCGCTTGCCTGCAGGGGCGGAGCCACTTCTATAGCAGCTGGGGGTGGCGCCCCCAACGAAAGTCTTGCGGACACACTAACTATGTAGGAAAAAAAAGTCAAATTGGTAGAAAAAATGTGTGGTGCCCTCATGAAAAAGGTCGAAAACGTAAAAAACGTTAAAAAAATGGATGAATACGTAAAAAAACAGACGAAAACGTAAAAAAAACGGTCGAAAACGTAAAAACAAACGAAAATGTAAAAAAAATAGGCGAAAATTTAAAAAAGACAAACATAAAAAACGGTCGAAAATGTAAAAAAATCTACCAAAACGTAAAAAATGGATGAAAACGTATGAAAACATACGAAAACGTAAAAAATGGATGAAAACGTAAAAAAAAAACAAACGAAAACGTAAAAAAACGGAAGAAAACGTAAAAAAAAACAGACGAAGTCGTAAATAAACAGAAAAAACGTAAAATAACGATCGAAAACGTAAAAAACATAAAAACGTACCAAAACATAAAAAAATTGACGAAAACGTAAAAAAACTAGTGAAAAAGAAAAAGGAAAGGAAAAAAAAGTATTTTAATAGCACAAAAAATACTAGTGAAAAAAAGAAAGAAAGAAAGAAGCACTTCAATAGCACAAAAACAAACGGTCTTTTTCTTGTAGATGAAGAGCTTATGTGCACCTCTTCTTCTGCAGACATGGTTTGCAGATGAAGAGGTAAAAGCTCTGAAAAAACAAACGACACCTTAGATTTCAACTATTAGTCCAACGAAATGAAACACACAAACTAACGTTTTCACATACAGGACCAATTTCTCAACAGAAACCAAAATGACAAACCTTACTATACCTGTGCATGACATTGCAGCTCATAAAACCACTTCCCAACGCAGCCAACAGCTGCAGTCGCATCCTGTAAACTGAAAAAAAAAATGAGATAAAAAAGAAATCCCGAAGAGGATCAAACTGAATTAAGACACACGGATTATTTTCTTTATACGCATACCCAAAACAGAAAAAATAAATCACAATAATTACGTTAACTTATTCCAGCGTTGAAGCTCTCCTTAATCCATTTGATGTTGAAGATCAAGCACGGATATGTGCAGGCTAGCAAAACACAATAAGAAATTATGGGCTGAGAATCCTACAACCATTTAGTCGCATAAGTAACAACACACACATCATGTTTAGTCAAAATCAAGAATAGTGACTGATCTTAAAAACATGAAATTTGATAAACAAAATAACAGAAATAACTTACAGCGAGGGTTGTGCTTCCTCGTCCACTTCTTTTCACAATCACATGATACCAAATCAAAACCCTAATTTCACTTTCTTTTTCTGCTGCAAGTCGTTGAACCTTGTCAAACAGAAATCAAATCTCCAAAGGAAGATAACAAAGATTAGTATAACGATTTGAAACAGCTATTAAAGCTCCAAATTACCATTGGGAACCATCATGACCTTCTCATCTCTTTTTGTACCCAGCCCATGTGTGCCAAAATACTTGCAAAGCCTTCAGTAGCGTTCCTATACATGGCTGCAGAAAGAAACATATGTTATTTGTTACCTATTATTATCCACAAAGAATTAAAAGCAATTTCGTTATTAAGATATATATATATATATATATATATATATATATATATATATATATATATATATATATATATATATATATATATATATATATATATATATTAACTGCAACAACTTCCATTGCTAGTTTTGTTTTTATTTCATCAAAATAGAATTTACATAGTGGTTGAAGGCAAACGGGCAACAAGCTGCGCCGCTAGCCCTTTTTGAATTGCAAAACTAACTCTTTTGAAAACTACATTTGTAGATCTATGTGTCATAACATTACTGTTCATAACTCGTTGGACTCTGTTGAGTAGTTTCACCGCCTCAGGTGCAAGGAAACCAAATGTATAAAACGCGAAAGGAATAAACACGTGTTGATTTTCAATGCACGTTTTTTCGTGTTTTGTCACTTTGCACGAGGCGGCTTTCAAAGCGGCATGTCCGGCTGTAAAACCCCGACTACTCAACCCCACGAGAGGAGAAACGCCGGTCAGATCCACACAAGCATGTTTCCCTCCAACCCATCCAAAAATCAAGCTTTATTAAGATATATAAAGCAATCAATACCAATAACCATAAGCTTAAACTTGATTGACTGCTATTTTATCACATCTAAACATACTAATCGAAATCAAATCATGACTGCTCACACACCCGAACCAAAAGCATCTTTATCACTAACTATATTTTCATAGTCACCTCGACATTAAAAGATTCAATGATACCAAGAACTAAAATAAGCGCCTTCTTCTTCCTAGCAAGTACTGGAAGCCATATTTTTTATACAGCACCTTCGTTACAAATACAACTATTGGGCCTCAAATATAAAGTGGGCTAAAGACGGAGTCCAGTAAGAAACAATTTTTTATAAGGTCGGCCAATCAGAAAGCACCGAATCGGTGCGCTATAATACTATATATAGGGAATTTTGTAATTTTAAATTAAAAAAAAAAAAAGGATTTGGAAGATCAGGGATCGACGGTGGAAGAAAATATGGATTTGGAATTGGAATTTGAAGGAGAAGATATTACAGATGTTGAAAATAAAGAAGAAGAAGAAGACTGTGAAGAGTTGCAATTTCCAAGGCCTACTAGTTGGATTCATCCAAAAACTGGTAAAGTTGTGCAAGGCTTTGAGGTGTTTCACCTCAAATATGAATCTCGTGTTAGGCCAAATTATAATCTTACTAGACTACAAGGTGATGAATTTGATACTTGCCCCATTTGTTATCTTCTTTGGACTAGTGATGGAACCCATCGACTCTGGTATGTTTATCTTTCAACTTGGAGTTCGGAAGATGAAAATTTGCACAAAAAGTAGGATCATATGTATTTAGCATTGCTACTTAATTATCACTCACTTTCCTATCTGTCTCATTAGGAAATCAAACTTCCATGTATAAATTACTTCCAAAGATCATATATCTTGTTCATCTTCTGATTAATTTGGGCCATATTCATTTAATGTACACTGCTTACTCTCTCCTTTTTTTGTCATGGCTGCCACAGCTGTCTTCCTTGTGGCCATATGTACGGATTGTCATGCATAGAGACATGGCTTCAAACCAGTCGCTCTGCAAAGGTTGGTTTTGTCGCCCTCTGTATCAACTATAATTAATTTAATTCTATCATAATTTTAATCCTATCGTTTGCTCTTGCCTATATCCTTTTTTGCAGTGCCCTCAATGCAAGACCTTATGCATATTGAAGGATGTTAGACTTCTTTATGCAACTCGCCTTTGCATTCCTACTGCTACTGCTGCGGCTGATCATATTGTTGCGGATCAAATAGTAATTAATCTTTTTGTTATAGCTAACAGCCTTTACTTCTTTCTTAAATATGCGCGTGCGCAGAAATTCTATGTTAAACACCTTGGAAGGATGTCCATAATTTCTTTCATTTAATTGCAGGCATCCACTAGACGCTTTCCATACAGCGCGGCCGGTGTTACTGCATATAGGGATTATGAATTGGGACGGATTTTGTATGCATCGAACAAAAGGTCTGATGTTTCAAAACGACGGGCTGATGTTTTGGGACAGCAGAATGTTGCAATGAAACGTCAGACCAAATTCCTGAACCTAAAGGCTCATGCAGAAAAGCAGGCCAAGTCACTGGAACAGCGGGCTGGTGCAATGGGACGGGCTGATGCATTGCGTCGCCGGGCCAATGTATTTGGCCGGCTGGCAGATAAATATCTACAAAAGGCGGATGCATTCGGCCGGCGTGCTGATGCATACGGCCGACGGGTTGAAGCATTGGTTCAGCGGCTTGAAAATTTTGATGCAAGTATCCTGTTTTTTAGACAATGCTTTAGGGAACATCGTGGTTTAGTGTGAAGCGATGTGATGCAGCTGCTACTTTTCACCGACCCTAATATTATTCATCAACCTTATGATGACTTTGTATGTTTTCTATTTATTTATTTACCGTGTTCCATTTTCTGTGAGCAAGTTTGGACTTGAAAATTGGACATGCCATTTGGAAACTTGCCTCAGTCATTTATAGACTTGCTTCAGTGTTATAATTGTTATGGCAAAGGATTGGACGAAGTTTTATCACAACTATTTTTGCTTTTATGTTATTTGTTTGTATTGCTTTATCTCCCTTATATGTGCCTTTTAAAATATGTTCTTTATTAGTGCCTTATTTTCTTTAAATACGCTTGTATGCTCCTTTGTTTTGATGTCGGTATGTGTTTGTCTTTGTTTGCTTGGTTTTTTTTTGGGGAGCTGATAAGTACACGGCTCCATTTTATAAATCCACTGCAAGTGAATGTGAGATTACGTTTCCAACCTTGCATTTCGTATTTCTATATCCCGGTTTCTCTGCATATAGTATTTTGGTACCCAACATTTTTTACATCATGTCAATATGTCATCATCACTTCCATACTCCAATTGTAGCCCTCTTCATCTTCATCGCTTATTGCGTCTCAAGTATAAGTGTAGTCGAATTAACATATATTACACTACTTATAAGAACTGTCAATTTCGATCTTATTTAATAATGTTGAAAAAATTATCTAAGACCCGCTCAACTAAAAATTGCAGTTAACATTAGAAACAAGAGTTTTAGATTTATGTGTGTGATGGAGATGGTTAAATTTTATGGGGGGTAATACGATAAACTGTTCGATACTTGGCCCCGAATCGAAAAAAATATGAAACCCAAACTGAATTGGAGCCAAAACAAGTTAAAATCGTTATTTTTATTTAAAACTGATCCAATCAAATCAAATGAGGAATGTGTCACCCGCACCGTTGACACTCATACAATCTAATATGAGTTTGTTTATGGGTCATGACTAGTTACTAAATAGTAAGACATTTTGGAGAGTTACAGATTGCTCCGATCGTTTTCAAGAATACAAATTTATTCTGGTGATACTTGAATGTTACTTTGTGTGATTAATAATGGTTGGCTACATTCTTTGTTCAATAGTTTCTGTATGGTCTTCTCTAATTTTGACTACCACAGCTAATGAAGCTTATCAAGAGGTGTTTGCAAGTTTACATTCAAAGTATATTCTTAATTATATCTCGTCATCTGGCAAGAAAGACTATCAAGATGAAAGTACGGCAACTATATGATGATGTAAAAATTGATGGGAACAGACATAAGAAGGGATGCAGTGAAAAAAAGAGGTAGATGAAGGGGAAGGGTATAGATGTACATTTACTCTCAATTGCCGTGAAGTTATAAATTTGTGTCGTGGTTTTATCAGCACCCTTTTTTTTTATGTCGGTATTTGGTGTGCTTATTTGTTCTATCTTGCTTATTTCAAGTTCATCTAAGTCTGTTTATAGCTTATTTGCTCTTGTGATACCTTGTGATAGCTTATTCAAGTTCCATTAAATCCTAATAAGCTATTAGTCCAAACTTGTTAAGCACTTTTGTTTTCACACAACTTATTAATAAGTTACAAGCAAAGTGTCTTTGTAAAAGTTGTTTATTTTTAGTATAAAATTAGTTTTGTAAAATAAAATTCAGAAAAAGACAAAAATAAAATAAGTGATAGCTTCTATTTAAGACATTTGGCTTATTCTCAGCTTATTCAATAAGCAATCTTCATTTTTATAATTTTCATAGGTTCCTGTAGTTATAAAATCATTTAAAAAAAAGTTTTAGATTTTTCATTGTTCATTTAGTATTTATTATAATTTTAATTAGTTTAAAATAATTAATAATTAGTTTTTAATTAATAATAAATATATAAAAAGTATAAAAAAATAGAATTTCAGTTCTAAAATAAGTTTTAGGGTATTTTAGATTTTTCTAAGTTAAAATTTTATTTTTCTAGGTTAATTTCATAATTTCTTGTATTTTAGTGTAATTTTAAATAATTAAAAATAGTTATTAATTAATAATAATTAATTAAATAGTTATAAAAATAATTTTAAATTTCCAATAATTTTCTTTTATTTTTAGGATTCCAAAAGTATAAATTTCACATACGTGGGACTTATATTGATAAGGTTTCACTTTTTAATTAGTACGTTCACGTTTATTTTAAATATTAAACGTACGCGTTTTCCAGTTCCTTCACGTTTGTAGGTTATCTGATTTCACGTATTTGTTGATATAGCTTATTGAAGCTATTTTCACTTATATTTCAGTAGTGTAATCACTTGAACCCTTTTCCTGTTCAATTCACCTGATCACAAATTCGTTTTATTACAAATTTCACACCTCGTTGGGATTAAACGACCCGGGGAGACACTACACTCCACGGAGCATTGGTTTAAGCTGTTTTGACTTGTTGACCAATTACCTTGGTTAATTTTATCTGATTGTTTAGAATCAATCAAAATTTTGGCGCCGCTGCCGGGGAGGTGTGTTG
The DNA here is from genome assembly GCA_030686995.1 of Artemisia argyi. Lineage (NCBI taxonomy): Eukaryota > Viridiplantae > Streptophyta > Magnoliopsida > Asterales > Asteraceae > Artemisia > Artemisia argyi. The sequence goes on along the minus strand of CM060702.1, from coordinate 12,057,561 downwards.
CGTACAACGAATTTGGAAGCATACGTGATTTTGAATACACACGCATTGTAAATTTACCATCTTTGTTCATATTTATATAAAAAAACCAAAAATCACTCTAAGGATTCTTAGAGGTGTCTTCAGTGCATGCGCACTCGTTCTTCTAGGTCTACAAGTCCTCACCGCGAGCTTGTCACCATTCCTCGAAGACATAACCGAAGGAATTCTGCCCCGAAAATAGAATCTGAAATTCAGACTGAACCTAAAGCTTCAGTCATTGTGGCAGAAGATCGCCCTATGTCCGATCTTCTCCAGGCACCCATCGACGGTTATGGAGATGCTAATAAATATGCTATTGTTGTTCCCGCCATTGTATCTCACAATTTTGAATTAAAAACCGAATTACTTAATCTGGTAACATCAAGTCAGTTCTATGGTTTCGAAAGGGACGATCCTCATTCGCATATATATACGATGGTTTAACAAGATTACATCTACCATCAAATATAAGAATGCCCCGCAAGAGGCAATAAAACTACTTCTTTTTCCATTTTCCCTCGAGGGGGCAGCCCGAGTTTGGCTGGAAAAACAACCCCTCGTTCAATAGAAACATGGGAAGATTTAGTAAGAAATATGTGAATTCTATCCCCCCATCTAAAACTGCATATCTAAGAAATGAAATCACCAAGTTTTCCCAAAGACCTGGTGAATCATTCAGTGAAGCATGGAATCGATTTAAAGAGTTACTTCACAAATGTCCTCACCATGGTTTCTCCGAGTTAATGCAACTCGACACTTTCTATAATGGAGTGAGCCAAGCGGATCAAGACTCCCTCAATGCCTCAGCTGGAGGTAATTTTTTGAGTCGAACCGTAAAAGATTTAGCTATTATTGAAAACAAGTCTAAGGTTCGAACCACACGAAACAAACAGGTTGATCCTTCTACTTCATCTACCGTAAGTCAGTCTATCATCGATGCTAAGATTGACAAACTCACGGATGCTATTCAAGCTTTGGTTCTCTCCAACCAAAAGAAAGTCTCTTTCCCACATAATCCTTCACATGCTGAAGTGAAGAAAGTGGATGTCTGTGTTACTTGCGGTGGTCCTCATGCATATTATAATTGTACTGCCACCGATAGTAACACATTTGAAACAAATGCGATTGCCAGTCATTCCAATCAAGGAGGTAACCAATACCGTTCTCAAGTGGAACCACCATGGCGTCCTAACACTTACCCTGTACCACCTGGTTTTAATCAAAACCAGAATATACAAAACCGTCCTCAGAACCAGAATAGAATTAACCAAGGTTTTCTTAACCAAGGTAATTTTAATCAAGGTCATCCACAAAATTTCCAAAACCAAGGGAATTTTAACAGAAATTCGGGACAGGGTAACTTTAACCAAGGTTATTTTCATGGAAACCAAAATCAGGGGCAATTTCAAAACCAAGGGTTTAACCAAAATAACCGAGAGCAAAACCCTCCTCAAGCTGTTGTTTCAACCCCGACTCCCTCTGATGAATTATTAAAACAATTCATGAAAACCCAGGAAGAAACAAATCGGTTGTTGATCAGCCAAATCTCAGACATCAAGAAATCTTTAAATGAAAGACCCTGAGGCTCAGGTACATTACCTAGCAATACGATCGCGAATCCGAGGGGCGATGCAAAGGCGATCACAACCAGGAGTGGAGCTTCATACAAAGGACCCAAAATTCCATCTACCTCTTTCTCTTTTCCTGAGGTATTGGAAAAAGAAACTGAGGTTACAACGGACATGATACCTCCTATTTATAATGTAGGTACCGACGAAGTCCCTCCTCCAGTTATTCCGGTTCAGACTGAAACTCCACCGACTCCCTTTGATAATCCAAAAACCACCCCTAAATCTTCAATACCATACCCATCACGATTAACTAACCAAAAGCTTCGCGAAAAAGCTAGTCATCTAATGGACAAATTCTTCCAAATCTTTCAAGAATTACATTTTGACATAAGCTTCGCGGATGCTATCATTTTGATGCCCAAATTTGCATCAACGGTCAAACACTTGTTGAGCAACAAGGAAAAACTGTTTGAAATGGCTAAAACTCCATTAAACGAGAACTGCTCTGCAGTTCTATTAAAGAAGCTTCCTGTTAAGCTTGGAGATCCTGGAAAATTTCTAATACCATGTGTATTTCCAGGAATGGTTGAATGCTATGCCTTGGCCGATCTTGGTGCTAGCATTAACCTGATGCCTCATTCAGTATGGAAGAAATTATCTCTTCCGGAACTCACTCCTACCTGCATGACTCTTGAGCTTGCAGATCGATCAATATCTCGTCCTCTTGGCATTGCTGAAGACGTATTCATAAAAGTAGGAAAGTTTCATTTCCCAGCTGACTTTGTGGTTGTTGAATTTGATGCGGATCAAAGGGTTCCTCTAATTGTTGGAAGAGGATTCCTTAGAACAGGACGTGCTCTCATTGATGTCTTTGAACAAGAGATCACGTTACGTGTGGGTACTGAAGCAATCACATTTAACCTCGATCAAACTTCGAGGTACTCCTCAAATTACGACTCTAAATCGGTTAACTGAATAGACGTCGTTGATGTTGCTTGTGAGGAGTACACTCAAGAAGTTATTGGTTATTCTGATAATTATCTGAGTGGTGATCCCACTCCATCTTCTCATCCTATAATTGCCAATTCTATGCCTTCCCCCACTCCGTTTGAGGGAAGTGACTTCATCCTCGAGGAAATATACGCCTTTCTTAAGAATGATTCAATGCCTGCTGAAATTGATCATCAAGAGATTGACCCGGAAGGGGATATTATGCTACTTGAGCAATTGTTAAACAAAGATCCCTCCCATCCTCCTATTCTACCACTAAAACTTCATAAAGAGGAAATTAAATATGTTGAAAAAACTGATGAATTTCCTGAAGTTGAACTCAAAGACTTACCACCTCATCTCGAATACGCATTTTTGGAGGGTAATGACGAGTTACCCGTCATTATAGCAAAAGATTTAAGTGATGAGGAGAGAACTGCTCTTATAAAGGTCCTAAAGTCACACAAGCAAGCCATTTCTTGGAAACTATCTGATATAAAGGGTATTAACCCATAATTTTGTACACACAAAATTCTTATGGAAGATGACTTTAAACCCGCAGTTCAACATCAAAGACAGGTTAATCCTAAAATCCATGATGTTATCAAACAAGAGGTTCTAAAACTTCTTGATGCTGGATTAATTTACCCGATCTCTGATAGTCCTTGGGTTAGTCCCATCCATTGTGTCCTGAAGAAGGGTGGCATAACTGTTGTCACGAATGAAGAAAACGAGTTGATTCCAACTCGTCTGGTTACTGGCTGGCGTGTATGCATAGACTATAGAAAATTAAACGATGCCACCCGAAAAGACAACTTTCCTCTACACTTCATGGACCAGATGCTCGAGAGATTGGTGGGAAATGAATACTATTGTTTCCTAGACGGTTTCTCGGGATATTTTCAGATCCCCATTGATCCACAAGATCAAGAAAAAACCACCTTCAAATGCCCGTATGGAACTTTTGCCTACCGCCGTATGCCATTTGGCTTATGCAACGTGATTCATGCAAACCAATTATATATAATAGTAGTATAGTATCAAAGTGATCCGCAAAAAATACGAATCTCCCGAGTCGTTTCCCAGTGAAGGTGTGAATGGAATCAAGAATATTGATTCGTGTAATCGTGATTTGAAAAGTGGTGAAAAAGGCAAATAGTGATCAAATAATTCAAGTATCAACTAACAATTAAGAATTATGCAAAGAGTATAAGCTAGTAATGCACCAAAGTCTAAAACGCAAAAACGGGAATGCACGCGCGATTATTAACGTAACGCGCGAAATAAAACGCGAGTTTTAAGCTACACTAATCCTACGGACTTCAAAATAATTTTAAAAAGTTAAAAATGATAAAAGAAAATTTTAAGAAAAATAAAAATATTTTTTAGACTTTTTAATAATTTTTTATGAATTAAAAACTAATTAAACTATTTAATAATTAAAAGAAAATGTAAATAAAGTGAGAAAAATGCAAATTTAATTTCTAAAATTCTAAAATAAATGAAAACTATTTTCTAAAATATTTTTGGATTTTTCTGGGATTTTTCTGATTTTTTTGGATTTTCTGATAATTAAAAAGTATTAAATAGTGATTAAAAATAGAAATTAAATAAGAAAAATAGCAAAATAGCTCAGAAAAATATGAAAATTTCTGGGAAAATCTAAAATTATATTCTGAATCTAGGAAAAATAGAAAAAATGAAAAATAAGCACTGTAAGTGCTTATTAACTTAAAAACAGCTTATTTAAGTGCTTATTAATAAGCACTTTTGACCAAATGTTGACCAAACTTTCACCAAATGCTCTTTAGACTATATTAAGCTTATAGAAATAGAATTCAGACCACAAGATGCACAGAAACATAGAATGGAACACAAACAGTCATGAATAAGCTAATATGGCTAAGCAATAAGCTGAACAGATAAGCAGTTTGTAAAATTTCAATGAAAGCAGCAACTTTGGGTATGATAGATCTCAAATGAACCACAAAACTCAGTATAAGCTTGAAAATAAGCACATTTGTTGTTTTCATATACAAGACAAAAAAGCAGTTGACATGCCTACTTTGAGCTTATTATTTAGCACTCTAATAAGCCAATTTTTGAAAAGTTAAGCTTGAAATTTTAGACCACCCAGCAGAGAACACAAAAATCACAAAAGCCCCAATTTTAACACCCCAATTGAACTCCAATTAAGCCCTAGATCAGCAGATGAAAACTGGTTATGTGCAAATTCTGAGCAGATATTTGACTTTTATATTACCACCTATTTTTGACTAAAGTGAATTTCACCAGATTTTATCCACTCCTAGATGTTGTTTAATGATGATGTAACATTCAGAACACAAGCATGATCACAAATCACTCAAATAACAAGCAATCAGATGAACAGTAACACTATGAGCAGGTAACAAGGAGATTTCAAACACTTTTTGACTTTTTATATTATAGTAACAAATTTTTACCACTAATCTGACTCTAATATGACTAATGTAACTACAACAAGCAAAAATTTAAGCAGAATAACAACTAGAGCAGGCTAATCAACTCTGAACCAAACACCCCTTAAATCTAAGTTTACACTACAATTAACAATTTAGAAACTATACCTACTGATTTTAGACTAAAAATAAGTTACCTAGGTTATATTAAATCTATTTAACCAAGCTAGAACAGAAATAACAACACCAACAAACAATGACAGTTACTCTATAAAGGCTAAGTAAACTCAGAAACTGACTAGACAGATTACCAAAGAAACAAAACAAGCTCAGATAAAGCAATTACTACTACAAGTATAACAAGATAACTTCAATAGAACAAAAACTCACTACAGCCAAATAGAAGTATGAAAATGAAGTCCAAAGAATGAAATTTTACCAAATCAAATCCCCCTCAGCTCAAATAGAGGGGGCTCACTAAGCAAGCCTATCTTTAAGATAGGCTGAGTTCTTTACTTTCTGTCTCAGCATATCAACCATCTCAGCAACCTTGATCAATAGTGATGATACAGATTTGACTTAAGACTCAAAATACTCCACTAAAAGCTAAAAAGCTCAAATGGAGTATAAAAATAAAAATAAGCTCTATGATAAGCTATACTAAAGATTATGCAAACATTTTTATTTTATTTTTTTTTTTATATATTTTTCTAATTTTTATTTGTTTTTATTTTACTGTAAATGAGATGAGAACTGAATGAAATTAAAAGGAGATAAGTTGAAAACAATTGATTACTAGCTAGATAGAAGTAAAGTTCAAACAATATAAGTAGTAAGAAGATATGAATAAGCTGAGAATTATTAAAGTAAACTAGAAGTTTTATTGAAACTCATACGAAAATTACATAAGCTATACTAAAATACATTCTAAAATGAAATTGACAGCATAACCTTACACTAAAATCTACTACTCCAAACGTATACAAAAGGGGGGTTTTTATAGGAGCAGGGGAGGTCTAGGGTTTTGGCTTGGAAGGCCCTAGAAGCTCAATTCTTGGCCATACAATCCTTGTCCTTATCATGGTGTTGTCATCCCATTCAGATTTATCCATTAGATTGAGCTTTATCCTTCTGCCACATAACTTCAACCAATCCGAGAGCTCAAAGGTGCCATGTGGAGGGAATGATGTCGACATCCTCTGACAAGTCAGACCTTCTGGAAGGTCTATACCTCGTACTAAGCATCTTGGTGAAAGTGAGAGGGAGCAGGGTAATTCAGTGAGGAAGAAGCACAGTAAAATAGGGCGCGTTTGGTTATTTAATGTAATTTTGACTTGGGGGTGGGTTGTTTGACCGGTTGTATCATTTAGTGGTTGGGTCGGGTTAAACTTGTGGGCTTGTGTGTAACTGGGCCTGGGTAAGTGTAAGTAATATTATTTTTGGGCTAGGATGTGGATCCGGTTGTATGTTGTAGAGTAAACCAAGGGATCAAACTTGTATAATCTGAAAATACAAGGACCATAGCTGCCAATCTCTCAAATATTATTCCAAGGGCTATTTGTGGTATTTCTTGGGTGATGAGGGGCTTCAATTGCCATACTTCCAAAATATTCTTCAAAAGGATCAAAAGTGATAACTTTGAAAGTGGAAGGACCATATGTGTAAACTTCTTCAAACTTATGACCAAGGGTCATTCTTGTAATTTCTTGCAATTTGAGGATTCCATTTGACCACATGAGCTTTACTTTGACCACTAGCTTCCCCGGCTCCGGCTTTATTCACTTTTCCAAATCTCGTGCCCGTTTTGTCATTTTCTCGTGATTTTTCGTCTTTTTCATAAATATCCGTTCCTGCACATTCACAAACGCAAAAACACACATTCTTTGGCATTATTGGTTAGTTTTTGGTTTATTTGGTCCAATTTAGGCTAAGAAAAGGTGAGTGAATAAGCACTCACCAAAATCCCCCGGACTAAAGTATTGTCGTGTCCTCACGCAATGTGATCAATTCACGCTTACGAGATAAATAATTTTGATACTCTTTTTATGTAGAATACTAATTATGTTGGAAACATGTTCAAGTGGTGTTGAGTGAGGCGTAGAGATAAGGAGGAGGGAGGAGAGGAGAGAAAGAGAGGAACCTTGAAAGAAAAAAGGAAAAGATTAGATTAAAATGTAAATGAAGGTTCAACCCTCTCCACATGTGGAGAGGGGTATTTATAGTTACAATATAACGCCCACTCCCGGGCTGTGGATCAGGCATACAGTGGGTAAAGACCCGTTCCTTCTTCCATGGTGTTACTTAATCTAATACTAATTAACTAATAAACAAACTAACTACGAGCTAACTTAATGCTATTACAATCATTTGGTGACCGAGACTTTTACAGGAATATTTGTATTCCTAACAATCTCCCCCTAAGCGAGGTCACCTTTGAAATTAAGCTCTTTAGTCTTTAAGCATTCTTTCTACTCTGTAGCTCGTAGGATCTGATTCTTCACTTTACTTCACACTTTGTACTTCAAGCAACGAACTTGTGATTTGGATTCCTTTGTGATGTGTAATCCTTGAGCTTCTTTGAGATCATCAGCCAACGTAAATCTCCAAGCTCATCCATAGTAGTATCGCCTTCATGTGATGTAGTGACTAAGGACCTTCATGCTCACACCCTTCTGTATCTGGAGACGTTGCATTGGAGTTTGTGAATCAGGAGACTTTTTCATCAGAGTTGCGGAAACGTTGTTAGAAGTCTCTCAACATTTTGTTGTAGCAAGTCTCTCATCTTCATTGATAATGTGGAGGATGTGTGAGCATGAGGTATGGATTGACCCGATTCAGCTGGAGACTGGAGCCATCAACGCCATCTTTGTATGTGTCCCTGAAATAAAACAGTTAGCAATAAAGATAGAGAACGAACATGGCTTGGTCATTCGTTCTGCGAGGACAGACTACCCTCCGGTTTTGTGAAAACCGACCTGTGATCAGGTAGAGTCTCTTTTAAAGAAGACTCTCCTTGACAGGAATTTCCAGCTTGTAGTAATGAATTTTCCAAAGAATCCACTTTGGAATCTTCATACTTAGCATGTTCTCATACCGGAACGTCTCAAAGCAGACAGCACGATAGAGTGAATCGGTGAATAAATATTCACGGATTGATGAGAAATAGATTTATAGAAATCACTCGCGTGTCCTATGATAAACATCTTTGAGACACGACGAGAGTTTTATACTTTGAATCACATTTCCATCAAAAATACTTTTGTTTGAAAGATATTACACAATCAACGTGCTCGAAAAAATTAGTTTGTGAGCACATTGAAAGGTTTTAGCAAAAGTATCCGTCAATCCATATCCTGGAACAAGTTTAATTGAATATTGAATCGCACCATTGTTGCTTTGCAGTTGTCACTTGATCATTGATCCAAGATGGATCTCACATGTCACCTACCAAGAGCTTGAAAGATGTTCGCTCTAGAAGGATTTCCATCGTCATTGTGAATATTATCATATCACTCGGATGTTCTGGCAATACCACAAGGATAATGCGTAGGACTCTAAATATTTTATCTTATTTTCCACATTGTGTGAAACAATAAGAATATTTGGAATGTGTCCTAACGAGATTTATGGATGATCTCATGGCTCTAGACTCAATAGTGCGTTTTGATCCGCTCCTGGAGACTGGGGAGACGTCTCCTGTTTTAGGTATCAACATAGCTCGCAATGAGCGGTCGATACATTGCACAGGGTTCCCCGTGAGATTGAAACAAGCTCTTTTAAGAGAACTTGAGTGGTTGGGAAGTTTGGTGCAGTGCGTCACTGGGTCCATGACGTCTTGTCTTCAATACCAGTGTTACCTTAGTAACCGCCAGTAGATTATGAATTGAACCCGGTTTCTGCCCTAAGGTTGAATATATGGAGGGCTATTTCTTTTCACCCTTTTTCTTTTCATTTCTTTTTCATTCTTCAACCCCTTCAGTGCTTACCGAGACTTCACCACTAGAACCTTGTTGGGTTTGTTCCAGTCCTAGCTCTATCTCATTCCGCACTCTTCCCTTTCTCTCTTTACTCCTTTTTTCAATTATTCCTAAGGACTTCTAATCTATCTATGGATTGTCCCTGGGAAGATCCTTCCGGTTCTGGTGGATCATGGGAACTTATACCTAACCTTAACCACCCTTATACCTCCATGCATTAAAGTAAATGGTCGGTCTTAGGTATTACTTCCACAAACGCCTTTCGCTCCCCCTCAATATGTGCTTCGATATTCGAAAGTGTTTAGCACATATGTGGGAGCCTATTATTGAGACGAAAAGATCACTTTTGATTATCAGATTTCATATTTAAATCACATTCTCTCCCCCGATCAAAAATTTCAAATCTTACGAGATTTTTGATCTCAATTGATTTAAATAATTTAGAAAGCGTTTTGGGAGAGAAATGCGGTCAATTTTAATATTTTCTGATAAAAGGAACTTTTTCTTGCTCCCCCTCAAACTGTGAGGGAGGTTGTTATGTGTCAGATTTGAAGAGTTTGCAAAAGATTCGAAGTTTTAATGAAAACTCTTTGAAAAATTTACTCATTCTGACACATAACCATCACAAATCGGATTGTTGTTTTTGTTTTGTACAAAGTGTGGGGAGTTTTGTTGATACTTAAAATTTTGGGAAATCACTCTCCCCCTCAATCAATGACGGATGTTAAAGCAAAAATAATTTCATAAACTATTAACGTCATTGATTGAGTGAAAATTTTATCAAACTTTTGAGTTTAATTTGATTTTCATTCAAAATTTCATGATACCACCAAGTTTTGCACAAACACTTTCCGGAAAAATCATAGAAGGGAAAGTATTTGGCGATAAAGAGAAGATTTCTCTTCTTTATCAAGAAATAATGCACTGAGGCGTACATTAGATCGAGGGTGCATGAATATAAAGTAATTCACGCCCGGATGAACGGCACCCTTTGTTAGGAACAACCGTCTTTTTGGCGACGTGTTTTCCTTAAAGTTGAAAACCGGGTTGCTATCTGAAGTAATAGCAAACCATATTTAAAGAATGTTTGAGATACGACATGTTTTTGAGAAGAACTTTATTTGAAACCGAAAAACTCTTGCTCAAGCATATGTATGATTCCGTGTCATTATTGAATGACATTTCTAGAATCGTACATAATATCGATTATACAAGAGACATGTCGAGAGAAAAATATTTTTGAGATTTTGCGATTTTTTTTTTTTTTTTTTTTTTTTTTTTAGGTTTTATAATTTTCTATTTTCTTTTTGATTTGATACTATACAAGGATATGTGAAGCAACCCCTTTACTCCTCTTGATCTTCCTGTAGACATTTGAGATCCTCAGGTGTGAGACTCTTCATACCAAGGCGTGGGAGGATGAAGTGAAATCGTTCCCTAGAAAGTGCTTTGGTGAAGATATCGGCTAGTTGGAACTCAGTCCTCACAAAGTAAAGTTCCACAATTCCTTTCTCAACTTGTTCCCTGATGAAGTGATGTCGAATGTCAATGTGTTTAGTTCTTGAATGCTGGACATTGTTGCAGCAGAGTGCAATTGCACTTTTGTTGTCATAGTACATAGGAACCTTATTGCAAATGAGCCCATAGTCAGAAAGTTGAGATCGCATCCAGAGGATCTAAGCACAGCATGATGACATGGCAATGTATTCAGCTTCAGTGGAGGAGATGGATGTACTCATTTGTTTCTTTGAAGACCAACTGACTAGCTTATTTCCTAAAAACTGTGCGCCCCCAGATGTACTGCGACGAGTGTCTTGACATCCAGCATGATCAGCATCCGAATATGCTGTGAGAGCCATAGAAGTTTCTTTAGGGTACCAAAGGCCCAAGTGGATTGTTCCTTTAAGGTATCGAAAGACTCTCTTGACAGCTTCCAAATGTTTCTTGGTGGGTTTGGATTGATACCGGGCACAAATGCAAACTGCGAACAGAAGGTCGGGTCTGCTTGCAGTAAGGTACATTAATGAGCCAATCATGCTTCGATACATGGTTTGATCGACCGGAATTCCCACATCATCTTCGTCAAGCTTTGAACGTTCAATCATTGGAGTATCAACTGAATCACTGGAGTCGAATCCAAATTTCTTCAACGTTTCATTGGCGTATTTGGATTGATTGATGAATATGCCATTGGGGTTTTGAGAAATTTGCAGTCCTAGAAAGAATGACATTTGACCCATCATAGACATTTGGAATTCAGAGCTCATCTCTTGAGAGAAACGATCACATTCTGAGGGATCAGACGAGGCAAAGATGATGTCATCGACGTAGATTTGTACATGTAGAAGATGTTTGCCTGTTTTTCTGGTAAAGAGGGTAGGATCAACAACGCCTTTGGAGAATTTGTTGGCCAGAAGAAATTTAGACAAGGTGTCGTACCACGCCCTGGGTGCTTGTTTAAGCCCATATAGAGCCTTCTTTAATCGATACACGTGATTAGGGCGATCTGGATCCACAAAACCTTCGGGTTGAGATACATACACCACCTCTTTCAGATCCCCATTTAAGAATGCGGTCTTGACATCCATTTGATAAACCACCATGTTTTGACTTGCAGCATTAGCGAGAAAGATCCTTATGGCTTCTATTCTAGCAACTGGGGCGAAGGATTCTTCAAAGTCAATACCTTCTTCTTGTCGATATCCTTTTGCCACGAGCCTAGCTTTGTTTTTCAGAACATCTCCATGCTCGTCAAGTTTGACCTTGAATATCCATTTGAGAGCAATGATCATAGCACACTCGGGAGGTGGTACTAGTTCCCAGACGTCCAGTCGGTCAAATTCATGAATCTTGTCCACCATTGCAGTGAACCATGAGTGTTTAGACATTGCATCCTTGACGCTTTTTGGTTCAGCTTTAGAGAGAACAGAATTGAAGAAACACCATAATGCGTCAGTTGCAAGTTGCTTGCGGGTTGATACTGGACGTGAAGGGTTCCCAATGATGTTGTCAATAGGATGATCATTGGTCCATTTTCGAAGGTATTCATGGGGTTGAGAATGTGGAACTGAGGTAGCCGTGTTAGATTCATTAGAGGATGTTACATCATTTGATGGTTCAGGGGCAAAGATGTTAACAAATGGCTCATTATCAGGTGGAGCAAAAGGATTAACTTCAGATGAATTATCTACATTTGCTGCTCGATGTGCAAGTGAAGGTTGGACATTGGACGTGCTGACCGATTGACTGATGGCGGGGGCTTCAGAATCCCATGACAATGAAGTGGATGGACGGTTATTGTCATCTTGATCATTCACCACCCCATCTGGTGGTTGAACCATTGTAGCTTCGGGAGCATTCATCTGTTGAGGTTCAAAGTATTCATCAAACATTGGGTCAAACAACATCTTCCAATCTTCACTCGTAGGGGGTACAAAAGGAGCAGCAGGGATGGGATTCTGTACAAGCCTGGAACTAATTGGTCCAAGGGACAAAAGGTTAGGTACGGGTCCAGAACTTGATTGTCCAGGAACCGGTTGCTCAGTCAGCTCATCGAAAGTAACGTGGATTGTTTCCATTATATCTCTGGTACGTTTGTTGTAGATTCGGTACCCCTTTCGCTCTGGAGCATAGCCAATGAAGAAATCAATGTCGGCCTTGGCCTTGAGTTTCCCAAGGTCTTCACTGTCATTAGTAGGATAACACAGTGCACCAAAAACTCGAAGAAACGAAAGGTCGGGTTTTCTGCCATGGACCAGTTCATAGGGAGTTTTGCAGTGGAGAGGATGTATCAAGGATCGGTTCTGAGTGTAACATGCGGTGGCAATTGCCTCAGCCCAAAGAAATAGAGGAGCTTTGGAAAAGATGAGCATAGTCCTTGCAGCTTCAACTAAGGTGCGATTGCGTCTTTCTACAACTCCATTTTGTTGAGGAGTTCTTGGTATGCTCTTTTGATGACTAATCCCGACACCTTCATAAAATAGAGTAAGTTGTCTGTTCACAAATTCAGTTCCATTATCAGTACGAACGACTCTAACTGTTTTGTTAAGACGGACTTGCAACATCTTGATGAGTTTGATGATGGTTTCAGGAGTTTCATCTTTTGATCGTAGAAACTTCACCCATGTGAATCGAGAGTGATCATCAACAATAACCAGCACATATTTCTTTCCATTGATACTTTGAATCCTCATTGGTCCACAAAGATCCATATGAAGTGTATGAAGAACTTCCATGATTGAATTGATGGTCTTGGGTTTATGGGTATGCTTTTTGCTTTTGCCCATTTGACAGGCGGAACACAGATGATCCTTTTCATACTTGAGTCTGGGCAAGCCTCGAACAAGATCCTTACGTGTAAGTTCATTGATGGTACCGAAGTTCAAATGGTTTAAACGTCGATGCCACAACCATGACTTGTTCTTGGATGCTTTAGAGAGCAGACAAATTGGAGAGGACCGTAGCATATCTTCGATGGAGATGGTGTAAAGATTAGTGCCCCGACTCCCCTTGAGAAGATCAACACCATCTAATTCTCTAACAAAACAGGTGTGCTTTCTGAAGGCGACTTCGAGATCTGAGTCACAGAATTGACCAACAGAAAATAGATTGTGCCCAAGACCTTCCATGTAGTAGACTCTGGATATAACACTGTCTCCAAAGACATAGTCACCATAACCCATTATAGACCCAAAGTGGTCATTCCCAAACCTAACCGTACCAATAAATTTTTCCACGAAATTCTTGAGCCTTGAGCGATCACCAGTCATATGTTTTGAGCAGCCTGAGTCCAAATACCAAAGGACGATTTGTACGACCTGCATTTGAAACCAGACAATCGTGGATAATTGAAAAAGCTGGAGCCCCACACACAATTGGGGTCCGTTTGGTTAGAACACTCAAATATTGGATTATCATAAGTAACAGGTATTTCACTGGAGTGTTCACATTTTGATGCACTAGAACTAGAAGTGGTATCTATTGCTTCTATAGAAAATAGTCTACCAGTAGGTCTCCACTTCCTAATAGGCATATCTCTAGAGTTAGTAGTCCTAGTCACTGGGCACATTCTCCTCGGAGTGAATTTCCTTCCAGTAGGTCTCCATTGATAACCAACATTAGTGAACACTTTTCCTGTTTTATTCCATACTTGTTTTGCTTGTTTAACACTAGAAACGTTCATAACTGGTGATCGTATAATAGTTTTAAGAAAAGGCACAGCACATGCATCATGATTACCATAAAATAAGCATTTGTTACATGTCTTACAAATAGCATCAGAATTCGAATTAATTACATCATTGTTCACACAAATGTTTGAAATAACTCGATTCCTTTCACTAAGCAACACTTTATTGTTCCTAGATGACTCTTCTACTTCCTTCATAAGTGAGCTCTTAGCCGGCAAAGTCCTATCATTCTTTGTATTGCCCTTAGGCTGTGACTTGCTAGCATTAGATACACCTTTTACTCCTGTAGAAGCAATGATGGGAACATTAGTCTGATTAGTTGCTACTTGTTTACTGGTGATCAAGATGGAGGATTGTGGCATGATTTGGGGAAAGTCAACTGTGACATGCTTGTTGCCACTGAGAGGGTGCAATGCAGTTGTCCTATCCGACTTGGTATCATTCTTGGGGCATGATCCTATGGCATATTCTAATAATTCCTGGGCCCTATTAGTGAGGAAGCACGCACCAATAATAACATCATCAAGGGGTTTAGCAATCCTCTCATCTTCAATGGTTTCTCTAAGTATGGCCAGACAATCCTTAAGATTTCTAAGATAGTTATTATGAACTAACTTATTGTTCCTAAGGGGACGAGAAACATTCACAGCATCGCACGCATATTTATAACAAGCAGGTACATTGGACATTGCATGATCACATGAAACAACGGGCATTTTACCCTTTACCATGGTCTTTAGATTCTCAATTTCATTTAACAAAGAAGTGACTTTCTCATTGTTTTGGTCACATGTTGTTTTGATAGACTCAAACAATTCTTTATAACGTTGTTTAGCGTTGGACATTTCAGCACGAAGCCACTCATTTTCATGTTGTAACTCATTGATAATGCCCTGTTTTTGAAAATTTTGAGAATCCATAGGCTTCTGGTAATTGGTATTGATCACATCGCTTCTGTTTGATTTTAATTGTGCAATTTGGACCTTCAACTTACGAATCGTGTTTGAGTGAGCTTGAATTACTTCATCCTTTTTGGCTAATTCAAAACATGTATCAAATTCAGGAACATCCGAAGATATCTTGGCATTTGATATTTTTATGCTTTCTTCTAGATGTTGATATTTTAATTGTAGGTTCAGATTATCAACTTCTAGTTTTGAGAAGTTTCTGACCATGTTATCATGATCATCGTTTTGAATTTTTTTAATAAGTTTGTAATTCTCCCCCTCAAGCTCAATCACACGATTTTGGAAGACATTCAGAGTAACCGACATTTCATGAAATTGTCGAGCAGATAGCGCAGAGTCGGTAACAGTATAAAACACATCTTTAGCAATGCAGTTAGCAATCAAATTATCATTCATGATGAGAATGTTTTTCCTGTCAATTTCACTGTGTTTGAGATCAATAGCAAGTTGATTACCCTCACTTTCCACTTCATCAAAAACCTTTTTCATTTGAGTCACATCATCATTAATGGTGTTTTTAAGTCCCTCAAAATGTTCTTTTAGGAGTTTAAAAAATGGCATAACTTCAGTTAGGTAACACTGTTTTGTTTGCTCAAAACCCCTTTCCCCTTCTGTAATCCCTGTAGGTGTAATTCTTATTTTACAGGTTTTCTCAAACTCATTGAACAATTGACCAAGCACATACAGCCCAATTAGAGTATTACATTGTGTGGGAAGAGTGAAAGGGACAAGGTGCCTGGGTGTGTTCAGGGGATAGGCAGTTGGGTGAGCAATTCTAAACATAGTGCGTGTGTTGCCTACAACTCTTTCAGCTTGCATTTTCTCAATGTCAATATTCCAAAACACTTTTTCAGGAAAAATTCTCTTTTGAGGAACAAAGATTGCAGTATGATTGTCATTTGCATAATCATAGTGAAACACGAGATTCTTAGCAATGCATTTAGGATCCTTTAATCGTTCAGCAAGTTTTGCCCTAATTCTACCCTCTGCCTCATTGATGTGGTCATAGGATCGAGTATCAGGAGGTGCATGGTTAGGTTCAAGCATAGTTTTTGCATCATATAATGCAGGTTGTGCACCTAGACCTATTTTAAGGAATCTTGCTTTGGGTTTGGAGGTATCATGTTCACTAAATTCATCACTTAACTTCCTGTGGCTTTCCATCATTTGAGCAGATTGAATGGTTTGGCCCTGTGTGTACAACTTATCTTCCAATTTATTTTTTAACGTTTTTAATTTTGAGAAGTCATTTAGAAGTTTAGTTTCTTTATCCTTAAATTCTTGTTTGATTGTAGTCAAACCTTTTTGAACCTCAAGTTTTTGTTTGACGGTTTGATTCAATTGGTTCTTTAAAGAAACTAGTTCCCTTTTTAATGATTCTTGTTTGGAATTATTTTCAGATATGTAAGTACGCAGTTGCCATTCCATTTTTTGCTCACGTTCATTCAACTCAAACTTAGCACGCTGCTCATAAATGTTTACTTGATCCTTAAGGGCGTTAATTCTAGTGATCAGAGAATCATCAGGGTTGTATATCGAGTGCTCATATATCTCATGCTTACTAGAATCAATAGACGGCATGTCACTCGGTACAACTTGGGTTCCATTGTCATTCACATACATTTCATATGGGATATTATTGGTATTACCCATATTTGTGATGTCTGTGTTGACAATATTCTTGAGTTGTACAGAGCCACATGCCCAGAATTATTCAGATCATGTTTAGAAGATGTTGGTACCTCAGAGATAGCAGACGTGATGGATAAATCAGGATGCTGTGAAGAGGATGCTGCTGCAGACAGATTAGCTATGAAGATTGTTTGAGCAGTTGGTTCATCATCCACGTCTGAGTCAAATGCATCACACTCTTCAACTTGAAAGATATTTGGATCATTAAGAGCCATGTCCTGAACAGGTTGATCATCCACATCAGCATCAAAGGTGTTCCCATCATTACCAGCCAGAAAGAGCAAAGCTTCTTCATCCAACACAGTCCCATTTTCTTGTGCCTGCATCAGCAGCATCTTGTCTTTGAAGTACTCAGAGTTTTGGGGACGTTTTGGGAGAGTGCAATTCCTAGCAATGTGGCCCAGCCCTCCGCAGTTGTAGCATTTCGGTTGTTTAGCTTGAGCTTGAAGAGCATTCCCAACTCTGTACTGCCCATTCTCTCTACCAGCATTTCTTTGGTTGAAGTTTTGTCTTCCCTGCACATTCTACACCACTACCCGACCATCTTCAATGACTGCCTGATTACGTGGATTAGATGAGATTCTGAGCTGGTTGTTAGTAGATGGGAGTGCAGCCCTGAACTGTTGGACCAGTAAAGACACTTGGTTGGAGAGATTATCAATCATCATGTCAGTGTGAGAATACCCAGAATCAAGTTGAGTATTCAATGCAGATGGTGAGGGAGTTGATGATTGACTAATGGTTGGGGTAGACCTGGAGGATGATTGTGATGGTTGAACTTGATCTTTAGAGGTTTGATTAGGTTGTTGAACATTGGAGACAAAAGCAAGAGATTCATTTGTTGCAGACGGATTGAGCTTTTCTCGCATTAGCCGATCGTAAGCTGCATGTTTCTCATGTTGCTGGAGATACGCATACAGCTGTTCATGATTGGTATGCCTGAGACCCTTGTTGAGCTTAACAGCCGTGACAAACCTATCCCATTCCGGTGCCATGTTGTTCACGAATTTTGAATTGAGCTGTATGTTGGGCATTGTCATCTTGATAGCTCTCATGTCATTGACCAGCTTGTGAAATCTGACGTAATAGTCAGTGATACTTTCACCTGGATTCATTTTGAAATGCTCAAATTCATCGTATAGCTGTGACTCACGATCTTCTTTAGTTAACTCAGACCCTGCAAGAAGCATTTTGACATTATCCCAGACCGCCTTTGCTTCAGTGTTGAAGTTGATCAGTTTGTAGACATCTTTGGGAAGGCCTTGAATGATGATATTAGATGCTCGGATGTCTGCATCATAGCGTTTCTTTTCTTCTTCAGACAACTCATTGTAAGTGCGAGGTCTATCAGGACCAAACACGGCCGGTAGTTGATCAGTTGCTTCTGAAATCGTGTCTCTAGTAGTACCCACTTGAAAGGGTCCCTCATCGATGGATTTCAGAATGTTAACCCCATTATCTTTACCTAGACAGTACAGCCGTATCCTTTGAGCCCATGATTCATAGTCAGTTCTGTCCAACATCGGAGGTCGGGTGTCAGACCCCGCAGCTTGAATGTCATCGGAAGAAGTCGACATCACAAATAAGTTAACCACAACTTAACCACAATAAAATCCAACCGCAACTTAACCACAACTTGACCAAACCGCAGAACACAATCCAACCGCAGTATGAGCTAACCGCAACCAGAGCAAACCGCAGGTCAAAAATACTAACCGCAAGACACTAACCGCAGATTATAACTAACCGCAGAAAATAACCAACCGCAGAAACAGTTAACCGCAATGCACTTGAACACAAGACACTTAACCGCAATGAGTTAACCGCAACACACTTAACCGCAGAGAATCTAACCGCAGTACTTTGAACCAAACGCAAAATATTTAACCGCAGAACCTAGACGCAATACGCAAGCTGAGGAAGACTTAACCGCAGAATCTACTCGCAGAGACAAAAGTCCAAAGCTGTCACTTTCGTTGCGTTTTGTTTGTATTCCCGAAATAGTAAACGCAGAAAGTTAATCGCAGCTCGCAGGACTTAACCGCAACCAAGCAATGAAACAGTGGACTTAACCGCAACTAAGAAAACCGCCTAAAATCAATTCCAAACTTCAAATAGCTTGATGATATTGTAACACAAACTGACCTACAGTGTTCCACAACCACTAGTGAACGTAAAAGTACACCACAAACGTGTATAACAACACTAGAGGGATAAAACCAAGATGTTTTCCAAGAAAAATGACACCAAACACTCAAAACCACTCAAAACATCATCAAATTCGATTCTACAAGGCCCTAAGATGAAACCTTGGCTCTTGATACCAATTGTAGAATACTAATTATGTTGGAAACATGTTCAAGTGGTGTTGAGTGAGGCGTAGAGATGAGGAGGAGGGAGGAGAGGAGAGAAAGAGAGGAACCTTGAAAGAAAAAGGAAAAGATTAGATTAAAATGTAAATGAAGGTTCAACCCTCTCCACATGTGGAGAGGGGTATTTATAGTTACAATATAACGCCCACTCCCGGGCTGTGGATCAGGCATACAGTGGGTAAAGACCCGTTCCTTCTTCCACGGTGTTACTTAATCTAATACTAATTAACTAATAAACAAACTAACTACGAGCTAACTTAATGCTATTACAATCATTTGGTGACCGAGACTTTTACAGGAATATTTGTATTCCTAACATTTTACTAACTTTGAAAAGTAGCAAAAACGTTCAAAAGAAGTAGTAAAATCATTTATTCCCGAAAACGCTCCGTTTTCCAAAATTTAATTTCTTTATTCTACTTTATTCTATTTTTGGACTTTTCTCACTTCATACTTGTGACGGTTTGTTGAACTTTCATTATTTTTGCAATAATTTTTAGGGTCTACGAGTAGAAACACTTCTATTTAAGAAGTGACCATACGGATAAAAATCGTCATCCTTGATTTTTCACGAGCTCCCAAACTAAGCGTAAAAACGAGATCACAGCTTATCTACAAATTTAATGCTAACACTACTCATAAAAGTTACTCGTGAAACTTCTTACTCCCATGTCCTAAGTTTTTGTATCTCATTATTTTATTTTTGTTGAGAAATGAATCGCTTCATATTTTCTCGTTTCGATAATTTTTAGTCCGATAGTGACACCTAAGTTAAAACGATAAATAGTTATTCATTTTCTCTTAAGAACCACTGCAATAGAAATTCGGTCCATTTCAAGGAATTTGGGGTACATACAATATCAAGAAAATAAGTTGCGGAGTACGATCACGTGCACCTCATGTGACTGATTACTAATCACGTATCACATGCACCTCACGCGCCAACAACTTATTGATACATACATAACTCTTATTCAACAGTACTACAACTTTCATATTTTTCATTTCTCACTTTTTTCACTTTTCTCATATTTTTCACTTTTTTCTTTGATTTTTTTTTTTTTTTTTTTTTTTTTTTTTTTTTACATCAAATGGAAGCTTATCGGGTAGCTCCAAAACCACATGCATAATCAACTTTTGACTTTTGATTCTTCACTTTTTGGCTCTTATTTTGGTATTCCTTGATATGTACCCAATTTCTAAAGCAAAAATTCTCTTAAGAAAACAAATAACTAAGTATTATTCAAACCTAAATACGACTAATTAACTTAGAACATCTATTATATATATTGGTGACGTATCTGATGGGAGTAAAAAGCCACGAGTACCTCCTATGAGCTCTAAAGAGAACCACTACTCCACGTTTAGCATTAAACTTGTAAATAAACTCCATCATTTCTCGTTCTCTGCAACTTTAAGACCTCAAATAATGAGATTAGCATATGCTTAGCCGATAAGCAGCCACGCATATATAAAGTCAAATACGGGAACTTTGCAAACTCTTGGAAAGAATTTGCGTTTTGCAGCTCCTAATGTAAGTGACTAGCGAAAGCTTTTCAAGTTGTGCATGTATAAAGCCAAGTACGGGAGCTGACAAAAGAGTAGCTCCTAGTGTACAAGGCTAGCACAAACTTTTATGATTATCATCGGTTAAGGGAACAAGCTAGGGCTCAACACGCCCGGTCAAGTCAAAATATTTATTCCTACTCTCGCCAGCAAGAAAGTCAACAAGGTGTCAAATCACTTATTCAAACTTTTATTATATTTTTGCACAACTTTTTCTCATATTTTTGTACTTTTTCATGACTTTTTCATTCACTTTTCTACAAAATTTTTGAAATTTTCAAATTTTTCAATTTTTTTTTGGTTTTTGGTGGAAAAACGGAGTTACGAGAGTACATGACATGGTGAAAACTGCAAGGTCAAAATCGAATCGAAGATTCACCCCCCCCCCCCCCGGACTAGAATGAAACATTGTCCTCAATGTTTTACGGGCAAAGGTAATCCTAACAAATATCTAGGGCCGTTTATTAAGTATGCCAAAGAAAACGTTAGTCGATAAGATTTTCGGATATAGGATTTCCATAAGCATCGATGAATGAGACTCGAGTGGAGAGAAAGACAAAACCACGAGCACGAGAGTTATCATAAATCGGGGACAATCCTGGACAATCATCACAAACAACCACGAAACACGAGATTGGAAGAGGTACCCCCTCTTCACGTTATTTATTAGAAATAAGAAAATGATATTGGATAAGCATGGGTTGCCTCCCACGAAGCGCTTTGTTTTTTATTACCGAGTTACGTAGCTTGACTCGATCCCCGAATTTAATTGTCCTTGGGGAAAGTTTGGAGATCCGGGACTACCATGGTTGGTACGTCCGGTGACCATTCACCTTAAAGTTGGGCCCATCAAGTTGAGCCAACTCAATAGTTCCATAAGGGAATACTTGTGTTATGGTGAATGGTCCAGACCAACGGGTTTTAAGCTTACCCGAGAAAATCTTTAACCGAGAGTTAAAAAGAAGCACTTGATCACCAACATTAAAAACGCGGTCTTTGATCTTAGCATCATGAAGTCTTTTTGTTTTCTCTTTATAAATTAAAGAATTCTCGTAAGCTTGATCACGGAGTTCCACTAATTCGTTCAATTGAACTTTTCAGTGATCACCCGCGGTTTTTAAGTCAAAATTTGCATGTTTTAAGGCCCAGTAGGCCTTGTGCTCAAGTTCGATGGGCAAATGACAAGCTTTCCCGTAAACCAACTTATATGGAGTACACCCGATTGGGGTTTTGTAAGCGGTCCGGAAAGCCCATAAAGCATCGTCTAGCTTATCGGCCCATGAGGCACGGTGTTCACCTACGGTCCTTTCTAAAATCCTTTTGAGGCCACGATTGGACACCTCCACTTGACCACTCGTTTGTGGATGATAAGCCGTGGAAAGACGATGTGTGACACCATATTTAAGCATAACTTTAGCGAATTGGTCATTGCAAAAATGGGTCCCACGATCACTTATGATGGCTCGAGGTGCACCAAATCGGGCAAAGAGACTCTTTAGAAACTTAACAACCACTCGGGCGTCATTAGTGGGGAGCGCCTTCGCTTCAACCCATTTGGACAAATAATCGACGGCCACGAGAATATACTTATTTCCTCTTGATGACGGGAATGGGCCCATGAAATCGATGCCCCAAACGTCAAAAATCTCACAAACTTGAATCGCATTTTGCGGCATTTCATCTTTTTGAGAGATTTTTCCTTGACATTGGCAAGAATCACATGTTTTCACCAATTCATGGGCATCCCGATAAATCATCGGCCAATAGAAGCCGGAATCGAATACTTTCTTTGCGGTGAAGTTGGCACCATGATGTCCCCCCGTGGGTCCACTATGGCATGCCTTAAGAATTTCAACGGCTTCCGTACCGTGAACACACCGCCGGATCACTTGATCCGCACAGACTTTGAACAAATAGGGGTCGTCCCAAAAATAATGTTGGACATCTTTAAAGAATTTCTTCTTTTGTTGGGACGACAACCCTTTCCTAATAAAATTCCCCGCATGGTAATTCGCAAAATCGGCGAACCATGGGGTACTTTGGTCAATATTAGACACACTCCCAAGTGTCTCGAGAGGAAATGTTTCCGTAATTTCCTTATTCTCGAGAACACTTTGATGGGGGTTCTCAAGTCGTGAAAGGTGATCTGCAGCAAGGTTCTCCGCTCCTTTTTTGTCTTTAATTTCGACATCAAATTTTTGGAGTAAGAGAACCCACCGCATTAAACACGGCTTAGCATCTTGCTTTGCCATTAAGTACTTTAAGGCCGAATGATCCGTATACACTATGCATTTCTTTAAAAGCAAGTATGGTCTAAATTTTTCAAAAGCATAGACGACCGCTAACATCTCTTTTTCGGTAGTTGTGTAGTGATGTTGGGCGTCATTCATGGTTTTACTTGCATAGTGTATCGGTTGAAAGTATTTGTTCTTACGTTGCCCTAGAACTGCACCAATGGCATAATCGCTAGCATCGCACATTGGCTCAAAAGGTAAGTCCCAATCGGGGGCAACTAAGATTCGTGCTTCCGTTAACTTCCTCTTCAAAACATTAAATGCATCGACGCATTCATTTGTGAAGTTAAACGGAGCATCTTTTTCTAAAAGGTGGGTCAGAGGCCGGGCAATTTTCGAAAAGTCTTGTATAAAACGTCGATAAAAGCCGGCATGACCAAGGAAACTTCGGATTCCTTTGACGGTCGTAGGATGAGGTAGCTTAGCAATGACATCGACTTTTGCACGATCTACCTCAATCCCAGATTTGGATATTTTATGGCCGAGGACTATGCCCTTTTTAACCATGAAGTGGCTCTTCTCCCAATTTAGAACCAAATTGGTGTTTTCACACCGAATCAGCATTTTCTCTAAATGGGAGAGGCAAGAGCCGAAAGAATTTCCGTAGACGGAGAAGTCGTCCATGAACACTTCCATGGTTTTTTCGATCATATCCGAGAAAATAGCCATCATACACCGTTGAAATGTGCCCGGAGCGTTACATAAGCCAAAGGGCATTCTCCGATAGACAAACGTTCCATACGGGCAAGTAAAAGTGGTCTTTTCTTGATCTGGGGGATCAATGGGAATTTGAAAGTACCCAGAAAAGCCATCCAAGAAACAATAGACCTCATTTCCCGCTAACCGTTCAAGCATTTGGTCCATAAAAGGAAGCGGGAAATGGTCTTTACGTGTCGCATCATTTAACTTGCGGTAGTCGATACAAACTCTCCATCCGGTCACAAGTCGAGTCGGTATAAGCTCATTATCGTCATTTTTCACAACAGTGATTCCGCCCTTCTTTGGAACACAATGAATCGGGCTAACCCAAGAACTATTCGAGATTGGATAAATCATTCCAGCGTCAAGGAGTTTAATAACTTCCTTTTTGATCACTTCGCGGATTAGTGGGTTAACCCGTCGTTGTTGTTGGACGGAAGCTTTGTGATTATCGTCAAGCAAAATCTTATGAGTGCAAAATCGAGGGTCGATTCCCTTAATGTCGGAGATTTGCCAAGCAATCGCACTTTTATGCTTCCGAAGCACATCTAAGAGTCGTGTCTTCTCCTCGTCTTTTAAACCTTTTGATATTATAACCGGTAATTTTTCATTTTTTTCCAAGTATGCGTATTCGAGATGAGGAGGTAAATCCTTGAGCTCGAGTTTCGGAGGATTCTCAATAGACGGCTTTACTTCTTTTACGTCTGCCATTTTTAAGTCCATCGGAGGGGGAGAAACAATCGGGTTTTCATTTAAAAGTTTTTCAATTAATGAAATGTCCCCCTCCGGATCAAAATTATTTTTATCAATTTTCGGTGAAAATGATTCATTTGAAAGACAAGCATTAATTTCTTCCCAAGCGAGATCACTTCCCTCAAACGGAGTGAGGGAAGGGGAAGAATCGGAGACGATCGGTTCAAAAGAAGGAGTGGGATTGCCACTCAAAGCATTATCGGTGAAACCAAGAATTTCTTGAGCATACTCCTCCGTAGCTTCGTCAATAACATCGATTCGGTTGACGGAAGAAACATCGTAATTGGAGGAGTATCTCGCGGTTTGATCAAGGTTAAAAGTGACGGCTTCGTTTCCAACACGTAAAGTAATCTCCTCGTCATAAACATCAATTAAAGCATGACCGGTCCTTAGGAAACCTCTCCCGAGAATGAGAGGAACCCGTGGATCGGCATCGAAATCAACAACCACAAAATCGGCAGGGAAATGGAATTTCCCAACATTGACAAAAATATCCTCGGCTATGCCAATTGGACGAGACGTAGATCGGTCGGCAAGCTCGAGGGTCATAAGTGTCGGTGTCAAGTTAGGGAGAGACAACTTTCTCCAAATCGATAATGGCATAAGGTTAATGCTAGCACCAAGATCGGCCAAGGCGAAGCATTGAACCATACCCGGAAAATTGCACGGTATAAGAAACTTGCCAGGGTCTTTAAGCTTTTCGGGTAGCTTTTTAAGAAGAACCGCTGAGCAATTCTCGTTCATTTGGGTTCTCGACATTTCAAAAAGCTTTTCCTTATTATTTAAAAGACCTTTTAGCATTGAAGCAAATTTAGGCATCAAAAGTATAGCATCCGCGAGACTTATATCAAAATGCAATTCTTGAAAATTTTGATAGAATTTCTCCATTTGGTTTTTATCTTTCTCACGGTGCTTTTGTTCGTTTAAACGTGACGGATAAGGCAACTTTGTTTTAACGGGAATATCTTTTTCATAAACAACTTTTTCTTTACCCTTGGACGTCGGGACCACCGGAGGTTGGATGTCTTCGGTTCTTCCATTATTAATAGGAATTTCCGTATCCGTTGTCGCCTCGGGTTCACGGGCGACTACCTTGGGAGGTAGAGAAGAAGAGGTAGTCGGAGCCGTTGGTCCATCGTAAGAAACACCACTCCTTGTTGTGATCGCTTTAGCATCGCCCCTCGGGTTAGCGATCGTGTTGCTCGGCAACGTTCCAGAGCCCGAGGGTCGATCATTTAAACGCTTATTAAGATCATTGATTTGATTAGCTAACAACCTTGTTGTTTCCTCTTGTTTTGTCATAAAAGCTTGTTGGTCTTGAAGCAATTGCTTAATCAAATCTTCCGTGGGCGACGGATTTGGAATAACAGCTTGATTTTGATTATTAAAATTTTGCCCACGGTTTTGAAAGTTGCCATGATTCAGATTTGTATTGTTAAAATTCCCTTGATTATTCTGAAAATTTCCATGATTTTGAAAATTGTTCCCTTGAGGCGGGGCTTGGTTTTGATTTCCCTGAAAATTCCGATTTTGGTTTACAACTTGATTTTGAAAACCTTGATTTTGTCGGTTTTGATTTTGATTGAATTGATGATTACGGTTTTGCACATTATTGTTCTGATTCACTTGATTTGGTTGATTAAACCCGGGTGGTCCATGAAAATGGCTCGAACGGTAGCTGAGAAGATTTCGATCTCCTTGAAGAGGTGGGTAGCCGGTGCCACCCATGTTTGCAGCATACACATTCTCTTGAGCATAAGAGCCGGTCGACGGACACTCATAATACGGGTGTGGACCACCACAAGTCTCACAACCATGACTCACCATTTTGACTTGATGGTTCGGTTTCTCAATAGACATAGCATCGACTTTCTTTGTTAAGGCCAATATCATATTTTTCATTTCATCATTATTTTTCTCATTATTAGACACTTGATGTTTGTTCCTTGACATTCTCACACGAGCCTTGTTCTCGATTATCATGAAGGCATCATTCGTGTTTCTCGCCAACAAGTTCCCACCCGCAGCAGAGTTGAGTGAGTCTTGGTCAACGTGACTCAACCCATTATAGAAAGTGTCAATCTGCTGAAGGGGTGTGAACCCATGGTTCGGACATTTTTCAATCAAATCTTTGAATCGGTCCCAAGCTTCACTAAACGACTCATCGAAAGCTTGTTGGAACCGAAAGATTTGGGATCGTAAGTTAGAAGTTTTAGAAGGAGGATAGAAATAATTCACAAACTTGGAAGCAAGATCATTCCAAGTGTGAATCGAGTTCGACGGTTCCTTTTCCAGCCAAGTCCGGGCTGCTCCTTTTAAGGAGAAAGGAAACAACTTCAATTTCACCACATCGTGAGGGACTTGATTCATCCTAATAGTCTCAGCGATGTCGGTGAAATTTTGGATGTGTGCATAGGGGTCTTCGTTATCAAACCCGTGGAATGATATACCCGTGATTAAGTTGAGTAATCCGTGATTAATTTCAAAGTTGGCATTGATGTCCGGAATCACAATTGCCCTCCTCACACCGTTAAATGGTGATTGGAGTTGTTCTTCCATCGGACGCGGATCAAATTCCGGTTGTTGTCCCATCGGCGGGACAACATTGTGCTGCGGACCACCCATCGGCGGGGGCCCGTTGTGTTGTTCGTTATGGTTCATCTCCTCGTCGTCGAGGAAATGAACACGACTCGTATGTCGTAAAACCCGCTCGGGGTTTGAGAGCGGAGAAGTAAGATTCTCAGAAGTAGAACGGGTGTGCATACACCAAAAACAAAATTAAAAAGAAAATAGAAAAGAAAATATTTTTGTTTTTATTTATTTTTCAATTTTTTTTTTATTTTTTCTCAAAAACTTTTTATTTTTTTGTTTTTCTTTTCTTAAAACGTAACGTTAATCGAAAACCGTTTCTTTCAAAACCACGCGCGACGGGACGGGAGAGAAGAATGGATCTCTCTTCAGCTTGCAATTTAATGTCAAAGCTATCCGTATTTCCCGCTTATTCGGTTGTAGTAATTGAAATAGTCCGATAAACAACTAAATTACGTTTTCGTTATATTGGGAGACTTATTTGGTTTACAACGCCCTTTCTTTCGATCGAGTCGAGGCTGTAACTTTTATTATTTTTTTGGTATTTTTGGAAATACTTTAGGAAAAGTATTTCTGATTTTTCAATCTTTATATATATATATACAAAAATAGAAGAAGGCTTAACAAAACACGATTTTTCAAAACAATATTCAAAAATTCACTTCAAGCCTTCCCCGGCAGCGGCGCCAAAAATTGATTCGTGCAAACCAATTATATATAATAGTAGTATAGTATCGAAGTGATCCGCAAGAAATACGAATCACCCGAGTCGTTTCCCAGTGAAGGTGTGAATGGAATCAAGAATATTGATTCGTGTAATCGTGATTTGAAAAGTGGTGAAAAAGGCAAATAGTGATCAAATAATTCAAGTATCAACTAACAATTAAGAATTATGCAAAGAGTATAAGCTAGTAATGCACCAAAGTCTAAAACGCAAAAACGGAAATGCACGCGCGATTATTAACGTAACGCGCGAAATAAAACGCGAGTTTTAAGCTACACTAATCCTACGGACTTCAAAATAATTTTAAAAAGTTAAAAATGATAAAAGAAAATTTTAAGAAAAATAAAAATATTTTTTAGACTTTTTAATAATTTTTTATGAATTAAAAACTAATTAAACTATTTAATAATTAAAAGAAAATGTAAATAAAGTGAGAAAAATGCAAATTTAATTTCTAAAATTCTAAAATAAATGAAAACTATTTTCTAAAATATTTTTGGATTTTTCTGGGATTTTTCTGATTTTTTTGGATTTTCTGATAATTAAAAAGTATTAAATAGTGATTAAAAATAGAAATTAAATAAGGAAAATAGCAAAATAGCTCAGTAAAATATGAAAATTTCTGGGAAAATCTAAAATTATATTCTGAATCTAGGAAAAATAGAAAAAATGAAAAATAAGCACTGTAAGTGCTTATTAACTTAAAAACAGCTTATTTAAGTGCTTATTAATAAGCACTTTTGACCAAATGTTGACCAAACTTTCACCAAATGCTCTTTAGACTATATTAAGCTTAAAGAAACAGAATTCAAACCACAAGATGCACAGAAACATAGAATGGAACACAAACAGTCATGAATAAGCTAATATGGCTAAGCAATAAGCTGAACATATAAGCAGTTTGTAAAATTTCAATGAAAGCAGCAACTTTGGGTATGATAGATCTCAAATGAACCACAAAACTCAGTATAAGCTTGAAAAAAAGCACATTTGCTGTTTTCATATACAAGACAAAAAAGCAGTTGACAGGCCTACTTTGAGCTTATTATTTAGCACTCTAATAAGCCAATTTTTGAAAAGTTAAGCTTGAAACTTTTAGACCACCCAGCAGAGAACACAAAAATCACAAAAGCCCCAATTTTAACACCCCAATTGAACTCCAATTAAGCCCTAGATCAGCAGATGAAAACTGGTTATGTGCAAATTCTGAGCAGATATTTGACTTTTATATTACCACCTATTTTTTACTAAAGTGAATTTCACCAGATTTTATCCACTCCTAGATGTTGTTTAATGATGATGTAACATTCAGAAAACAAGCATGATCACAAATCACTCAAATAACAAGCAATCAGATGAACAGTAACACTATGAGCATGTAACAAGGAGATTTCAAACACTTTTGGACTTTTTATATTATAGTAACAAATTTTTACCACTAATATGACTAATGTAACTACAACAAGCAAAAATTTAAGCAGAATAACAACTAGAGCAGGCTAATCAACTCTGAACCAAACACCCCTTAAATCTAAGTTTACACTACAATTAACAATTTAGAAACTATACCTACTGATTTTAGACTAAAAATAAGTTACCTAGGTTATATTAAATCTATTTAACCAAGCTAGAACAGAAATAACAACACCAACAAACAATGACAGTTACTCTATAAAGGCTAAGTAAACTCAGAAACTGACTAGACAGATTACCAAAGAAACAAAACAAGCTCAGATAAAGCAATTACTACTACAAGTATAACAAGATAACTTCAATAGAACAAAAACTCACTAATCTCACTACAGCCAAATAGAAGTATGAAAATGAAGTCCAAAGAATGAAATTTTACCAAATCAAATCCCCCTCAGCTCAAATAGAGGGGGCTCACTAAGCAAGCCTATCTTTAAGATAGGCTGAGTTCTTTACTTTCTGTCTCAGCATATCAACCATCTCAGCAACCTTGATCAATAGTGATGATACAGATTTGACTTAAGACTCAAAATACTCCACTAAAAGTTAAAAAGCTCAAATGGAGTATAAAAATAAAAATAAGCTCTATGATAAGCTATACTAAAGATTATGCAAACATTTTTATGTTATTATTTTTTTTTATATATTTTTCTAATTTTTATTTGTTTTTATTTTACTGTAAATGAGATGAGAACTGAATGAAATTAAAAGGAGATAAGTTGAAAACAATTGATTACTAGCTAGATTGAAGTAAAGTTAAAACAATATAAGTAGTAAGAAGATATGAATAAGCTGAGAATTATTAAAGTAAACTAGAAGTTTTATTGAAACTCATACGAAAATTACATAAGCTATACTAAAATACATTCTAAAATGAAATTGACAGCATAACCTTACACTAAAATCTACTACTCCAAACGTATACAAAAGGGGGGTTTTTATAGGAGCAGGGGAGGTCTAGGGTTTTGGCTTGGAAGGCCCTAGAAGCTCAATTCTTGGCCATACAATCCTTGTCCTTATCATGGTGTTGTCATCCCATTCAGATTTATCCATTAGATTGAGCTTTATCCTTCTGCCACATAACTTCAACCAATCCGAGAGCTCAAAGGTGCCATGTGGAGGGAATGATGTCGACATCCTCTGACAAGTCAGACCTTCTGGAAGGTCTATACCTCGTACTAAGCATCTTGGTGAAAGTGAGAGGGAGCAGGGTAATTCAGTGAGGAAGAAGCACAGTAAAATAGGGCGCGTTTGGTTATTTAATGTAATTTTGACTTGGGGGTGGGTTGTTTGACCGGTTGTATCATTTAGTGGTTGGGTCGGGTTAAACTTGTGGGCTTGTGTGTAACTGGGCCTGGGTAAGTGTAAGTAATATTATTTTTGGGCTAGGATGTGGATCCGGTTGTATGTTGTAGAGTAAACCAAGGGATCAAACTTGTATAATCTGAAAATACAAGGACCATAGCTGCCAATCTCTCAAATATTATTCCAAGGGCTATTTGTGGTATTTCTTGGGTGATGAGGGGCTTCAATTGCCATACTTCCAAAATATTCTTCAAAAGGATCAAAAGTGATAACTTTGAAAGTGGAAGGACCATATGTGTAAACTTCTTCAAACTTATGACCAAGGGTCATTCTTGTAATTTCTTGCAATTTGAGGATTCCATTTGACCACATGAGCTTTACTTTGACCACTAGCTTCCCCGGCTCCGGCTTTATTCACTTTTCCAAATCTCGTGCCCGTTTTGTCATTTTCTCGTGATTTTTCGTCTTTTTCATAAATATCCGTTCCTGCACATTCACAAACGCAAAAACACACATTCTTTGGCATTATTGGTTAGTTTTTGGTTTATTTGGTCCAATTTAGGCTAAGAAAAGGTGAGTGAATAAGCACTCACCACAACGCTCCTGGCATGTTCCAAAGGTGCATGATGGCCATATTCTCCGATACCATCGGGAAAACAATGGAGGTGTTTATGGATGACTTTTCAGTCATTGGGGATTCTTTCCAATCTTGTCTCTCCAATTTGGAAATCATGCTAAAACGTTGTGAAGACACAAATTTGTGTCTGAATTGGGAGAAAAGCCATTTTATGGTCAAAGAGGGCATTGTCCTCGGCCATAAGATTTCTAAAAACGGGATAGAGGTAGATAGAGCAAAAGTTGATGTAATTGCTAAACTACCTCCTCCCACAACTGTCAAAGGTGTTAGAAGTTTCCTAGGTCATGCCGGATTTTATCTTAGATTCATACAAGATTTTTCAAAAAATCTCCCGGCCTATGACCCATCTCTTGGAGAAGGATGCTCCTTTCACCTTCTCATCTGAGTGCTTCGAAGCTTTTCAAATTCTGAAGCAAAAGCTTACTCAAGCACCCATTCTAGTTGCCCCCGACTGGGACTTGCCATTTGAATTAATGTGCGATGCAAGTAACTTTGTAATTGGTGCAGTCCTGGGGCAACGTAAAACGAAACACTTTCAGCCAATACACTATGCTAGTAAAACAATGACCGAAGCTCAAAGTCGTTATACTACAACGGAGAAGGAACTCTTAGCCGTTGTATATGCCTTTGAAAAGTTTCGGCCATATTTAATCTTAACGAAATGCATAGTGTATACGGACCACTCGGCTTTAAAATACCTCTTTGCTAAACAAGATGCAAAGCCGAGATTGCTCCATTGGGTTCTACTCCTACAAGAATTTGATATTATCAAACGTGATAAAAAAGGAGCAGAGAACTTAGCGGCTGATCACTTGTCCAGATTAGAGAATCCTCACCAAGGTGTTCTCGAGAAACAGGAAATTAATGAAACCTTTCCTCTCGAGACACTGAACGTGATCTTTTTTCGTGGAGATGCTTCTACCCCATGGTTTGCAGATTTTGCAAACTACCATGCAGGTAATTTTGTCGTGAAAGGGATGTCGTCCCAACAGAAGAATAAATTCTTCAAAGATGTTAAACACTATTTCTGGGACGACCCCTACCTATTTAAAATCTGTGCGGATCAAGTCATCCGACGGTGTGTCCATGGCCAAGAAGCCATGGAAATTCTTAAAGCCTGTCATAATGGACCCACGGGGGGACATCACAGCTCAGACTACACCGCCAAAAAGGTGTTTGATTCTGGCATCTACTGGCCCACAATCTATAAAGATGCCCAAGATCTGGTCAAAACCTATGATGCTTGCCAACATCACGGAAATGTTTCTAAGAAGGATGAGATGCCTCAAAACGCCATCCAAGTCTGTGAAATATTTGATATCTGGGGCATTGACTTTATGGGCCCATTCCCGTCTTCAAGAGGGAACAAATATATACTCGTGGCTGTAGACTATTTGTCTAAATGGGTTGAGGCGAAAGCCTTACCCACCAATGATGCCCGAGTAGTGGTAAAATTTTTGAAGTCTCTTTTCGCTAGGTTCGGAACTCCACGAGCCATAATCAGTGACCGCGGTACTCATTTTTGCAATGATCAATTTGCAAGAGTGATGCTTAAGTATGGTGTAACTCACCGTATTTCTACCGCATATCACCCACAAACTAGTGGGCAAGTTGAGGTTTCAAATCGTGGTATTAAGAGAATACTGGAGAGGACAGTAGGTGAAAGCCGTGTCTCTTGGTCGGACAAACTAGATGACGCACTCTGGGCTTTCCGTACAGCTTATAAAACACCCATTGGGTGTACACCATACAAGCTTGTGTACGGGAAGACATGTCATCTTCCGATTGAGTTAGAGCACAAAGCCTACTGGGCCTTGAAGCATGCAAACTTTGACCTACAGACAGCGGGTGATCACCGTAAGGTTCAGCTAAACGAACTAAATGAACTACGTGATCAAGCTTACGAAAATTCTTTAATCTATAAAGAAAAGACTAAGAAGATACATGACTCTAAAATAAAGAACCGCGTTTTCAACGTTGGTGATAGAGTTCTTATTTTCAATTCAAGATTGAAAATTTTCTCGGGTAAGCTAAAAACCCGTTGGTCTGGGCCATTTACTGTAGCAAAAGTTTATCCATATGGTACCGTTGAGTTATTTCAACCCAACGGTCCCAATTTTAAAGTAAATGGACATCGTTTGAAACACTACTTTGGAGGGGACATACCACCCGTGGTTGTTCCAGATCTCCAAACTTTCCCCACGGACCAATGAATTCGGGGTCGAGTCAAGCTAGTGACTCGGTAAACAAAAACATTAGCATTGCATGGGTTCTCACTCATGCTTCTGTCTTCTTTCTCTGTTCTAACACCCAAGTGTGGGGGAGTGGCCCATGCTGTTGTAACCATGTATATATGTATATAAAAAAAAGAAAAAAAAATGTGTGTAAATGTATGTATATAAATAAATAAAGTGAAAAATGTTGTTCCCACATTTAGCTAGTAATATTGCCTTTTTACGTTCAAAGGGTTGGCATAATCGTTGGTGCTTTGAATATTGAGGGCAATATTCAATTCTAAGTGTGGGGGGGGGGGGGGGGGGGGGAATTCTAGCGAATTTTATCACATTATAACTTCTAGTACCCCCGTTTTTACAAAAAATTTAATTTTTTTTCACTTAATGAAAGTACTTAGCACTAACACAACAAATGGTTATCAGTCCACCATGTCTAACCCACATAAGGACTGGCTAATCCAAGAGCAAATGGCTCTAGGTAAAGATATCTCAAATCCGTTTATTACTGACAATTTGCCAAAAATTGTATGGTATTCAACTCACCATATCTTTGATAGTAAAGAGTTGGCTAGTCCAGAAGCAAACGACTTTTGGTAAAGACAAATCAAATCCGTTGACAGCTTATGGTTTGCTCAAAATCATATGATTATCAGTGTACCATAGTTCTTACTTGAACTGAAACATTTGGCTACTCCAGAAGTAATGGATTTTGGTAAAGGGACATCAAATCCATTAAATTTTCATAAAAGATTGCTAAGGACTAGCAATAGTTTAGTGTGGGGGATTGATGAGTATCTAAATACTCATCATTTTTGTCCCATCTGAACTGCAAAAATATTTAAAAACATACTGAAATGCCTCAAAATACAGAAAATATTCTTGGAAAGTGTTTTTATATGTTTCAGGTGCAAAATGATGGAAAACAGATAAGTTTGCACACTTGGTAGTTTCAGTCCCTGAACTTTCATAAATTGGCAAAAATAGTCCCTGACTCCCTGGTATTAAAAATGTGGAAAATTATCATTCAAGGTCCCTCTATTATTCAAATTTATCAAAATTGGTCCTTGAATAAAACTTTTCAACAAATGACAAGATTAGTCCCTGACGTTTCAAAAATGGCAAAAATGGCCACTAAGTTTTAAATTTAGAAAATATAAACTTTGGTCCTTGGGTTATTCTAACATGGCAATATTGATCCTTTTTGGCATCTTATGGGAAGTTAAATCACAGCCCCTCAAAAATCCAAAATTACACAATAGGTCCTTGTGGTTATATTAGTTACAAACCAAACAGATCCTTTATTAAAACCCAAAATAAAACACAAACCCAACACCCTTTCCCTTGGCCCAAATAACAAACCCAGCCCACACCCTTTTATATAAAACCAGGGTCAAATGGTCAACCCCCGCCAAAACCACCACTATTGTTCACCTTTCACTCCCACCCCTGCAAACCCAAAACCAGGGTGGTTTTGCCACCTCTCCACCACCACCTGTCCTCCCCAGCTCACCACCTACTCCTTCCACCTCCATATTAGCCCACTTTGCATTAAATGCTTCCCCACCACTCAACTCTCCACCACCACCTCACTCCCCTGTTTTGCCTCCAATATATCCCATCCTCATTAAAACTTCATTTTTCCTGTCCCCCTCCACCTCCACAAGCTTCCATTATTCTTTAATTGGAAAAACCCACTCAAAGCTGCTTTATTGAAATTTGGCACCAAAAGTGGAATTCAATGGTTAAGATCAATTCAGAGGAATCAAGGGTTGAAAAGAGGTGGGATTCACTCAGTGGACAACTGGAAGCTCAAAATATCTATATATGAGAGCTATGGAGCAATGGAAAAACATATCTAGTGTAATTTAGTTTATTCAAGTCGTTTAGTTAATTTTTCGAATATTCAGTGTAATTGTAAGCTTTCAATTAATGTAATCAGTGTTTCTAGTGTATCTTGAATCTTTTCTAATAATCAATTTCAGTTTATAATCTTAATTTCAGTTTATGCAAAAATCTTATTCAAAAATATCAAAAAGCTTCATTGTTGTTTGTAGTTGATGATAAGGACCAATAAGCTAATATAAGCTCCTCAGATAGCTTATGTAAGCTATTAGAA
This sequence comes from Artemisia argyi, assembly GCA_030686995.1. Lineage (NCBI taxonomy): Eukaryota > Viridiplantae > Streptophyta > Magnoliopsida > Asterales > Asteraceae > Artemisia > Artemisia argyi. The sequence continues at coordinate 12,021,956 of CM060702.1, read as the reverse complement.
ACCTTAAAAAGAAGATAGGACATAAAAAGTAAAAATACTAAAAAAATCAATAAATAGTTGAAAAATCAGAATTTATGAAGAAGATGATCAAGAATGCTGGAGCAGGGTGAATTTTGGATTGCCCTGGGTTAAAGGTTTTGTGGAAAACCATTAGGAAGGTTACTGTGGTCCTTGTTCTTGGATAATTAGCTTGGAATTGCAAAATTGTAAGCAATTTTACTTAATTCTGAGTTTCTTACCGTTAGTGTTATTTGTAACACCCCCAATTCATGGATGCAGCGGAATTCGAACTGGGTGTTACTTGACGGCACAATAGTCACAATAATAGAAAACGAACTCCAATTGAGTCGTTTTAAAAGATTTATCATTCAAATTATATAAATATCAGAGATTACAAAATGAGGTCCCAGATGGTTCCATGTTTACAATTTACATTAAATGAGTTTTGAATGATAATAAAATTTATAGCCCTCTTGAGTATCCGTGTCCTTCCGTGCCATCCTTGATCGTCATGAACCTGAAATACATGCTTGAGAGGTCAACACAAAGGTTGAGTGGAATTCGTAGAGTTTAGTTAAATCGTTTGAACACAATATGTTGGTAGTGTGAGTTATAGGCTCACACCAATGTTTGGAAAACAAAAATCGTTATTTATTTCACTAAGCTCATGCAACCAAAACATTAACATCGAACCAACAAAATTGGCATTATAGAAGCCCTATCAAGGTACTTTTGCCGTTATACCGCTAAATCTCAAATATAGTGCATTTGTGTGAACTCATCGTTGCTCAACACAAATGGGATTCGTCAATCCCAATAGATCTATTCACAATATTCGCGCTCACTAAAGGTAGTGACTAATGGTTCATGATATAGGGACTTCGAACATGGCAATCGTTACTTAGTGATAATAAAACATCGTCGTGAAGCATACATTAGAAAGCATCGTGTTCGAGTAGAAAAATAATAGCATGTATTCCCCCCATGGGTTTGTAAAATAGTTAAACAATAGAAAGTGGGGCTACGAACTCACCTTAAGTTATGTAGTGAGTAATGAATGTGATGGTCGAATCGTGAAGGTTTCTACAAGCAACCTATAATAGAATGTCGCGACTTAGGATCGGAGTAAAGAATATGAAGTAGTGCCTATATATATATCTTGCATCTAAGTCCATGATGTGGTATGATGTATAATGTAAGTCTTTGAAAGAAAAGATTCATGAACATGTATGTTTTGTATATCGTTTACTACCGTTCGGGCCGACATAATTCAGAAGTCATGTTAGTAAGCGTTCGAGGAGCCAGGACACTTTAATTCGTAAATCCACAACTCAACTCGACGGCTTACATAATGAACTCCTCACATGAGGCTCCCTACTATTGTAGTAGTTGATGAAATATATAGATATAAGTTTTGATCCGAAAAGTTACATGTCCGATATTTGAATAAACTTAGGAAAGTTTATTAATACATGAAGATTGTTATTAGGGGTAGTTTCATAAGTCTTGAATGACCATTTTCTCTTGGTAATATCTCATGGTTTCCTTTTAAGTGAAGTAGATCCAAATTGCTTGTTCATGTTATCGCCTAATTCATTGTTTCATGTTTACGCCTATGTAAATTGGTATGGTCATTTCGTCATGGCCTAGCCATGACCTTCGGTCCTTGTTCCAAGGTCATGAGACACAACCTTGGCTCTAGCCATGGTTGTGGTCTTGATTATAGGTCATAAGACCTCTTGTTCCTTTCAAAGTATAACCATAATCTAGTGACTTTCGCCTAAAAATGGGCTGTTTAGAATTTGAAGAATTTTATCACTCGGAAAGCATTTTTAGGTCTCGAGCTTCTTTGTTCCTGAACGAAAACGTCGTTCCGGACAACTTTCGTGTTTTAACTTTTTGATGAATCGGACCAGAAGTGGGACTTTCAAAACCCAAATTTGATCAGAATGGTATTTGGCAGTTTTGCCGGAAATCTTTGGTAATTTCAAATGGGCGTAACTTTTGACTCGTATACTCGTTTTGGGTGGTTCAAATTGCTATGGTTTCCTTTTTAGGTCCTCTACCATAATATGTAATAATCAAATATCATATTTTTACCATTTTGATCAGGTCTTACCAAGAAATTCATTAGTTTGCTTGTTTTAGTAACTTGTTTCAATAATTCATTACAACAACATCTTTTACTCATCATGATACATCATGGACATAACTACAAGACATAATATAGCATGAATAATATGTAAATAACATGAACATGATTATTTAACAAGAATCAAGTTAGGGTTTGGCTCACAACTTTTGGCTTTCAAAGATGAAAGGAAGTTAACATGTAAGGATAGGACTTTGATAGACTTGCTTCAACCCACTTCACTTCATGCAATCTTTCTACCCTTGGTATTCTTGAAAGATGGATGATGAAGGTTTAGGTGACTTGAGTGGATTCAAACTCAAGAGAAATCACCAAGTATATGAGGTTATGGAAGAGTTTTGGTGAATGATATTCTAACTAGGGTTTCTACCTTGAACTTGCACTTGATCCTTGCTAGAACTTTGAAGGAAATAAGCTAAGTGTGAAATGGTTTTGGGGTTGGGTATGCACGGCACAAGGAAGGGGGGAGGGAGTATTTATAGTCCAAATGAGGAGGTTAGGAAGCTTACTAGGAAAGTGTTACAACTTGGTGACCAAGTTGTAATTAAGTGTTGATTTAGGGGTAAATTCATGAGATGAAGCCACATGGGTGTGACTCCCCCCTCCTAGGGCTGTTCATGAGCTTGGAGAGCAAGGGTGTGGACTTTTCTTGGTATTATCCAAGATACTTGGTTAGTTTTGACTCCGGGAAATGCCAATCGTAAATGATTAAGCCTCAAAACGTAAAACCGGGTGTCGTAAAATTATGGAACTTGAAAGTATTGATAAACATGTCAATAAGTTCCATAATAAAATATAAAATGAGTGGTAGGTTCCATTTGGGTGTAAAACCCTGCTAAAAACTGGAAATACGGGTCTAAAACGCGTAATACGTAAAACGTACGAATATTGCGTAAAATTGAGAAAAGTAAAATGTTACTTTTCTAATATGATAAAAATGATTTAAAATGACTTATAATGTCTAGACTGGGCTCAGTCTAGTGTCGGTTGGTATTAAATGTCTTTTAGACATCAAACCGTAAGCCTAAAAATCAAGGAATGACTTATAAAATCAAGGGATGATTTTTGGTCAAAGGAGGAGGGAAAATTATGTTGACTTTTTCTAATAAGTTTGAAAACTCAAAACGTCTTAGAAACTCGTTTTGTGGTCTAACGGTTAATCGCCCATACGGTTAAGCGTGCTCATGTGAGAATAGTACTGGTTTGGGTGACCTGCTGGGAAGTCTTTGGTCATGTTTTTCTCAGTCACAATTAATTCTCAAATAAATCATGAGTGTGTCAAACATTTTTCTGATGCGGGGTCACTTAACGCGGTCGAGTTTCGTTGTACGTAGAATTTCTGAATGACGTTTTACCCTAAAATGTGTAATTCCTTAATAACTTTCACGAAAATGATCTGACGAATGACAAACATTTAATTTGCCATGGAAATGATTTATCACTCGAGAATATCAAATAAAAATCAACTTTCGGGAAAGTTTCGGGAAAAATGAATAGTAAAAGTGAATAGTGAAATTTTCCGGGAATGGTAATTAACCTGAAATTGCGAATTGTTACATTATTTGTGCTTGATTATTGCTTGTTCTGCTTTAATATAGCTTATTAGATAGTTTGTGGTTCATAGATTAGCCTGTGGTTTTAGTTTCATTTAGTTTCTATAAATTCATATTCATAACAAGTTGTTTGGTTTTGTATGTATTAGAGTGTTATAGTTGGTTTCATTGCTCATTTGTTGTTCACACATCATACTCAGAACCAAATTAGACCAATACATCAAGGTTTTTAGGTGGTTGTAAGCTTAAAGTCAAAATCATCATAAACTTGGCCTAATTATCTGTCTGTGTTGAATTTTAAGTGGCATAAGCTTCATTTTAACTCACAAGTGTGTGACCTAGCTTAATTTAGTCTTCATATAGCTTAAGTAACCTAATTCAGTCCTTAAATCAAGTATCAAACTTCATATAACTCAACTAGTAGTTAAAATCAAAAAGTCAAAATTGCACCTATTGTCAGAAATCCAAAACTTCAAGGAATTTTCATGAATTTTGTGTTGCAATTCAGACTTTGAGCTTTTCACAACTTAAAATATACCAGCTTATCTTTCAAATCCCATAGCTGGCTTATTTTTGTGATTTTTTGTGTAGCTTATACAAGTCCTTATTTTAGCCTGTAGTCCTAAAAAGTGCCTTGCACCAAGGTAACTTATGATTTTGGTCAAACTTCAAACCCCCCCTCCAGGGTTCATTTGAAAACCTTAGGACTTGATTTATAGCTTTTTGAAAAGCCCTTCAGCTTATCTTTTTAGATCTCAAATAAAATTTGATCATAGTAGTCCCTAGGATAGCTTATTTTAGTCTTAAAAATTGCTTATTTCACTATCATGTTCTGAGTGCTCAGTGTTAAAAACCAAATTTCAAAGGTTCATATCTAGTTAAATAGTGGGCCCCACCATATGCTTCTTGGCTTTTTGAAAAGCCAATAAGCCCATCTTGATATTCCAGGGCTTATTTCTTAGTTTATTGCTTATTTGGTAGGGCTGCTAACCCCTTTTTGTTTGTCCCATTTCACCCTTTATACTGAGTGTTCAGCATAAAACACCCAACTTCATGCCCTCCCCTAGTATTCATTAGTGGGACCCAGGGGCTGAATCTTGGCTTATTAGAAAGCCCTTATGGCTGGCTTTTAGGATTAGCTTTTAAATTGGGCTTCCAATCATACTAGTGGACCCCACAGGGTCTGCAAGATTGCCCAATTGGCCTGGGTAGTGTTAAATATTGGCCTAGTGCTTATTTGCTCATAACAGCTTATTTGGTGTGCTTATCTGTTCTATCTTGCTTATTTCAAGTTCATCTAAGTCTGTTTATAGCTTATTTGCTCTTGTGATACCTTGTGATAGCTTATTCAAGTTCCATTAAATCCTAATAAGCTACTAGTCCAAACCTGTTAAGCACTTTTGTTTCCACACAGCTTATTAATAAGTTACAAGCAAAGTGTCGTTGTAAAAGTTGTTTATTTTTAGTATAAAATTAGTTTTGCAAAATAAAATTCAGAAAAAGACAAAAATAAAATAAGTGATAGCTTCTATTTAAGCCATTTGGCTTATTCTTAGCTTATTCAATAAGCAATTTTCAATTTTATAATTTTCATAGGTTCCTGTAGTTATAAAATAATTTAAAAAAAAGTTTTAGATTTTTCACTGTTCATTTAGTATTTATTATAATTTTAATTAGTTTAAAATAATTAATAATTAGTTTTTAATTAATAATAAATATATAAAAAGTATAAAAAATAGAATTTCAGTTCTAAAATAAGTTTTAGGGTATTTTAGATTTTTCTAAGTTAAAATTTTATTTTTCTAGGTTAATTTCATAATTTCTTGTATTTTAGTGTAATTTTAAATAATTAAAAATAGTTATTAATTAATAATAATTAATTAAATAGTTATAAAAATAATTTTAAATTTCCAATAATTTTCTTTTATTTTTAGGATTCCAAAAATATAAATTCACATTCGTGGGACTTATATTGATAAGGTTTCACTTTTTAATTGGTACGTACACGTTTATTTTAAATATTAAACGTACGCGTTTTCCAGTTCCTTCACATTTGTAGGTTATCTGATTTCACGTATTTGTTGATATAGCTTATTGAAGTTATTTTCACTTATATTTCAGTAGTGTAATCACTTGAACCCTTTTCCTGTTCAATTCACCTGATCACAAATTCGTTTTATTACAAATTTCACACCTCGTTGGGATTAAACGAACCGGGGAGACACTACACTCCACGGAGCATTGGTTTAAGCTGTTTCGACTTGTTGACCAATTACCTTGGTTAATTTTATCTGACTGTTTAGAATCAATCAGGGTTCTTGTGTAGGATGTGGTGATGATGCTTGTTGTGATGACAAGTGTGAGTTTATGTAGTCATTGATTGATGAAGTTGAAGGTATGGAAGATGAAGAAGTTTCATGAGTGGAAGGTGTTTTGGATGGTGCATTTGGTGTACTTGGAGATGAGCATTTAGGTGGAAGTCATATAATCATACTTTTCTTAAATCTGTATTATTTGTCTGTTGACAATTCTTCTAGCAATTTCTAAAAGTAGTAAAATTTTCAATTGTGGGTTAACTTTCTAGTAAAAAAAAAAAGAGTTTTCAAATTTAGTCTTGTTCGTCCGCTAAACCATATGACTCCATATAAATTTCTAGATATGTCTAAAAGTTGGTGGGATGATTTTTGCTAGACCGAACTGATGTTTTGTGCGACCAACTTTATTTTTTCTAAATCGACATGGCATTTTTTTTCTTATTATAAAAGTGGGACATCTTTGACATTTCTTTCTTCATTTTTGAAAAAATGAGTTTTGTCTTATTTGAAAAGTGAGTTTCACGTTTGACAATAAGACAAAAGAAAGTTATGTCACTGTAGGAAAAAAAAACTTTGTCCTACGAAAACGTCACGTATTCACGTTGGTCTAGCAAAAGTTATTCCACCGACTTTTGGACATTTCGAAAAATCTATGAAATCGCACGGTATAACACTCGCACAAAATTAATTTAGAAATCATTCTTTTTTTGACTAGAAAGCAATGTTGCAAAAACCGGTCAAATATGTTGGTGATTTTAGTGTCATCAATCATTTTATTTGTAATGGTGGTTTATCTGAGACCAAATGGATTTCAAGTTAAGTTATATTACGAGTTCGGAGGTGCGGAGTGCACACTTGTATTAACTAATTAACTTTATTTCGGGTACGAAAATTGGTAAAGGTTGTTAATGTAAGTCAAGGGGCATATAGTGACAGAATTTTCATGGTCACTAAATTGTCTATACACATGTCTTTAATGGTTACAGTTAGCGACAGTTATGGTTGCAGTTAGCGACAGTTTTTCTGTTGCAAAACTGTTGTAGGAATTATTAAAGGATGGTTATGACTTTTCCCCCAAAGGGTGTGTGACTTTTCACAAGAGTCAGAACTCTTCCAACAACCACCAATAAGTTTATATATACTAGAATGTTACCCGCGCAATGCGGCGGCGGGTACCTGTGACTATATTTTGCGTTATTCGGTTATTTGGTTAAACGTTTAGTTGTTTTCATATTTTATAAGTAGAGATATTAGAGATGGTTAAACCAAATAATTTTAGTTTGAACAACCAACCGCTTCCTAACAAACTTCCTAACCAACTCGCTTCCTAACAAATTAATTTTGAAATCTTTCCATAATAAGCAAGAAAAAAAGTCTGAATTTTAAGCGTTTCTAATTATAGAATAGTCTCAAATGCATTATATAGTAGTATAGATGTAAACATGATTTGGTCTTCCATATGAACATATATTCATATCAACAACACATACAAATTCTTCATGTTTTGCTCTCTTTCTTGTGCCTAGAATTTGAGTGTTAATTCTTGTCTTATCTCTATACAAATTTCGTGTAACCCAAGGCACCAAATAGGGTCGAAATATTGTATCAGAAAAATGAACTTTTACACGATTCAAGAATTTATCCAGCAACCTTTGATTATCATGACCCGATTTACTAACAAAATTAGCCTTGTAATCGGCGATTACAAGGTGCACGGCCTTTCACCTTGTTGATTTTTACAAGGTAATCGGCCTTGTAATCGATTATTAATCGCTACAAGGCCTTTAACCACTTCACTACCGACTCACGATTTTTGCAACATTGCTAAAAAGTGAACTGCCAATTGAAAAATGGATTAGTTTTGGAGATTACTATTTTTTTTTTAGTGGATGACTGGATGGAGTAATAAGTTAAGGGAATGTCTAACCAATGCCCTAAGGGCATTGGATAAGATTTGTTTTTTTGTGATCTTTTACGTGGGCCCCTGTCACTTTTTAACTAAAAAACTATTTTTGTATGTCCTTTTTTTTGTCCATGAGTGTTTTTTATGTGGGTCCATGCCCTCTTATCCAATGCCCTTAGGGCATTGGTTAGACATTCCCATAAGTTAATCGTTTGGGTGAGCCATTTGACAAAGGAAATAGACCAACCCAATCTCATGATACAAGATTACAAGTCACATTAACAAAAGCTCAGGGGGCCAAACTACACACTAAACATACTTCAGGGTACTATTATGTAAATAGAAAGCCACAAAGGTTACATATAATTCAAGTAGGGTTTTAGTTTAAGGTTCTCACACAGCCGCACTGCTATCTTCACATCATTTCCAGGTACTTGAATCCCTTTAAGGTTCTTGTAGTTGGTTTTTTGTATGTTGTTCAAAAAATGTAGTTATAGTATATGATTAGTTTAAGGTCCTTGTTGTTTATAGTTATATATGTTTTTTGAGCATTTTTAGGAGGTGCATTTTATATTTTATATATTGTGATTAGTTTTATATAAGTTTAGTATTTAGTTAAATTGTTTTTTAGATGTTAAGGTTATATATGTTTTTTGAACATTTTGAGGTTTATAAATTTATTGTTTTGTTATGTTGGAAATGTTTAGGTAAAGAATGTCTCACAGGAAGTTTGAGCACCCCAGACATGGTTCCCTTGGATTTCTTCCAAGGAAGCGTGCTGCCCGACACAGAGGAAAAGGTAGTATAGCTTATCGTCTTTTTTAACGCTACTCGTAGTTGTTATATTTGGATGTGTTTTGAGTGTTATGTGATAGAGGGATTCTTACTTGATGGTTTAGGGGTGTTTGTTTAAGCATATATAGGCGGCTTATTGCTTATGTGTTTTTCGGCTTATGTTTCTAAAGCTCACTTTTTGTGGCTTAATTTTGGAACTTTTTGCCTTATATTATGACATGATAACCTTATATAAGCCAAACAAATGTCAAAATAAGCCATAAAAGCTCAGCTATCAAACATAAGCCGAAAACCACACAAACCATAAGCTCGCTATATAAGCATAAACACACACCTCCTTAGTTTAAAAACATTTGTGTGGTCTATGAGTTGTTTGTTTATATCAATCTATGCTTGTTTTACTCGTTTTATGGTTTTAGTATATTTCATTGTATGTTTATGTCACATTTTCTATGCGTGTTTGGAATCTACTAATGGTTTTATTTAAACATTAACAATAATCGTTGTTAAATTGAATGACCTAACAAAGGAACACGTATCTTTGTGAGTTGCTTTTTTAAGGTTGAGCATGATTAGAAATTCAGGGATGACCCAAACTTGCCTGCAATTTGTTATATTTCTCGAAAGATAATATACAATTGCCAATAATAACATGTGTTTATTGTTGGTCATCGCAACTTGTTATTACTTTCTCTTATTGAAGGCAGATGCTCCATATTTTTGGAGCTATTGACAAATGCTTTTTGTTCGGGCAAGTGTGTGTCTTTGATGTATGTCTAATGTTTAACCTTAAGCAGACCACAAAGATTTGTGTTCTTTGTTTGGACATTCATCCATTTTCACAAAATAGGCTATTATCCTTTCTAGGGTCTGTTATATTTGGATGTTTTTTGTGTGTTATGTGATAGCGAGGTTCTTACCTAATAATTATTATAGTTTTCATTTTTGTGTTCAATAAAAATGTTTGTATGTTTGCGTCAAAATTTTATGTATGGTTGCACTATATAATAGGATCCTTCAAAACACTAGTGTTGATGGTCTACTCTGTGAAAATGAATGTCTAAGCAGAGGAACATGTATCTTTGTGCATTGTACTTTGACGTTGAGTTTGGTTAGCAATCCACGATGACCCATGTTTATCCAAATAGTAAGCTCTTGGATTAATACCTCGAAAAACAATATTAATACAATTTTGAAAAAAAAAAACTAAGAATTAAAGCAACCAATAATAACAAGTTTATTATTGGTCACTGACTCATCATAATAACGTTTTTTTAATTTTTATTACATATTTTCAAAGGCAAGTGTTGAATTTTTTATTACATATCATCATTTACAGTGTCTTCGAAAATGTTTCGTACTATGATTTTTAATTTTACTTTTCTTGTTCATCATAATAATAGAACATAAATGAATGATGTAAAGTTACTTATCATTTTTTTTCCGCATTACGTCTGTTACAGTGAAGGCTTTCCCCAAGGATGACCCAACCAAGCCATGCAAGCTAACTGCTTTCTTGGGTTACAAGGCTGGGATGACCCATATCGTCAGAGAAGTCGAGAAGCCTGGGTCAAGTAAAGCTAATTCAAATGCTTAAAAACATTTTTGAAGTTCAGTATCTGTTTATTTTTCTAAATACTTTTTGTTGAACTGCAGAGCTTCACAAGAAGGAGACATGTGAGGCTGTCACCATCATTGAGACCCCTCCCATGGTGGTCGTTGGTGTGGTGGCTTACGTCAAGACCCCACGTGGTCTTCGATCTTTGAACACTGTCTGGGCTCAACATTTGAGTGAAGACGTGAAGAGGAGATTCTACAAGAACTGGTGCAAGTCCAAGAAGAAGGCTTTTGCCAAATACTCCAAGAAGTTCGAGTCTGATGAAGGAAAGAAAGATATTCAGTCTCAGTTGGAGAAAATGAAGAAGTACGGAACTGTCATCAGGGTCTTGGCTCACACTCAGGTATAAAAGTTGTCCTTAAAGCTGCAATATTTTAGTTTTGCCTGCTTATGGTCGAGGTGTTTGGGCCTTGTATTATCTCAATGGATTATTAAAAATCGTATCTAAAAAATCGAGCATGCCAAATTGGTTCAAAAGGTGAAATGGTTTGATAGTTGAGCCGTCTATAATTACTGTGTACATTCTTCTAATCGGTTTATTTGAAGATTTAGATTATTGTATATGTTACTTTTTTATAATCATAGTCAAGTCAATAATCAAATTAAGTTTAGTAAAATGAATAACAACATGTTTACACGTCAACTTACACGTTTTGACAAGCAATACAATGTTTATCTCAAACAAGTTCAGTTTTTTACTTATTTATCAGTCCATCCGTACATGTATTTGAACACCTGTTATTTGGTTTTGAAATTCATACACGTCTTAAATTGATCCAAAATAAAAAATCTATATTTATGCCATTAATTTGAGTCTTTGTGCTTTCTTTTTTCACAGATAAGGAAAATGAAGGGATTGAAGCAAAAGAAGGCACACCTTATGGAGATCCAAGTGAACGGTGGAACAATTGCCCAAAAGGTGGACTTCGCTTACGGATTCTTCGAGAAGCAGATCCCAATTGATGCTGTTTTCCAGAAGGATGAGATGATTGACATCATTGGTGTGACCAAGGGTAAGGGTTATGAAGGTGTGGTGACCCGTTGGGGTGTTACCCGTCTTCCACGTAAGACTCACAGGGGTCTGCGTAAGGTTGCTTGTATTGGAGCATGGCATCCTGCCAGAGTTTCATTTACTGTTGCTAGAGCTGGTCAGAACGGATACCATCACCGTACTGAAATGAACAAGAAGATCTACAAGCTTGGCAAGACCGGACAGGAGTCTCACACTGCTCTTACTGAGTTTGACAGGTTCGTTACTTCACTCATATTATTTCTTTTGAAGGGAAAGTGTATTCTGTGTCAACTCAATCCGACCCATTTTAAAATGTTATGTTTCAATCTTAACCTGTTTTTGACTGATAGAGCTTGAAAGTTGAAACCATTTTATTTAAAAAGACAATTTGTTACATTTTTAGTATTAGGTTTTAATGATTGTGACAGACAGTTTATGTGTATGCTAACACACATGTTTGGTACAGGACCGAGAAGGACATAACCCCAATGGGAGGGTTCCCTCACTACGGAGTAGTGAAGGACGACTACTTGTTGATCAAGGGTTGCTGTGTTGGGCCAAAGAAGAGGGTGGTTACTCTTCGTCAATCTCTACTTGCTCAGACTTCCCGTTTGGCTCTTGAGGATATCAAACTCAAGTTCATTGACACATCATCCAAGTTTGGCCACGGTCGCTTCCAGACTGCTGATGAGAAGAACAAGTTCTACAACCGTGCTACTACCAAGGCTTAATAAGGTTATCTTTACTTGGATTGTTTAGTTATGTTATGGTCAATGCAACCGAACAATTATTGTTATGTTAGTTTTAAGCACTGTTTTTTATGTTTGAACAGAAACCAAATTTGGTTGGAGTTTTGTTAAATGGTTTTTGAGCATGAGATTGAGTTATATACTTATATCAGTTATCTTCAGTTTATGGCCATATATTTTCAATATTCTTGATTTGCATCATAAACAGTTTGTGTTAGGTTATGCTGTGTATTTTTGAGTCATCTTTTGCGGTCGTGTATATTCCTGTAAGTTAGTTTTTCGATTAGCTCAAGTGTTTTGATCTGAACTAAGATGTTGATGTATTTCTAGCTTTTGCGTCTAGAAGTTGCTATGACAATACTGTCGATACGTTGATACATATGCTAGTGTTTTACGGTTTAACAGAAACTTGCCGCATTGATGGTTGTAAACGAGGGTTGGTAACTTGACGCATAGGGTGCAACACTTCCATAACTTGATTCCTTGGCGGCATTAGTTGTTGGTCAAGATCCACCTTCGTTGCTAACTCTTTTTGATACTTGACGTGGTTGTGGACATGATCAAAATCTTTCGAATGCATTCCCACCATTTCTTTTCCAAGAAGTCCAGTTGGCCGAATCCGGGTTTTTAAAAGCTTATCCGTGCCAAAATCCGACAAGTGAGCAACATATTGCTTTTTCCGTGTCGTTTAGTACATTTTTCAAACTTCCGCCATCTATAAACTCGTACACTAAAAACATATGATGTGGGTGCGCACAGAATCCGTAAAGCTTCACGATGCATGTTAAGATGCCGAGTTTCCGTTAACATATTTTATTTTCAAAACTTTTAACATCTAGTGGCTCGTCGTATTCTAACGTTATGAACTTTTTTATTGCAACGAGTTCGCCTGTTGGTAGTTCAATTCGATAAACAGTCTCACCACCCCCGGCTCCTATGATATGCTTTGAGTTTAAGTCATCGCCGAGCTGAATGATGGTTTCAAACACCATTTTCCCATTGTAACTCCAAATAAGAGTGTGATTTCCGAGTTCTTGTGGCTTGTTTTTTGTCCCTTTTGTTTTTCGTTGAAAAATCAAGATTCTAGCAATCGAAAACAAGATCAAAAGGAAACACAATGTAGGAACTAAAGTTAAAACAAAAATACAGAGAAAAATATTTTGTAATTTTAGCTTTATTATTTGTATTCTTTAAATTGTAGTTTTTGTGTTTGAAACTTTGAATAGTTTGTATAATATGTTGTAGTATTTGTATTATTTAATTCTTAGTTTTAAGTATTTTAGTGATATTTAATATTTTTTTTGGGTAAAGGGGAGTAATCCTGCACCCTGGTAAATATATTAACCAAAACGTTTAAGTACAATGGATATGGGTGAAATCTCATATCTCAGCCCGTTACATAGACAAAAAGCTTACATAACAAGATATTTCCTATTTTCTAAATGATAACATAGGACATAACGAAATAAAATTACTTCCTAAGACCTTGAAGCTTGGTGCCATAACTGGCATTAAAAGCATCCAAATTCCTAGGAAGATCATAAACCTGGTTCGCATAGTCATCGTAGTCATAGTCATCATAATCATCTTCAAACTCTTGGCCACCACCAAATAGATTAGCAGACTCATCAAATGGGTTACCAACCACATCATCTTCAGAATCAGAAACCACAATCTCTCCCACCTTAAAAAAAGGGTTAACTCTCTTAGTAGAAGAGGCGGGTGGAGTACAAGAATCACTAGTTTTAGGAGCCACAAACGACTCATTCTCTTTCAAATCACTCACAAGGGGTTCTTGTGATGCATTACCTGTCTTAGCAGACTCATCTTCATTAACTTCCATTGTACGACCAAAATCTACATCCTTGTTGGTGTCATTAGTAGGAATGGCAAAAGCATCCGTATCTTTCATATTAAGAGCATCAAACTGGTTAAATGTAGAGATCTTCGTTCCGCTTGAACTAGATACAACAGAAGCATTCTTCTTATTGCCATCCACTTTCTTAGGTTCAGGAGGAGTCTTTTTGGGTCGATACTGAAACTGGTTACCCACAACAGGTTTAGGAACCCCTCCTTGACCCGGAATAGTAGAACCACCTTGTTTTCCTTTCTTCTTATTATTGACAGTCTTGAAACCATCATTAACAGTCATAGTAGGCTGGACAGGAGGTAACACAACTTTAGGACAATCAATAAGAGTATGACCAAAAATCTTACACTTATCACAACGCGGTGGTTTCCACTCGTATTCAACCTGAATCTTCTCAATAGTAGACCCCGAACTATCAATAGTGACATTTAATATTGGAATTGTGTTTAAATTAGTTGTACAATATGTTTGATAACTTGCATTTCTTATATAAGGGCTGTTTTAATAGCTAGCTCCATTAACTGTATTTACCACATTAATTGCTCACTTAAAAAGTAAAAAAGAAATTTGCTTTTATAGTTTTATTGTTGTAAAGTATTTAAGAGTACAAAGAAAATGCTTTGTAAGGGTCTATTTGGTTAGACGTAATGGACTGATAAAGGAATGTAAAATCAACGATGTAATGGAATGAACACAGTAATTGAAGGGTCATTAATGTTCCATTGAGTTATTTGGTAGCAATGTTGGAATGGAATATAACATTAACGTATGTTATTTGGTACAATGCAATGGACGTTGGAAAGGAATAAAATAAATGAAATATGGAAAAATATGATTACATGTCGTAATTGAATGAGAAAAAACTAGGGGTGACTATGTAATGAAATTAGTGGTTATAGATGTAATGGAATGAAACAATGAATAAACCATTCCATTACAAAATTCAAAACAAACAACTATTTTTCATTTCATTGTAATAATTAATTCTATTACAATTTCGATTCATGATTACCAAACGCTATGCAAGTCTTAAAATTAAGAAAGAAAATGCTTCCTCTTTTATACGTACTATAAATATAATACTTACTTCTTAATCCAGATTTGGGCCTGCGAGAGCTCAAAATTTAAGGGTATAAAAAGCCCCAAGGCTCCCAACTATAATGGCGGTTCCAAAAAAAAAAGCCTATATATATTACGAGTAACAAAATTGAAACTCCCGAATTTAACTTTCTAATTCGCCATTCGTCATCATCATTCATATTTTATACGATTTCTCAGAAACAGGTACAAATCTCTTTTCTTTCATTAGCCCTTGCTTCTTTAGTTATATAGTTTTCTTCATGCAATTATATATGCCTATGATTTCTAACTACTTATTTGTCATTGATATGGAAAGCATGCATGGCTCCTACTTATTTCACTAGGGGCACCTGCCCCTTGTGCCCCCCCCCCTTTATCTCCGCGCCCCTTACTTATAATTATATGTTAACTCAAAATCTTCTTGTACTGACTTATATTTGGTGTGATTATGATAAATAAGTTGTGTTTTCTTTTCTATTATTGATAGCTAAGAAAATTGATAATTTATGCTATTGTAGGATTCTTTAGATGGTTATGGAGATGGAGACTCAAAAACGAAGTTCAACAATGTATTCAATAACGGGTATGAATCGACCACCTCGAAACCTAAGGGTTATGTTCAAACCCCAGACGGAGATCTCATGCATTGTGACGCTGATAAATCCATCCAAAACTGAGGGTTTGGCATTTAGGGTTGGTGGTTTTACATTTACAAATCTTTATTCTGTACAACCAGATATAGGTGTTATCAAACCATCATCAACATGTCAAGTACAAATCACAAGACAAGCTCAAGATGTAAACAGGATCGGCATGGAGAAGTTCTTGATCCACAGAATCTGGGTTCATCGCGATACGTCCATTGATATGGCCTTAGAAAAAATGCGCGTTGATATGATCATGCCTAAGCTCTTTATATACCAAGATGCTGATTTAGCGCAATTTATGTTCAGAAAACATAATTTAGCGGCGTTTAATGTGGTCCTTTATGAAGAACGAAAGGTGAAGTTGTCTCGATATGTGGCATCAATTAAGTCGAAAATCAAAAACTTAAATTGCTGCCGAGGCTAAAAGAAGCACCACAACCAAAAGTGTAGTCATGAAAGCATGTATGCTTAGTTTTTCTTTTACTTACTTTTGTTTAGTTTGGAGTAGCCAAACAAAAGAAAATTTTACGTTTATATATCCTTACTGATTTAGCGCAATTTTGTTCAAATCAAATCAAATTTTGTTCAAGTTTTATACTGTAGTTGTAGTGTTCTGTAATACGATTACCCTATTTGACCATCCATAAGTAAATGGGTCAAAACTACCACCTCTAATCAAGATTCAGACATGACTTTTTATATTCTTACGAAAGGAGGCCTTCTTTTAGTGGTTCCCAAATATCTGTTATACCGGTAGAACCAACAGATGTAATTTGGTGGAGACCAGCAATCGTTCTCTGATACGAAGAACTATTTAACGCAGAAGATAACAGGCACATCAGTTTGTTACGGAACGAATAAAAAAAGGTCACATGAACCGGGAATTACACCATATAAAATGCACATCCACTATATACACACACGCACACAGTTAAAAGAATTGCAGATGGTTATAGTTGCAGACATGAAGGTTTAAATTTTTCAGAACATCATTTCAACTATATATACCACCATCACAAGTTTATCAATGTCCCAAAGAGGAACACTTTTAGTATACGCAAACATGTAATGAAAACAAATTCGCCATTGTCCCATAACGATATACTTTTAGTACAATGACTGCTTGACTCAAATTCCATACGTGTAACAAAGGTTAAACGGCGATTTTGATGTATTAGAAGCTTTGGATTTTTCAATGGCAATGTAGGCATGGCAATAAATAAACCACTAAAAGGCAAGGCAGGAAGGCGTATCAGGTTTACGGAAGGTTTGGAGAAGCATTGAGCCTCAATGTGACACCCCAATAAGATTTCTAAAAGGCGAGTTTTGATTATCATGTTCAGGGACAACGATGGTCAAACCCGATTGTAAACATAACACTTTCTGATTAAGATATGAAAAAAACGATCATTCTGCTAGTAGAGGCTTACACCCCAAACCATGTGAATCTTTCCGCCACATGAAAACGTTAAAATGACAAAGAGACTAATAATCTTTGCGAACTAGCACTGTTTCTAGTTTAAGTCCTATGGACAAAATTACATCCATCACAAGCGCTATAGCAGCTAAAATACCAACTCCAATATGCACAAACTTAACCACCAAAAACCACTTGTATCATGCTCCGTAATTATAAAAATTATATAATCACTAACTTCAAAGCAACCTCAAACAACACGCTTCTTGCTTTCATTACCTCGGACCAGATAGTTCTACAGCATGCAAGTTCTCAGTAGAGTCAAGAATCCAGTCAGAATTAGGATGTGGTGCAAGATCAAGTTCTTGACGAAGAACTTCCACTTTTTGCCACTCGTCCCATCTTTCAGCCAATCCGTCACCTTCAAGCATTCTAACAACGTCTGACATCTTGGGTCTGTCCATTGGCGAGCCTTGTGTGCACAACAATGCAACTTGAATCAGCTGCTCGACTTCTGAATCGATATAATTTGCTTCTAGATCGGGGTCCACTAGCATTTCCACTCTTCGCTCTTTTAAAAGTCCTTTAACCTGAATCACAATACATACATAAGCATGGTCCCCAAATTTAAACGTTAATACATAATACAGGCTAGACCCTCAAATTAACGACAAGTAGCCAAAAAGTATTTCGCGTCAACCAGCCATTTCGACCCATTACCCGTTAACCAAAAGCCACCCATATTGCAAAGTTAAAATGCTTACCCAATCAAGTAACATGACGTCATCATCATTAGCAAGTCGAGCAAGGTCAAATGCCCTTTGACCCGTAATCAGTTCCAAAAGCATAATTCCATACCCAAACACATCGGTTTTTTCAGATGATTTTCCGGTGGAAAGATACTCAGGAGCAATATGACCAATTGTGCCTCGTACAGCAGTAGTAACATGCGTGTCTTTATAATCCATTAGTTTAGCCAAACCAAAATCACCAACCACAGCCTCAAACTTATCATCCAATAATATATTTGCAGCTTTAACATCACGATGAATGATTTTTGGGTCACAGTGATCATGTAAATAGGATAGTCCACGTGCTGATCCTAATCCAATCCGCTTCCGAGTTGGCCAATCTAAAGGTGGTGCATTTGGCGGCCGCTCTACATATATAAATCATAAATCAAAATATTAGTTTAACTGAAGTATCAACATAAATGTGTTAATTTCTAATTTTCCATGTCTAGGACATGCAAACTCTAACAGAAGTGTCGAGAAAGGTGAATAAGAGTACCTCTCAAACAAGAGGCTACACTTCCATTGGCCATGTAAGGATACACAAGCAACCGTTCAGTTGGTGTCATACAAAATCCCCTCAACCGTAAAAGATTTAGGTGCACGGCCATGCTAATCATCTCAACTTCTGTTTGAAACTGGAGCTCCCCACCTGGTGTGCGTTCTTCTTTCAAACGTTTGACTGCAACAAGAGAACCGTCTGTTAAACGTCCTTTGTATACCTTCCCAAACCCTCCTCTTCCGAGTATGTTTTTATTGCTAAAACCATCTGTTGCAACTTGTAACTCTCGTAAAGAAAATCTTTTAAGCTGTCCCAAATGAACTTCGGGATCTTCTTCAGCTGCATAAACATTAAAGGTTGTTGATTTCGGCTCATTTATATATGGTTGGATCAATACGAGTATGCAGTATCTCTAAAGGGTCAAACGGGAAAAAATCAAAAACTAGTTTAAACGGGTCAAACAACACAATAAATTATATTAAAAGGGCCGAACAGATAAAATAACGAAATAGCTCAAATGGGTGAGAAGTCACATAAAATACTCTGATCGTTGCATTCAGAAAGTTGAATTATTATCTACATAACAGAAACTGTAATTTGACCCGTTAATTATTTAAAAAAAAGTTCCAAAACTTTGGACAACATGTTTAAGGTCAACCCACCCCAACTCGTACCTGATAACTACCCATTTTGGCTGGTTACCTAGGCCGCCCAAAACAGTCAGCAAGCACGACTCAAATAACTTACCAGGTACATCAAAGAAAACTTCTTGGGGTTTACGACGCCGCCACCAAGCAAATGCAATGGCGGGGGCAGCAAACAATAGAGCAGCTCCAGCAGCTACGCCTCCAGCTATGGCCCCAGTCGCACTGTTTCCACCTGAAAACATAAAACATACGAGTATTAGGATGCGTGTCATAAAATGTGATTATGTGACACTGAATAGTCAAAATCACCTGGTGAAGGAATTGCGGGCGGTTGAACAAATGGAGGAGGTGGAGAGAATGGAGGAGAACCCGGGCACGGGTGTCCGGTAACAGGCCCACAAAGATCAAGATTGTTTGCAAAACTACAATTTGGACATGAACCTTCTTTCAGTTATATTCTTAAAATTATACCATAAAGAAGATATGACTATATGTGATCATCTAATAGCAAACCTGATGGGTGTAAATAGCGAGAACGAGCCATTATCTGGAACTGATCCTGAGAGACGATTGTTTGATAGATCCCTGAATTACAAAGTAGTAAACTGTAACTAACCAAGGTGGCAATTCGGATCCTATTACTTATAAGTGGGCTGATGTTGGTTATGTTTACTCTCTTAATGATTCAACAGAGTAAAATTGAAACAGTTAAAATAACCATGAAACGGGTCAAATTGGTAAAATGGGTCGAAAGTTGCCATAAATTATACTATTAACACAATATAGCTTTTATTATCACCTTTGAGGCTTTGACACACTATTAAAACCTTCCAAAAAGTGTTACAGGCCAACTCGACCCAAGTTGGCCCATTACCAACCCGCTCGACCCACCCATTTTGCAACCTCTAGTCACGAGAACAATTTAGCAACGCTGATAGGAAAGAGTACTCACAGCACTTGCAACGATGTAACATTTGTCAATTGCATGGGGATCTGACCATCCAAGCTATTATTGTTAAGCCGGCTATCCTTGCACAAACATCAGAAAAGCATTTTAAGTTAAAAAAAAAAAAGGGTATTATTTCATACTACAACCGTTACTATTTTATCTCATTAGATCTTGATAACAGTTACCATCAATAACAACATTCAGAAGATGAAGTAAGTAAACATACAGAAATCGCAACTTTGATAGCTTCCCTAACGTGACAGGAATGGATCCCGAGAAACTGTTGAGGTAAAGATCTAAGCTCACTAAGTTTGTCAAATTTCCAATATCATTCGGGATTGGGCCACTTATGTTGTTGCTATACAATTCCCTGTACAATAAAAACGTAATGACATAATCAGCTAACTAAAAGATCGGGATTTGTAGGTAAATATACTTTCGTAATAATCAAGTAATCAACTACACCTATGCTTCAGATAATATTATTTTGATCCCGTAATTAAAGATAATAATAATCTAACAACGAGTATCTTATTTAAATGACTTACAAATACTGCAAATTCTTTAACAGGCCGATTTGCGGGACCAACGTACCCGATAGAGCAGCATTTCCTAGATCACTGAAAAGAGAAATATACGTGAATAATCTAGTTATATATAAAAGATGGATAAAAGGTACTTGAAACTTACACTCGTATAACGCTATTCTCATTGTTGCAAGTGACATGAAACCAAGTGCACGGGTTAACAAGAGTTGGATCCCAACTTTGGAGGATATTATATGGATCATCTAAATTAGTCCTCAAACTATGCAAAGCATCACCTGTATAGAGATTTTATCTGAATCAGTTTATACTAGTTACAACAATACTGAATTACTGATTATCAAATCGTAGCATAAAATTTCCTAATTATCCCGCCTTTTAAATCTTCACTCTTGTCTTACAAAATGTATCGCCTTTCTGCTAGTTTTACTTATTACGACTTGCGCGTATTATCTAAATATTACTATAAACAACAAATGCACATCCAAACACTATCTTCTATTCTTCTATAACTCGTTCAGTTACAGCTGTACGACTTTAAATTTACTTATTCACTTTCGAAACACATATCCAACTTTTATCACCTAATCATCGAAATATACAGTAAAACTACCTAACTCTATCACCTAATAATCTTCCTTCGGTTTTCATAGTAGCAATAAGCAATTCGAAAACGCACATCAAAACAGCTTCATACCCATGATCCAAAATATCCAAATAGTGACAGATAAATGTCAATGGACTGTGCTAGAGCATAAATAATACTAAACATCAAAAAACAACAAGCATAAGTACATTTTTAATACCAATTAAGAAAACTTATTACCATAGACAATCTAACAGTAACATACAAACTACACATGTAAAAATTCAACAAAATTACCAACCACATTATCAGCACAAGTATTTGATCATAAATTATATTCCTACTTTTAGCACCTTAAAATAACACCTAAAACTAGAAAATTTTATACTAACAAATTATAAATAACATAAAAATGTGCCCATAATTTCACCTTCCAAATTTGCATAAATGTGCTTCAAAGGATGAACCACCACCAACAAGATTAAACACAACACACTCAACATCATACAAAATCTTTTTTTCTCTATATATAAAAAATTTTATAAAATTTCAAGATTTTGCAACATTACAACAAAAAGCAAAAACCCACAAAACCCTTTTCATAAAATCCAATCTTTCATCAAAATTTCACCATTTTGAGATAAAAAGACACCAAAAAACTCATTCTTGAAACCCTTTTTTTTTATAAAAAAAATATATAAAAAAATTTGGTTTTTGGGTTTGTCAAACACATTAAAAGTGTTTGTTCAGTTTTCTCACACTTCTCCATGTGTTTAAGAAGCAACTTTTGGGGCGTGTGCAGAGGCTTTTGAGAGGTACTTGCCCGAACGGGCTGACCGGGCTGCCCGTTGTTTTTTACTACTCCATAATTCGCGGTATCAAGTTGCCCCGTAAGTACACGTGTTTATACCTTTAATTTAAATTAGTTACATTTTTTCCATTGATGTTTTCTTTAATCATGTTTTCCGACTTTTTGACCAACTAATTTATATGGTTTTGACCCACCGTTACACAGGTAAAACCCTCTATTTTCAGAAGGTTAACGGAACCACAACCTATCTCACAATTTTTTCATAGATGTTAAACTGTCATGTTAGCATCACATCAATGATGACACGATTAAATTTTCTCAATAGTTAAGATATCACACATATATAACTTATAACATATTCACACGCAGAATATCGCCAAAGTTTGTTTGATGGTTAAAATGACCAAACTACCTTAAAATCTGTTTGACCACACGTGGTCATGGTATGTCACAACGATTTTTTATTCTTTTTTTTAACATGTTTTATATCGGATGTTGACGTGTTGTGCACGTAATTAATGCGAGGTTTACGCTAACACCACGTACGATATGACATTTGCGGTAAATAATTAAATGGATAACGATTCGACAAACAATATACCAAAAGCTAGAAGAGAAAAAAAGTAAACATCTCATATGTCTTTGGTACTCAAAGTGTAATGTTGGTAAAAGATGATTTTGTTGTTATATATGGACATAAAATACTTGTTGTCCACTAATTTACTCTTAACACTTAACAACTCGCTGAAAGAAAATATACATACATTTGAACAAAAATAACTTGTAAGTACGGAGTAAAAGATAATCAGGATCCGACCGGTGAAATACTTGCTCATTTTTAGAAGGCGTTGATCTTCGCTTATCCAATTCACAATCTCTCAAGATATGCCTATTTTATTCCGACGGATTAACTTGTGAGAGTAAACATAAGTATCGTGATGCATCAAATTTCTTTCTCCTTTCATTGATGTTCCTAATAGACACTTGTAAGATGCAATAGCTTAGTGCTGCCACCAAAACCATCCAAATTCACAACAAGTGTTTTCTAGCATCATACTTAACAATCTATGATTTAACTTGTCAAAAACTTATTAGTCTTTTGTCACTACTTTATTTTAGTGTTTATATGTACATAGTCATGGTGCCCTATGGCTATAACAAAACCCTTTACGGGGAACCAAAAGATTAATTGGATTTAAATATCATAGGATCAAGAGTTACATCATAGGATTCATAGGGGTTTGTGTTTTTATTCAAAAATGAAAAAGACACATGCTTATATAAATGTCCATCTCAAATATATGTTTTTGTGTCTAGTTGCATTTTGTATTTCATTATTACATGACATATGTGCCCTAGAGAAAATGACATGAGCATGGTACAAATAATTGAATCAAAGGGCATCTTTTTATAAAAGAATATATACAAGGGCTAAAATCTAAATTAACAACATTTACAATGTTGAACCAAACAAAATTATAAATCACATCAACTACATGAAAAACCAAATGTGCTAGAAATAATTGTCATATGAGGAAAAGTTGTCTCATGATTGTCTCTCCTCATGTAATTTAATTGTGTAATACTTGTGGCGTGCCAAAGGATGGTCAGAAAAAATTAGAAAAATATTCTAGTTAAGTCGTGTATATCTGAGTTAAAATTTTGTCATCTTTGAGTAATCTAAACAAGAAAAGCCTTTGCACATGATTTTCTTGTAGTTAAGGGACCCAATGTGATTATTTTCCTTTATCTTATTGAGAATTCAAATCATGGTCAAACAATGATTCTCTAAAGCATGATTATGGGGTTGGACCAATTGTTGATTACATTTGTTCCACTAGCAAGAAAGTGACTTGTTAGTCCAAAACACTTACTAAATATGAAGATATCTACCTTCTATTATAAGGAAGGAGGTTTCTAACATAGTTAAGCTCTTTAACTAACACGTATACACTTAGAAAAATGACAAGCGTCCTCACATGTTGCTTTGATAGCGTGACAAGTGTGTTTAGCCAAAGACTAACAACATTAGTATATAATACGAATCATTTTCACTTTACAACTATTTCACATCATTTCTTGCTCTTTGCATGTATCCTATGCTTAACAAGTCTAGCTCATTCAAGGTGAACTTTTAGATTTTCACTTATGCATTTGTTTACTTTTGATTATGGTCTACAGAGATTTTAAATGTATATAGATTTGTTTTATTTATTTTATTTATTTTTTTATTATTTTTTTTCTTTCTTGGTTCACATTTTTGGTGATGCTAAAATAGATGTACGAAGAACAAAAATGATGGAGAACCAAGTTTGCATGCTTATATTTTGAACACGTCTAATACTTAGCTTCATATGGCTTCTTAACCAAATGACACGTATTGCTTAAAATCGATGCATAAACTCCATGTAGTGTTTTTTATCTCACAATTTTCACTCTTAGGCAAATAGTTTTACTGAGTTTTTTTATATCAACTTTTTTTCATTTTGAATTTTTACGTTTTGCAGGTTTAAATTTTGATCCTAACTTTGCGTTTTCATGCTATTCGCTTGGATTTGAGTGGTGGCGATAAAAGTGTTGATAGATACTTGTAGAAAAATGGAAGGATGGGGAACAATTTCGATAGAGGAAAGACCATTGTAAGAAGATAATGTGTTCTTCATGTATTGATTTAATTAAATATTACTACGTATCATGTTGTTCATATTAATTTGGATTTGATTAGATCACTAGCTATTATCTCTCTTACAAATTTACTTAGACATGATATGTTATGCTTGATTTTAGGTCGTGGTATTCTGGTTAATCTTGTGTTTGTTGTGTTTGTGTTTTAGGAAATCGGTAGATCGATGGTAGCAGTAGAGAAAGTAAATCATGTGTGGTCATTAAATATTGTGTACTTCTATTCATGCAAACATATGGTTGTTATAATTTTTTTTGAAGCATTTAGTTCTTTTAGTTTTGTGAACGTTGTTTGTACTCTCGTGACGAATTTACATTAGTATAAAACTGGAGCATCTGTCTTTCGAAACTGATTACAAGTTTATTAAGATTTTCAAAGTAATAGTTATTCGGATATGTTTTGATCTATAACTTGGTAGGAATTAAGAAAATTAATTTCCCCATTTTAGACTCGACGAAATAAAAGTCACGGTTCGATAAAGTGGGCTGTGCGTATGCACAGCCTTAGACTTTCCTAGTCATGCTAATATAAAGCAAAGGGTTTCATACTTGATATGCTAGAATTATGACACATTAGCACATAAGAGCTTAACACATCATTAACCATTATCATATAGCTTTTATTAGTTTGTTATCATATTTTTAATTTCAAGTCATCAAATACAGTAATTATGTTTTGACAAGGCTGCATCATTTAGTAATTCTCTAGCTTATTTTCTCATTCTAATGGAATGAACAATGTAATGAATGAATAGTGTAATGTAATGATTCATTGTCCTTATTAATCATGTTTGGTTTGTATGAAATACGTAATGGAATCAATAATAAAAAGACTAAAATACCCATTTATGATAGAAAGTTAATTTAATGTGGTTAGTTAATGAGGGAGTTTTATGTAATTTTGATTCTATTACAAGATGTAATGAAAAAAAAGTAGGGGACCCCGAAGGAATGATTTTGGTGTAATGAGTCATTCCTTGTAATGAATCATTACATTCTATAAATGTAAACAAACAATATTTTTTCACTACATCGTAACAATCTTTTCCATTCTAGCTTTGATTACAATATACCAAACACTAGAATTATGACACATTAGCACATAAGTACTTAATACCTCATTAACCATTAACATATATATTTTATTAATTTGTTATCATATTTTTTATTTCAAGTCACCAAATATTATATTTTGACAAGGCTACATCATCCTTATTTTCTTATAAAAATTCAGCATCATATAGTACATAAATCTGAGGTTTAGTTACCATTTACATTAGTATCGTCTACTCAATGTTATTATTGGAGGATAATAACTTTCAAAATATATATGAACTCGTTTACGTTAGAACTAAAGACATGTTCTAAAGACATCGTTGCTAATGTTCCTAAGAAACCTAACATTAACTTCAGCTACACAAAAATATAACCCAAATCAACTAGTCCTAAAGTACTAAACACATGGTTGAAAGTCAAACCTTTGGACATTATTGTCGGATTGTTCCTGTTTGGCTTAGAATTTGATATAAAACGAGAAAAGATTCGGAGGGAGGCGTCGTAGTTTTTGTTAATATTTTTAAATGTGTTTAAGTAAAATATACATGCCATTGTTTTGCACCATGTATTTTACATGTATATAGTTATAGCAAATGTACATTTTTTTTTGGAAAATGGTTATTGGGCTTGTGCAAATATATATTTGTTTTGTTTTTTGAAATGGTTATTGGGCTTCTTTATTATTTGGGCTTAATATTTGTTAGCCTTTCTTTTCTTCTCTTCTTTGTACGAATCCCAAGCCCACGAAAATAGAATGAGAACTTGGGCCACCGAAAACAGAATTAGAACATTATCAGTTGGGGCCCAAAAATAGAGTACTGTAGCGAAGTGGCATCCAAACGATGTAGTATCTGATTCAATTTAATATATATATTAATAATATCTAATATTTGTAGTTACAAGCTGGGTAAAAAATAAATTTGAATAGTGTTGAACACAATAAAGAAGAGTGGATCTTTAGGCGTGCACATGTATTCATCGCCTCTTTCAAGAACCCATAAAATCTGCCCATGTGTTTTTAATCCTTGTGCACATGTGTTTTTATCGTCTCGCTCATATTAACTGATACTAGTATGTGCCAACAGCCACAACGTCAAGTAACCTGAAAACATAAAACACATATGCACACTCTTTCAGAAATTTTATACAAACAATAAAAACACATATGCATCTTTACACTAATTTTATATTAACCTTGAGAATAAATATGCATCATTACACTAATTTCAAATTAACCATGAAACACACATATGCACACACTTTTCAGCCATAAAAGACATAAAACACATATGCACAGTTTTAATTAATTTTTTACCCTTCATAAACACGTATGCACCATTACCCGTCAGAAGACACATATGCACTCTTTTAATTGATTTTATATCACCCACAACCACAACAGATATGCACCATTTTCATTTATATGATATTAATCTTGAAACACATATGCACAAGCTTATCAAATTCATCAGAAACAAGTTGCTTCATTAAACGAACAAAATTAACTAACATAAATCAATATTGCCTTTTGATTCTTCCCTCTTGGTTCGACAGCCACAAAGCCTCGTTACTCGTCATGCCATCATCAGCGTTCCGAGGAATGATTATATCTTCCCATGTATTGAATTCCCCAAAGCCTGGTTGCAATAATGCTAGCATTCCATTTTGAAAAATAAAACAAATAGACACGAATTATTTACTCTTTTCATGAAGAAAGAAATATGTGGATGAATAAAAAAATACAAGTACTAAAAATAAGATAAATTTACATACTTTATCATCAGACAAATGTTATCATCAATGAGGTAAAACACAAAAAGTCATTTTCATTGCCTAAATCACTTCGACTTTAGTTGACGAACGATTGATTGATTGCCTAAATCACTTGGACTTTTGCTTAAACATAAGATAAACTATTTGATGAACTGGAAGCCCAATTAAAATACTATTTTCAAAAACAGAAATATTAGAAACTGAAACTACGATGAGGCTCATCAATTGACAAAGCAACAACTTACTGTTTGATTCTTTATGCTACATCTACAAGATGCTTTTAAATATAGTAATGAATTGAACCATTTAGATAATAAGCGTAAAACATACAACTGAAACAACATACAAAACCAAAAACGATTCGAAACAAAAATCATAACCGACTTTAATCAACAATTGAGAAAAAATCAAAATCATAAACGATTCCATAAACAAACAAAAGGTAATAAAAAA
The DNA here is from genome assembly GCA_030686995.1 of Artemisia argyi. Taxonomy (NCBI): domain Eukaryota; kingdom Viridiplantae; phylum Streptophyta; class Magnoliopsida; order Asterales; family Asteraceae; genus Artemisia; species Artemisia argyi. The sequence goes on along the minus strand of CM060702.1, from coordinate 11,994,050 downwards.
CTGAACGAACACACAAAATTATTCATACCTTTAGTAGCGAAATAAAAAAAAGATTATTCATACCTAACTGAAAACCGTATATCAAGTTTCTTGGATCGTATAACTGAAAGAAAAATAATGCATCTCGATTTTTAGAATGGTTCAATGGTGGTGATTGAATGAAAATGGTGAAGTGAGGCGGTTAGGGTTGAGACTTGAGATGAAGGAAGCAAAAGAGATACGTGATTTTTTATTTAAACCGATTCTTTAGGAACAGTTTATTTTGAGGATATATAGAAAATTACTTTATAACCCTTTCAGTCCTTAAAACATGTTCCCTTGTTTTCTATTTATTTACATTTATGCCACAAGTACTTTTATCCATTGATCAAATATCTAACGGTTAAGATTGGTTCTTGCAGTTCTCGCAATTTATTTGGTTCTGAAAAGAACCTCACACTATATATATATATATATATATATATATATATATATATATATATATATATATATATATATATATATATATTCTATTAAATAGATTTTTAGTAAAAAATAAAAAAATAAAGCTTAAAAAACTTTATATTTTATTGGGAAAGAGTTTTAATGAATTTTTTTATATAAAAATATAAAAAAATATATATTTATGTGAATTTCGATTCAATTTTTCATTTTACTAAAACCATATCCAAACCGAAAACTGAATATTTAATTCGGTTCGATTTTGGCAAATTCAATTCATTACAAATTTGGTTCAACTTTATTTGGTTTGGTTCGATTTCGATTTTCAGTTCCTGCGGGTATTACTCGATTTGTAACACCCCTACATTTCCTAAACTACATTAAACAAGCATTCACAGAATATAATACTATTACAATTTTCGAAACCACCATTGTTGTCGAAGTATCCCACTAAACAATGATCATATAAAATCAATCGGAATTGAAAATCTTGTAAGTGCAAGCCTTTGTTAGTCGATATATACAATAGTCTTTATCTTATATTTGTATGGGCTAAGCCCAAGGTCTAGAATGCTCTTTGTAGTGGTATTTATATACCCATTCATATAATTAATAGATATACGATTCATTCCAATATTCTTCATGGTATCACAGCCAAAATATCACCGATCCTATAACAAACCCTAAACGTTTTTTTTTATTCACAGTCGATCGTTGGTTCGTTGTTTGATAACCAGTCGACCTGTTGGTGTTATTTATCGGTCGATCGTTGGTTTTCCGTTTGATAAACCAGTTGACCACGTTACTGCTTTTGTTTTTGCTACTGTTGGTGTCTTTTCTTTGCTTCGTTGGTGCTACTGTTCCCAATATTAAATTACTGCTTTTGTTTTTTTTCCACTAATACTAGCCCTACTTATCCTTTTCTCTTGTTACTGTTACTGCTACACCCTAACCCTAGATAAAACGTTCCTGTCTCATTCAATTCTAAAACCCTTGTTACTATTACCTACATCCTCAACATGTCTGGTTCCAACCCCCCTCCACCTGTTATCCTACTTTCTGACAAACTCATGACCATCAACAATATTCCAACCCTTGTTCCCGTCAAGTTAGATGTCGAGGAGATGAACTACTCCTCCTGGACTTATTTTCTAAAACATATTTGCAAAGGGTATTCCATCTTGGATCATCTACTAGGTAAGTCTTCGGATGATGCTACAACAAGTGCTCCTGATGCTGAATGGTTAAAGATTGACACGATTGTTCTCTCATGGATTTTCATCACTTTGTCTCCGACACTCCAACAACGTCTTGTGAATGAGGATCCTCAATCGGCCAAGGAAGCATGGGACATGCTTGCCTCAATATTTCATGACAATAAGCGTTCTCGTTCTATTGCCTTGAAGGCTGAACTTCGTGCTATAAAACTTGGGGACTTGAGCATTGATGCTTATTTTCGGAAGATTGAGAATATGGCAACTATCTTATCCAGTTTGGGTTCTCCGGTTAGTAACGATGATATAGTTACTTTTGCATTGGAAGGGTTACCTGCTAAATATGATAGCGTCTCTACTATCATTGCCCATCGTGAAGTTTTTCCGGATCTTAAAACGGTGCGTTCCATGCTTACCACGGAAGAGATGCGTTTGAAAACTCGTGGTCATGATACTTTGGTTGATCCTAACTCCTCATCACCAATGGTTTTATTAGCTAATTCCACTTCGAATACGCGGCGCTCTAATAATCCTAATGAACGGGTAAACAAACCTTGTTTCCTTTTTGCTCAAGGTTTTTGTCGGTTTGGTGTACATTGCAAATACCTTCATGACGGTATTCATGGTAATCCTTCTAAGCGCCCTTCCCATGTTAATGTTCCTGGATGCAATAACTTGTCTTCTCAAGACTTACTTACCCTTCAAAATCTTTTGGCCAAGATGGGGACTACAAATGGTGTGAATGGAGGGGTTCCTGCTAATAATTTGAGTTCGTCTACTGGATCGAAGCCCCTGGCCTGTTTTGCAGCTCCTCCAGGCTTTCCATCTCAACCAGCCCATGTTTTTAATCAAGCCCAACAGCCTAATATTCCACACATGCATGGGGGGTCATATGGGGGATCAATCTGTTCACCAGGGGGTTCTTTTACACATGGCAGTTCACCAGGGGTTCCTGGGGGTTCATGCTATCCATCAGGGGGTTCGTTCCTTCAAAGTGGTTCACCAGGGGTTCATGGGGGTTCACAGCAGGTTTATGGCTCCACCGCAGGTTCAACAGCCGGTCCAGCAGCTTCCACAGCAGGTCCTCCGCAGGTCCAAATTGCGCATGGGGGTTCCCTTATGCATGGTGCCCAACCCGGTTCACTACAGGGACATGAAACCACTTTGCCTACCACATTTAATACGGTACATCTTCAGGATCCTAATCCCGGTAACTGGAACATGGACACAGGTGCGTCCTCTCATATAAATGATGATGTAAATTGTCTTAGTGATGTTTTTAATTCGTGCATTTACCCATCTATTGCGGTTGGTGACGGGCATACTATTCCCGTTATCAACTCTGGCCATAGCATTTTGCCTACTCCTTCCCGCCCTCTACGTTTAAATAATGTTTTAATCACCCCTAATATTGTTAAAAATTTGATTTCTGTTCGTCAATTTGTCCGTGATAATTATTGTACAGTTGAGTTTGACCCTTTTGGTTTTTCTGTTAAGGAGTTTCAAACGCGTCGGGTGCTGCTCCGCTGTGATAGCAATGGAGATCTTTATCCAGTCACTCCACCTTCTACCATCCCGCATGTTTTTTTAGCAAGTCAGTATACGTGGCATCAACGTCTTGGACATCCAGGAAGTGAAGTGCTACGTCGTGTCCTTTCAAGTAGTTCTATTTCTTGTAATAAAGAGAAATCTCCTGTTCTTTGCCATGCTTGTCAGCTTGGCAAACACGTGAAACTTCCATTTGTTAGTTCTAATAGTTCTGTTCATTCGTCATTTGATATTGTACACTCGGACTTGTGGACTTCCCCAATTCCGAGTCTTTCTGGTTTCAAATATTATGTCTTGTTTTTGGATCATTATTCTCAGTTTGTTTGGGTTTATCCTTTAGTTAATAAATCTGATGTTTTGTCTAAATTTAATTTGTTTCGTAGTTTTGTTCGTACTCAATTCAAGTCTGAAATTAAATCTTTCCAGTGTGACCATGGTGGGGAATTTGATAACCAACTTTTTCATAAGCTTTTTTCGGATAATGGTATTCAATTTAGATTTTCTTGTCCTCGCACTTCTCAACAAAACGGGAAATCCGAAAGGATGATTCGAACCATCAATAACCTTATCCGTACTTTGTTATTTCAAGCGAACCTTCCTCCTAATTATTGGACTGAAGCTCTTAATATGGCTGTTTATCTCCTAAATATATTACCCTCTCGTGCCATTGACAATGAAGTCCCATTTACCCGCCTTTTTGGATTACAACCTGACTACAGTCTTTTGCGTACTTTTGGGTGTCTTTGTTATCCACATGTTGATACTAATCACAAACTTGGTGCCCGGGCAACACCCTCGCTTTTCTTAGGTCATGCCACTAATCATCGTGGTTATCGCTGTCTAGATTTGAACACCAATAAAATTATTCTTTCGCGTCATGTTACCTTTGATGAAACAGTTTTTCCCTTTGCCACAAAGACATCCAGTACCATCCCTCCTACTGCCAGTCAATCTTATGAATTTTTGGATGACTCATCTAATGTCATTTCTCATATTCTGAGATTCTCTCCCATCACTCCACCCGATGTTCCTACACATAATGAACCTGTTGAACCTCTTACTCCCACTTCACCATTGCCTCACACGCCACAACCATCACAAACGCCTAATACACCAGATCCACCTACACCTCTAACGACACACACCCCTGATCCTCCAATTCCACAGCCAACCGGTTCGATTCACCCCATGGTTACACGTGCTCGTGTCGGGACTACTCGCCCCAATCCTCGTTATGCTGGTCATGTGTCTACAATTTCTCCTTTACCTCGGTCTCCTAGTGATGCGTTTCGTAATCCCCATTGGCAAAATGCTATGTGTGATGAACATGATGCACTTATTAAAAACCATACTTGGATTCTTGTACCAAAACCCCCAGATGCGAATGTTATACGTAGTATGTGGTTGTTTCGTCACAAGTATTTAGCAGATGGTACTCTTAGTCGCTATAAGGCTCGTCTTGTGGCAAATGGTAGTAATCAGATAGAGGGTGTGGATGTTGATGAGACTTTTAGCCCGGTTGTCAAACCTGGCACTATTCGGACGGTTCTTAGTTTAGCTATTTCTCGACATTGGCCAGTACATCAGCTGGATGTCAAGAATGCTTTTTTACATGGGGATTTGGCTGAAACTGTTTATATGTATCAGCCGCCTGGGTTTCGTGATCCTGTTCATCCAGATTATGTATGTTTATTGCAGCGTTCGTTGTATGGTCTTAAGCAGGCTCCCCGGGCTTGGTTTCAGCGATTTGCAACTTACATCACTACTGTTGGCTTTTCTCCTAGCCGTTGTGACTCCTCGTTATTTATTTATAAACAGGGTGATGATACTGCATTTTTGTTACTCTATGTGGATGATATTGTGCTTACTGCTTCGTCTGATGGTTTGTTACAGCAGATTATTACTTCTTTACATAAGGAGTTTGCTATGACCGATTTGGGTGCTCTTAATTATTTCTTGGGTGTTTCGGTTACTCGTGACTCTTCTGGTATGTTTTTGTCACAGCGCAAGTATGCTATGGAGATATTGGAGCGTGCACATATGGTTGATTGTAACCCTTCTCGGACTCCTGTTGACACAGAGTCTAAACTGGGTGGTGATGGTGACCCGGTTTCTGATCCTAAGTTATATCGGAGTCTTGCTGGTTCTCTTCAGTATCTTACATTTACTAGACCTGATATTTCATATGCAGTGCAGCAGGTTTGTCTTTTCATGCATGATCCTCGGGAGCCTCACTTCTCGGCTCTTAAGCGCATCTTGCGATATGTTCGGGGTACATTAGAATATGGTTTGCAATTGTTTTCTTCATCCACTTCTTCATTGGTTGCTTATTCTGATGCTGATTGGGCTGGATGCCCTACTACTCGGAGATCAACTTCTGGGTATTGTGTTTTTCTGGGTAATAATCTTCTCTCTTGGTCCTCTAAGCGTCAACCGACGCTGTCTCGTTCCAGTGCTGAGGCTGAGTATCGTGGTGTTTCGAATGCTGTTGCTGAGACTTGTTGGTTGCGGAATCTTTTACGTGAGCTACATACACCTTTATCTTCTGCTACGCTGGTATACTGTGATAATGTTAGTGCTGTTTACTTATCTTCTAATCCGGTTCAACACCAACGTACGAAGCATATAGAGATTGATATTCATTTTGTACGGGATTTGGTTGCTGCTGGTCAGGTTCGCGTACTTCATGTACCCTCACGTTATCAGTATGCAGATATTTTTACCAAAGGTTTACCATATGTTTTGTTTCAAGAGTTTAGGTCCAGTTTGAGTGTCCGGTGTCCTCCCGCTCAAACTGCGGGGGAGTGTTAGTCGATATATACAATAGTCTTTATCTTATATTTGTATGGGCTAAGCCCAAGGTCTAGAATGCTCTTTGTAGTGGTATTTATATACCCATTCATATAATTAATAGATATACGATTCATTCCAATATTCTTCAGCCTTGAGGACTTGAGGTTATATGAGCAAACAAATATTTCCGGTTTTTTAACTGCAGAACCTTGGATTAAAAACAAATGTGAGAATATTTGTTGGAGGGTTCAATTTGCCAAATGATCTAAAACACTAAAATAAATTTTAGCCCATTTTAACAGTCCAAAAGACCAAAACTGTCTCTTTAAAGTTTAAACTGGCTTTTATCTCGAGCATATAAAAAACTAAGTTGATTTATTGTCTATGTTTAGGGATGACACTTGTGGGTAAAGGGGATGGGTGCCCTTAACCCGTCACTCGCCCTCGTGATATTTTTCTCACCCACCACCAGCCCGTCACCCGTCAATTGGTACAATTTTCTACCTATACCCGCGGGTATCTATTGCCCATGGGTAAACCCATAGGTTAGTGAAATGCAACAAAAGCACAAAGTCGTGATATGAAAACTAATTATGAAAATGTGTAATAAGACACATACCAATTTGCCAAATACCAAATTCACAAAATACTTAAACATATGTCTCAAACTAGCAAATTAAATATCGTTGCACTAAATCATAGTCATATTAGTTCATTTTAAGAGATAAAGCAAAAATGTAAAATAGTTTAAAATTTAGTTATCAAGACACAAAATTTCAGTCACTTTGCTCTCTTAACATCCTACTTCTTCAACAACCTTACAATTATTTACTGTATTTTCTAGATAGTTGGGTATTATTAAATATATACAAACAACCATACAAATATTTAAGTATTATAATAAATTTTAGTTTAACATAAATGGGTTCACGAGTACACTCATGGGTACTTTGACGGATACACATGTGGGTATTTTAAATGGGTGTCATGGGTTTAACCGTGACTGGTATACATTACCCATCACCCGCCCGCCACCTACCGATTGGTAAAATTTTCACCCACAACCCATCCGTGGGTAAAATTGACGGGGTTACCCACCCATTTACGTGCGGGTACCCGTGGGTTATGAGTTTTTTCTCGCCCATTGTCATCCCTATCTATGTTAGAGCAAATGGTGCGGTGGTGGTGAAGCCCGCTGAATCCAACATGGCAACCCTTTCGGCGCCGCCGAACGTATGCCCTGACACAGGAGATGCCTGCCGAAGCCAACTTTGCTGAATACTCGGCGGAGAAGATGATAATGTTTTTTTAATTGTTTTTGTGTGTGAGTATTGTTTATTAATTGGGTATAATGGGCCAAAGTGGTATGTTGCGAATGAAAAGGTGTTTTGAGGTATGATTGTTTAAAGTAGGAATGCTGATGTAACAGCGGGTAGAACCCAAATAGCATGTTATCATACCTTTTACTCTTGAAAGTGTGTAGATTAACTTTATTAAAATCATCAACCAAGATAAATAATTTTACTATATTAGTCGTCCTGAACTTACCATTTATAAAAAAACATTTATAAACAACCCTTAAAAGGGGTGATTTGGTAAGTATTCTAAGAAAGCTTAACTCTTACCCCTTAACTTTTTACTAGTGACATAAAAGTTACAGGTATCATCTTAATGTATCTACTGCGTAACGAAATGAAGTAACTAATATTGGAAAAGTTTATCCTTAAAAAGCACGTTTGATAGCTGTATGACGAGTTTTAAAACGTAAACTAATATGTAAAAACGGACTAGATTTGGTAGTTTGGTTAATTACTATAATGTTTTAATTTTACTTTACAAGACACTAATATATCCCTTTCTTGTACAACTCTAAAAAGTTGTTGGTTGGATTATAAGTATAGAGACGTATGTTTGTAACCTAGCATAGAAGACAAACTCGCGTTTTGAAAAAACATGTGCCTTAGCTACTTATTCAACATCATGTTTTGGAGAAAGTAAAATGCATAAAATCAATTTTCATATTGTAGTTGCAAACACTTCAAAAGAAATTACTCCCTCCGTCATAAATTATAAGTCCATTTTAAATTCTCAAAAGTTTAATAAATTCCACTAACTAATTTATTCACTAATCAGATGTCTTCTCTCTCAATTAAATTGTCATTTAATTGGTTGGAATAGAAAAATAAATAAGTGTTTTAGGACGAAAAAAAAACTTATAATTTAGGACAGAGAGAGTAATGCGTTTACAAGATGTGTTAGTCACAAACACCCCTTTAGAATAAGTACATTTACTAAATACTAAACACTGAGATTTGAGATGTTATATATTTTTCAATGTTATAAATAACGTGAGGTTTGGCATGGCGGCATGGTTAAAAAAGACTTACACTTTAAAAGCCAAAGCGAAGCTACAGGGTTTTTAAAGCGTAATTTAAAGCGACACAAAATATTTATAAATTTACATATTTATATCATATTTTATATATATGTAGAGTTTACAAAAAAAAAATTATTAGCCGACCTGAATTTACTGTTTATAAAAAACATTTACAAACAACCCTTAAAGGGGTGATTTTAACTCTTACCCTTTAGCTTTTTACTAGTGACATAAAAGTTAGGGTTACAAACAAACTGGACGTTGTCTTGTTCATATTCGTTTATTTAATTTTAACCAGAAATATAAACGGACAGGAACACTTACATTGGCGAATTTTCGTGCCCACGTTCATTTATAAAGAAAATAAATTGCTCATGTTCGTTCATTAAAACACTAAACGAACATAAGCGACCGAACATAAATCAACGTAGAAATGCAAACATAAACTTTATTAAATTATGTACACTATTTTGTTTCATAAGTGTTGATTTATATAATCAAACCAATTTTAAAAGTATACAATTAAAAGATATGTTATATGAACAAAAAGTCATAAACAAATAAATTAAAATAAACGAACATTAACAAACACATAATCGAACGTTCACGAACATAAATGAACGGACGCAACCTTTGTTTATATTCGTTTTTAACTAAATGAGCGCAAAGTATTGTTAATGTTCGTTCATTTAATAAAATAGCATGACACCCGCGCGTTGCAGCGGCGGCCGCCGGCGGGTACCCTGAAATAAATTTTTTCGGTGAATCAAATATTTTAGTTTATTATGCTCATTTTAACTATAAATTTACGGATATCAAGAATTTGATATGACGTATTTTAACTCCTTAACTAAGGAATTTATTTCGTCTTTTTGAGTCTTTTTTAAAGTGATTCGTATAACATGAGCTCGTTTGCCCCATGCCCACCCATTTAGCCCGTGCCCGTTCGAGCTCAAACCCATTTGACCAATTATCCGTCCGGGCTTGAATATTTGTATAATGTGCTTTATTGTTTGTATTAGTGAGATTTAATACATGAATTGTATTTATTTATTAGTTAATTAATTGAATATATTAAGTATCTTGACTACATTAATAGCATTAAAGTGGTATTTTGTCTTTTTAATATGTGCATTAAAGTGGTATACTAGTACATTACAGAGAAAACTTAACCTACCCAGTGGGTAAACTACTCAGTGGCTAAAAACACAATGAATATAGTTCTTGTAATATGTGACATGAAATGAATAAAAACACAATTAATGTTTTGTTAATTCTCTCCCAATGATTGAATGACACCTCATCCGGGTAAACTACCCAGTGGGTAGGTGTATCAATGCCCGTACATTACTCTTCTTGTCTTGTAAGTATGAAAATTAAGAATAAGTATGTTCACTAAAGTGGTGTACATTATGTTTCTTATCTTGTACGTTTTAAAATTAAAAGACGTGTCTTCGTGTATTATATTTAATATAGATAATGAACATACACGTTTGATAATTGTACGAGTTTTAAAACGTAAAACAATATATAAAAACAGACTAGATTAGGTAGTTTGGTTAGTTACTATAATGTTTTAATTTTACTTTACAAGACACTAATTTATCCCTTTCTTGTACAACTCTAAAAAGTTGTTGGTTGGATTAAAAGTATAGAGACGTGTGTTTGTAACCTAGCATAGAAGAGAAACTCGCGTTTTGAAAAAACATTTGCCTTAGCTACTTATTCAACATCGTGTTTTGGAGACAGTAAAATGCATAAAATCAATTTTCATATAACACTTCAAAAGAAATTACTCCCTCCGCTCTAAATTATAAGTCCATATTAAATTTATAAAAGTTTAATAAATTCGACTAACTAATTTATTCACTAATCAAATGTCTTCTCTCTCAACTAAATTGTCATTTGATTAGTTGAAATAGGAAAATGGATAAGTGTTTTAGGAAGGAAAAAAAAAGAAAAAAGAAAAAAAGACTTGTAATTTGGAACGGAGAGAGTAATGCGTTTACAAGATATGATAATCACAAACACCTCTTTATAATAAGTACATTTACTAAATACTAAACATTGAGCGGGTGCTTGATTGGTGATTATGAGACATAAGGAATGGTAAAGGTAATGATAGACGATGCTTGGTTTGATGCAATGCAATCCCCCATTTCTTACTTTCGGGTAATAGTCCATTACCCACAAATTTGGAAGGAATAAAAATCCATTACCCACATCCCTTTTTTTCCGCCTCCACTCCACCAGCAGCCACCACTACCATCAGCCACCACCACCACCACCAACCACCAGCAGCAACAGCCACCACCACTAACAGCAGCCACCACCACACCACCAGCCATCACCACCACCACCCATCACCACCACCACCAGCAACCACCACCATCAGCAGCAACAACCACCACCACCACCACTACCACAAGCCACCACCACCACCAGCCACCACCTCCAGCAATCACCACCAGCCACCACCACCACTACCAGCAATCACCACCTCCACCACCACTTTGGAGTTAATGTGTTTTTCTTAAACCAAGTACTGTCAAAGATAATGATAATCTCCATTTCATTCATTTGCATTCTCTTTACCTTTCCCTTTCCCATTCCTCATTTTGAACCAAGCGCACCCTGAGATTTGAGATGTTACATATTTTTCAATGTTATAAATAACGTAAGGTTTGGCATGGTTGCATGGTCAAAAAAGACTTACACCTTAAAAGCCAAGGCGAAACTACATGGTTTCTAAAGCGTAATTTAAAGTGACACAAAATATTTATAAATTTACATATTTATATATGCAGAGTTTACAAAAATTTTTATACATAAGAAATAAAGACAAGATACTATACTTATATGTAATTTTCTTTAATTCTATAAAATAAACCCAACTACGAGAGCTAAATCACGATTACCTGGCCCATATATATGGTGTGCACAACATAACTAGATTTTTTATACATAAGGAATAAAGACAAGATGCTATACTTGCATGTAATTTTCTTTAATTCTATAAAATAAACCCTACTACGAGGGCCAAATCGCGATTACTTGGCCCATATATATGGTGTGCATAACATCACTAGCTTTTTAAAATCGCCTCCAAAAAGGCGGCATGTCTCGCGCCCTTTTACACATTATCTCAAGTCATGTTTAGAGTCAACGAGCGTGGAAGCCCGCGCGATGCTGCGGGTGTTTTGTGTAATCGTACGTGTGGAAACATCAAGAAAACGAATACAGTCGGTAGGTATGTAATCCCAGCACATCTGAATCCCAGATTAAGACTGCACACAACAGTATGGCGAGAAAGTATACAAAATTTTTAACAAAAATAGAAATCAAATATTATATCTTTTAATCATTTATGTTCCCAATTTTTTTTCAGAAAAGGTATTACTTTGCAAATGAGATGTACTTATCTAAATTGACTAAACATGGGGCTAAGGAAAGCATCTATATGTTTTTTTGTTGCATAATGTGTATAAAAATCAAATGAAACCATCAGAAGTGACTCTGTTGTCTGAATATACTTTTAATATGGCAAAACAAATAATGGGTATACACAAATACCTTGTGCAAGAGCTGACCGAAAGTCATGAGAATTGAATCTCTTATATTAATATACTTTATGGCACTTATTATATCAATGAATTACCTTTGCATTCAAATTAGGGAATCCCCATATTATTAAACAATTTCATACTATAGCACGAACGTAACTAATAATCTCAAATGACACATGGTGCCACCTAAAGTGATAATCTCAAATGGGATACAATAATTACAATATTGGATAAAACAATATACTATGTAGACAGTAACCATATTTGTTTACATATATAAATTTTTTTGAATAATATCATCAGTTATGAGTGGTAAGAAGCAGGGTCCAGCATGTGTCAAGAATAACAACAAAAATTGGATCTGAGATCATAAAGCGTAGCCTGAACTGATAGGTTGTTAGAGTGTCGAAAAAGTATAAAACAAAACATGAGTTTTTACGTTTAGTGAAGCAGAATTTGATCTCCTATTTTAGGACCCAATGGGTCAGTTATTTGATCCTTGAAACTCACCCTTTTTATTCCCCGATTCAGGAACTTTCAGTTTATGACCCTAGAGCATACATTTTACCTCCCAAACGTGGATACATTTTCTAATTGTGATCTCTTACCTTGAATGCATGATGCAGCTGAACCCCTGGACATAGGCTCATCAGGTAAATGGTCCCATGATCTCTCACCAGGTGGTCTGCATATTAGCAAGACTCATATGGTTAGCTAAGGAGGCCTTTTAGTCTGCTGTTACAAATTCTTTTGTCTATGGGTCTGATAACAGATGTCCGGGAGGGGTTTTTATAACAAAGTGGTCTGGGAATGGGTATGGATTTCAAAAGCCAAACTATGAGGCGGGTATGGAGGATTCCCAATTTTGTGAGTTTCAAACTAATACCTCTGACGCCAAACACCCCCTAAATATAAACACACTAAGAAAAGAGTTTAAAGTACCTCATCCTATGAGCTATCAGATTGTTCATTCGACATTCCCTTATAGCATCCGAAATTTCATTGACATGGGAACGTGTTAAGGCTTCATTATCAAGTGAATCCGCTGCGTCTTTGCTTCTTTCTTTGTTTTCACTATTAAGTAGTGCCTCCTTTCTCAAGGTCTCCCAGCCAATTGCTTTTCTACTTTCTTTCTCAGCTGTTCCTGTTTACTGTCATCAACGTTCATATGCATCCCTTCAAGCATAGCAGAGTGCATCATTTTTTTTGAATATATGAAGAAACAAAAGTTTGAATATATGAACAAATTTTGAGTTTTTTAATTTGGCAGTGACTGGATTCAGTTAATATTGTTAGAATAAGACATATAGACAGCAACTTTCAAAATGCCTGTATTTAGGATATGTTCGCATATATGCTCTCAACAGTCATGATGTTAGCAGCAATATGACTGTCAAAACTCACCTTGCCTGACACTTCTCTTGGATTCTCATTGTCGAATTGAACGAAATTCCGCATCATATTTGGTGACCCTGAAGAAACAAAAAAACTATATGATGCAGTTTCCAAAAGTTCATTATACACCTAGATTGATTGGCTAAGCTATTTCGATTAAATCACAATAGAAATTGAAAACATTAAAACAACAACCTAAAACTAACTTCTATATCTTTAATAAATAAATAAATAAATAACTCATGCCCGATTTTGCTCGAGTTGTTACTTACTTACCATGTGTTACCTTGTTATATCCATGCCAAACTTAAGAGCAATTACTGGCTTCAGTGCTCATCTCCTCTGCAAAAATAGACGAAGATCACCCTGCAAATATCAAAATCAATTATGTGAAACGGTGAGTAAGACTATATAGTTGGTCAAACTGGGCAAGTAAGTCTGTATTTAAGTTTTTAGATAATCTAATGATGCTAAAGAACAGTACTTGGCCACAAAAGTAAGCCCATAGATACCAAGGTCTAAACTAATTAAGTATAAAAGTATTTGGTGTATTTGTCGTTCCGATGTTTGGATTGAGTGCCATATCCATCACAGATTTGGGTTCGATATATGTTCAAGAAACCCAATTAAAAAGAAACAAATAAATACCATTGTAATCCAAAAATAGTGAACTTTACAACGGAAAACCAATAAACGTTGGTAAAGGTGACTAATATAGAATAGAAATTAGGCCATGACACATTAGCGACATCAGTGTTGGTTTTATTATTATCAAGTTTAATAGTTAAAATGATTACAACCAAGTGGAATAAAGCAGGTGCAACTATGGCAAGAAATCAAGCTAGTACCTTTTAAGTTTTGTATGCTGTAGTAGTTACACTCCAATCCATTAGAGGTCCAGTTTTCCCACCAGCTACACCTGCCTGGAGCAATAAATTCAGATCAAGAAAGTTCACACACTAATTTAGGCAATCACGCAACAAATAAAGATAATAAATAACAAAAAACAATAAACGCATAAGCAATTCAGCTCAGAAACTAACCAAAGTGTGTACAAAATGCTTTTTAGAGGATGGTTGGATGTGCGTTTAAAATGAATATTGTGACTTGAGTTTATTCTGTTTGACATATAGTGATTACGATATTGAAAATTCTGATATTTTAGGGTGACATCTTATAATTATATACTGCAATAACCACTTAAGAACCGCACATCCAAATAACCCACAAAAAATCAGCACATATCAGATATAAATTTACGACCCATATTCCAATTAGGTAAAAAGTTCCATAAAATGTTTCCATGCCCTATGCTACGTCGGCCAAATTCTACACACCATACCATAATGTGCACAATGTTTGATTGGACTGAAGTTCATTTTGACATCTGTTGAATAACTCTTCTGCAAAAAGACCCTTTTTCACACATGTAAGCGGTATAACTGAAAGAACTATGGTTCAACAGTATCCCTCTCCAGGACTAAAAGTAACCCGGGCACAAATGTTTTTAAACAGTTGATAGTCAAAACCAATAATTCAATGGTGAGAGACTGAAAAATACAGTAATATTTATAAAACCAATATAGATCAACTAAAGTGTCTACAGAAACATGATCCGGTCTCAACCCGTTATGCAACCCACACATCTTGTACCGTTATCCGACCCACACATCTTGTAACCAGTTAATATGAAAAGGAGTATGTTGTTACCTTAGATCTGCCATGACCTGTACTTACCCTCAGGACCATGCAAATCATAAAAGAAAAACTTTGACGAAGAAGACCGTTTGTTCGTCAGTTTCCCTGAAAATAATGCAATTATGAACATCATTATAATAGAAGGAACACCCCTAAGGTACAAAGTCATGTATCCAATATCATCACAGAATCCATTATGGTCCTGATGTTATTAGGAAACCACGTAAGGGAGTGTTTGAGATTGCTTATTAAAAGTGCTTATCTAGTAAAAAAGGGCTTTTAAATGATTGTTTACACTAAAATGAGCAAACCTGATTAATAGCGATAAATAAATAAATAAATATTCAATAGCTCCTACGGTCCACTTACCGAGGAATAGAAAGGAAGGACCCGTGGCCAGAGCAAGTTGGGTTGGGGTATAGATTATACGGCAAATATTCAATAGCTAAGAATTGGATTAAAAAGATATCAAAATCCTAAGAATTGGAACTCCAAATGGGCCAAAGTATACGGTTTATCAGGTTAAGAAACAACAAAAGCATGTTACTTTGTAGTTTTTTTTGCCTTTAAATTGACTAATTGACAATTCATAAGTAAACACCTCTAAAATGTAACAATGGTATGGAATTATGTAATATATTAACTTGCCATGGAAGTGAGGCATGATGCCTTACCAGGGGAGTGGTATTAGGTCCTCATTTGCCTTAGCCCTCCTCAAGATGTGCAAACTGCTTCTTAAACTGATCAACCCCACTCAAACATAAAACAACTAAGTAGAAGAATAATATGTTAACCAAACCAATATTACTATTATTATAGAAAGTTACCGTAAAAGAACACATAAGTCTTGCCTTGTTTTAGAGTAACTTATTATGGCTTTTTTGTATTCGTAAGATCTTGGTTGAATTTAACATATTAGTTTCATGGACACACATAATGAAAAGTTGAATTCCTGTTATAGTTATCGCCATGTAAAGACATTAAGTTGGTATACTGACTGATACGTTGACTATAGTAAATGAAGCAAATCAATGTAAAGTTTTGATGGTACCAATTCAGTTTATAAGACCCAAGAGAAGCAAGAAAAATGTATCACGCATGTTAATTTGCATACCTATACATATACTTACATAAGCAATGGACCAAGATGTGCTGATAATCAAAGTGCGCCAATTATCAAACCCATGTTGCTGCAACAAAAAAAAGGCGTCATGACTAATCCCTAATTCCAAACACACCCAATGTCAAATCTTGAGAAACAAATATTTCAACTACACTTTTCAGTAAAAAAAAAAATAAATAAATAAATAAATAAAAAAATCTCTGAAACATTGAATAACTAAATTTATTTACTCCTATTTGCTTATTCTGAGCTAAAATAAGCATGTTCTAGAGGTTCCAAAAATAAGCTAGAAACTTGGGGCTTATGAAATATAAGCCGAAACACAAATAAGCTCGTAAGCCCGCATATAAGGTTAAACAAACACCCCCTTAATTCAAGCCTATAATCAAAAACCATAACCATACATCCAAACACCCCTAATAAAATAATTCACGGCAACATAACAACACAAAATAAAAAGAAAATGAATAATTACCTTTGTTCAGGCAAATAAAGATCGGTAGATGCAAAATCAATCAGATCCGAATTTGTATTCTCAAACGGATCCATTTTCTGATGTAAATATATATTTATACGTGAGTGGAAGGTTATCGTTTGTTTTTGATGGTCAATCTTGATTCTGATTAGGGATCAGAGGATGTGGAAGATGGTATGTTTTGGGTTTCAGAATATATTTTTGGTGATGAAATAACTGTGTTTTTTGATGATAATTTATGAGTGAATGGGGAAGAATGAATGGAAGAAGGTTGTAGGGTTCTGTAGGGGGAAAATATCCTGGGAAAAAACGGAACGGGAGAAGTGTTGGAACGGGAGGAAAAGCGTGAACAGTGTTTCAAACAGTGTTTTATAGGGTTTCAGCCAATAAAAACGTATTTTGTGTCCGTTTTGTGTAAAACGGGGATTCTCATGTTTAGATATATATATATATAATGTTCTATTTCTATTTCGTAACGTGGAGTTCACGGCTCGCGGCATAGTGACGCCATGTCTTTAGCGACCTCATGTCACGCTTTTCGAACCTGAAATTTTTGCATGGGTAAAAGTGTGTGGACAAAAAGAGCTAGCACGATGAGAAATGCCAACAGGAAAAGAAAATAAATGTTCCTGACACTTGGTTTGATGTAACACCCTGTATTTTTGCTCTTGTACTTTTTACATTCCCTAAAATACTCTTTTTACTTTTCATAAACAATTGTTGTTCTTGTGTTTACGTTTTGATTGTTATGGACCATATATATTTTAAGACATAGATGTTGTATGTAACAAACTTTTAGCAAACAATAACAAGTACACCTCGGTTCCTTTATGTGATAACTAGACTTGAACTAAATTTACTATATTCTTCAAAACATATATTTTTGATAGTTTTAACAATAAAACCTAAAAGGGGTGATATGCATGACCCAATTATTTTTTATAGTTTTAACAAGAAAACCTCAAGCTAGCTGGCCTTGCTCATAACTGGTATAGTGATTGATCCGACTTAACGAGGATCGAGTAAGAAATTTTGAACTTTTGTGATCAACAAATTTAGCAAGTTAGCAACGATGAGATGATTTTAAAGACATGGCCTTGATCATAAGTCATAATTGCGTGTTTCTATTTGATGTATTCGCCCATGCATCTTTAACGATTCATAACATTACCTTTGTACTGTAAATATGATCATCATGGACTTTGGATGCTTATACCACAAAGAGTGGAAATATCTTTCTATAAAGTAATGTTTCTATAAAGTATTCTTCCTATAAAGTTTAGAATGATGCTCTCAAAGAGTCAAATGCACATTAAGGATATTGGTGTCGACACAACTACACAAGGGTTGATCCAATTTATTTTTATCTTGGGTATAAACTACCAAAACGGTGGGCGTAATGGGAGTATATTTATGTTTACGTGAGACATGTTTGATTGATGAAGTTGATGGTCGTATTACAGCTATTTAGTGATAGAGTGAAAAGCTAACGTGACAATAAATTGACAATAATAACATTGATCACTGTTAGTCTTAGTGTAACAATCTTTTGATATAAATTTGGCCACCAGGAGTAATCTTTGGGTTGTTTCTTTTGGACGTCTTAGGTTCGAGGCTTGTCAATGAGGTTTTCTTCCTAGGCGAAGCGGAAAAAAGAAGCGTGGTTTATTCTCCAAAGGCGAAAGTTCAAGGAATCCATACTGCCCACTTGGATATCACTGCATAATTCGACCCACTAACTACTAACTAGCGGTTCCCAAAAAAAAAATCTTTTGATATAAATTTATTTCCATTAATAAAAGATACCCCGTATAACAACACTATTCTATCGGAGAATTTTAGACTTTATGTGTTTTCTCCTGAGATATAAATTACACAATATATGTGTAGGTGGTACGTGGTTGTCTTATTAAATCTTGTATTGTGTAAAAGTTATTTCCAAGAAGAAAATTCCACCAACCCATGCATTGAATACTAGCTACAGGATGTTACCCTCATGGAGCTTTAAATACACATAAAAACAATCCATTTTAATAAATGTTATGAACATATCTAACCTAACTTTCCTCACCTTCTCTTCAATACCCTCTTGACTTCATGAAATAAAATCAACCATTACTAAATGCTAGTCTCCAAGTAAGAGAAAACCCTTTATTTATTAGTGCAAAGGCTATAAAGTTTGAGTCTTATAACTATCATTTTGTATGAGAAATGGCTGAAGAAGGTGGTGAAAATGTGTATGACATTGGGTATGGTTTTGGTAACCCTTGTAGATACTTGCAAGAAGTGTTTAAAGGGTTTTTGAAGTGTTTAGGGTTTGAGAATCAAGATGATGGTGGTGGTGTAAGAGATGATCCACCACCAACATCATCAACTTCAGATGACCCATCAACCATGGATCCTACTGATCAACCTGTTCCATCAACTGTAAGTAACCTTTTAGTAACACTTTATAGCATCCATACATAATATGATTTATGATTACTTCATTTTAGCAACCTTTCTTATGGTTTTAGACCTTTAGTACCATTTTTGGTACTCTTACATATTGTAAATTTTGATGCATAAAATTGTTTTTCTATATACTATATAAATTCATACCAATTAAGAGTTACTAATATACTCAAGGTCTTGGGTTTAGTGGTATGGGAGTTGCTCACCTATCTAAAGATTGTGTGTTCAGCCTCGCCGGAGTCGAGATAGGAAGTATAAGATGTTAAAAAAATTGCCGTTAAAAAAATACTACTCCCTCCGTCTCAAAATTATTGTCATATGGAACCACTATAAATCTCAACCATTCATAGAGAATATTCTCCTAATATATTACTGTATTTAGTTTTTATTTAAAAAGTAAAACGGACAATTATTTTGAGACATCCTGAAAAAAAAATGTGAACTATAATTTTGAGACAGTGGGAATAATGTATAGTTTGACATTCATAATTCAAGACTTCAAGTTCATATATGACGTTAGAGAACTCCTTCATTTACAACCCAAAACCGTCGAATTTACCTCATATGTGTTGACGTGTTGTCATATCGTGAGAGATAGCATAATTAAATACTCTATATATGCGTTTTTTAATAAACAAAACTATATTTGGGGTTTCTGTAGCATTAAAGTTTGTGTATTGCACATTATTAGAACGTCATTTATAACTTTGTTGAATAAATTTATTTTATTTCTTCTTTTAATTATTTGAAATTGGCTTGCACTTGCACATTCTAATTTTCTATTGACACGCGTTAATGTACAAGCACCGTACACATTTTTACAACATACGATAAACGCGATAAAGTGTGCAAATCACATTTTTTTTCTTCGTAAAAAAATATTTTTACCCGGGTGAATATAATTTCTTGTCAAGACAATAATATAAGATTATTCAATTGACAAACTTTTTATGAACTTTATAGAATTATTTTGATTGTCACAAAGCTCTAATAGTTTATAAAATATTTTAAAAAAATGCATGTATACCTAATAAAACTTGAATAATTACAATACTTTTTCAAAATACAAGTTTTTCTATATATACAACTGAAGTTTAATAATGTTTTGAGTAAATATGCAAATTTACAAATTTATAAAAGAATTCATAATAACGCATGTATTAAATTGTAAACAAGTTTGATAAACATAGACATTACATATAAGCTGATTTTGTTAAAGAAAACTTCAAAAGTTTTAAACCTCTAATCGTGAATACCTTTTGTACATTTTCCAACGATTAAAAAAAAAAAGAAAACAAAAAAAAAAAAGAAAAATTGTATATACAAGCATGGCTAAAGTTTGATCATTTCTCTTTATACATGTAAGATTATATTTAGATTACATACTAGGAATAAGAAAGTTTATTAAGAACACTGCCTTGTCCACTTCAAGTTCAATAGGAATAAAATTGGTAATGGAGTTAGCCGCATATAGTTTATCGGTGTGTAATAGGGTTAGGAGAGAAAGGAGTATCTTTCGTCATTATGAACGAGAGGTGCGAGAGTTAGTCGAGTGTACTATTGATTAAAAAAAAATGTCGACTATGGATAAAGAATATAGTCAACTTTAGAGAATAAAAGAAAACCAAACTACTTTTGTGACTTTAGTTGTCAGCTTTAGTGATTTTAGGGAATAAAAGAAAAACCAGTCAACCTTGTAGTTGTCAATGTTTAGACTATGTGTAATGGTCTGTCGACAAGTCTGTCGGTCGCTTAGGTTGATGCTTCAGCCACCATTACACCACCCTTGTTGAGACTTAGACGCATCGGAGATAAAAGGGACGAATTGGTCGCATATACAACCGACTTGTTTGAGTGTGAAGCGTGTTTATTTAATTGTTTTTGTGGTTTTGGTAGTCTTTTGGTGATCACCGGTACACTTAGTCTTAGGAACCAAAAGCAGTGAACGGTAATTGTCAACTTTTAGGGAATAAAGAAAGAAAAAACCATCGACTTTTAGAGAAAACGTCGGGAAAGACCTTAGCTTGATACGTAGTATCATGTAAGAGGATATTTAGATTAATAAATTGTTAATTATTACATAAGTCCCAAACAATATATATAACCAAGCTCGAACACATGTACTTGGACTCAAATAATAATAATAATGCTAGTCTAACACAAATAAATCCGCTAACAATATGTAGTAAAGATAAGGCCTTTGTAATGACTTACTTTTTAGATGTATGCTTGGTATATGCATTTTGATGTAATTATGAACTATTCCCGCATAATGATCATACTCATGTGCATTTTCGAATAAAATCTAGCTCGTGTTTGACATCTAAGTAGATATTATTGGCACAGGGGATTGTACAAAGACGTGCTCCACAAAGACCTCCGATCAGCTCAGGAGGCCCGGGTCAAACCAACTAGTCGTTGAATCTAGCTAGCTTTTCTCAGTTTCATGAATACATTTTACATTTGTCGTGTTTAACAATTTTATATAAATTAAGATGTTTATTATATTGTAGCTACCTTGAATCTTAGTTTTCAGTTTAGTAATTTCAGCTGTCAATGTATGTTGAAAACTGGGTATTTGGATGATCAAGGTTCTATACTTCTATAAACATAGCGAGAAGTACAAAATGGTCTGATAGGTAGAATGTTGCAGTTCATTATCTGGCAAAGAATGAAAGAATTATATAGACAATGCGTATTCTATCTCAGACATCTGTCTTATGGTGTCCTCGACCTAGCATGTACGCATGCCAAGTTGTTACAAATGTGTGCATCCTCCTCGGTCCTCCTCGACTTCCTTAACCCATTTTCACGGGATTGTTCGTGCAACAATTTGGTCACAAAAAAGGCTAGACTTCCCATGTAACCTAAACAGGGATCTTTCTCCGTTTAACCGTTTATCTCCTTGAACCGAATGAACTATGAAGTATGATGTAACTAAAGCAGTAGAAGAGATGTTGATAAGTAAGCAGTGTACTCCTAAATCTAGTGTTAAGTCACGCTATATAACTTCAAAAAATAAGAAAAAAAATGATCATATTATGGATAAAACATCATTTTGATACATTGATACTAGTGTTCTTACACACGCACGCCACTACCATATACCCACACATAGGGATAAAATTCATCAGAACAGAAGTAGCATTTAGAAATCTAGTAACACAGAAAACGTTCAAATGACCATGTGGTCCCAAATGATGATGCCCTAACAGAGACAAAAGGAAAAGATCATATCGTTCAGTTCTGAACTTTGTTTATTAGTTGTCGAACTGTTATTACATCAAACCCAGACTGTTAGTTTCCGAACTTGCAGTGAAAATCGACAGCATATAATACCATCGAACCCAAACTTGTTATTAAGCTGATGGAATACAGTTCTATCAGTTTCAGAATGACAAAAGATTTAAACTTCAAACCGGCAAGCGAGACTCAAACTTGTAATGAGAGCGAGATTTAGCTTGTTTGTGAAAACATTGTCATTGAACTTCTCAGATCGGAAAATGAACAAATGGGATTCACTTTGTAAGAACATTACACTTTATCATGTACGAGATACATGGAAAGAATCTCTTAAGTGAATGAAACAAATTTTACGCAACCTTAAAAAGAACTCGTAGCGCCTAACATTCATGTTGGACAAATGACCTTTAGCAGATTAACCATTTGGTAAAGGGGTCAACCGAGGTACCGTCACAAATAGGAAATTAGATTATGGTATTCACAAATATGTACTTTATGTTGCACCAAAATTCTACATAGATTCTGAATAAGAATGATATCTAATCTCGACTAATGGAAAAGAGAACATGCCAGGGGTAATACTTTGAAAGAAAATGAAATCTGAGCAAAAATATATAAAAGCATAAATACATATATGTAGCTGAAATTGAGGGCCGTAGATGAACTAATGCAACTTTCGCCAAATATTAGTGATCTTGGATGTGTTCAGTGACTTCAATTTGGAGAAGACAAAACCTGCTCTAGGGGGGTTTCCATCGATGAGGGAATTCTCGAATATTTCCTTGCATTCTTGTACAACCTGGTTTCATGCAGAGAATTTTGGAATCTTTGAACAATTAAGAAGCAAAATAAATTGCAGAGGAATTCAAGACGTAAGAATCAAAAATTTTAACTACTGTAGATTATTATTGTAATGACAATTAATTCGATACCAGCTGCAACAAAACTAGTTATCCAATTATATGATTATCGCAACTTTAAACTAGAAAAAGCAAATCCAAACACTATCGTCAACCACTCATCATGTTACAGCTGATTAAGATAATAACTATTTAACGTCACATAACCACTTTTCAAATCCTGATATCGACTTATCAACATTGAATTACAAAACAGTGAGAATTTCGAAAATGAACATACCTCCTTCGCATCCTTTCTTGGTATTCCTTCCCGCAGTCCAACTATTCTTTCAACAACATCAGGCTGAAATTTCCACAGAAATGACTTACGTTAGCTACTTATAAAACAGAGGCATTAGCCAACTAAGATTAATTAAACCAAACTTACAGGACAATCAGGTTGATGCTCAAGGATGTGAGTGTAAACAAGAGTGAAAGTATCTGGGCTCTCGGCCGACGCAAGCTCTCTCAAGTCGATTAGTATCCTCAGTCTGTTTTCAACTTTCTGCAAGTATCATGACATAAATAAGATATCAAGAAACAATGAACACAGCTTTGAATGATAGATATCAGATTGCTGTGGCAAAGATGAGCAATTGAGCAACACAGCTTTGAATGATAGATATCAGATTGCTGTGGCAAAGATGAGCAGTTGAGCAGGTTGTGTAACAGGTTACTTATAGCATGGGCAAGAATGGGTTGGATAGAGCCAGGTTGACCACACTTTTTATCGTTACAAAAACAACATTATTAAGATGGTACTTTTTTTATACAATGATTTAGAAGGTTTTTTTTTTTTTTTTTTTTTTTTTTTGGTAAATCGTTTCCAACCTTTTTGCCGACTAATCCACGGGTTTTGAACCCACCGCCACACTGACTCAGACCGGGTAAAGCCCTCCCTTTTCAGGAGGTTGGCATAAGCATACACTTTGGATGAACTTTAGCAAGAAAAAGTTCCGTTTGACCCGTTTGAGAAGAGACACAGCCAAAACGACCCATAAGTAAAATGGCTCATAGCGACAGACTATCAGCTAACCGATTCAGATTATTCTATATTGGGGTAACTTACATTAACACTTATGTATTCTCTGAAGAAATCCATAAGAACCTCTTCATCAAGTCTCATCCGTTCAATAGTTTCCTCCTTGATGTAATTTTTCTACAGCACAATGCATAAGGAAAGTAAGCTATAAAGTAATTGCACAAATGTAGCTTGAACAAGAAAAGTGAAGATCATCCATATAAAAACCTGAGAGAGAAGATGGTCCACATAAACAATGACCGTTTGTTCCAGGCAAGACTCGACAAATCGCCTAAATGATCTTTCTTCAATATACCTGAAAATTTTCAAATCATGAAAAGAATGT
Organism: Artemisia argyi; assembly: GCA_030686995.1. NCBI lineage: Eukaryota > Viridiplantae > Streptophyta > Magnoliopsida > Asterales > Asteraceae > Artemisia > Artemisia argyi. The sequence goes on along the minus strand of CM060702.1, from coordinate 11,969,457 downwards.
AAGAAAAACTACTTTAGCCCCCCCCCCCCCCAATAAAAAAAACGCATAAGCTATAAATTACAGATAATATTAAGTTAATAATCCCCCTCACATCTTCACATCAGTAAAGTAATCACCAAATGTTGCTACCAGGTATTCAGTAACCTGTCCTTCGCTCCATTCTGCACACAACAAAAATCAACAATTCCATCAAAAGTGAAAAAAGGAAACTTGAAAATAATAACAAAAAATATTAAAGTTTACCTTTATGATAAAGCTTGACCAGTAGTTCCTGCACTCCTGGATCATCAAAGATGACATTGACAGTTTGATGCACAGCTTCCTAAAATCATCAGAGAACGTTAATATACAGGAATTTCGCACAAGCTAATACAACAGTGTTAACATACCTTTGCAACTTCCAGAAAGCCTTTACAGGTGTCTTCAAAATTAATCTGTTGCAAAAAAGTCAAAGGTTTAAGTTTGTCTAAGATTGACTAAATATAGAGAGTCAAAGATAAAACCTGACTTTGGGTCTATCTCAGGAAAATTAATAATTTGTTATTTCATGTCAAAGAATTACCTGCTCGGCATAATTTTCTGTAAGGGATTCAATAGTGCTAGAGGCCAACTCCATAGCAAGATCATAACAGCGCAAATTGTTGTTGATCTATCATTATGAAGAATTTAGAGTGGATTTAGACATCATTTTGATTATGGGAAGTTTAACAAGCATAAAATATATAGACAAGGAATATTACAAACCATGGCACATATTGGTTCTAAACCAATTTCAGAAGCAGGTTCTTCCAGTCTCTTTTTCTCGGCTGCTTGGAAATCAATCATTACCTACATTAAGATTTTCAAACGACTCAAATACTTTAATGTGACTAGTGGCGTCTAGGATTTAATTCTAACATCACATATTTATACCTGAATGATGGACAAAGAGATTCTATATAACATGATTTCAGTGCTATTTTCTCGAACAATCTGGACTTGTTCTCCAAGGATTCTGAATAAGTCAACAGCAGCAGGAGTATATAGCTTTCCATCATCTGTTACTTTTGGTGGATTTACTTTATCAGCCTCAAGGATATTCAAATACCATTTCTGGATAATGAGAACAAAAAGCCAAGAGAAGTATCAGAAACATAAACACTCTTCTGATATACTAAAAAAAGATAATAAATGATAACATCATGTGAAGTTTACCCTTGTTGTTGCCTGCATTCTCTCAACGTATGAATCCATCAGTGGATCCATTGCACCACTCTCTGAACAAACTTGAGCTAATGACTCGTCAACTCCAAGTGCAATCAAGTTATCTTGGTATTCAACCACCCACCCAGTTATCTGATTTGAGTAAGAAAGAAAGTCCATTGAAAGTGGTGAAAATTGTAGACATAAGGTTAAATAATTTCCACCTTATTTTTTCTGTTAACTTACAATCTTCTTATATAGAGAAGAATACACGCGAAAAAAGGAAACTCCTACAGAATTACAGGCAAGTTTGGATAAAGAGGATTGTAATGATTTTGCAGCTGTCATCATTATCTGTTTATTTTGTTTTCAGAGATCATTGGGTATCTCTATCGAGCGATTCGAGCCATATGTATCTTATTATAATAGGTCGTCAAAGAAGGAAGCCTCGTAAGCCAGACCAGGCTGAACTCGATCACAAATACTGGACCATAACAGTTTCTAACTTTACCTATTTAGATTATTTTCCGAATCAGATGATTCCTAACATAAACCAAACTAAGCAAACTAAGCAAAACATATCTATTTAAACAAAAGTTAAGATGTCAAATGCAGAAGATATAGTTTCAAGATTCAGATATACAAACCTATGAAATCACATGCACCATACCTTTAAGATTTCAATATTTGTGATGTCATTAGCACGGTCACTCAGCAGCCTTAACCACTGGATAAACCTCTCTGTGTATAGATTCACCATGAGCTGGAATATTTCATACCTGCACGAATATCAAGTATTTTTAACATATATTTAAATTGCACCTGCTTAAGCAAAGAATGGTTGATAAATACATATTTCTGATCAAAGGAAACAGAGACAAACAAAGGATACAGACAAAAATACTAGCAGAATCAGTGCGCAATTCAAACAAACTGAAAGACTGAAAATCAGATAATAAGGAAGAAAAGTTAAATAATCAACCTTGGAGGAAAACACGGAGCCACATAATCGTATATATCTCCAAGCTCTTCCCCAATCTGAAAATAATTTACAAATAAATGCTCAGTTGGCTTAAGGATTGGCAACTTTAATCCTCACTATTAACTAAGATAATGGTGTACATACCTTCTTTGCTTCCTCTATGGCACCTTTCAGGTTTTCAAAGACAAGCTGTTTACAAAAATAATGTTCAAGTCAGATGGTAGCCAACTAGAATATACAATACAGAACTACATAACACGTTAAAAAAGTACCTCAGAGAGAAGTTTGCTAAATCTGGTTTCAACAGCTTTCGTGATATGTTCATAGCATTTATCCTTGTAGCATTTTCCCTGTTTGGCCTTTTGCACAGCAAGGCTTTTAGAAGATGGTAATGTAGCAGTAGATTTTCTGCACGTCCACACAAACATTTTAAAAAACATAAATATGACGATAGCCCTAATTATAGTATGATTAAGTTAACTAAGGAGCAAAGGTATTCATAATACATACTTTCCAGCTCTACGAGGGTTTGCTACTGATGCCATTGCACCACCTCCTTCAGCCTCAGCTGCTTCTTCAGCAACTTGCTCATCAAGAATTTCTTGCATTTCGACAACCCTAAAATTGTAGTAGTTTCAGAACAAAGGTTTTCCAAAAATTAAGTAGAGGCACCATGAACCCTACCAAAAGTAATTCTAACAGTGTTGATAGAAAAACATACCTCAACGCACGTACAAGTGTTTGTGGGCTGCAATTAAGACAAATGATGACACTCGTCAATTAAACGTTTCAGATTGGAAGCAAATAATTAAATACAATTTCATGCAAAAGTTTATATTTAGAGATTATTGGGAAAGAAGAGGGGCAGTAAACATCACAATACAGTTTGATTGGTACATAAATCTACATAGAAAATCCATGTAGGCATTAGAAACATACTGATAGTTACATGCTCGCAGAGCGTTTACCTAAAGTAACGAGGTTAGGTCGAGAGTGAAGTGCATATGAATATAACATTCTCTAAAGCAATCAGCTAAACCTCTTTATTACAGTACAGTCATATGATATAGATCTCATACATGCATATGTTCATAAACAGGACCCAACAGAATCCACAGGAATTACGTGTGATAGGTATTACGATACTAAAGAAGCATATGTACACGTGAAAGTGTATGCTTGATGTATGTGTGTTTTTTTAGGCATAGGTATATGTATGTGTATGTAGAAAGCAGTGCAAGAATGTGCCTGTACACCAGTGTATAATTTCTGCATGTACATATACGAAGAGAGAGGAAGGATGAGAGGAAACAAAGAGGAACAATACCCCATATAGTGTTTAACTTGTGTCATAGCTTAATGTACACAAATAAGTTGATATCATTTGCAAAAAACAAAAGCCATAGCACTTGATCATGTATGAGCTCATGCATATCTAAGATGCAAAGTTATGGGTGCATGCCTGTAAGGCGCCAATCACTGGTGCAAGTTGTAATATACCTAAAACTATTTATTTCTAGTTGGATCATCAGAAGTTCAACAATATATCATATATGTGGCCACATTACGCATGCTTTGTAGGTTTGTATCTCAACCAACTGCTGATTAGTTTGATTTATGCAGATCTTCACTCAGCTTAAAAAGAAGGATTTGGCCGGTTTCAGGATTCAAGGAACGAATTTCCATTGGATTAAGAATAAAGCAGACATAATTTTGGATTGTGATATTGTCCTAACTAAATATTCTGTACTAACCTCTGTATATCTGACGTAAACAGAGTACAAAACACAGTGCACACGTAACGAAACACACAGCATGATAGAAACAAAAAGACACCTAGATAATGAAGCATACCACTAAATAAGCATACCTTTCTTTAGCAAGCTCAAAGAAGTTAGAAATATGCGACCATAGAGTCTGCTCAAATGTCTCCCAAGTACGATCAACTTCTTCAAAATATTCTCTGTGACATTTCAAATGCGCAATATGTCAACCTCAACTTATATAGGTTGGCTCTTTGTTCAAAAATGATTTCATAAATTATTTGAAATATGATAATCCATATATAAAAATTAAAGCACCTGTTTTTCCTACACAAAATAAACCCTGTGAAGAACAAAGAAGTCGGTAGATTTGAAGGGCTATGATATGCAATCTGAGTTGGTGAGCTTATCGTCAATTTATAATTAGGTTGATTGAAATAAGTTGTTGATTCAACACCTCAAGAGGTCAGGTTGCTGAACCAACATACCATTTCAGATTCATATATCTCTTGCACTCCTATTATTGGGATTGTATATACAGTTTATGATTTTAAAGATCTTATGAGCCTTCATTACGGTCTCATGGAGCGCTATATGTCATTTAACGTTACATGCATTCACATAAAGCAATTAATTCATTCAATAGGATCCTGACCTTAGTCTGCCAACCTCCTCTTTATGAGATCCAGCAGCAGCTAATGCAAACCTCCTCTTTCCATCAAGAGCTGTTAATCTCTGAAAAATTACAAATTTATGATAGAACATATGAGAAATCAAGATATCATGGTTGTAACATAAGAGTAACTCGCAATACTTCGTGTAACATTTCACCCTTACCTCATATGTGTTGATGAGCTCCTTATCATCACTTAGAGAATCATGGGCCGCAGCAGCCTCCACTGAAATTGACATCATCCCCTCTACATCCTAATAGTTATCCATTGATAAAATTAGAAAGAAGAAATTACAGATAATAATGTAGCTATAACATTCGGCATGCAATATAAAGAGTAACAAAATAAATAAGCAAAGAAATGGAAAAAAAAAAAAAAAGGCTCTATGATTAGCCATTATAATTGCATACCTTCAATGTTGTGTTTAAGTTATTTCGCGCATTGCTGAGAAGCTTAATCTGATCATGATTATCAATCAACGTTTGACATTCTAGACAAAGCCTGTACAGGTAAAGCAGTATAATCAATCCTAAAGCCAAGTATATATATAGGGATGTACGGATAGTCAAGAACTACACGAGTCTATTTGAATATAATTATAGTAACTTCATGTGCTGTAAAATGTACCTCTCTATATTAACAAAGTTTTCACGGAGATGGTTTACAGTCTTTTCAGACGAACCAAGTGCTTTTAAACCAGCTTGTGCTTGTTCAACCTGCCAACAAAATGCAGAACATTGATGAATTATATGCACACATCATTAGCTTATTAACATTATAACATTCAGAAATGACAACAAAACTAAATTTTAAAGTTTTCATGCAGAAGCAAGATCTACCTGTTCAGCAACCATAGTGCTAAGTTGTGCATCATTTGCCTGAAACGAATGAAAGAAAAATAGATAAGCAAAAGCTAGTATGTCATCTTTAGGCTCTCGCCTATTTCTTTTTGCCGTCAAATGAAACTCGAAATAAACAATCATATTCCTAATGGCTAATGCCCACAAAACAAGCTCTTCCAATACGAATGCATGATATAATCCTTCTAACCTAATGTTAGTACAAAAACTCATCTCAAATTTCCAGTTACTCACCGTACTAACAAGGGTCTGCGTTTCTCAAGTATATAAGACATTAACTTTACTTTCACTTAAACTGGTTAAAACCACATAACTTGATTCTAAACGTTACTCATGTAAAATAACCTGACTCAAGCTCTAATCACAAGTTACTTCATTATCCCCACTCATTAAGTATCAGTGAATATATCAATCATGCTTAAAACCGAATTCTTGCACACATGAAATTGTTGAATCAAAGATTATAGTAATACACAATCACATATTTCAAGTTTAACCAAAGATTAATTCTTAAACTTGTGAATTTAAATGATCAAATTGACATAGATAATCCCAAGGGCAGGTAAAACGAGGCCTCGACGTAGGGAACTCCTACTCTGACTAAAGTTTTGCAATCTAAATAAAAAGTATCAACAACTAGAATCTACAGTAACTACAATGCAGATAATTAAAGACCTATCTCAAAAGCCCCAATAAAATATAACTTCAATTTCCCAAATCATGACATCTAACTCTAACTGATTGTGACCACTTAAACAATAATGCTTAAAACTAGATTATCACACACATGATACCTAATCATACTTCCAACCGACCTTAAAACTAGTTCACTAAAGCTTGTTTACATGATCAATAACTCTTGCTAAACACCAAAATTATATCAAATTTCAACACTAACGACAAGTTAGATACTAATAGTTTCACTTACTTCAATCAACACCTATAAAAACCAGAACTTAACACAACGCACACGTAAAAAAACAACCACCTGTTGTCGCGCAATGTAATAGGCTTTAATTAATGTTCAAGATCACTCATTTACAATAAGCCGATTCAAATAAGCACTAAACTGATGCAACGAAAGCTATGATTAATCCGCTAAAGCTTAAGTTCGATTAACAACGCCCTAAAAAACAACCTGTTGACTTGCAATGTAATCGGCTTTAATACCTAATCATACTTCCAACCAAGCTTAAGACTAGTTCACTAACGCTTGTTTACATAATCAATAAATCTAGCCTAAAACGCCACAATTATATCAAAGTTCAATACTAGTGACAAATTCGCTACTAACTTTCGCACTTACTACAATTAGCAACTATAATAAGCAGAAATAACAACCAGTTGACGCGCAAGTACGCAACGTAATAGGCTTTAATTAATTACTAATATAACTTATTTACAATAAGCCGATCCAAATAAGAACTAAATTGATGCAACCAGAACTTAAGTTGGATTACTAATTGAAAATAACGTCAATTAACAACGCGCTAAAAAACAACCTGTTGACGTGCAATGTATTCGGCTTTAATACCTAATCATACTTCAACCGAGCTCAAAACTAGTTCGCTAAGGCTTGTTATATAATCAATAAATCTAGGCAAAAACACCAGAATTATATCAAACTTCAATACTAATTATGAATTCTATACAAGCTTCTAAACTTACTTCAATTAACAGCTATAAATTGCAGAAATAACAACCTTTTGACACGCAAAGTAATCAGCTTTAATAGAAGAAACCCACAACCTAAAGCAACAATGTTTAAAACTAGATTATCGCACACATTATAGACTGATCGTACTTCAAACAGTTGATTAGTTGAACAACAACAATCGAGCTTAAAACTAGTTCGCTAAAACAACGCCAAACGCCAGAATTACATCGAATTTCAATACTAACAGCAAGTAAGATACTAACATTACTAGCAAATAGCAATTACACAAAAAATCAACAACCTGTTGACGCGCAACGTAATCGGCTTTAATACCTAATCATACTTCCAACCGAGTTTAAGACTAACGCTTGTTTACATATTCAATAACTCTATGCTAAAAAGCCACAATTATATCAAATTACAATACTAATGACGAATTCGCTACTAACTTCCAACCGAGCTTAAGACTAGTTCACTTACTACAATTAACAGCTATCAGAAACAACAGGCTATAATTGACATATAGGATTACTCATTTACAATAAGCCGATCCAAATAAGCACTAAACTGATGCAACAAAAGCTTAAGTTCGATTACTAATTCAAAATAACGTCAATTAAAACACGCTAAAAAACAACTTGTTGACACAATGTAATCAGCGTTAATACCTACTTCAGCCGAGCTTGAGACTAGTTCACTAACGCTTGTTTACATAATCAATAACTCTACGCTAAACACCGTAACTATATCAAATTTCAATACTAACGACAAATTGGCTACTAACTTCTAAACTTACAACAATTAACAGCTATAATAATTTGCGCAATGTAATAGGCTTTAATTAATGTCTAGGATTACTCAATTACAATAAGCCAATCCAAATAAGCACTAAACTGATGCAACAAAAGCTTAATAACGACCTGTTGACGCGCAATGTAATCGGCTTCAATACCTAATAATACTTCCAACCGAGCTTAGGACTAACGCTTGTTTACATAATCAATAACTCTACGCTAAAACGCCACAGTCATATCAAAATTACAATACTAACGACAAATTCTATACAAACTTCTAAACTTACTACAATTAACAGGTATCAGAAACAACAACAGGCTCTAATTGATATTTAGGATTACTCAATTACAATAAGCCGATCCAAATAAGCACTAACTAATTCAAATAAGCGCAAAATAAGGACCTGTTGACGAGCAATGTAATCCTGTTTGATAGAAGAAATGGAGAGCAAAAGCTCGGGAAGCGGTAAGAGCTTCGCAACCTCGCGAACCGCGGACTCCTTGGCTTCGATTCCTAAATCTTCAACCATCATCATTTTTCAACCTAATTTCAATAACTAACAATTTATTTAGATCCAAATAAAAAGATCATCATGACGTCAGTTAGTATATATATACATAATTTGTTGTTAGATCTAATAATTTTCTCGATTTGGTTCTTACTGCTTTTGGTGGTGATGAGAGCGTGTTCCGGTCACTTCATTTCTTGTGTTTTTTTTTTATATCTTTTTTCAATATTAGAAAAGTCTAAAAGATAAAAGTTCAAATAGCGTGTATCTATTTCTATACTAGTTATTATAAACTATATAACACATTCTCTCTTATTTATGATTTTAAAATTTTCTAAATTAGATTTTAAGTAAATACTACTAATAAAACATAATGTACAACTATGTAAAGCACAATTTATTTTAAGCAAATACTATTTCTTACATACAATTAATACATAATTTAAAACACCCCATCACCAATATATACAACTACTTAAGCACAATGTACAAATAAACAAAAAAAAAATATTAGTCAACGCATACAATTAATACATAATTTAATTTACCCCTTCACCAAAATATATAACTACTTAACCACAAAGTACAATCTAATTAGGCTTACAAAACAAAAATCTAAAAACCTGTAACCCATAACAAAATAACAATTATTTACCAGAACGCCGCATCGCGTAAGTACCCTGCTAGTATACTTTAACAAGAGGTGGCATCATCAAACCGAGAAAATAAAGAAAAAGAAACGGGCTAACAATTTGGGCTGGACAATCATAATGGGTTGTGCCAAAAAAAGCAATACTCCCTCCGTCTCAAAATTATTGTCATGAGTGAAAAAACAGTAATGCAACCCTTATAAATCTCAAACACTCAAAGAGAATATTCTCCTATTATATTCTCTAGTTTTTACAAAAATAGAAAGTGGACAATCTTTTTGAGACATCCAAAAATAGAAATATAGACAATTATGTTGAGACGGAGGGAGTATATAGTAATTTGGTATGTGTAAGTTGTAACTAGGGCCCGAAACCAATCGAGACCGCGAGGACCGACCGGACTGACCGAAACCGACTGAACCAAAGGACCATTGGTCCGGATTTTTTTTTAAATTTTGGTCAGGTCTTGTTTGGATCGATTTTACGTAAAACTCGATTATTATATTTTTTTTGGACCGAACCAGATTGAACATATTTGGTCTGGTTTATTTAAGGTTTTGGGTTACTCGATCCGGTCTGATTTTGGAACATTATCACCCTTACATGTAAGACATTAGAAAAAGTCAGAAAAGATAAATGTTGGTATCTTAATAATGCAAATATTTAGATATATGTTTGAAATTAAATTATTAACTTTTTATATTGAAAAAGTGTATGATAGAGTGAAGTAAAAAGAGGTCCGGTAATAGTCTTGAAGAATTTCCTATTTTGATGCCTAACCAATTCACTATTTGACACGTCACATGCATATTTTCTCACTTCTAATTTTTAGTTTTGATTATGACTCATGTTTTGATCTTGTTGTTAGTCATATCTTTAAACATACATTTTAGACATGAGTATCATTTTTCATTCTCAAAACATTAACTAAACATTGTTTTAATGTCTTTTCAAATGAAAACAGAACCTAAAAAAGTAAACCAAATGACTCGCAACTCATAAGTAATCCAACCAGTTTATTGTACAAACGCTTTTCATCTTTTTAACTTTTACAAACGGATACCATGCAATATAATTTATTTGGGTTCACATGTTTTGCGAAAATAATTACGAGTTGCGACATCAACGTAAAAGCATCAAACCCTTCTATAACGTATTAAGCCTTGGAAGAATCACTAACGGGATCAATTGTTTTAAGTACATCAACAACCACTTTAGAGAATAAAAAAAAATTGTGATTGATATGAATGAATATGAGGAATAACATAGACATCATGTTAAGAATAAAGAAATTAAATGGCGTATGAAATAATCGAAAAGCAATCAAAGTCATTTAAATACAATGGGGTAAATTGCAAAAATAGTCCTTAACGTTCCACAAAATTGCAAAAACGGGACCGAGACAAAAAGTAGCGCAAAAAAGCCACCCACGTTCCACATTTTCGCAAAATCGCCACTGAGAGCCCTTTTCCGTTAACTCCCGTTAGTTTTCCCGTCAGTCAAGGGTATAATCGCCATTTCACTCGCTTCCCGCCTTTGACTACCCCAACTTTATTTCAATGACCAAATTTGCAAAGTTACAAAACTTAATTTTGGAGGCACACTTGGCGATTAACCTTTCCCTCTTTTTTTGTGTAACTCGGCAACCCAATCAATTGCATAGGACTATAAAGTCCACGTTTATCCCGCTTATTCAACCATAACACACACAATCCCAACGATCAAAACAACCGACGATGGCAAACAATGGAAAAGGGAAGAGTATCTACATTGGTACCGAGGAAGAGGAATTTGATAAAGTTTTAAGAACCTATTATCTAAACGATTTACTTCTTGATGCATTTGGCGGAGAACCAATTGATGAGTATGGTTCTTATAGGAAGATACCTAAGGAGTAAAGAACTAAGATTCTGACCCATCTGAGGAAACAAGATGGCTACTATGAAGCGCTTTTGAGTGATGATGAGGAGGAGAAGGAGGAGAAGCAAGAGCCTGTGGATACCGTTTTACCCAAGTTTGATGAGTGGGAACAGAAGATTTCCAATCTTGAAAAGGTGTTCAAGTATCTAAAGGAGAAGAAGGACAAGAAAGAAAAAGAATTGAAGAAAAAAAAGAAAAGGGGTAATGCGGAGGTCAGCGGTTCAAACTACTAAACAAGTGTTTGTTTAGATATCTGTTGGAAATTTGTAATGGTTGTGAACTCCTATGATCAATGAAAGTTTTTATGTTTATGTTACTGATATGTTTGTGTTTCGATTTTCATTTCTTTATGTTTGTGTTTCATTTTTGAAATATATGGGTACTTCCTATGCAGCTTATGTAGAAAGCATTAGATAGTCAAACAGGTGAAAGTCAAACGGGTGAAATTCACTTGGTTTATTGAATAGCACTAGTAAGAAGTTAATACTCCTTGACCTACCACACAAAATGCAGTAAATTATCCAACCAACTAGTATAGTAAAGTCTACTTTCCAACTTTATCAAAAACATACATATGGCAGAATCTGCAATTCAAAAATTAAAGAGACATAAAATGAGTCGTAATAATACACAGGTAGAGAAAGTAAGTGGTTGTGTAATTGGTCTCGGTATCAGAAGTGGGAACAAAACAGGAGGGGGTGGTGCAAAGATAGAGGTGTTGGACGAAAGATGCTTCATCTGTTGTGGGGATGTTAAGTGTTGGAGGCATAGAGTTGTGATACTTGAACAGGCAGGTTGTGCAACGGCAGAGGTAGTAAGTGGTGGTGTCATTGGTTTGGGTATTACAAGTAGAAACATAAGTGCAGGGGGTGCTGCAGATGCAACTCAATCAACTAAAGCAAAGAAGAAGAGGAAAAAGAAGGCAAGAAAGTTCATTAAAAATAACACCACAAACTGAATCATTATGTTTAGTCTGTGTTTCTAGGATGTAGTTTTGGGCATGTCCAAACCAGAAACTGAATCACTATGTTTAGTCTATGTTTTAATGTTTCATTAATGTCAGCTTCTTGTTTATGTTTGTGATACCTATCAAATACAATAACGAAGTATAAACATATGTGAAGACATTATTCATACAAAATCTGGATCATGAGATCCATTACATTCATTAACCATCAAAATAATTTGAATTAAGAACGCGCAAAATAAGGACCTGTTGACGGGCAATGTAATCCTGTTTAATAGAAGAAATGGAGAGCAAAAGCTCGGGAAGCGGTAACAGCTTCGCAACCTCGCGAACCGTGGACTCCTTCCCTTCGATTCCTAAATCTTCAACCATCATCATTTTTCAACCTAATCACAAACAAATTATATATATAAAAATAAATTAGATCACGTAGCTTTTTATCAATTAGATCTAACTATTCGATTTGATTATTACTGCTTTTGGAGGTGATTTCGGCGACCGCGGTGGTGGAGATTTCCGGCGTGTTGTTCAGTTCATTTCCTGTAGATATTTAATTATTTATGTTAAATATCTTTTTCACTATATTTAGAAATTACTTAGAAACTACTCGTACTACTTTTCTTGGTAGTCGTTTTGATTTTTGTATCTAGGTAATGTATTGTTTTCACTTTTTTTAAAAATAAATATTGCTGAGTAGTATTAGGTGGTGTTTGATTTCGACTTAATACTGAATTAATTAAGGCATATAAAAATTGTTTGTTTGTGACTTAATAGAGAAAGATGACTGAAAATATTAAGTAATAAAACTGAGGTTGTCTACATTAAATCATTTGTTAATTAACATGACTTAATTAAAAAATTAAACAAACACTCCTTTAGTCTAAAACTGAATCAATTAAAACCAAAAATCATTAGTATAGAATTAAAATTGAACCGAATATAGTCAGTTTGGTTCAGTTTTGTGTCGGCTTGATTCGGTTCATGGGGTTTAGATGTTTTTTTTTCGGTTTTAGGTCGAGCTGAACCGAAACCGAAAACAGTTATATAGAGTCGAAATCGAACCGAATATGGTCGGTTCAATTCAGTTCGGTTCGGTTTTCGGTCTAATATGCTCAGCTTTTTTTTTTTTTTTTTTTTTTTTTTTTTTTTTTTAAAGACAATAATTTTATAACGGAAGTATTACTTGGTAAATAAACAAAAGTTCAAGATAGCTATATTTTTATATTTTGAATATTTTTATAGCAATATTATAATATATTCTAAAAATGATTGTGTGTACTGTAGCAACAGTGCACATGGAAGTTTTGTCGTTTCCCCATTTTAGTCCCTGAGGTTGGTGGTCAAGTGCGAAGTTAGTCCTTAATAGTCCTTAACGGTCGTTATCTAACATGTGTAGGGACCAACTGTGCAACAGGATGCCACGTTAAGGGACTGAAATTGAAAATTCATTTGCTACAGTACCAAACAGTGCAGAATAGTGCTGCTACAGTGCCAAACAGTACCAAATAGTGCCTGGTACTGTTCCTAAGAAATTTACGCTTTTAGTCCCTCGGTTAGCTGTAAATTCCACCGTTAGTCCCCCGTTTGCGATTTTTTTCAAATTTAGTCCTTACTAAAAAAAAATCTATCATTTTATTTCGAGTTTATATTTAACACAACAATCCCGCAGCAAAACGCGGGTGCCCCAGCTCGTTAGTCATATAAGTATTATTTTTTTCAATTGCGTTTAGATTTGTTTTTGGGTTTTGTTCTTAAAATCATAGCAATTATTTACTTGCTCATAGCTGCCAGAAAACGTAACTGAAGATTGAGATATCAAGCCCATGTTTGGACCTAAGTTAGAAGCACAAATATACTTAAACTTGCGAGTTACACTCCCAGTTTCTGCATTAAAATATGACAACACAAGCATTAACGGAATACTGATTGCTTAGGTCCTAAGCAAAAGTAGGAGGAATTTCCACAGGAAAGTTAGATACAAACTAGAACTTTCATAGAAAAAAATGCTTGTGTTTATCTAAGCGAACATGAAACGCCCATTTTAATTAATAAAACACACACAACACAATAGAAGTGTCGGTCGATTTTTTCAACATGTGTGTGTTTTTTGAGTCTCAAATATGTACTCTCTCTTATAGCAATGCAATCTAGACTACAAAAAACATACCTCACAAAAATACATTTTAATCATGTTTGTTCTGGCAACAAGGCAATATTTTCAATTTTTTTTTTATATATTATTTTTTAAAGTAAAGAGTCCTAATGTACTGGCGTAACATTAAAATATTCAGATACTGTCTCGTTAGCTTCAGGTAAAAAAAAGAAGGATGGAAATGCGTACGAGGAGGTTTCTCCTTAGGCTTTTGCTTATTAGCAGGAACTTGGCGAGGCACACAGATGCTGGCGGTGTCGGGATGGCTGCAAGGAAAGGAAAATGATGTGTTAGTACAAAATATTATAAACATAAAATGATTGTTTGTTGTTCCCTTGAAAGCTAAGCTAAACAAAAAAGACCCCTGCCCCTGTATGAGTGTGGAGTTGAAAAATAATGAAAACAAAGGCATGGAGCATACTATTCCCAGTCAGATGGCAGATCACCATTTGATTTGTGGATGTTAGCGAGCAAGGCAATCCTTTCCTTAAGATAAGTCAATCTGGATGACAAAGCCTCATCATCGGTGATGTTTGTCTTGAGCTCCTGCTCAACCTCAAGAGCTAGGTGAACGTAAATGCATAAGTTCTGTGGAACTTGAAGCTCCTCTGTGGAAATAAACAATAACAAAGACCCAAGTTAACCAATCAAGGGTTATAGCATCAAGATGAAAATAACTAAAAGAAGAGAAACGCATACCTGTCATAAGAGCCTTGCTTCGAGTTACCCTATCAATCTTCGGATAATCACTTTGGGATGGTGCAGAACGTTTCTTGGCAAGCTTGCCGGCCTAAATAGATGAAACGAGCAAGTAACAATTAAAGTCTTAAAAATTCTGACGGATTACTGAAGAATAATGTGCCCATACTCATATAATGTTGAAAACACAAAGTTTAGGTTTCGTATGCCTTGATGAAAACTAAACCCCCAAGAGTTGGGCGTCTCTTTATACATTATACAAGATCTCATTAAGAAACTGCCCATACGACTAAGTATATAAGAATAGCTGGGTTTAACCATTTAGTTTTGAGCAAATATAATGAACTTCAATTCAAACAAAATATAAGCAGCTAGTCGATCCTCATAGAAAAAATAAATAAATAAACTAAGTAACCTTAGCACACAGCATTTGTTTGCAACGAAAATTATATGTTAAGAAAAAAAAATATTCTTACATCTTCCTTAGGACGAGAAAGTGAACGCTTCCTGTTAACAAAAACGAAAGCGGAAAACAAAACAATAATCAGTATCATCAATCAAATAAGAAGAAGAATTGAAATTTGATTAAAAAATTACATGCTTAAACCCTAATCCGAATGAGCTACTTTTTCGATTTGCGGGATCTTTTTATATTTAACTAGTTTAAGACCCACCGACTTAAAGTTTCAAGTTAAACCGACATAATGTTTAAGTTATTGGAAAAAATTAAATATCATTAGTCGTTTTTCAAATCCAAAATTACAATAAGCCGATCCAAATAAGCACTAAACCGATGCAACAAAAGCTTAAATTCAATTACTAATTCAAAAAAGCGCAAAATAAGGACCTGTTGATGGGCAATGTAATCCTGTTTAATAGAAGAAATGGAGAGCAAAAGCTCGGGAAGCGGTAAGAGCTTCGCAACCTCGCGAACCGCGGACTCCTTGGCTTCGATTCCTAAATCTTCAACCATCATCATTTTTCAACCTAATCACAAACAAATTCAGTTACTATTTCATAAATCAAAATAAACAGATCAAATTATATTAGTTCGTTGGATCTAATTATAGAGTCTGATCGGCTTACTATTTGTAGAGTATTATTAGAGGTTTCAGGTAACGGTGGTTGTGGTGATTCCGGTGGTGAAAACGTGTTTGTTTTATTTATCGAAAAATATTTATAATTTTAGGGTCTATTTTATTGAAAAGTAAGTACTCCGTGTAATTTTGAGAGGGATTATTTGGGAACTTCAATTTTAATATCTGGACATCTATATTTAGAAGTTTTAAAATGTTTAAGATTAAAAATATTGCTTTAATAGAAAAGATGCATAAATATATAATTAAAAGCCTAAAAATTTAATTGTCTTTAAAAAGACAGGGTTGTTACAAGTATAGCCTTGAATGCTTGTAATTTTTTAAGACTTACAAGAAAAGAAGCATAGTGTACACCACTTTAATGCACATAATTTTCAGACTTACAAGACAAGAAAGCATAGTGTACATAACTTTTATGCACATATTAAAAAAAACAAAACAAAACAAAACACCACATTAATGCTATTTAATATAGTTAATTAATTAACTGGTCAATAAATAAAATTAATACAGAAAACATCCCTTAAATAAGAAATACAAATTATCAGGCATATTGTATAACCAAATTAAATACAATTCCTGCATTAAATATAACTAATACAAATAATAAAACACATTATACAAATAATCAAGCCCAAACGGACAACAGGCCAAATGGGCTTGAGCCCGAATGGGTGCGGGCCAAACGGGCTCGAGCCCGAACGGGCACGAGTCAACAGGCTTGAGCCCGAATGGGCACGGGCTAATCGAAATTATTGATATCCGTAAATTTGTTGTCAAAAATAACATAAAAACTAAAATACATGATTGACCGAAAAATTTATTGCAGGGTACCAGCTGTTGCAACGCGCTGATACCCTGCTAGTTAAATATAAATGGTGTAAGGGTATAAATCATGGTTGTGAGGATCCCGATCCTGATCTTAGTATCTTACGATTTTACGATAGTGCAAAGCAAAAACGATCCGGATCTTACATAGGATCTTTGAAAGCTTAAGATCTTATATGATTCCGATCTTAACCATAGGATCTTAAGATATAATCCGATCTGATCCTACTTTTCTCGGATAACAAACTAAAAAACTGCACATTTCTAGATTATTTTTTATAGAATTTAAAAAACAACATGTTAATCTTATTAAACATTTTATAATTATAATTTATTACAACATTTTGATGCAACATTCATATAATTTTATTTTTATAATATATAATAATTTGTAAATTTGTATAATATTACAAAAACTATTAAGAAAATAACATTATAGTAGTATCTTACGATCTCGATCCGATCTTATGATCACGGTCTTGCAAAGACGAAAACGATCCTGGGTAAGATCCCGATCTTGAAAACCTTGGTATAAATGTCAAAATATCATACATTAAAGTGTGTAAATAAATTTGTAGATGGTGCAAATCATCATTATTTTAGGGTCTTTTTTATTTATATATTCTTGTGTGTTTATAAAATCGTCGACTTTTTTAAATTAAAAAATAAAATAAAAAATACTAAGATACCTTGTCATGAGATAATCACTCAACGTCAACTCACCGTTTATTTCCTTTTCGTCGCACTTTTCATCTACATTTGTCACATCACCCTCAAATTTCATTTAAATATACACTTTATACAAATATATCTCACAAAATAACTCACACTTACTTAAAAACTAAATAAATGGTATAAAATTGCACGCAAATCAAGATTTGAGCAGCTAACCATTGTGAGTTGTTTTTTTGGCTAACCCACGCATGAGTGAGATTGGTTTAGTGGGTAAGTGGATGTGTGCTTGAGGCATGAGGCCTGCCTTATGCGTTACCAACAAGTGTAGCGAGTGTTTATGATTCTTGTTATAAAGAGTAAATGATGGTAATTCAAAAATATTAAACATTGGAGTAAAGATTTTACACAAATTATAATTGTCAAATAAAAGGGCTAGTTATGGCAAAAATGAAGTCTACACTAATAGTTGTGACATGGATGTTACTTTGTTGACCACAATATCATAGTTAAAGTTATTCTTCGGGCACTGAAACGTGTGCATGTATTATTTATGGGAGGTGATTTGTACACTATAAATAGTTATTGAAACACTCTTTTTTAAGCTTCAGTTACTTGTACATAATTTATATTGCGCCTTATCTGCTTGTATAGTGAGTGTCCCAATAAATAAATTGAGTGTGTAAATCATTTCCCATTATTTATAGGATGAGTTATTGGTATACTTGTAAATCATCAACAATACCCTCTTATCTTTTTTCGCTTTTTTTACTTATTTTTTTATATAATATTATTTAGATTAAAAAAAACTATAAATCTGAAAGTACAAAACATAAAATATAATGTTTAATAAGTCCAAAACGTTAAACTGATAAAAAATACATAACATAAACTAATAGAAAACTGTTTTATACTGTAAACAGAGAGGTCTAAGGGGTGTTGATTGTAAAAAGTGGGCTAGAGAAGATCATTATAACAACACCTATTATTTATTTGTTTTTATTTTAAGAGAATTGTATGTGGTGTGTTTCATTCATTGAGTCAAAGTCTAAATATTAAATGCAAATAAACCTAGACTTGGCCTTCTTCAAAGAAAAACATCGTCATCAATGTTGCAAGCACACTTGATTATCTCCGTAATCAATGTCTAACAACCATAGTTCATGGTGACTTGAAGCCTAACAACATTCTACTTGACGATGATATGGTTGCCCATGTTGAAGACTTTAGTTTAGCTCGATTTCTTGGAACAAATTCTATCAAAAATCACTCAACTTGCGTTAAGGAAACCAATGGTAAAATTTTAGTATGCCATTTTTCTAAAGTAAATGATTATGAAAACTTGCATAGTTTGATTTTGGGAATAAGATGACAAGTAATGGGAATATCTATAGTTATGGAATATAATTGTTGGAGTTGATGATCGGGAAAAATCTAACAGACGACATCTTTAACGATGGCCTAAGCCTTCATAAATTTGCGTATATGGCCTTAATTACCAGACCATGTAACCCGATGTCATCGATGGCGACATTCTAAAGATTAGAGGTTTATGCTCCACAGATTCCCCGCCACGACGTATGGATATTAAGGATGTTGTCCATGAGTTGCAACATATTATCGATGTGCTTCAAAATATAGGAGGTTGATGATGATCTTGTTATTACAAGTGTTAGTTTTATTTGTGCTTTAATCGAATCACGAGTCGTCAATCACACAGTTGACATAATTGAGTAAATGCAATGACAACATTGCATTCGATCATTGCATATGATTGATATGTTAAAAAACGAACTTCGTCATTTTAATCAACTTATGGCCGGGAATATGTAATGCATGTGATATTATACAAGTTGTTTGTCAACACATAAAATGAATGCTAGCTCAAAGCATCATACTCAAGGGTAGATGGTACACCCAACTTGCTTGTTGTAGTCTCTAAAATTTCATATGTAAAATAATATTTGTAATAAAATTTAATGAATCAAGGAAAGATATGTATGATGTCTTTCAGGCTGGTAGGCAAGTTATGACATTTTTCATCATACACATCAGCGTCACGTCAGCTTTCTCTCTCTTCTCACTCCCCTTCACCTCACTTCACCATTTAGTGGGCAAAGGAAACTCATCCTCACCTTAACTCCCATTTTTTTTTTAATTTAATACTTACACAATTAAAATCATAAACGTAAAGATATAAAACCGTAAACGTTCAAATTTTAAAAAACAATGTACGAAATGAAAACGTTACATAAACTTAAAATAAACATTACATAAACTTATTGGAATTAGAACATTACATAAAGATAAAATTAAAACATCACATAAACATAAACTTAAACTTCAATTGTAATCCGGGTGATCCCAGGTTTCAGAGTTGTTGGAGTCGTAACTAGGGGTGTAATCGAGCCGAGACAACTCACGAGTAACTCGAGATCGACTCGAAAAATACTCGATTCGACTCGATTTTAAACGAGTCAAGCTCGAGCTCGAGCTACTCGTGTAAGATGTCGAGTCGAGTTCGAGTTCTAAGTTACTCGGCTCATGAAGCTCGCAAGCCTTAACGAGATTTTCTAAAATTACATATATACCCTTGGTAATCAATAGCACCATTTTTTGTTGGGATTGGAATCTGGAATTATAAACTGTTAATTTTTGAAATACTGGTTGCTGTGTTGTCTATCTATAATGGTTCAGATTGTGTCTACAAGTTTGACTACAAGTTTAGTGGTTAAGATTTTAGTTCTGAAAAGGTTTGCTGCAATATAAGTTATGCTGGTGCAATGTTAGTTTGGCATATGATAGTGTTTGGTTTTAGTGATTTGTTTTTGGTATCATGTTTCTAGTAATATTTGTGCGAGTTTGATGTAGTATGTTTGTATAATCTAGTTAGTTTGCTATTTTTGTGTTTTGTTAATTGTGTAGACTATTTTTTCATAAACTTGATTTTATTTAATATATACGAGCCGAGCCGAGTCGAGTTTTGAGCTCGAGTTTTAGTGATCGAGCCGAGCTCGAGCTTGAATATTGAGGCTCGATCGAGCTCGGGCCGAGTTTCGAGCTCGAGTATTATATGTCGAGCCGAGCTCGAGCTTGTCAATACTCGACTCGACTCGGCTAGTTTACACCCCTAGTCGTAACCGTTGTCGTACGCAGAGTAGTTCACAAACTTCTCTGCTTCTAACTGAGCTTCCAACCTGCTAAGCTCCCGCTCCTTGTCATCGTTCTAGCCACCATCCTCTTCATAACCTAGCCAAAATTGATCCAGATGAGTTTGATGTTATTGTTGCTCAACAGATCTTGGTGCATCAGATGAAGTTGAAGCACCTTATTTTTGTTGTTGTTGTTGTTGTTGCTCAACAGAAGCAGCTTCCACATTTTCCTCATAACTCCAACGGATCTTGTTGGATTGTGACAAGGGTAAAAAATGAAGCATTTAGTTGGAAACATTGGCTATATGATCCAATCAAATGTGGTGCAAGTTTGAATGGATTGTGACTACCTATGCTTTGAGTGTTTCCTGGTGTGATACCGAAGGGTATATGTTGGTTGGGTCAAAAGTTCAAGTGTGGTTATATAAACATATAGTATGTAGTTTTCTGTTTGGGCAATTATAAAGTGAAGGGTTCTGTGGCATTCTTGATTCGTTGATTATTTAGGAGAGACATGGAAGATACTCTTTTGTTGTCATTGGGTCAATTTGTTACAGAAAATGCTTTTGGAAGATGATCTTCATGTGATGTCATCCTTTTCCATAGTGAGACTGCTTTTGTCAGATTGTATTAGGCAGAATATAAGGGCTCTGCACATATATATGCTATTATGCTTTGTGTCATTTTGTCTATATTGGGTGAGGCAATTTCATGTATCTTTATTGAATCATTTTCTCAATAGTTTCATGTTTAGTTTGTAGTTCCCTTTCGCTTTTATTTTCCTTTTATTGCCTTGTTATGTCTTTGTGTTTTGCCCTCTTGTGAGTACTTTTGTAGCTTGTGTATTGTCTTGTACTTAGAGTGAAAGGTGTGGTGAGTAGAGTTTTTTACTCTTTTGGGGCCACGGGTGCCACACTGTAACACAACCCTCCAACAACCTCCTTAGCAAAACACAAATACACAACACAATTTACTTATTTGAGTCCCAATACTTTCTATTTTTTTTTACAAATAAACTAAAATTTATTTCATTCAAATACAAATTAACATACATAAAACACAATAAAAATACAAACTAACACATTAAAAATAAATGTAAACTGATGTAAAATTTAACCCACTTTACAAGCCTACTTTATTCACACACACTAGCTTCGCGACACACACTTACAAAAAATAAACCGTTTCTTCTACATTTGACTGAACCAAAAGGAGTTTATCTTTTACAATTGACTGTTACACACACACTTATAAAAAATTAAACTTGTAACAGCCCCAAAATATCGCAGCGGAAGATTGTGTCATTGGGGTGCTACTTCATAATACAAAGTACAAGATATAGAAAACGACCTCTAAATGAGACGTTTTGAAAAGTTACCATTCGATTAATAAATTCCGAGTTACAAACTTGAGTTCCATAAAACAATACATAAGAGTTTTAAAACATATCGAATGGTAAAGATAAAAGCATAAGTCTTCAAAACATGCCAAGCGACTCTATGCTCCATGCAACAGCTATCACCTTACAGACCTGAGACAAACATGCTAAAGTGTCAACACAATGGTTGGTGAGTTCATAGAGTTTATTTTAAAATGGTTGAAAAGACTTTAAAGAATGTTCACACAACAAAGGCATTGAGAATCCACTCAGTTGCAAGTCCCGCCCATAACAACACTTGCAACCTGTGTGTTCACAACCCACTGCTAAAGTATATAATGATTTCAATATATGTGTATACGATATATGCACGCTTAATGTAAAGTATAACAGCCTACTGAACCTCATGACAAGAATAAGCACAAATGCTTCAAAGCTGGATTATATTCACCCAAGGCCAAGAATATGTGGCAAAGGGTGGGGGCGTCAGCCCGATAGTACTATCAATACCTCTCCATCGGCTCCATCCAGGAGTTAAACAGTGGTTAAAGAATATAGCGCATAGAATAGGTTTAACACATTAAGGCACATATCGTAATAAAACTACACATCATGTTCAAAAGTATAAAGTGAAAACAAGTAGTTTAAGCATGTATCTCCCCCAAAGAGTTCAAAACAAGTATTAAAAGAGTAAGAGTGGGGCTATGACTCACCTTAAGCTTATGTAATGAGAAATGAAAGTGGTAGTTGAATCGCGAAAGTCTCTAAGAGCAGCCTATAATAAAACGTTGCGACTTAGGTTTGGAGTAACGTCTAAGAATACGAAGAATTGCCTATATATGTCTTGTATAATGTTCATGATTTAGTACTTAGTATATAGTGTAAGTCTTTGAATATAAATGGTTTATGAAACATGTATAGGTTGTATATCTCTTATTACCGTTCGGGCCGACAACTCATCTCGATGGCTTACTTAATGAACTCCTCACATGAGGCTCCCTACTATTGTAGTATTTGATAAAGTATATATAAGTTTTGATCCGAAAAGTTACATGTCCAATATTTGAATAAACTTAGGAAAGTTTACTTTTACATGAAGATTGTTATTAG
Source organism: Artemisia argyi (assembly GCA_030686995.1). NCBI lineage: Eukaryota > Viridiplantae > Streptophyta > Magnoliopsida > Asterales > Asteraceae > Artemisia > Artemisia argyi. The sequence continues at coordinate 11,946,411 of CM060702.1, read as the reverse complement.
AATGAGTTTCTTAAATCTTGTATGATAATTACTTGTAAGATCTCATGGTTCTTTAGATGGAGTAGATCCAAATTGCATGTTTAAGTTATCGCTAACTCTTTAGTTCATGTTTTTGCCTAGGTAAGTTTATATGGTCTTTAGTCATGGCTTCTGATGAGTGCTCAAACACTCATCGTTTTTGATATATTTAAACTGACAAAACGCACAAAAACAATCAAAAAGATATCAAAATACTTAAATTATCCCAGGGATTGTGTTTTATGTGTTTTAAAAGCAAAATGTGCAAAAACAAAGAAAAAACGTACAAAGTTTGCAGTATTGGCAGTTTCAGTCCCTCAAGTTTCAAAACTTGTCAACTTTAGTCCCTATGCATTTATTTATAAGGAAAAGTCAACCCAAGGTCTTAAAGGTCAAAAAAAAGTCAAAATATCATAATTGGGTTGCAAGTTTTCATAAATTACATGATTAGTCCCTAAAAATCCAAATATGGCAAAAGTAATCCCTGGGATTTTTGAAATTTTGAAAAATGTGGGAAAGTGCAAAATTGGTCCTTGGATTATTGGTATTTGGCAAAAATTGATCCTTTGAAGAAGTTTTGGAAAGTTACACTTCACACCCCTCAACTTTGAAGGAATTGCAAATATGGTCCTTGTGTTAACTATTAACCATCCGGACCCTAAATTACTTAATCCAAAAAACACCCTTACCCAACAAACACCCCTAGCCCAGCTGATCCCCAAGCCCACCAGGCCCAGTCCCTTATTTTGTTAACCCTCGGTCAACCCAGGTCAACAAGGGTCAAACCAGACCCTTGACCGCCTTCTCCCCCAACAAAATCCCCCAAAACCAGGCAATAATCCTTCCCCCCTCCTCACCTTTTCACCCACTTTACCCCCCACAATTAATATCCCTACCCACCAACTCCACCACCATAAATGCTCCCCCAATCCCCTCACCAACACCACTTGATTTTGCCCCGTATGAAAATTGGCGCCAAAAGCTAATCAACAGCTCAGATTGATCAAAAGCAAATTGGACGGCTGGGATTTGGTCAGAGGGTCAAGGCAAGGCATGTGGTACCCTCAGTTTTCAAATTAGAGCCCATGTGGAAGGCTTAGCTCTAGTTTTTAGCTCGATATATAAGAAAAAGCTCATAGAAGCTCAAGTGTGTAATTTTTCTTAGTCTTATTGTATTTTTAGTCTAATTTCAAAAGCATTGTAACTCTGTTTTATGAATGAAAGTTTAGTTTGCAGTTTAATTCTCATTTCCTATTTTCTTAGTCTAAATTTAAATTCTCAAATTCCAATTAAAAGCTTTAATACAAATGCAAGTAACTCAGTAGCTTATGTAGACTTAAAACAAAGGTTTGGAAAGCTTTTTAAGTTTGGAAAATCATTTTAAGCTCAGTTTTAAATATTTGGTAAAAAACAAAGAAAAATCAAGAATAAATAAAAAAATGGTGATCACTTATTGTATGAGCATGGAGCACAGTGAATCAAGGAAGGCTGTGGGTTAGGAACCTCAGGGGAGGGCATAGGATTGATTGGTTTGGTCCTTTGGTACTTACTCAGTAGCTTGGAAGGCTTTGTAAGCTAACAACTCTTTCATCTTTACTCATTAAGTAGCCTAGACTGTTTATTCAAGCTTATTGCAGATAAATATTAGTTTGTCAATTAGTTGTGACCATTTGTTTGTGATTTATATGTGCTTAAGCTAAAATCTCTTCATTAACTGTTTTTAAAAGGGTGTTTGGTTGTATCTTGTTTGGTGTGTTCTAGCTGTGTAACTGAGCACCTATTAGTTTCTATCAGTTGTTTGGGTATATAAAAGCTTAGGGGAACAAGTGCTTTGGTACAAAAGCTTTCAAAAGTAAAAATTACAAAGTTTACACCACCACAGTTAACTGTGGTGGATTTTGAGTCCCAAATCTTGTCATTTCCTCAGATAAGCTTGTTATTTAACATAATTCAACTCTAATTTAACTTACAAACATGTTTTCAGTAGGTTAGATTAAGCAAAAGTTCACTAAAGTCAAACCTTGCAATTTCTTGAAAAGTCAAATTGTGTAATCTAGGATTTTGAGCAAACTTTAGAGCTTTGAAATTTGAGTAATACAAGGATCTAAGGTCTGAGATTTTACCAACTTGAACTTTACCACTTTGTGGATTTTTGTGAATTTTTCCAGATTTTTAAGAATTTGTTTGCTGGGTCCCACAAGGGCACAAAGTGACCTGCAGGGCAACCTATCTGCCCTGCTCTCAGATACCTCAGCCATCCACCCAACTTTTGTGGTCTTTTGTGACTGACCCAGTGGGTCCCACACCTCCACTCTTGCACCTTTCAACCCCCCTCCTACCCAGGAACAAGGGTTGACCTTTTATTTGACCATTAGACCAGTGGGCCCTACCTTGTTTAACCCAAAATCTTTGTCCCTTAACTGCTCAGTTAACAAATAAGCAAAGTGCTTATTTGTTATTTTTGGCTTATTCAGGCCACTTATTGGCTTAACTCTTGCTTATTTGTGTTCATTAGACTCAGAGAAACCAAAGATTACAATTGTGGACCCCACATCTTCATTTTGAGCTTAAAAACCTTCACAGTCAACAAAAGTCAACTGTGAGGTGAATAAGCACTTCAAGTGCTTATTTCCAGGGGTGTAGTAAAAGTTCCTTAATTAAAAGTGCTTATTTTTAACTTATAATTAGTTTAGAAAAGGAAAAAAAAACCAAAAAAACCAACTTTAAAAATAGTGATAGCTTCTATTTAATAGGAATTATCAATTTAATTTTCTTTTTAATTAATTTCTAAATAATATATCACTTTTATATTTTTAGAAATTACATTTTAGGGTAAAATAATTTTACAAATTTTTCCAGATTTTTATTCTGTCTTTTAGTGGTATTTCTAATTAATTTTAGTTTAATTTAGTTTTAATTAATATTAATCAATTAAATAGCATAATTAGTTTTTAAATAGTACAACCTATTTTTTATAATTTTTATAGCTTTTATTTTAGTTAAAATATTTTTAAAAATTTTTCTAGAATTTTTACTGTTCATTTAATAGCTTTCATAATTTAAATAGTTTAATTAGATATTAATTAATAAATAGAATAATAATTATTTAATTAGCTTAAAAATACTTAGAATTAATTTTTTTATAATTTTTTAGGATTCCCATGATGGTTAATTAGATTTATAAAATTTTTCTTAATTTTCTAAGCCTTTTTAGTATTTTCAATAATTCTAATTAATTAAATTAGTATTAAATAGATAATTGGTAAAATAATTAGTATTAAATAATTAAATAGTATAAAAATACTTTTTATTTTTCTTAAAATTTTCTTTAATTAATAGGATTGTAAAAATATCAAATTTACACTTTTACCCCTTTTAGTCCTTCAGTTGTACTTTTTGTACGGTTCATCTGTATACGTTTTTTTTTAATTAAAACGTATAATTTTAGGTTTAAGCTCAAATTCTCGTAATCCAAATTCCAGTAATCCATCACATAGCTTTCCTAAGCTATATTTGTTAATAATTTCCAAATAATTTTGATCATAACCCTTTCCTGTGAATAAATTACCCGATCACTAATACGCTAAAGTCACAATTCACACTTCAACGGGATTTCACGACCCGGTGATACATTATATTACCCGGAGTATTGATATAGGCTATTTGACTTTGTTGACCATTATTTGGTCAAGTTAAGTTAGGTGGTTTAGCATCAATCAGCTTCTGATTGATGCTAAACCGTCAACCAAAGTCAACCACGGATGTGGTCAAGATGGTCAAACTGCCTAGAGTCAATGCTCCGCGGAATATAGGGTTTCCCCGGGTCGTTAAGTCCCGTTGAAGTGTGAATTGTAACTTTAGCGTATTCGTGATCGGGTGATTATTCACAGAAAAAGGGTTATGATCAGAATTATTTGGAAATTATAAACAAATATAGCTTAGGAAAGCTACGTGATTGATTACGGGAATTTAGATTACAAAGATTTGAGCTAAAACCTAAAAACGTACGTTTTAATTAAAAACGTACTCAGACGAACGAAACGAAAAGTACAACTGAAGGACAGAAAGGGTTACAAGGGTAAAATTAATATTTTTACAATTCTAATAATTAAAGAAAATTTTAAGAAAAATAAAAACTATTTTTACACTATTTAATTATTAATTATTAACTAATTACTAATTATCTATTTATTACTAATTAAACTAATTAGAATTATTAAAAATACTAAAAAGGCTTAGAAAATTAAGAAAAATTTTACAAATCTAATTAACCATCATGGGAATCCTAAAAAAATTATAAAAAGTTAATTTTATGTATTTTTAAACTAATTAACTAATTATTAATCTAATTACTTATTAATTTCTAATTAAACTAATTATATTATAAAAAATAAAAAATGAATAGTAAAAATTCTAGAAAAATTTATAAAAATGTTTTAACTAAAATAAAAGCTAGAAAAATTATAAAAACTAGGTTATACTTTATAAAATATAATTATGCTATTTAATTACTTAATATTATTTAAAACTAAATTAAACTAAAATTAATTATAAAAACCACTAAAAGACAAAATAAAAATCTGGAAAAATTTCTAAAATTACTTTAACCTAAAATAGAATTTCTAAAAATATAAAAATGATATATTGCTTATAAATAAGCTAAAAAGAAAAATAAAATGATAAATCCTATTAAATAGAAGCTATCACTATAATTAAAGTTGATTTTTTTTTGTTTTTTCTTTTTCCAAACTGATTAAATACTAAAAACAAAAACTTTTAATAAAAACACTTTTAATATAACCCAAGAAATAAGCACTTAGAGTGCTTATTGATCCCACAGTTGACTTTTGTTGACTGTGGAAGGTATTTAGCTCAAATGGGAAGATGTGGGGTCCACAATGATGAAATATGGTTTCTCTGAGTTTAATGAACAAAGTTAAGCAAGAATTAAGCAATTAAGTGGCTTGAATAAGCCAATAATCACAAATAAGCTTGTTGCTTATTGGATTCTGTCACAGGTTTTGGGACAGACTTAGAGAGCCAATCTAGGTGGGACCCAGTGGTCAAAAGGTCAAACAAAGGGTCAACAGTTCAACTATGGTAGGAGGGGGGTTGAGGGAACCTAATTATGGGGAGTGGGGTCCACTGAATCAACCACAAAACACCACCAAAGGTGGGTGAGTGGGAAGGGTCTGCTGAGACAGGGGACTGAGTTGCCCTGCAGCTCAGTTCCAAGGGTATTTTAGTCCAGATAAAAAATTCACAAAAATGCAAACTTTGTAGAAATCTCAAGTTCAACTGGTAAAGATTACACACAACAAATCTCAGATGCTCAATCACAATACAAAAATCAAGAAAATTCACCCAAGTTTTGCAAAAATCTGAGGTTTCACTTTTGACTTTTTAAAGAAAACCTGCACAATTGACTTTTCTGAGATTATATCTTGATTTTTGAACTTAATATGTTGTAAAAAGGTATTATGAAACTAGATTAACCTAGAGTTGCTAATTATAAGCTAATATGGTGACTTATTGAACCACAGGTTCAACCCAGTAAACAGATGGGAGAAAAATCAAATGATTTTGACTTATGACTGAATAAGACCAAGTTTTTAGACCCTATTAAACCTATATAATACTACTGAGATCTAATGGAACCAAATTACCCTTCAAATATCAACAAAAGCTAAGCCTAAAAGCTTGTTCCAAACACCCCTTCAACACACTGCTTTTGAGTTTTACAAGGGAAATCACAAATTTTAACAAACCAACTGATGTACAGAGGTGAAATATGATGTAACAAGCTTATATTAGCACACAAGTACCATTTATTACAACTAAAATCTAAGAACTACTATTATACTAAGGTTGGCAGTTTCAATTATAACAAAGATTATACCAATTTCTAGTGAACAAAAGCTTAAATTCAAACAAAGTTAAAGCTAAACTAACTTAAATAACTACAAATTACTCAGATTATACCAAATAAAAAAAACTAAAGTTGAATGTTTTGCTTACAAAATGCTCCAAAGTGGAAATCCAAGAACCAAGATCAAATGATACCCCTATTGCTCTCCACAGAGCTCTAATAACCCATTCCAATCCAAGCTCAGCTCCAAATCATCTTTGAATCCAGAATTCACACCCAAGCTTCTCAGTTGACTTATGTTGACTAAATTTTGGTATTTGTGAATTTTTGGCTATGCTGAGTTTTAAATTAACTAGAAGCTTATAAGAGCTTCCTAGGAGCTTATATGACCTAATTATGTCCTCAATAACAACCAACAATCTTAATACACCATAAATATATTTTTAACATAAAATTGCACAATGTGAAATTTTAAATAAAACTTATCATTAATACTTGAAAATGTTTCTTACTACACTGAATTAAGTAAAAACAGTACTTGAAGGCTTAAAATTACAAGGATATTTAAGAAAATAATTAAAACGACATAATAGTAAATTACAATTAATCTAGATGCCGTTTTCTTCTGCCCCATTCTCTCTTTTATAGATACTTTAGACTTTAAGCATCCTCTGAATGTTTCCCATCAAGTTTGAGCCGTTGGATTGGCTCAATTCAATCTCAACCTTTAAACGTTCTTTTTGGCGCCAAAATGGTCAAAGGAACAGGTGGTGATTTCTTGAGGAATTTTGATATCAATAAAAGAATCTTGGAGTTTTGTTGAAAGTTGGGGGGGGGGGACAAAGAGTGGTGTACATTAATTGGAGGTGAGGAGGGGGGTTGGAGTGTTGGTTTGGTTTTACAGACAAGTTGGGGGAGAAGGAGGGTCAACTGCTTTGACCGGGGGTGATTATTTAAAACGGGTGGGAGTATTATTGGGGTGGTGGTGGGCTAATGTGTGGAGTGGGCTGAGGAGGTATAAGGAAGTGGGCTTGGTTTTATGTTTGGGTTTGTTTTTGGTTTTGGATAACTTTAAGGGTCCGGTTTGTTCATTTGTACCACAAGGACCAAAGATGTAATAATCCAAAATTCAAGGGGCTGTTTTGTACATTCTTCCAAGGTATCACAAGGGACCAATGTTGCCAAGTTAAGTATTCCACAATCCAATTTTTGCAAATTTTTTATTTTCAAAATTCCCAGGGACTGAATTTGCAAATTCCCAAACTCCAGGGACCAAAATGTAACTTTTCCAAATTTATCTCCCAAAGTCCGTTTTTGATAGATTTTGATTTTTCAAGGACTTGGGTTGACTTTTATTTCAAAATAAATGCGTAGGGACTATTTTTGACAAATTTTGAAACTTGGGGGACTAAAACTGCCAATATTGCAAAGTTTGATCGTTTTTCGTTTGTTTTTGCTCGTTTTGCATTTGAAACACATAAAACACAATCCCTGGGATAATTTAAGTATTTTGATTACTTTTCGATTGTTTTTGTATGTTTTGGCATTTTAAATACGATAAAAATGATGAGTGTTTGCGCACTCATCAATCCCCCACACTAAACTATTGCTAGTCCCTAGCAATATTTTTGGAAAACTCGATGGATTTTAAACTCTTTACCAAAAGCCATCACTTCTGGAGTAGCCAGGTGTAAGAACTGTGGCACACCTGATAACCGTGTGATTTTGAGCAAACCACCAGCTGTCAACGGATTTGTTTTGTCTTTACCAGGAGCCGTTTGCTCCTGGACTAGCCAGCATCTTGATGGACCTAGTCGACATCTTGGTGAGCTGATTACCAATTATGGATTTTCCACGGCCTTTACCACAAGCCATAATCTTGCGGGCTAGCCAACTCATTAGCTTTTGAGGATGATGGGGAGTTGAGGAACCATACAATTTTGGGCAAATTGCCAGCCGTAAATGGATTTGAGATGTCTTTACCAAGAGCCGTTTGCTCCTGGACTAGCCAATCCCTTTTGTCACTTAGACAGGGCAGATTGATTACCACAAAAATTTTGAAATAAAGTGAAAAATTTTTGAAAATTTTGGCCAAAAATGGGGGTATTTGAAAGTATTTTGCGACAAAATTCGCTAGAATTTCCCCCCCACACTTAGAAATGAATATTGTCCTCAATATTCAAAGTCCCGGCTATTATGCCGAAGCTATGAACGTAAAAAGGCAAGATTCGAATCTAAGTATCTAACTGCGGAAATACCAAATTCACTTTATTTCTTTGTATATACATTTTTTTTATACATATATACATTTTTCAAATAGCGGGGGGTTGGCCATTCCCCCACACTGGGTGGTAGAAAGTAGAAGGAAATCAGAGATACGGGTGAAAACCCGTATTATGCTATTGTTTTTGTTCATCGAGTCGCTAGCTTGACTCGATCCCCGAATTCAATTGTCCTTGGGGAAAGTTTGGAGATCCGGGACAACCATGGATGGTATGTCCTCTCCAAAGTAGTGCTTTAAACGATGTCCATTCACTTTGAAATTAGGACCGTCATTTTGAGATAATTCGACGGTGCCATAAGGATAAACTTTTGCGATAGTGAATGGACCAGTCCATCGGGTTTTGAGCTTTCCCGAGAAGATCTTGAGTCTAGAGTTGAAAAGAAGGACTCGATCACCAACGTTGAAAACGCGGTTTTTGATTTTTGAGTCATGAATCTTCTTTGTCTTTTCCTTGTAGATCAAAGAGTTCTCGTAAGCTTGATCACGAAGTTCGTTTAATTCATTTAGTTGAACTTTTCTATGATCATCCGCCGTTTTGAGGTCAAAATTGGCATGCTTGAGAGCCCAATAGGCTTTATGCTCAAGCTCGATCGGAAGATGGCACGCTTTCCCGTACACAAGTTTATAAGGCGTACACCCAATGGGTGTTTTGTAAGCCGTACGGAAAGCCCAAAGTGCATCATCTAATTTATCCGACCACGATGCACGATTTTCACCTACAGTTCTTTCTAAAATTCTTTTGATGCCCCGATTGGAAACTTCGACTTGTCCACTCGTTTGAGGGTGGTACGCAGTAGAAAGACGGTGAGTTACACCGTACTTTTGCATGACTTTGTCAAATTTGTCATTACAGAAGTGCGTACCACGATCACTAATAATAGCACGTGGAGTTCCGAATCGGGCAAAAAGAGCTTTTAAAAATTTCACAACTACTCGGGCATCATTTGTGGGTAAAGCTTTCGCTTCAACCCATTTTGACAAGTAGTCAACTGCCACGAGTATGTATTTGTTTCCGTGAGAGGATGGAAATGGCCCCATAAAGTCGATGCCCCAGATATCAAAAATCTCACAAACTTGAATTGCATTCTGAGGCATTTCATTCTTTTGTGAAATATTCCCGTGACGCTGACAAGCGTCACAGGATTTGACCAATTCTTGGGCATCCTTGTAAATCGAGGGCCAATAAAAGCCAGAATCAAACACCTTTTTGGCGGTGTAGTTGGGATTGTGGTGGCCCCCCGTGGGACCAGCATGACAAGCCTTTAAGATTTCAGCGGCTTCCTGACCATACACACACCGCCGGATGACTTGATCCGCGCATATTTTGAACAAGTAGGGGTCGTCCCAAAAGTAATGTTTTACGTCTTTGAAAAATTTATTTTTTTGTTGGGACGACATCCCTTTCACAATGAAGTTACCCGCAAGATAGTTTGCAAAGTCGGCAAACCATGGGGTAATCGAGTCTCCACGAAATGAAACCGCATTGAGGGTTTCGAGAGGAAATGTTTCATTTATTTCCTTTTTCTCGAAAGCATCTTGGTGAGGGTTTTCAAGACGGGAGAGATGATCAGCAGCTAGGTTCTCAGCTCCTTTTTTATCACGAATAATGATATCAAATTCCTGAAGGAGGAGAACCCAACGAAGAAGTCTCGGCTTTGCATCTTGTTTTGCAAATAGATACTTCAAAGCCGAGTGATCCGTATACATTATGCTTTTAGTCAGAATCAAGTATGGCCGAAATTTTTCAAAAGCATACACCACAGCTAATAATTCTTTTTCAGTGGTGGTGTAATGACTTTGTGCCTCGGTCATAGTCTTGCTAGCATAGTGTATAGGCTGAAAATGTTTTGTTTTGCGTTGCCCCAAGACTGCCCCTATAGCATAATCACTAGCATCATACATGAGCTCGAAGGGCAAGTCCCAATCGGGGGCAACAAGAATTGGTGCCTCGGTAAGCCTTTTCTTTAATGTTTCAAAGGCTTCGATGCACTCAGGGGAGAAGATAAAAGGAGCATCCTTTTCGAGGAGATGGGTCATAGGCCGGGCGATTTTAGAAAAATCTTAAATAAACCAACGATAGAAACCGGCGTGACCCAAAAAGCTCCTAACACCTTTCACAGTCGTGGGATGAGGCAATTTTGCAATGACGTCCACTTTGGCTCTGTCAACCTCAATCCCGTTTTTTGAAATCTTATGGCCGAGGACAATGCCCTCTTTGACCATAAAGTGACTCTTCTCCCAATTTAGACATAACTTTGTGTCTTCACAACGTTTTAGCATGTCGTCTAAATGGGAGAGGCATGATTGAAACGAATCCCCAATGACCGAAAAATCGTCCATAAAGACCTCCATAGTTTTTCCGATCATGTCGGAAAAAATGGCCATCATACATCTTTGAAACGTGCCCGGAGCATTACATAAGCCAAATGGCATACGTTTATATGCGAAAGTTCCATAGCGGCACGTAAAAGTGGTCTTTTCTTGGTCTTGCGGGTCAATGGGAATCTGAAAGTAACCCGAGAAACCATCGAGGAAGCAATAGTACTCATTCCCCGCTAATCTCTCGAGCATCTTATCCATAAAGGGCAGAGAAAAATGATCTTTACGGGTAGCGTCATTTAATTTACGTTAATCAATGCAGACGCGCCAACCCGTAACCAAACGAGTTGGAATCAACTCATTCTCCTCATTTGTGACAACAGTAATGCCACCTTTTTTTGGAACACAATGGATTGGGCTGACCCAAGGACTGTCCGAGATAGGGTAAATCAATCCGGCATCAAGAAGTTTTAAAACTTCTTGTTTGATCACCTCATGAATTTTTGGATTCACCCTTCTTTGTTGTTTGACTGCAGGTTTGAAGTCGTCCTCCATTAAAATCTTGTGTGTACAAAATTCAGGGTCAATGCCCTTGATGTCGGAGAGTCGCCAAGCAATTGCTTGTTTATGAGACTTCAAAACCTTTATAAGAGCAGCCTTTTCCTCATCACTTAAGTCTTTGGCAATTATGACGGGTAATTTATCATCACCCTCCAGAAATGCATATTCAAGATGAGGCGGCAAGTCCTTAAGTTCAACCTCAGGGAAGTCATCAGTTTTCTCAACATTTTTGACCTCCTCTTTATGAAGTTGTTGTGGTAGAACAGGAAGATGAGAGGGATCTTCGTTTAACAATTTTTCAAGTATGAGAATATCCCTCTCGAGGTCGATCTCTTGGTTATCGACTCCATCGGGAATCGAATCACTTTTGAGAAACACCTCCATTTCTTCTAAGATGAAGTCACTTCCCTCAAACGGAGTGAGGGAAGGAGAAGAATTGGCTATGATGGGATGAGAAGATTGAGTGAGGTTTTCACTCGAAGAATCATCAATGAAACCCAAAATCTCTTGAGCATACTCCTCAGCAGCAACATCGATGACATCAATTTGATTCACCGACTCACAATCATAATTGGAGGAGTATCTCGAAGTTTGATTTAGGTTGAAGGTTATGGCTTCCGTTCCAACACGTAATGTGATCTCATGCTCAAATACATCGATAAGAGCGCGCCCAGTTCTAAGGAATCCCCGCCCAAGAATGAGAGGGACCCTTGAATCGGCATCAAAGTCAACAATCACAAAATCTGCCGGAAAATGGAACTTCCCCACTTTAACGAATACGTCCTCGGCAATGCCAATGGGACGAGAAATCGAACGATCGGCGAGCTCTAAAGTCATGCACGTGGGGGTAAGTTCGGGAAGAGAGAGTTTCTTCCACACAGAATATGGCATTAGGTTAATGCTAGCACCTAGATCGGCCAAGGCGAAGCAATCAACCATACCCGGGAAAGTACAAGGAATTAGAAATTTCCCGGGATCTCCAAGCTTTTCAGGAAGCTTTTTCAAAAGAACTGCAGAGCAGTTCTCATTCAAAGGAGTTTTTGCCATCTCAAAGAGTTTCTCTTTATTACTCAACAGATTTTTGATTGTCGATGCAAACTTGGGCATCAAGAGAATAGCATCCGCGAAGCTGATATCAAAATGCAAATCTTGGAAGATTTGGAAAAACTTATCCATTTGGTGATTAGCTTTCTCCCGGAGCTTTTGTTCACTGAGACGTGATGGATAGGGAATAGAAGTTTTGGATTTAGGGTTGTCAACTAGAGTTTCTGGTGGTTCAAAGACAACTCCAGGCTTACATCTGGTTTCAGGAATAACCTGAGGTTGGACGTGTGCTGTACTTCGTGGGCTAGGAATTTGCACTTTGTCCTTTGTCACCTCAGGTTCACGATTCACTACCTTTGGAAGAGAGGAAGAAGAAGTAGTAGGAATCGCGGGTTCATCATATGAAGCACCACTTCGTGTTGTGATCGCCTTAGCATCGCCCCTCGGGTTAGCGATCGTGTTGCTCGGTAAAGTAGTACCTGAGCCCGAGGGTCGATCATTTAAAGACTTCTTGATGTCAGAAATCTGGCTGACCAGTAACTTGTTCAACTCTTCTTGGGACTTCATGAATTGTTTCAACAACTCGTCAGATGAAGGCCCGGTTGGAACAATGGCTTGATTCCGATGAGGAATATTTGGAGCTCGATTGTTCGGATTGGAACCTTGATTTTGAAAATTACCTTGATTAGGGTTGTTGTTCCCATGAAAATATCCCGGATTGAAATTACCCTGACCTTGGTTCCGATTAAAGTTTCCTTGATTTTGATGTTGGAAACCCTGATTTTGGAACCCTTGGTTTTGATTGTGAAAACCGTGACCCTGATTGAAGTTACCTTGGTTTTGATAACCTTGGTTCGCTCTATTTTGATTTTGGCCACGGTTTTGGACATTTTGGTTTTGATTAAAACCAGGAGGTCCAGGATAATGATGTTGAGGACGATAGCTAGGGTCCATAGGAGGGCGATATTGATTTCCTCCTTGATTTTGGGACCCAGCTACAACATGAGCTTCGTATGGAGTACCATCAGTAGCTGTGCAATTGTAGTAGGCATGCGGCCCACCACAAGTTACACAGACTTCCACTTTTTTAACCTCAGCAGGTGGAGGATGTTGTGGAAATGAGACTTTCTTTGTTTGGGCGAGAACCAAATCTTGGATCGCTTCAGTGAGCTTGTCAATCTTAGCATCCGTGCTAGATTGACCACAGAAGATGAAGTGGAAGGTCCCGCATTGATTTGAGAAACAATCGGTTTGCTTCGTGTAGAGCGGACCTTGGACTTGTTTTCTATGATTTGCAAAGCTTCTTTTGTGTTTCTACTCAAGAAATTACCTCCCGCGGAGGCATTGAGAGAATCCTGATCAGCTTGGCTCACGCCATTGTAAAAAGTATCGAGTTGCATCAACTCAGAGAAACCATGATGTGGACACTTGCGAAGTAATTCTTTGAAACGATCCCACGCTTCACCAAAAGATTCATCGTATTTTTGAGTGAACTTGGTGATTTCGTTCTTAAGACTCGTGGTCTTGGAAGGTGGGAAGAATTCATTCACAAACTTTTTGACAAGATCTTCCCAAGTCTCAATAGATCGTGGAGGTTATTTTTCAAGCCAAATCCGGGCTTGTCCCTCCAAGGAGAATGGGAAGAGAAGAAGTTTTATTGCTTCACACGGGACATTTTTGTACTTGATGGTTGATGTGATTTTATTGAACCATCGAATATGAGCATAAGGATCGTCCCTCTCAAAACCGTAAAATTGACTTGAGGTAACAAGATTGAGTAACCCGGTTTTGAGCTCAAAATTATCAGCCACGATGGCTGGAACAACAATGGCATCTCCGTAACCCTCGATGGGTGCTTGGAGAAGCTCACACATGGGGCGGTCTTCCGCCATGGTGACAGTGGGTGTGGCAACAGTACGGATCTCAGATCCGACTGTTGGTGCTGAACGTCGACGAGGTCTTCTAGGTTTCCGAACAAGCTCACGTAATGGGCTCGTGGACCTTGAAGAACGAGTGCGCATGCACTAGAGATAAAAACCAATCAAAACAAAAATCGAGGCAAATCAACAGTGAACTTAAACCAATAATCGCAAGTAAGTGGCTTCTTTAAGAAAGGTACACCACCTACAGGGATACAAAGGCAAGTTTTTATCTTTCGTTTGGGAACTTATTATGTTCACACCCCCAGTTGGTAGGTGTTCTGTCTTGGTTTGCGACGGTTGGTTTTTATGTAATTATTATTATTCACAAGAAAAGACGGATGTTTTTGTGTTTTGTGTATGGGTTTAAAAACTTTTGGAAAATATTTTTGGTATCATTTCGTTTACCAAAATCGTTTCTCTTTAAGAATCACCTTAAAAGAAAACCGAATCAGAAAACGTTACGATCTGTTTTGTTGTTTTTAAATTTTTTTTTTTTTGAGTTTTAACACTTTAGGAAAAGTGTTAATGACTTTTTTGTGTTTTGATTTAAAATTTACAAAAGTGTTGGTATTTGTACAGTGAATGAGGTGAGATAACACTAATCTCAAATAACGCTATAGAAACGCGCACACTTCCCCGGCAGCGGCGGCAAAATTTGATTGATGCTAAACCGTCAACCAAAGTCAACCACGGATGTGGTCAAGATGGTCAAACTGCCTAGAGTCAATGCTCCGCGGAATATAGGGTTTCCCCGGGTCGTTAAGTCCCGTTGAAGTGTGAATTGTAACTTTAGCGTATTCGTGATCGGGTGATTATTCACAGAAAAAGGGTTATGATCAGAATTATTTGGAAATTATAAACAAATATAGCTTAGGAAAGCTACGTGATTGATTACGGGAATTTAGATTACAAAGATTTGAGCTAAAACCTAAAAACGTACGTTTTAATTAAAAACGTACTCAGACGAACGAAACGAAAAGTACAACTGAAGGACAGAAAGGGTTACAAGGGTAAAATTAATATTTTTACAATTATAATAATTAAAGAAAATTTTAAGAAAAGTAAAAACTATTTTTACACTATTTAATTATTAATTATTAACTAATTACTAATTATCTATTTATTACTAATTAAACTAATTAGAATTATTAAAAATACTAAAAAGGCTTAGAAAATTAAGAAAAATTTTACAAATCTAATTAACCATCATGGGAATCCTAAAAAAATAATAAAAAGTTAATTTTATGTATTTTTAAACTAATTAACTAATTATTAATCTAATTACTTATTAATTTCTAATTAAACTAATTATATTATAAAAAATAGAAAATGAATAGTAAAAATTCTAGAAAAATTTATAAAAATGTTTTAACTAAAATAAAAGCTAGAAAAATTATAAAAACTAGGTTATACTTTATAAAATATAATTATGCTATTTAATTACTTAATATTATTTAAAACTAAATTAAACTAAAATTAATTATAAAAACCACTAAAAGACAAAATAAAAATCTGGAAAAATTTCTAAAATTACTTTAACCTAAAATAGAATTTCTAAAAATATAAAAATGATATATTGCTTATAAATAAGCTAAAAAGAAAAATAAAATGATAAATCCTATTAAATAGAAGCTATCACTATAATTAAAGTTGATTTTTTTTTGTTTTTTCTTTTTCCAAACTGATTAAATACTAAAAACAAAAACTTTTAATAAAAACACTTTTAATATAACCCAAGAAATAAGCACTTAGAGTGCTTATTGATCCCACAGTTGACTTTTGTTGACTGTGGAAGGTATTTAGCTCAAATGGGAAGATGTGGGGTCCACAATGATGAAATATGGTTTCTCTGAGTTTAATGAACAAAGTTAAGCAAGAATTAAGCAATTAAGTGGCTTGAATAAGCCAATAATCACAAATAAGCTTGTTGCTTATTGGATTCTGTCACAGGTTTTGGGACAGACTTAGAGAGCCAATCTAGGTGGGACCCAGTGGTCAAAAGGTCAAACAAAGGGTCAACAGTTCAACTATGGTAGGAGGGGGGTTGAGGGAACCTAATTATGGGGAGTGGGGTCCACTGAGTCAACCACAAAACACCACCAAAGGTGGGTGAGTGGGAAGGGTCTGCTGAGACAGGGGACTGAGTTGCCCTGCAGCTCAGTTCCAAGGGTATTTTAGTCCAGATAAAAAATTCACAAAAATGCAAACTTTGTAGAAATCTCAAGTTCAACTGGTAAAGATTACACACAACAAATCTCAGATGCTCAATCACAATACAAAAATCAAGAAAATTCACCCAAGTTTTGCAAAAATCTGAGGTTTCACTTTTGACTTTTTAAAGAAAACCTGCACAATTGACTTTTCTGAGATTATATCTTGATTTTTGAACTTAATATGTTGTAAAAAGGTATTATGAAACTAGATTAACCTAGAGTTGCTAATTATAAGCTAATATGGTGACTTATTGAACCACAGGTTCAACCCAGTAAACAGATGGGAGAAAAATCAAATGATTTTGACTTATGACTGAATAAGACCAAGTTTTTAGACCCTATTAAACCTATATAATACTACTGAGATCTAATGGAACCAAATTACCCTTCAAATATCAACAAAAGCTAAGCCTAAAAGCTTGTTCCAAACACCCCTTCAACACACTGCTTTTGAGTTTTACAAGGGAAATCACAAATTTTAACAAACCAACTGATGTACAGAGGTGAAATATGATGTAACAAGCTTATATTAGCACACAAGTACCATTTATTACAACTAAAATCTAAGAACTACTATTATACTAAGGTTGGCAGTTTCAATTATAACAAAGATTATACCAATTTCTAGTGAACAAAAGCTTAAATTCAAACAAAGTTAAAGCTAAACTAACTTAAATAACTACAAATTACTCAGATTATACCAAATAAAAAAAACTAAAGTTGAATGTTTTGCTTACAAAATGCTCCAAAGTGGAAATCCAAGAACCAAGATCAAATGATACCCCTATTGCTCTCCACAGAGCTCTAATAACCCATTCCAATCCAAGCTCAGCTCCAAATCATCTTTGAATCCAGAATTCACACCCAAGCTTCTCAGTTGACTTATGTTGACTAAATTTTGGTATTTGTGAATTTTTGGCTATGCTGAGTTTTAAATTAACTAGAAGCTTATAAGAGCTTCCTAGGAGCTTATATGACCTAATTATGTCCTCAATAACAACCAACAATCTTAATACACCATAAATATATTTTTAACATAAAATTGCACAATGTGAAATTTTAAATAAAACTTATCATTAATACTTGAAAATGTTTCTTACTACACTGAATTAAGTAAAAACAGTACTTGAAGGCTTAAAATTACAAGGATATTTAAGAAAATAATTAAAACGACATAATAGTAAATTACAATTAATCTAGATGCCGTTTTCTTCTGCCCCATTCTCTCTTTTATAGATACTTTAGACTTTAAGCATCCTCTGAATGTTTCCCATCAAGTTTGAGCCGTTGGATTGGCTCAATTCAATCTCAACCTTTAAACGTTCTTTTTGGCGCCAAAATGGTCAAAGGAACAGGTGGTGATTTCTTGAGGAATTTTGATATCAATAAAAGAATCTTGGAGTTTTGTTGAAAGTTGGGGGGGGGGGGGGACAAAGAGTGGTGTACATTAATTGGAGGTGAGGAGGGGGGTTGGAGTGTTGGTTTGGTTTTACAGACAAGTTGGGGGAGAAGGAGGGTCAACTGCTTTGACCGGGGGTGATTATTTAAAACGGGTGGGAGTATTATTGGGGTGGTGGTGGGCTAATGTGTGGAGTGGGCTGAGGAGGTATAAGGAAGTGGGCTTGGTTTTATGTTTGGGTTTGTTTTTGGTTTTGGATAACTTTAAGGGTCCGGTTTGTTCATTTGTACCACAAGGACCAAAGATGTAATAATCCAAAATTCAAGGGGCTGTTTTGTACATTCTTCCAAGGTATCACAAGGGACCAATGTTGCCAAGTTAAGTATTCCACAATCCAATTTTTGCAAATTTTTTATTTTCAAAATTCCCAGGGACTGAATTTGCAAATTCCCAAACTCCAGGGACCAGAATGTAACTTTTCCAAATTTATCTCCCAAAGTCCGTTTTTGATAGATTTTGATTTTTCAAGGACTTGGGTTGACTTTTATTTCAAAATAAATGCGTAGGGACTATTTTTGACAAATTTTGAAACTTGGGGGACTAAAACTGCCAATATTGCAAAGTTTGATCGTTTTTCGTTTGTTTTTGCTCGTTTTGCATTTGAAACACATAAAACACAATCCCTGGGATAATTTAAGTATTTTGATTACTTTTCGATTGTTTTTGTATGTTTTGGCATTTTAAATACGATAAAAATGATGAGTGTTTGCGCACTCATCAGCTTCGCCGTGACCTTGGTAATTGTTCCATGGTCTTGAGACTCAACCTTGGCTTTAGCCATGGTTGTGGTCTTGGCTTTAGGTCATTAGACCTCTTGGTCTTATTAAACCATAACTATTATATAGTAACTTTGGTATATAAAATAGCTGTTAAGAAACTGAAGAAAATCTCATTCGTTATTGGTTTTCTGGAAACGTGCTCCTGAATTTTTGAAGAAAACGTCATTCCGGACAACTTTCGTGCTTTAACTTTTTCATGAAACGGACCAGAAGGGCCTCTTTTTGCGAGTTTAATTCTGATACAGAAGGTTTTTAGGCAGTTTTGCCGTAAAGTTTTGGTAACTTCAAATGGTCATAACTTTTTACTCATAAACTCATTTTAGGTGGTTCAAGTTGCTATGGTTTTCTTGTTAAGTCCTCTACTACAATATGTAATTGTCCAATATCATAATTATACCATTTTGGTCAGATTTTACCATGGAAGTCACAAGTTTACTTTTCTAAATAACATAAGTTAACATATATATACCAATACTTGTTTTACCAAATTTTATACATCATGAACATAATAACAAGACAATTGATTTAGTCTTTTTGTAGTATAATTTTTAACCGAAGAAATGCTTAGGAAATTATTTCCCCGGGTCGTGTCCCAGCGAAGGTGTGAATGGAATTTTGAATTCCCGAATCGTGAAACGTGTCGTGAAAACGGTAAAAAGTGATTTTGATGAAATTATACTAATGAACAAGTAAATGAAGCATAAATAATCACATAAACACGTATTTCAAGTAATTAAACTAAAAACGTAACATGGAATCGAAAACGTAAGCTAAAACGGAAATTAAACGTTACCGTACGAAATAAAACGCGACTTTTAAGCTACGCTACTCCTACGGACTTGGAAATAATTTTCAAAAGTTAAAAATGATAAAAGAAAATTTTGAGAAAAAGAAAAATATTTTTTTGACTTTTTATTTATTTTTTATGAATTAAAAACTATTTAACTAATTAAAAATTAAAAGAAAATACAAATAAAGGGAGAAAAATGAAAAATAAATTTTGAAAATTATAAAATAACTAAAAAGTAATTTTAAAACTAAAAACTATTTTTTTTGGCTTTTTATGCAATTTTTGGAAATTAAAATCTATTTAAACTAATTAAAAATTCAAAATAAATTCAAAATAAATGGAAAAAATGCAAAATAAATTTCTAAAAATCTAAAATAAATGAAAATAACTTTTAAAAATATTTTTGGATTTTTCTTGGCTTTTTCAGATTTTTTTGGATTTTTTTATTAATTAAAAAGTATTAAATTTTGATTAAAAATGAAAATAAAATAAGAAAAATAGTAAATGGACTTAGAAAAATTTGAAAAAATTACAGAAAATCTAAAATAATAAAATAAACTTGAGAAAAAAATTTGAAAGTAAAATAAGCTAGGCAACTGCTGATAAGCTTGAAACTGCTTATTTGAAAGAGCTTATTTGATAAGCACTTTGACTTTTTTTGACCCAAGACTTTGACCAATTGATTTACTGACTCAAAAATGATTATAGGAACAATATTGAACCAAATGAAACTCAGAAACACAGATAAGGCACAAAATAGGTCAAATAAGCACTCAAAGGAATAAGCAGTTTGAAAAGCAGTTAAGCAATTGGTGAGAAATCAGAGAGATAAGCAACTAAAGGCACAAAGTAACTTAAATGAGCAAAAAATCTCAGATTTCAATCACAAAATCACACTAGCAGCCCTACACTTAGAAAACAGATACTAGTCTAACCAACCAACTTAACAAGCTAATTAAGCAATATAAATAAGCTGATTAATGAAAGCTTAGGGGGGCAAATCATCTACTGACCTACTGAGATACTAAAACTACAAAGAAATTACACTCACAAACTAATTAGTTCACCTCAAAATCCCTTAGATCAGATGCTCATGAAACTGATGGTTGCTTGGATCTGACTTTAAGCTTGTACACTAGAATTGACTAAAGTGAGTTTCAACTGCATTAATCTAATCCTAAATGATATGTTTAAGCTATATTATGACCTGATTAAACTTAATGTACACTTCTCCTAGCAAATGGTAAGATCACAGCTTCTACGCTAAACTTATGCTAACATATATGAGATCCTAGAGTGAGATTTTGACTTTTGTTGATATGGCCTATGTATTTTGAACTTGCTTTAACCTACATGTCCCTATAGTGAGTTACTTATGCAGAAATAACCATCAGAAAGCAACTGGGATAAAGATAACAATCTAAAACCAAACACCCTTTATTGATGCAACTGTTCTCATCCAATGACCACTAAAAATCAATATCAGCAAATCCAAACCTCAAAAATAGTCGTAACTCAAATTTAAAATACTAATATGAATCAAGCTTCCCAACCTCAAACACAAATAACAATCAGAAACACAGATCTAGTATGTGACAGACAATGAAATAGTTATCCTAACACCCCTAAACTGAGCAATTATACTAACTGTCTTACATAATGATTATATTTGACCATAAGCTCTCAAATAAATATCAACTGCAAACTCAGCTATATTATGAATCAAAATACTCAAAGAAACACAGTAACTTAGGAAACAATTCTAACTGAAACAGTAACACAGACATAAGCTATTGTAGAAAAATGAAATAGAAGGCTTGAAATGAAAACAATCAACTATCTAAATGAACATAACAACCACAGATATATTTAAATGGAAATTAACAAACAAACAAGTAGGAATCAAAGGTAATAAAGCTAAACTAATTATGCAGGTTTGAAAAATTTAAAGAGACTTACGAAATTTTCCCCAGCTGAACAGGGGAATCATTTGAACTAAGGCCTATCTTTAATAGGCTAATCCAAGCAATCACCACAGCAATCATAAAACCTCAGATTCAACATAAAATTCACCTTGTTCTATCCCCTTTGACTATCATTGACCAATAAGCAACATAACCACAATCTTACTAAAAACTTCAATGAAATTTTGAAATGCTTGAAAGTGATACATGAAAATTTAAAACAGATTTAAAGCAATTAAAGTGAATAAAACAGAATTAAAATTTGCAAAGGAAATTAAATGAAAATTGGAATTATATTGAAATTAAATTGAGAGTACAATTTGAATGAATTACAATAAACTGAACTAAATTACTCTACTCCTACCCTAATCTAAACCTAAAATCTAACTGAGATTACATGAGGTGAATGAGGGTATATATAGCTGAGCTGGGGATTTTGTTGAAGCTGCCAAGTCATCAATCCGCGTGAAGGGTGTGTTTCTTTGAGTCTATCTCAGCCTTTAGATCAATCCCCAGATAGCAATCTATTACCACAGCCCTTGGATTAAGTGTGTGATGATTGTGAATCCTCCGTGTGTCTTGTGATAGGACCACGTGTCACCTGCCATGTGCCTGACATTCCCTGACATGTGCTTAGCCTTCTAGAATAACTCATCATTGGGTAATTATAACTAATTGAGGGTAATTTTGAGGGTTGGGCATTAGGGTTCGTGGGAACAGTAGTTTTCTGGGAATGGGATAAATTGGGGGGCGGTAAAAGGTGTGTGGGATTTTTATTATTATTTTGATTTTGACCGGTTTAGTTGACTTGGATCGGGTAAATAAGAGGAATGGGAGATGGGCTAGAGTATTTGGGCTTTGGGGATTAAGGGCTTGAAGGGTTGTGGGTTAAGTATTGTTGTGGATCCGGTTGACATTTGTAAGGTTTAGGACTAGTATAGTTTACCAAGGACCAAAAGTGTAAAGCAAAAACTTTCAGGGACTGAATCTGTAATTCTTCAAAACTTATTCCAAGGGTATATCATGCCATTCTAAGATTAATGAGGGACCTCATTTGACTTTTCTTCGGATATTTCATCAAAGGACCATTTTTGTCAATTTCTGAAAGTACAGGGACTTAATTCGCCAAATTCTCAAACTTTGACCAGGGACCAATTATGAAACATTGTGAAAGGCTGAGGACTTCTAATGATAATTTGAACTCTTTTTGATTATTTTGTTTCCCCGGCTCCGGCTTTTGACCTTTTTCCAATCTCGTGCTCGTTTTCGTCGGTTTTGGTGTCGTTTTTGTTCACTTTTCTCATATCCGTACCTGCACATATACAAATACAAAAACATGCATTCTCTTGGCATTTTTGGTTAGTATTCGGTGTATTTGGTCTTAATTTGGGTCTAAAAAGGATGAGTGATTAAGCACTCATCAAAATCCCCTAGACTAAGGTATTGCCGTGCCCTCACGCAATGTCATCACCTCACGCTTAAGAGATAAATAATTTCAAAACCTCTCTTTACTGACGTTGTAAAGTAGCAATGATGTTCAAAAGAGATAGTAAAATCATTTATTCTCAAAAACGCTTCGTTTTCTGATTTTCAGGAATAATACTACAACTACTCTTTTTGTACTTTTTCATTTATATGTGTGACGGTTTGCCTTGACTTTCATTATCAATTCTTATCTGTTGATAACTTTCAGGGTCTACGAGTAGAAACACTTCTCACAAAGAAGAGACCGTATGGATAAAAATCGTCATCCTTGATTTTTCACAAGCTCCCAAACTAAGCGTAAAATCGAGATCATTGTTTATCAGAAGTTAGATGCTAACACTGCCCACAAAAGTTACTTGTGTATTACCTCTTGTCCCCAGGTCCTAGGTTTTGTATCTAAATATTTTATTTTTGAGAAATGAATTGCTTCATATTTTCTCGTTTCGATATTTGTTAGTCCAATAAGAGCACAAAATTTGAACGCTAAGTAGTTTCCAAACTTTCCCTCGAAAACCCCTGCATACAGAAATCGGGTCCACATGAAGGTCTCTGATTTAACACGATTTATGGAGGTCCCCCTTTTTATTTACGACCGAGACATACCATGTTTGATACCCGAAACGGAAGCTTTTTATTAGGGAAACCCCTGGAGTCGAAGCTTGGCATTTTTGCATAATCATAAGCACTTTAATAATACTTTGGTCCTTAGTCCTTTATTTATTTTACAGTCAACGGTTTATGAGCCGCCAAGATGTAAGAGCTTTATTATGACTTTGGATTTCTATCCGCTGCTTTTTTTATAGCTTTGGATTCCTCTGCCTTTTTATTTGGCTTTGGACTATTATTATTGATATTCATAATCATATGCCAAACCCCGAGTCCTACGGCCTTTACTAAGATCACAACATCGGCTGCGAACCGGCAAGATGCAATAGTCTATTTTACCGTAACACTGGCAGTACCCCTATGTGTACCAAACCCCCATATGCAGAGATTTTTTTGGGAACGAGAAAAAACTAAGTATTGTCCAAACCGTATACCCTTAATTTATCCTAGACATCTATTATATATTGGTGTGCAAGCTTGTGGGAACAAGGAGGCCACAAGTACCTCTCGTGGGTTTTTTAAACCCCAGTAATGCGATCCGTGTATAGCACGAAACTTCTAAATAAACTATATCATTCCTCGATCTCCGCAAATTTAAAATCCCAAATAATGAGATCCGCGGATGCTTAGCCATAATCTTTTGATTATTTTGGTTAAGGGAAACAAGCTAGGGCTCAACACGCCCAGTCAAGTCGGAACATTTATTTCTACTCTCGCCGGTAGGAAAGTCAAAACAAGGTGTCAAAACTTATTATTCAGATCATATATATTTTTTCATTCATTTTTTTTTTTTTTTTTTTAATTATAAAGCGGTGACAAAAATTAAAATTTTTGGTGGAAAACGGAGTTGCGTAAGTTAACAGCTCAGACGAAGGTACAGGTCAAATCGAATCGAAGATTCACCCCCCCAGACTAAAGTGAAACATTGTCCTCAATGTTTTAAGGGTACGGGTAATCCTACGTAAAATCTAAGGCCATTTATTAAGTATGCCAAGAGATAAACGTTAGTCGATAAGATTTTGGATATGGTGAATTTCCGAAAGAGCAGCGAAGGATGAGACTCGAGTGGAGAGAACGACAAACCACGAGCACGAGAGTCCTCAAACTTCGGGGAAATTCCTGAACATTCATAAACAACCACGAAAACACGAGTTTGGAAAGGGTCGCCCCCCTCACATTACGTTATTAAAGAAAATAGAAAATTAAGAAGATGAAATGGATAAGCATGGGGTGCCTCCCACGAAGCGCTTGTTTTTGATCACCGAGTCACATGAGCTTGACTCGATCACCGAATTAATTCGTCCTTGGGGAGAGCAGATGGAACGGACACTTGGCATAAACGGAGATGCCAGGGTCAAATACGGTATCCTCACTCCCGGTGGAGTGGAAAAGTGAAGAAATGAGGGGATAAGTAAAGAATGGTTGAAACACCCAGATAATTAAATCAAAGTTGATTTCTGAATCACGGGTGGGTTGGGTGTGTAAAATATCAATCACAGGATTATCATAATCAGAAATCTCGTCCACCACTCCAAAAATATCTTCATTTGTATCTGATTCAACATCTATATCGGGTGGTTTTGCCGGTGGACGAGAAGATGGTAAATCGGAAAGAATACTTCTTTGAACGTCATCATTCTCAATACCCGGTGGTATCGAGTCATCCGCAGCAAGAAATTGATCAAATCCTCTAAAAGAGGGTCACGTGATGGATTATCAGAAATAAGCTCAAAATCAATTTCAAAATCAAAACACTCATAATCCGGAAGAGAGATATCAGCATGAATAGTGGGACTGCCACTACTCTTCTCTTCAAATCGAAAAATTTCAAGCTCGGGTAAGAAATCATTATCCATATCGGGGATAGGAGAAGAAGTCGGTGGATCATTCAATGCCTCGATCTTAGAAATGAGAAGATAAACTTTGGATAATTTGTCACGAAGTACTTCATCTTGTATTTCCGCATCATCATCTTCATCTTTATCATCGATATCTCCAAAAGAATCTTCATCACTCGTGGTAAACTCATTGTGAGAATCGGAATAACTTTCAATTTCATCAAATCTTCATTGCTCATCGGAGGGAGAGAAATTGACGGTTCTTCATTCAATAATTCTTCAATTAAACGGATATCTTCATCAGGATCAAAATTAGTATCATCAACCATCGTCGGATTAGAATCATTGTTAGTAAGACAAGCCTCGATCTCGTCTAAAACAACATCACTCCTCTCAACCGATGTGAAAGAAGTATCAGAAACAATTTCAGAATCACCATTAGAAATTTCCCCAGACTCACTTGGGATTGGGACGAGGTTCTCAACACTTGACTTATTGAATTCGTCCGATTTCGTTGCCGGAATAGTATTTAGATGCTCGTCCCCCATTTTTAGAGAGTCATCGGGTACTATGGAAGAAACATCGGAAGTTTTGTTAGGATTAAGATCGAACGTAATTTTCTCATCATCGTCGTCGTAGTACATACAACACTCACAAAATTTAGATTTTCGTTCTTCGGCAAGAAGTTCTTCCATCGATTTCACTTGAGGCTCGGAAGTATGCGTATAACGATTAGCCACCATTTCTTTTAACTTCTCGATCATGGATTTAATTTCAAAAATATTATTAGCAAAATCGGAAGTTTGTGTGGGTTGGTTAAAACCATGAGAATCGTAACATGAATTCGGCTCATAAAAATTTTCAAACGATCCCCCACAATTTTCAAAATTTGATGAATCACCATTAAAATACGGTACTTGCTCATAAAAGTTTTGAAAAGGATGATTGAAATCATTTTGAGGATTATCAAAACTCGTATCACAAGCGTAAGACGTTTCAGCACTTGGGGCGTAACATATACAATTCGCGTAACCACATTGAGTACAAAAACATTGCTCACACGGTAATCCCTCGTCGGATGGATTTCCACAATTAAAGCAAGTGAACGGAGACGGCGGTGGTGTTGGATAGTAATCGGTAACGTTTTGAAAATTTGCGTTTCGAACATACTCGGGAGTATTACAAAACAAACAAACTCCATCGTGAATATCATTACCACATTGTTCGCACGTACACCAAACACATGAACCTTCAAAGAACGGTTCACCACACTTAAAACAAATTGGATCCATAAGAATTGTCGATTTAGAGGGTTAAAGAAAAAGAATCAAATGATAAGAGGATAAGAAGATTATTTTTGGTTTTTCCGTATCATAAAAGAAAAATCAAAATGGAAAAGGAAAATCTTTTTGTATTTTTATTTTTATAAAGCAAAATTTAAAACTTTTATTCTCTTTTGTTTTTCAAACGTTACGTTAATCGTAAACCGTTTCCCTCAAATCTACTCGCGACGGAACGGGAGAGAAGAATGGATCTCTCTTCAGCTTGCAATTTAATGTCAAAGCTTCCGTATTTTCCGCTTATTCGGTCGTAGAATCCAAAGTAATCCGATTAGTAACTAATTTCACACGTATTTATATTGAGAAGCTTATTTGGTTTACAACGCTCTTCCTTTCGGTCGAGACGAGGCTGTAACTTTATTATTTTTTTTTTGTATTTTTGAAAACACTTTAGGAAAAGTGTTTTTGATTTTTCAATTTTTTTGGTTTTTATAGAAATATATACAAGGAAGGTTTTCAAAACACAATTTCGAAAAACGAAAACGAAAAATTCACTTCAACCTTCCTCGGCAGCAACGCCATTTTTGATTTAGTCTTTTTGTAGTATAATTTTTAATCGAAGAAATGCTTAGGAAAGTATTTCCCCGGGTCGTGTCCCAGCGAAGGTGTGAATGGAATTTTGAATTCCCGAATCGTGAAACGTGTCGTGAAAACGGTAAAAAGTGATTTTGATGAAATTATACTAATGAACAAGTAAATGAAGCACAAATAATCACATAAACACGTATTTCAAGTAATTAAACTAAAAACGTAACATGGAATCGAAAACGTAAGCTAAAACGGAAATTAAACGTTACCGTACGAAATAAAACGCGACTTTTAAGCTACGCTACTCCTACGGACTTGGAAATAATTTTCAAAAGTTAAAAATGATAAAAGAAAATTTTGAGAAAAAGAAAAATATTTTTTTGACTTTTTATTTATTTTTTATGAATTAAAAACTATTTAACTAATTAAAAATTAAAAGAAAATACAAATAAAGGGAGAAAAATGAAAAATAAATTTTGAAAATTATAAAATAACTAAAAAGTAATTTTAAAACTAAAAACTAATTTTTTTGGCTTTTTATGTAATTTTTGGAAATTAAAATCTATTTAAACTAATTAAAAATTCAAAATAAATGGGAAAAATGCAAAATAAATTTCTAAAAATCTAAAATAAATGAAAATAACTTTTAAAAATATTTTTGGATTTTTCAGATTTTTTTGGATTTTTTTATTAATTAAAAAGTATTAAATTTTGATTAAAAATGAAAATAAAATAAGAAAAATAGTAAATGGACTTAGAAAAATTTTAAAAAATTACAGAAAATCTAGAATACAGTAATAAAATAAACTTGAGAAAAAAATTTGAAAGTAAAATAAGCTAGGCAACTGCTGATAAGCTTGAAACTGCTTATTTGAAAGAGCTTATTTGATAAGCACTTTGACTTTTTTTGACCCAAGACTTTGACCAATTGATTTATTGACTCAAAAATGCTTATAGGAACAATATTGAACCAAATGAAACTCAGAAACACAGATAAGGCACAAAATAGGTCAAATAAGCACTCAAAGGAATAAGAAGTTTGAAAAGCAGTTAAGCAATTGGTGAGAAATCAGAGAGATAAGCAACTAAAGGCACAAAGTAACTTAAATGAGCAACAAATCTCAGATTTCAATCACAAAATCACACTAGCAGCCCAACACTTAGAAAACAGATACTAGTCTAACCAACCAACTTAACAAGCTAATTAAGCAATATAAATAAGCTGATTAGTGAAAGCTTAGGGGGGCAAATCATCTACTGACCTACTGGGATACTAAAACTACAAAGAAATTATACTCACAAACTAATTAGTTCACCTCAAAATCCCTTAGATCAGATGCTCATGAAACTGATGGTTGCTTGGATCTGACTTTAAGCTTGTACACTAGAATTGACTAAAGTGAGTTTCAACTGCATTAATCTAATCCTAAATGATATGTTTAAGCTATATTATGACCTGATTAAACTTAATGTACACTTCTCCTAGCAAATGGTAAGATCACAGCTTCTACGCTAAACTTATGCTAACAGATATGAGATCCTAGAATGAGATTTTGACTTTTGTTGATATGGCCTATGTATTTTGAACTTGCTTTAACCTACATGTCCCTATAGTGAGTTACTTATGCAGAAATAACCATCAGAAAGCAACTGGGATACAGATAACAATCTAAAACCAAACACCTTTTATTGATGCAACTGTTCTCAACCAATGACCACTAAAAATCAATATCAGCAAATCCAAACCTCAAAAATAGTCGTAACTCAGATTTAAAATACTAATATGAATCAAGCTTCCCAACCTCAAACACAAATAACAATCAGAAACACAGATCTAGTATGTGACAGACAATGAAATAGTTATCCTAACACCCCTAAACTGAGCAATTATACTAACTGTCTTACATAATGATTATATTTGACCATAAGCTCTCAAATAAATATCAACTGCAAACTCAGCTATATTATGAATCAAAATACTCAAAGAAACACAGTAACTTAGGAAACAATTCTAACTGAAACAGTAACACAGACATAAGCTATTGCAGAAAAATGAAATAGAAGGCTTGAAATGAAAACAATCAACTATCTAAATGAACATAACAACCACAGATATATTTAAATGGAAATTAACAAACAAACAAGTAGGAATCAAAGGTAATAAAGCTAAACTAATTATGCAGGTTTGAAAAATTTAAAGAGACTTACGAAATTTTCCCCAGCTGAACAGGGGAATCATTTGAACTAAGGCCTATCTTTAATAGGCTAATCCAAGCAATCACCACAGCAGTCATAAAACCTCAGATTCAACATAAAATTCACCTTGTTCTATCCCCTTTGACTATCATTGACCAATAAGCAACATAACCACAATCTTACTAAAAACTTCAATGAAATTTTGAAATGCTTGAAAGTGATACATGAAAATTTAAAACAGATTTAAAGCAATTAAAGTGAATAAAACAGAATTAAAATTTGCAAAGGAAATTAAATGAAAATTGGAATTATATTGAAATTAAATTGAGAGTACAATTTGAATGAATTACAATAAACTGAACTAAATTACTCTACTCCTACCCTAATCTAAACCTAAAATCTAACTGAGATTACATGAGGTGAATGAGGGTATATATAGCTGAGCTGGGGATTTTGTTGAAGCTGCCAAGTCATCAATCCGCGTGAAGGGTGTGTTTCTTTGAGTCTATCTCAGCCTTTAGATCAATCCCCAGATAGCAATCTATTACCACAGCCCTTGGATTAAGTGTGTGATGATTGTGAATCCTCCGTGTGTCTTGTGATAGGACCACGTGCCACCTGCCATGTGCCTGACATTCCCTGACATGTGCTTAGCCTTCTAGAATAACTCATCATTGGGTAATTATAACTAATTGAGGGTAATTTTGAGGGTTGGGCATTAGGGTTCGTGGGAACAGTAGTTTTCTGGGAATGGGATAAATTGGGGGGCGGTAAAAGGTGTGTGGGATTTTTATTATTATTTTGATTTTGACCGGTTTAGTTGACTTGGATCGGGTAAATAAGAGGAATGGGAGATGGGCTAGAGTATTTGGGCTTTGGGTATTAAGGGCTTGAAGGGTTGTGGGTTAAGTATTGTTGTGGATCCGGTTGACATTTGTAAGGTTTAGGACTAGTATAGTTTACCAAGGACCAAAAGTGTAAAGCAAAAACTTTCAGGGACTGAATCTGTAATTCTTCAAAACTTATTCCAAGGGTATATCATGCCATTCTAAGATTAATGAGGGACCTCATTTGACTTTTCTTCGGATATTTCATCAAAGGACCATTTTTGTCAATTTCTGAAAGTACAGGGACTTAATTCGCCAAATTCTCAAACTTTGACCAGGGACCAATTATGAAACATTGTGAAAGGCTGAGGACTTCTAATGATAATTTGAACTCTTTTTGATTATTTTGTTTCCCCGGCTCCGGCTTTTGACCTTTTTCCAATCTCGTGCTCGTTTTCGTCGGTTTTGGTGTCGTTTTTGTTCACTTTTCTCATATCCGTACCTGCACATACACAAATACAAAAACATGCATTCTCTTGGCATTTTTGGTTAGTATTCGGTGTATTTGGTCTGAATTTGGGTCTAAAAAGGATGAGTGATTAAGCGCTCATCAACAATATATAGTATGATTGAAATATAAATAGCATGAAGATGATATTTAGCAAGAAAATACACTAGAGTTTCCTTACAACTTGAGGCTTTCTAAAAGAAAGGTAAGTAACTAGTAAGGTAAGGACTTTGATTGAATATCTTCTCTTCACTTAAGCAACCCTTCTACTCTTGTATTCTTGAAGGATTTGTGATGAAGATTGAGGTGACTTGAGTGGATCTAATCTCAAGAGAATCACCAATAGTTTCTAGGGTTTGGAAGTATTTTGATGAATCAAAACCAAACTAGGGTTTCTATGTTGATGTTGCACTTGAATCTTGCTTGAAATTAGGAGTAAATTTTCTAAGGATGGGGTGTTGGTGTGTGTGTTGTGGGACGACAAGGAGGGGAGGGGAGGGCTTATATAGGGTCTTGAGGAGGTTACATGAAAGACTAGTCAAAGCTTGGAGAGAAAGTTTGGACAAATGTAAAAATCTTAAGGCTTATGACATGAGATCAAGCCACATGGTGATTCCCCCCCCTAGAGGCGGTTTGCCTTGGATAAGGAGGGATGACTTGGTTCTTGGTGATATTATCCTACTTATGTAACTAGTTTTGACTCCGTAAATTGCTAACCGTAAGTTGTTAAGCCACGAAACGTAAAACCGGGTATCGTAAAAATGTGAAACTTGAAAGGATGACTAAACTTGTCAATATACTCCATAATAAAATCTAAAATGAGTGGTAGGTTCTATTGGGTTGCTCAAACCCTGCTAACACTGGAAATACGGGGCTAAAACGCGTAATACGTAAAACGTACGAAAGTTGCGTAAAATTGAGAAAAGTAAAATGTTACTTTTCTAATAGGATAATAATGATTTAAAATAACTTATAATGTCTAGACTGGGCTCAGTCTAGTGTCGGTTGGTATTTAATGTCTTTTAGACATAAAACCGTAAGCCTAAAAATCAAGGAATGATTTATAAAATCAATGAATGATTTTTGGTCAAAGGAGGAGGGAAAAATATGTTGACTTTTTCCAAAAATGTGAAAACTCAAATCGTCTTAGAAACGCGGTGCAGGTATAGGCTAAGGTTACGGCTAAGTAAAAGCGTTTAAAAATGAAAATTTCTGTTTCTCACGGCCGAGGTTTATTTGGTCACGTTTTTCTCAGTCATGATTAATTCTCAAATAAATCATGAGTGTATCAAATATTTTTCTGATGCAGGAAAAATTAACGCGGTCGAGTTTCGTTGTGCGTAGGATTTTTGAATGACGTTTTACCTTAAAACGTGTAATTCCTTAATAACTTTTGCGAAAATGATCTGATGAATGTCAAACTTTTATTTTGCCATGGAAATGATTTATCACACGAGAATATGAAATAAAAATCAAATTTCGGAAAAATGAATAGTGAAAGTGAATAGTAAAAATATGAATAGTGAAATTTTTCGGGAATAGAAGTTAATCTGAAAATGCGAATTGTTACAGTCTCTACCCCTTAAGGGAACTTCGTCCCGAAGTTTAGTGTGTCTAGGTCTCTTATCTTAATAGCGGCATAATAAAGCTAGATTTTGAACTAGAATAGAATAATATGGTAGGATAAGGTATGTACCCGTTACGCATTGCGTGCTTCCTTAGTACCCAAATAGTATGCTCGACCCCGAGGTGGACTAACATTGTATCCACGGTTCGGGTTATTTTCTTCAAGCATTACGGCTAGAGTCGGGTTATCTTGCACTTGTCTCTGTGCCCCATTCAACCTAGGACAATTATATCGGAAGTGGGTTGGGCTGTTGCACTCGTAGCATGTCTTTTGGTTGTTTCCTATATTGCCCGCATTCATCGATGCTCTACACTTATTTGCAAAATGACCCAACTGTTTGCACTTTGTATACACTCGGCATGGCTCAAACCTCTGATGATGATAAGCACATTTAGTACACTTAGGATGTGGACCCTTATACTTTTTCTGATCATAAACTGTTGCCGCAAATCCTCTTGCTCTCTTATTATCAACCATTGTACCCATTTGCTCGCCCGATTCACCTGCTCCCTTCCTTTTATCACTATCCTTCAAAGTTCCATTCCTAACCATCTCATATGTTAGGGTCCCTGCTCTCAATATTGCACTTTGAATTGTAGGAGGTTCGGTTGTTTTCACTGTCCCACGAATCTCAGGAACAAGGCCATAGATGTACCTCTCAATCCTTTTGGATTTAGGGGTAACCAGATGAGGAACTAGTTTAGCTAGTTCATGAAACCGATCTGTGTAGGTTGCATGACCAGCCCCTACCATAGAGTGATTCCAAAACTCGTCCTCTAGTTTTTGCATTTCATTACCCGGGCAGTACTCTTCCTTCAGTAGTCCCTTAAAGTCGTCCCATGTCATGCCTACAACTGCTTCTCTACTCCTTGCTTGAATCTGCATGTTCCACCATGTCAATGCCTTCTCTGATAGCAAGCATGCAGAATATTTCACTCTCTGGTAGATTGCACAGTTACTGATGTCGATCATTGACTCCATCTTCTCGACCCATCGTGTATATGCCAATGCACCTCCTTTACCATTAAACTCAATTGGCTTGCATGACGTAAATTCCTTATACGTACATCCAGTCCTATGGTGGTGGTGGTGGTTGTTGTTGTTGTTGTTGTTGTTGTTGTTGTTGTTGTTGTTGTTGTTGTTGTTGTTGTTACCATTCCTTCCTCCATCATTTGTAGCGTCATTTATGCTTCCGTAGTTTCCCGAATTGTTCATGTGATTGCCAACTTGTGTGACTATAGTGGGAAGTAGGTTTTGTAGTTGTTGGGCAATAATGGCGGAGACATCTGGATTTCCACCATCGTTACTAGGGTTACTAGTGTCGTGAGCATCTCCTCTACCTCCACGTCCACCAGTTCTTCCACCATCATTACTAGGGTTACTAGTGTCGTGAGCAGCTCCTCTACCTCCACGTCCACCAGTTCTTCCACCCCTTGGTGTTGCACCACCTCGGCTAGTGCTACGAGTTACTCTCTTTGGTGCCATGATATCTACAAGGAGGGACATTTTGTCGACGTCAGATATGAGGTGATATTCCTAGACTACTTAGTCTTAAATCTTGTCAATTTGAGTCAACGTTGATTAATGTAAGCATGGTCACATATGTCTACGTGAGTCGTGACGCATTTATAATTATGTTGGCCACCATAATTATAATTGCTTCCTTTCACACGTATACATCTTACCAGGCACACATATCTCAACAATTGATAATACATAATTGGGTAGACTTTCTATCATCTGCTCTTAAGTTGTGAAAGGGTAACCTAGTGTGGGTATCTAGAGAAGGTGATATGACGAAAAGGACTAGTCGCGCTTGTAGAAAGGTTTGAGTGTCGTACTAGGACATATGAATCACTTCTAGGTATTAGGATCATATAAAGTAAGTATAAGGCAAATCATCAAATCTCTACAGGAAACTAATAAGCTTTATTTAACTTAATCTTATGTCTTATCAAACAAGAACTGTCACAAGATCAAGTTAAATAAATAATTATTACTCAGCTCTACATTTTTGATGACTTGACTATCGTCTGGGGTTTCTCCTAAACAAACAATTAGCAATAAGCATATGCGCATGAAGTGTGTGTAAGGCAAAATAAAGAGGAGAGTCTTAATGTTTATAGCAGTTATAGTCTAGGTAGTATATGCAACCTAGTTCTCTATAACCAAGGCTCTGGTACCAATCTGTAACACCCCCAAAATATCGCAGCGGAAGACTGTGTCATTGGGGTGCTACTTCATAATACAAAGTACAAGATATAGAAAACGACCTCTAAATGAGACGTTTTGAAAAGTTACCATTCGATTAATAAATTCCGCGTTACAAACTTGAGTTCCATAAAACAATACATAAGAGTTTTAAAACATATCGAATGGTGAAGATAAAAGCATAAGTCTTCAAAACATGCCAAGCGACTCTATGCTCCATGCAACAGTTATCACCTTACAGACCTGAGACAAACATGCTAAAGTGTCAACATAATGGTTGGTGAGTTCATAGAGTTTGTTTTAAAACGGTTGAAAAGACTTTAAAGAATGTTCACACAGCAAAGGCATTGAGAATCCACTCAGTTGCAAGTCCCGCCCATAACAACACATGCAACCTGTGTGTTCACAACCCACTGCTAAAGTATATCATGATTTCAATATATGTGTATACGATATATGCACGCTTAATATAAAGTATTTCAAAGCTGGATTATATTCACCCAAGGCCAGGAATATGTGGCAAAGGGTGGGGGCGTCAGCCCGATAGTACTATCAATACCTCTCCATCGGCTCCATCCAGAAGTTAAACAGTGGTTAAAGAATATAGCGCATAGAATAGGTTTAACACATTAAGGCACATATCGTAATAAAACTTCACATCATGTTTAAAAGTATAAAGTGAAAGCAAGTAGTTTAAGCATGTATCTCCCCCAAAGAGTTCAAAACAAGTATTAAAAGAGTAAGAGTGGGGCTATGACTCACCTTAATCTTATGTAATGAGAAATGAAAGTGGTAGTTGAATCGCGAAAGTCTCTAAGAGCAGCCTATAATAGAACGTTGCGACTTAGGTTTGGAGTAACGTCTAAGAATACGAAGAATTGCCTATATATGTCTTGTATAATGTTCATGATGTAGTACTTAGTATATAGTGTAAGTCTTTGAATATAAATGGTTTATGAAACATGTATAGGTTGTATATCTCTTACTACCGTTCGGGCCGACATAATTCAGAAGTCATGGAGTAAACGTTCGAGGAGCCAGGACACTTTAATTCGTAAATCCACAACTCATCTCGACGGCTTACTTAATGAACTCCTCACATGAGGCTCCCTACTATTGTAGTATTTGATAAAGTATATATAAGTTTTGATCTGAAAAGTTACATGTCCAATATTTGAATAAAGTTAGGAAAGTTTACTTTTACATGAAGATTGTTATTAGAATGAGTTTCTTAAATCTTGTATGACAATTACTTGTAAGATCTCATGGTTCTTTAGATGGAGTAGATCCAAATTGCATGTTTAAGTTATCGCTAACTCTTTAGTTCATGTTTTCGCCTAGGTATGTTTATATGGTCTTTAGTCATGGCTTCGCCGTGACCTTGGTCATTGTTCCATGGTCTTGAGACTCAACCTTGGCTTTAGCCATGGTTGTGGTCTTGGCTTTAGGTCATTAGACCTCTTGGTCTTATTAAACCATAACTATTATATAGTAACTTTGGTATATAAAATAGCTGTTAAGAAACTGAAGAAAATCTCATTCGTTATTGGTTTTCTGGAAACGTGCTCCTGAGTTTTTGAAGAAAACGTCATTCCGGACAACTTTCGTGTTTTAACTTTTTCATGAAACGGACCAGAAGGGGCTCTTTTTGCGAGTTTAATTCTGATACAGAAGGTTTTTAGGCAGTTTTGCCGTAAAGTTTTGGTAACTTCAAATGGTCATAACTTTTTACTCATAAACTCATTTTAGGTGGTTCAAGTTGCTATGGTTTCCTTGTTAAGTCCTCTACTACAATATGTAATTGTCCAATATCATAATTATACCATTTTGGTCAGATTTTACTATGGAAGTCACTAGTTTACTTGTTTAAATAACATAAGTTAACATATATATACCAATACTTGTTTTACCAAATTTTATACATCATGAACATAATAACAAGACAGTATATAGTATGATTGAAATATAAATAGCATGAAGATGATATTTAGCAAGAAAATACACTAGAGTTTCCTTACAACTTGAGGCTTTCTAAAAGAAAGGTAAGTAACTAGTAAGGTAAGGACTGTGATTGAATATCTTCTCTTCACTTAAGCAACCCTTCTACTCTTGTATTCTTGAAGGATTTGTGATGAAGATTGAGGTGACTTGAGTGGATCTAAACTCAAGAGAATCACCAATAGTTTCTACGGTTTGGAAGTATTTTGATGAATCAAAACTAAACTAGGGTTTCTATGTTGATGTTGCACTTGAATCTTGCTTGAAACTAGGAGTAAATTTGCTAAGGATGGGGTGTTGGTGTGTGTGTTGTGGGACGACAAGTGTTGGAATTATTATATCATGACAATCATATAAATAAACCAAACACATCAAGTAAACATATGCGGAAGCGTTATAACAAGATCATATAACATGTAATTAATTAATCAATAATAAATAGTAAACATACCTTTGTGATTCTAGCCCGAACAAGAATCAAATTGCAATCTTCAAATCAAGAACCCTAATTAGGGTTTATGTGGATTATAAGAATTACCCCTTACCTCTTTTGTAATTCAATCCAAGAATCAAACAATAATGTGTTTGAATCACGTTCTTGTACACACGTACTAATTCAAGAAAAAGTTTATGCAAGTAAATTAAACACAAAACTTGTTGATCTTATGAAAATCGAAATCCCTAAGTGGGATTAAGTTTGGATCGACTTTGAGACAAGAAGAGGAGAGAAAACACCAAGATGTGTGTGTACAAGTTATGAGAAACAATGAATCTTGGGTTTGTATTTATACTAACGAATACTTGGAGCTCAAGGCAATAAGGAGGTGGAACCTCCTTATGGCCGATCGGTCATGGATCCCTCAAGGGGTTTCCGGAAACTTCTCTTGTTTCCAATTATTCATAAGTATTACTTTCCTAATCTTCGTCTAACGGTCGTTAGCCATTCTCCGTTAAATACTAACGGTCGTTACTAGTTTTGTGTTTATTAATAATTAAATATAACATTTATAAATAATTATTCTTTTACTCTTCACACGTATTGTGTGCAATCCCGTGATCTCGAGTTCGATCCTAACATACGACTACTAAAATAATGTCCATAATCTAACAGCTCCCACTTGGACATATTTAATAGTGTAATCACATCGGTTAGCATCTTGCAACACGCCGATGCCTCTAGTACGATCTCGAGTAAGGCTCCTGGAAAAACCTTTTAATGATTTCTCATTATTATTATCCTTTTGTTTCTAATACCATGTTAATAAGGATATGGAGTAAAGTCATTCCTTAATTAACCATTCTGTTTCTCGTTGTTTGTGATTGATCAAGATTACCAAATCTTCTGAACATATTCAGGGGAGATCTTGGGTGTGGCCACACATACATCTTACCAACCCTACGAGGGGCCCAGCAGTATTAAATTCCAAAAATAAATTTGAATGAACAAATTCTATTTTTACTACAAGCAAAACCCACAAACTTTGTAACACTTCCGAAAACAACCCTTATGACTACCAGTTACGTATAGCGTTAAGTTGTTCCACAAAAATGTACTACATTCATGACACTTATCTTGCATCTCAAGTCTGAGGATAACTTCTCATGATTTACTTAATAACAAAATCCATAAAGTAACATCATGTAGTTGGGATAAGTCCTATATTCGGTATCATTGAATATCATCTGAAATGACATGACTACGCATCAATATACTTTAAGTATATTATACCAACCTTCAGATTTGTCTTGATTTAATAATATTCCCATATTATTAACTGACAATGGACAATTTAGAATAACATTTATTCATGGATTAAACATACAAATATGGGATACAATATGTTATAAATTAAACATACCTTGTATTTTAATTTATTATAATAATTGTTTAACATCCCTTATCCAAATACTAAATAGATCAATGCATGATAACTCTTGTTGATGAATTATGTCTCAAGTAATGACGTTCATACTTGTGGACAAGACATAAATCATCCAACTTTGATCTATCGGAATTTTGAGAATACTTATTCCAAGAATTCAACTATTGAAGTTCTTGTATGTGCATACTCAACTATTTTGATAATGTCATATAACATTTCATAAAATGTGTGTCATCCTTAACCACCAATTTATGATAATCAAACTTTCAAACATTTTAAAGTTTAAAGTATTCTTATTCTCTTAATGTATAATGCAACTATGCTTTTAGTAAGCATAACTAGTAATAGCCAAGGATGAAATCCTTACCATAACTAGTATTGAGTGTCATCTCAATTTCATTAGCATCATTGTATGCAACAACAATATGCTCTTAAAAACTTCCCGTAAACATTAATATCTATTGTGTAATGTTTGATGCCTTTCAAACTTTCAAGTTTGTTGGCTATAACAATTTTCACAACAATTGAAAAATTGTTCATTTATAGAATTTGGAAGCTTTTCCAGATTTAGGATGTAATTCTATAATCAAACATATTCTTTTTAGAATATTACACAAGTAATCTAATAACTTTTAATTAGATATTAATATTGCCAAATCATCTTGTAATCAAGTATGATACAACAAAACATGATATACATGAAAAATCTATGAGTCATACTTAGATTTTATTCATGTCATACATATCTATTTAGACTTTCTAAATCATGTTATATTAGATTTATTTAGGGAAAAATCTTTAAAAATGTATCATACTTGTCACAAAAATTACTTTCGTGTAGCGAACAAAAAAAATAGTTTTTTGATGTACTGAACTTTATTTTTTTGGCCTTTTTTATGTACTATTGACATTTTTGCCCCTCAAAATATTAAAAATCCAGGGGCAAAAAAGTCACGAAAATACATTGTCACACCCCCAAAATCGGGTCCAGCGGAAGCATACGTGTAGCTGGGGTGTAACTCAATTGGTATTACAATACAAGTTCAAAAATGGTTTTCACTTTAATCATTTAGAATAAAATCGTTTAATCAAAAATGTTGAATTTACATCGTTAAAAGTAATGCGGAAGTAGGCCCTTAAAATAGTTTAAAACGGTCCCCATATAAATAATCTAAGTCTTCTATGACCATGCCATGCCCTGCCAAAACCTCCTGTAGCGTGCCATAAGTTAAAACCTGAAAATACATGCTAAAGTGTCAACACGAGGTTGGTGAGTTCATAGAGTTTGTTTAACAAGTAAAGTATATAGAAAAGTGATCACACAGCAAAGGCATCGTAAATCCACTCAGTTGCAAATCCCGCCATAAGAGACTTGCAACCTGTGTGTTTACAACCCACTGCTAAATAGTTTAGGTCTAGTAGTCAAGTACCCGCGGTCATAATAAGTCACAATATAAGCACCACCTATATAATAATGTATGCCATGCAAAGCCCCTAATTAAATAATATGCGTCCCGTAACATGGTGGACGAGAGGTTGGCCGACCTCTAATAGCGCTATCCATACTACTAATAGGCGTCGAACAATGCGAATGTACGAACAGTACATCATACAACTATTATATAAGATTAAGAACGCTCCGAACATGGGAGACTTAGCACGCTCCACCAATAAGGCGAGACTTTAGGGTTAAGAACGCTCCACCAATAAGGTGAGACTTTAGGTCATAGTACGTACGGTACATTAGGGTCAAAAGTTTAAGTCAAATTCAAAAGTCAAGTTCAAAAGTCAAGTTCAAAAGTCAAGTCAAGTTCAATAGTTCAAAACAAGTTATAAGGTCAAATGAGTTCAAAGAGTCAAGTAGTAATTTATATAAAAACGAGCATGTATTCTCCCCCAAAAAGTTAACAAAACAATTTAAAAGAGTAGGGGCTATGACTCACCTCGAAGCGATAGCAATGACGACAAAAGTGGATACACAGAAATGAGGTTCGATCTCTAACCGCGACCTATAATGAACGAATGATACGATCTACTTAAATTATGAGAGGATGCGATGAATGTACATGCACATGAAGCCTATACCACTCGTAGTTTGAAAATAAGCGTTGGCGTTGATTTATAGTGTTTCCATAACTTAAGAGAATATGTGCTATTAGAAGCTGTCAAATATATATATAGTTCGCCTAGTTTCAAAAGTGTATATCTTGGTCGTTTTAAGCTCGTTTTCTACGTTTTTAATATCCACGGATTCGTTTTAGTATATACTAATATATTTTCGATAGCTCGGCTCCTCTAGGTTACGTTTAACGCCTCTAATTGCCCGTCGAAAACTGTCAAACAGCATGCAGTTTTCAGAAAATAGTTTTCATCGTTAATATTGAAAAATTCATATCTCCTTCGTTATAAACTCGTTTTAATCCGTTCTTTCGCCCACGGCTTCGTTTTTGAAAGTATTTTCTAAATCTTTGGTCAAAAATAAGTCACCACCTACTGATTTTCCCACGATTTCAAAATAAGGACAGTAGGTATAAATATAGTTTCAAAAATCATTCTCCTAATTTCAAACTTGTTTCAACTTCAACCAAACCACTTTCAATCACCACAAATCTAGTCTAATCTTACCATACACCTTCTTAGGGTGTCATGGGTTCCTAAACATCATAAATCAAGTGGATCTAACAAGGATCTAATAATAATCTATTTATAGGGATCAAAAGTTAT
This sequence comes from Artemisia argyi, assembly GCA_030686995.1. Taxonomy (NCBI): domain Eukaryota; kingdom Viridiplantae; phylum Streptophyta; class Magnoliopsida; order Asterales; family Asteraceae; genus Artemisia; species Artemisia argyi. Next base: position 11,905,418 of record CM060702.1, on the reverse strand, counting down.
ATATATATATATAAATGAGTGGTATATACTAACATATGCATGTAAACCTTGAATAGAATTCATATGAACATAAAAAGAACATGAAGAAATTATGAACAAAAGTTTGACAACTTACAAGAAAGATTTGAGATGATTTGGATGAAAAAGTATAAGAAACCTAGGGATTTTTTACCACCAAACCCCAACTAGATCATGATTAGGACATGATTAAACACTTGATCTTCAAAAGATGATGGATTCTTGATGTTGTTGTTGTCTAGGTCGATTCACACCAAAGAGAGAAAAGAGAAAGAAAGTTTTGCTTGTGCTAGTAAAATGAGTTTAGTGATAAATGGGTGAAAAAAATGCATTATATATTTTGGAGACAATAGTTTGGTAAACATTAATTTGAGTTGGTGAGATTAGCTCATTAGGAGGCTAGGAAGGGGGGGGGGCCGGTTCACAAAGGAGGAAAAAAGGGAAGAGTTTTGTGGCTTATTAATGATCTTGTCCCCAAAACTCAAGTATTAGTTAGTTTAAATTGTGTATTGGGTGTTATCGGGTACCGTGTTAACTAAAAATTAATCGTAACGAGATAAAATAAAATATAATGAAGTTGTAAAAATTGTAAAATAATATTCCTGATGAGAATCGGGTGTTAGAAAAATTTTTGAATGGAAATAACGCAAACCGACGAAGTTATAAGCTTCGACCGGAAAACGTAACAGTTGATTTGAAAACACCGGGTAAATTAATAATATAATTTTTATATTATTATTATGAGTATAAAAATATGTTAGGACCATAGTTGGGATTATCGGATCAATTATTCAAAATAATAGTTCATAAGATAACGTTTATTAGTTTAATAATCGTACGTTTACAAAAATGACGCAACCCACGTATAAACGACAAATTTTCTCCGGAGATGAATAGTGTTTTATGAATAGTAAAATTTTAAAACGCTTCTCAGAATCACAAACCGACTACGAAAAAGATGAATAGTGAAATGATGAATAGTGATCGATGAATAGTAACCGATGAATAGTAAACGTGAAAGTTCGGGAAAAGACCAGAATTTACGAGTTGTGACAGTCTCTACCCCTAAAGGGAACTTCGTCCCGAAGTTCAGTTAACGTTGGTCTCCGAAGTGTTATAAAGGTGAAGATTCATGAGACGAAATGACCAGTTGACGTGTTTCCAGGCGACGGTTCACGAGGTGATGAAAAGTATAAGCGTTCTGACAACGAGGGTATACACACACATGAATGAAACATTCGGAAATTGAGTAGAGGATTCAATACGGACAAAATTTTATTATAACCATTCTCAGTGTTGCAAAATTCATTTCTGAGTCGGATATAGGTAGTCAGCCTATGTCCCACTATCCCGGGTTGAATATAGGTGACTAGTCTATATTCCACCGAGGTTTCATGAATTTTGAAATACTCAGTTCAGTTATACTAAGACTATGTCCTTCACAAATACCAAGACGTTCAGAAAGACTAAGGCAGGTGCCCAAACTCGAGGTCAAATAATGAAACTATGCAAGGAGAAACATAACAGGGTGACATATATGATACGTGAACATGCTCATATGAAAGACAATGATAGAGATCAATTAGAACAAATGAACATAATATACCAGATAATGAGACACAAATCTCATCACCTAAGTCAGCAACAAACCACAAGTGAGGCATCATCTTGGCAGGCAGGCACGTGACGGTCATAGGGTTAAGTTTTTCGTAAAAGTAGCTATAGTCTAGGTTTTAAAAACACTTAGTTCGCTATAGCCGAAGCTCTGATACCAATCTGTCACACCCCCAAAATCGGGTCCAGCGGAAGCATACGTGTAGCTGGGGTGTAACTCAATTGGTATTACAATACAAGTTCAAAAATGGTTTTCACTTTAATCATTTAGAATAAAATCGTTTAATCAAAAATGTTGAATTTACATCGTTAAAAGTAATGCGGAAGTAGGCCCTTAAAATAGTTTAAAACGGTCCCCATATAAATAATCTAAGTCTTCTATGACCATGCCATGCCCTGCCAAAACCTCCTGTAGCGTGCCATAAGTTAAAACCTGAAAATACATGCTAAAGTGTCAACACGAGGTTGGTGAGTTCATAGAGTTTGTTTAACAAGTAAAGTATATAGAAAAGTGATCACACAGCAAAGGCATCGTAAATCCACTCAGTTGCAAATCCCGCCATAAGAGACTTGCAACCTGTGTGTTTACAACCCACTGCTAAATAGTTTAGGTCTAGTAGTCAAGTACCCGCGGTCATAATAAGTCACAATATAAGCACCACCTATATAATAATGTATGCCATGCAAAGCCCCTAATTAAATAATATGCGTCCCGTAACATGGTGGACGAGAGGTTGGCCGACCTCTAATAGCGCTATCCATACTACTAATAGGCGTCGAACAATGCGAATGTACGAACAGTACATCATACAACTATTATATAAGATTAAGAACGCTCCGAACATGGGAGACTTAGCACGCTCCACCAATAAGGCGAGACTTTAGGGTTAAGAACGCTCCACCAATAAGGTGAGACTTTAGGTCATAGTACGTACGGTACATTAGGGTCAAAAGTTTAAGTCAAATTCAAAAGTCAAGTTCAAAAGTCAAGTTCAAAAGTCAAGTCAAGTTCAATAGTTCAAAACAAGTTATAAGGTCAAATGAGTTCAAAGAGTCAAGTAGTAATTTATATAAAAACGAGCATGTGTTCTCCCCCAAAAAGTTAACAAAACAATTTAAAAGAGTAGGGGCTATGACTCACCTCGAAGCGATAGCAATGACGACAAAAGTGGATACACAGAAATGAGGTTCGATCTCTAACCGCGACCTATAATGAACGAATGATACGATCTACTTAAATTATGAGAGGATGCGATGAATGTACATGCACATGAAGCCTATACCACTCGTAGTTTGAAAATAAGCGTTGGCGTTGATTTATAGTGTTTCCATAACTTAAGAGAATATGTGCTATTAGAAGCTGTCAAATATATATATAGTTCGCCTAGTTTCAAAAGTGTATATCTTGGTCGTTTTAAGCTCGTTTTCTACGTTTTTAATATCCACGGATTCGTTTTAGTATATACTAATATATTTTCGATAGCTCGGCTCCTCTAGGTTACGTTTAACGCCTCTAATTGCCCGTCGAAAACTGTCAAACAGCATGCAGTTTTCAGAAAATAGTTTTCATCGTTAATATTGAAAAATTCATATCTCCTTCGTTATAAACTCGTTTTAATCCGTTCTTTCGCCCACGGCTTCGTTTTTGAAAGTATTTTCTAAATCTTTGGTCAAAAATAAGTCACCACCTACTGATTTTCCCACGATTTCAAAATAAGGACAGTAGGTATAAATATAGTTTCAAAAATCATTCTCCTAATTTCAAACTTGTTTCAACTTCAACCAAACCACTTTCAATCACCACAAATCTAGTCTAATCTTACCATACACCTTCTTAGGGTGTCATGGGTTCCTAAACATCATAAATCAAGTGGATCTAACAAGGATCTAATAATAATCTATTTATAGGGATCAAAAGTTATATATATATATATATAAATGAGTGGTATATACTAACATATGCATGTAAACCTTGAATAGAATTCATATGAACATAAAAAGAACATGAAGAAATTATGAACAAAAGTTTGACAACTTACAAGAAAGATTTGAGATGATTTGGATGAAAAAGTATAAGAAACCTAGGGATTTTTTACCACCAAACCCCAACTAGATCATGATTAGGACATGATTAAACACTTGATCTTCAAAAGATGATGGATTCTTGATGTTGTTGTTGTCTAGGTCGATTCACACCAAAGAGAGAAAAGAGAAAGAAAGTTTTGCTTGTGCTAGTAAAATGAGTTTAGTGATAAATGGGTGAAAAAAATGCATTATATATTTTGGAGACAATAGTTTGGTAAACATTAATTTGAGTTGGTGAGATTAGCTCATTAGGAGGCTAGGAAGGGGGGGGGGGGGGCCGGTTCACAAAGGAGGAAAAAAGGGAAGAGTTTTGTGGCTTATTAATGATCTTGTCCCCAAAACTCAAGTATTAGTTAGTTTAAATTGTGTATTGGGTGTTATCGGGTACCGTGTTAACTAAAAATTAATCGTAACGAGATAAAATAAAATATAATGAAGTTGTAAAAATTGTAAAATAATATTCCTGATGAGAATCGGGTGTTAGAAAAATTTTTGAATGGAAATAACGCAAACCGACGAAGTTATAAGCTTCGACCGGAAAACGTAACAGTTGATTTGAAAACACCGGGTAAATTAATAATATAATTTTTATATTATTATTATGAGTATAAAAATATGTTAGGACCATAGTTGGGATTATCGGATCAATTATTCAAAATAATAGTTCATAAGATAACGTTTATTAGTTTAATAATCGTACGTTTACAAAAATGACGCAACCCACGTATAAACGACAAATTTTCTCCGGAGATGAATAGTGTTTTATGAATAGTAAAATTTTAAAACGCTTCTCAGAATCACAAACCGACTACGAAAAAGATGAATAGTGAAATGATGAATAGTGATCGATGAATAGTAACCGATGAATAGTAAACGTGAAAGTTCGGGAAAAGACCAGAATTTACGAGTTGTGACATACATCAAAAAGGACAAAAATGAAAGTTCAGTACATCAAAAAGCTTTTTTTTTGTACGCTACACGAAAGTAATTTTTGTGACAAGTATGCTACATTATTAAAGATTTTTCCCATTTATTTACCGCACATGTTTCAACAATAAACATTGATTCCAAGGTTGTATGTCTTAGTTTCTAAATCTTTCAACTAAAGTTACATTCCAAACTAAGACTTAACTTTTAACTTATATGGAATGTTACCTTTTATATGTTCTACAACATATATGATTTAAGAAATTAAACATAATACTCCCACTAGCTTTTAGGAATACTTAGAAATTATCTTATTTTTATTATAAATCAAAACATGAATTTTAATAATTAAACATAAGAGTAATCTTCTAGATGCATGCATTTATCCATCCATGGATTATTGCACTTTGTACACTTCCAAAGATTTATTTAAATTCATAAACTCCTTTTAATTACTTATCGTCCTCGCTTAAGTAATCACTCAATAAAGAGTTTTGATATTCTATTGTCAATTTCATAAATATGACAATCATAATCTTTATATATATTTAATGTATTAGAAAAGAATATTCAATCACAGTTAATCGCTTAAATGTGATTAATAATCTTGTCATAAAACATGCATTAAATACGTGCACAATATTGTCCATATGATTTCTATACAAAGATTTAAACCACAAGGTTACCTTATCTTTGAAGAAACTCATCTTCATTTTCTAGTCTAACTATTAAGATAAACCACATTTCTAAAATTGATTATCTTCATGGACAGCATCTTAATCATTCATATCATGTATACTTTACCCAATTACATATTTGATAATGTATCATAATGATTATCAGGTTTACAATAATCCTGTAAATCATAGCCCTCAGCATATTAATCAAATATCTAAGATATATTAATATTCTATGAATGATAATTCCATCATTTTGAGATTTAACATTTAACATTTAAATGTCAAACTTTATTATCATGTTGAGATTTAACATTCAAATGTCAAACTTCATCATGATATTTACTAGTGTATTTTAGAAGATTATGTATCTTGTAATTTTATCTTTTAAAAATCAAAACTTCCACTTGCTTTTAGCAATTTAAAGACTATCATTAAATACTTAGCAAATAAAGCAACAATACAATATTCTCTTTTGGGATATTACAAATACATATTGACAGTTCCTGACTTAACTTTGTTAATAACCTCTTCATAAGCAGTTAAACAAATTTAGAACTTCAATTTAAGACTTAATGTGATTCATCACATTCATCACATTCCATCATATGATAATGTCTTTATTAATCTTCTATGTTGGAGTTTTATTAAATATGTCCAAGTCATACTCAACATTATAACCTTGATAACTTTTGGAAAAAAAGAAGTCATAGTTATCTTTAATCAAACAATATAACAAGAGTTTGATTTTCCTAACTGAACATACCATAAACATTTGGTATATCATTAGTATTAATATTGTAAGACAATCTAACAATATTTAAGATAACCATATTCCTCTTGACTTGTCTATTTACCAACTAAGTCATTTTAATGGTATAATAGTATTTTCAAGCCAATTACATGCTTTATAACACAAGTACTTTTTACAAAGTTACTTCATGTTCATCTCTTTACAAGAAAACATAAACTGTTATAATCCCACTATACGTTATAAGTCATTTAACACTTTAATAACTTTATGTATATGTCTTAATTAAAAAACATAACAAGATAATGTCTTACTTTATTATAAGTCTTGTAACAATTAAAAGACTTTATGTTTATATATTTACAATGAAACATAAACATGTTTAACTAAAGTAATTATGAACACCATCTCTTGGTTTCAATAGTAATTTCAAGTTAATATATTACTTCACAATAATGTAAACAACATTATTTATTCATTTATTTATATCATTCCAAGAACACATAAATATTCAGATTGAAGCAGCATTAGATTACTTTATTAATTTATGTCATTCCATGAATTCATAAATATACAAATTAAAGTAGTCTTGATATCATATTGACACATGTTCTAATAGGTATCTAATTTAGAAACTGCAAATTCTCATAGTTCAATTACATCAGTTGATCTGCTAGTAATGAAAATATGAAATTCACCTTGTTGTTGCAATCTAGTTAAGTTCTCACATAACATAAATTGTAACACCAAGTGTTTCTTGAATTAGCTTAGTATAATTCATATTAGAACATTATTCTAATTTAGAAACTTCAAATTCTCATAGTTCAATTACATCAGTTGATTTGCTAGTAATGGAATATGAAATTCACCTTGTTGTTGCAATCTAGTTAAGCTCTCACATAACATAAATTGCAACAACAAGTGTTTCTTGAATTAATATTAGAACATTATTCTCTTACCTTGTAGTCAAGAGAATCCATTAAATCCTATCTTTATGAGTTGTTTCTTGCACACATTAAAGATAACATTTCTCCCACTTGTGCATGGAACAACCTTATATAGTTGATAAACAACATGCCATGCATTTGTTTATGTGTTCAATATGATTGTGTCATAGATTTTAGCATAACAAGTATATGTAAAACAACAATGTCTAGTAAGGAAACGTACAAGACTATCCTTAAAAGTATGAGTGTTTACACTTGGAAAGTAATTATCTTTAGCTACCAAGATATCAAAGCTTGTAACTCCCACTGAATTAAAGATCATTACAATAATTCCTTATTCAGTAATAAGTACACAATACTCCAACTGAATTTGACAACATTGTAAATGTTTTATATCCAGTGAAAACAAATATTGTGCTTTTAACTTCCCTGCACCTTTAAATGTCCATACGTAACAATTACTTATGCACTAAAGAGTGTATTCTACTACCAGAATGATGGACTATCCACCAAATGCTATTAACTTAAAAAATTGGGCATGCAATTTCTTCCTTAACAGTTCTACCATCTTTCAATGTATGTAGTACCTTTACAATAGTCAAAACAATTAGTTTGTCTTTAAACATTTTGCAGTAATTAGTCTAGCTTCTAATTATAATAACTCATAAAATGTCATACATAATTTTATGTTAACCAAATATCATATTTGTTACTAAGAATTTGATCACCGAATGAGGATGATAAAATCCCTATGAAAAATGTATGCAATTTTCTTAACCATTAAAAATTTGCTATGAGTTATATTAGAATTTAGACATATCTAAAATTCCTATTATCCTTTCTCATTCATGAAAAGGAATAGGATTGTGTTTCACTCTTCCTTCATAGAAAGGAGACTTCTTTTGTCTTTCAGGTAAATATTTCTTAATCAAACATTTGTTTGAAAACAGAACGAGATCAATTTACCAAAGCCCAAAGTGCATTTATGGTTTGAACGTTGCATTAATACATTAAAACGAATTACAAAATTCAATTTCAGTATTTTCGATAATTAGATCTTTAAGAAAATAAAATACCCATTGGTAAATATTCATATAAACCATAGTATTTTCTTAAAGCTAGGATCCTAATTGACATAGTACCATTGCATCAGTTGATCTGCTAGTAATGATAGTATTCAATAAGGTAATTGTCGAACAATAATTGCCAATATCATGTTGCAATTCCTAGATTTATGGGATTTACAATCACAAAACTTTTGTAATGTAAGCATGTTTGATCCCCATCTTAATGCCTTGAGTCCAAGATCTCACTTTCTACTCAATTTAAGTCGTCTAACTTAAAAACTGCAAACTCATAAATGCATCACATCAGTTGATCTGCTAGCAATGAATTTATGAAATTTACCTCTCCATTGCAATCTCGCCAAGTTCTCACATGACGTAAATTACAACTTCAAGTGTTCTTAATTAGATGGCATTCGACTTAATTTTATAAGGGTATTAAATTTTGACGTGTAATCAAAATAATGTATGAAGAAGCATGCATACAACTTCATAACATTGGTTTTACAAAATTTTTTTATTACCAATTTGCTAAGAGTAAAATAACAAAGTTTTGATTGAGGTATCGGGTTCACCAATTAAAGAATTACCAACAATTATCGTCCACTATATCGTACTTTTGCATAAGCCCTAAGGCTTAGTGTTTCGGATAATCATTGTGGAATTGTGGTGAATTCACCCTTAAGATGACAATGTATGTAATATAGTGATATAGGTAAGTCTAGAGTCGGCAACCAAGCAGTTGTAGAGAACCGGTAGGTGCATGAGCTTTAAAAACCCCTCTCTACAAGTACATTGGATGGCAACCTTCGGTCCGCCTTTCGCACACTATGTACAAAAACATCAATCAACCAATTCTTTGAAATTTACTCTTAAAACCAAAACAATTTCGCCATTTATTTAGTCCATATTATTTTTCTATTCAAAAATTACCCTTTTTCGTTTATAAACATGTCTAACATAATAATAAACAAAAAACAAGTAATACATAATAAAAAATAAAATAACCAAATAAACATATACATAATCATAACAATTAAATATGTATAAAACATGTAGTCACATGCAAATCTTATTCAGTAGTCCCATTAATAATCAAATCTAGGTGTATAACGTATTTATTCAATTAAGGCTTTCTTCTTCTAGGAAAAAGAGCCACATACATCGATAAATCGATTGCGTAAGCCAAAACTAAACAAATACCACATAGCACATAATTGATTACTTAATATTAGAGTCTTCCCCAATTCGACATCTATTAATAAATTTACATGTTTCGATATAACTTAACAATTAATTCATATGTACAATTTAAACCATTTAAATAATCACATAATAAAATCCATGCAAATATGCACTTTTTCATGGATTATGCTTAACAATTAACATATTGCACCAAGATCGTTTACTAAAACGCATAACCAATTACATGACATCCTAGGGTTTCTAATCATATTAAAAAATCAAAACCAAAACCCTAAAACCCTAAAAGGTCTAAATCGACCCAATTAAAAAAATTAGGGTTAGGAATAAAAAAAAACCCTAAAAACATGTAACTAAACGAATCAAGATTCAATTTTTATGCGTTTCGATAATTAATTACACATTATAACGGCTCTAGATACCACTGTTGGAATTATAATATCATGACAATCATATAAATAAAACAAACACATCAAATAAACATATGCGGAAACGTTATAACAAGATCATATAACATGTAATTAATTAATCAATAATAAATAGTAAACATACCTTTGTGATTCTAGCCCGAACAAGAATCAAATTGCAATATTCAAATCAAGAACCCTAATTAGGGTTTATGTGGATTATAAGAATTACCCCTTATCTCTTTTGTAATTCAATCCAAGAATCAAACAATAATGTGTTTGAATCACGTTCTTGTACACACGTACTAATTCAAGAAAAAGTTTATGCAAGTAAATTAAACACAAAACTTGTTGATCTTATGAAAATCGAAATCCCTAAGTGGGATTAAGTTTGGATCAACTTTGAGACAAGAAGAGGAGAGAAAACACCAAGATGTGTGTGTACAAGTTATGAGAAACAATGAATCTTGGGTTTGTATTTATACTAACGAATACTTGGAGCTCAAGGCAATAAGGAGGTGGAACCTCCTTATGGTCGATCGGTCATGGATCCCTCAAGGGGTTTCCGGAACCTTCTCTTGTTTCCAATTATTCATAAGTATTACTTTCCTAATCTTCGTCTAACGGTCGTTAGCCATTCTCCGTTAAATACTAACGGTCGTTGCTAGTTTTGTGTTTATTAATAATTAAATATAACATTTATAAATAATTATTCTTTTACTCTTCACACGTATTGTGTGCAATCCCGTGATCTCGAGTTCGATCCTAACATATGACTACTAAAATAATGTCCATAATCTAACAACAAGGAGGGGAGAGGAGGGCTTATATAGGGTCTTGAGGAGGTTACATGAAAGACTAGTCAAAGCTTGGAGAGAAAGTTTGGACAAATGTAATAATCTTAAGGCTTATGGCATGAGATCAAGCCACATGGTGATTCCCCTCCCTAGAGGCGGTTTGCCTTGGATAAGGAGGGATGACTTGGTTCTTGGTGATATTATCCTACTTATGTGACTAGTTTTGACTCCGTAAATTGCTAACCGTAAGTTGTTAAGCCACGAAACGTAAAACCGGGTATCGTAAAAATGTGAAACTTGAAAGGATGACTAAACTTGTCAATATACTCCATAATAAAATCTAAAATGAGTGGTAGGTTCTATTGGGTTGCTCAAACCCTGCTAACACTGGAAACACGGGTCTAAAACGCGTAATACGTAAAACGTACGAAAGTTGCGTAAAATTGAGAAAAGTAAAATGTTACTTTTCTAATAGGATAATAATGATTTAAAATGACTTATAATATCTAGACTGGGCTCAGTCTAGTGTCGGTTGGTATTTAATGTCTTTTAGACATAAAACCGTAAGCCTAAAAATCAAGGAATGATTTATAAAATCAAGGAATGATTTTTGGTCAAAGGAGGAGGGAAAAATATTTTGACTTTTTCCAAAAATGTGAAAACTCAAATCGTCTTAGAAACGCGGTGCAGGTATAGGCTAAGGTTACGGCTAAGTAAAAGCGTTTAAAAATGAAAATTTCTGTTTCTCACGGCCGAGGTTTATTTGGTCACGTTTTTCTCAGTCATGATTAATTCTCAAATAAATCATGAGTGTATCAAACATTTTTCTGATGCGGGGAAAATTAACGCGGTCGAGTTTCGTTGTGCGTAGGATTTTTGAATGACGTTTTACCCTAAAACGTGTAATTCGTTAATAACTTTTGCGAAAATGATCTGATGAATGTCAAACTTTTATTTTGCCATGGAAGTAATTTATCACACGAGAATATGAAATAAAAATCAAATTTTGGAAAAATGAATAGTGATAGTGAATCGTAAAAATATGAATAGTGAAATTTTTGGGAATAGAAGTTAATCTGAAAATGCGAATTGTTACAAAACCGTTTCTCTTTTTGGGTCCCACCTCTGTACAACATTTCCTTCGTCGTGCAGATGATGAACCACCAAATGACGGACGATGGACCGGTGTGGCGACGAGAAGATGGCCAGGGGTGGCGAGAGCCACGTCGGAGTGGCGAGCACTCTCTCGCTACCACACCTTTCACTCTTAGTCCTTGTTTTTTTGTTTGTCTTTAATAAAGTTGATGCCTTTCTAAAAAAATGAATATTAGCTTATCATGAACAAGATATGCTGTCTTGTAAATTGTGCGTCCAAAATACAATCCGGGACATGACAAAAGGTAATGAAGATCCAAATACCTTTTGTCTTATAATAACACTAGACTAGAAAAAGGCTTATATGATTCATCAAGGCCCAACTTAATAGTACATTGGGCCAATCTTTTTCATCGTTGTTGACTGTTGTCTAAAAAAGATAAAAACATATAAATTCATTATTTAATTTTTTTATATTTTGTATGTAGAGCTAATTGGTATCAAAATACTAGTGTACGCGTTAACAAATTTTGTTTTTCTTAAACCTTTTGAGTCAGGGAATAATGTTCTTTTTAATCACTAGTACTACTGTAAATACGTATGGGATAAATTGAATAGTCTTGTACATTCACTTTTTTTTTCCCAATTTAAGTACTATACAATCTATATGCTATTTTTATAACACATTACCTGGATCAAGTGATTAATACTCTTATTTTGAAAACACAATAACGGTAAAAACTTGTAAAAAATAGGAGAAGTAAAAAACATAAAATTGATTGATTGGCTGGTCTTCTATCTATATAACTCTATTTGGCGTGGAGAGAGCCAAGACAAATGGCCAAGAATTCGCCACATGTCAGCTCCAGGCTGGGCCGCACACCAGTGGTATAATATTAATTTCATGAGCTAATTTTTTAATTACCCCAAAAGTACAAGTCTACTCACCCCATGTGCCCCAAAAAATTTCAACTTCTTCAAATACCTCATGGGCGACTGTCGCCCTTAAATTTTTGGGCAACTATCATATATTTTTGACACGTGTCCAACAAGAGTACTATGCAAGTACATACACTAGTACTAGTGTGTAAGCTAGTGTCCAGTGTAATTTCTTGGGTGACTGGGTCCAATAATGATGAATTTTTGGGCGACTGGTTAGGTAACAAGTACAATTTTTATTTTTTAATGTATTGTGCTCCGTGTAATACTTTTTAAATACAAAACACTTTATTTTTTTTTATATAAAATACACTTTATTTAACTCCTCCCTCATTCTTATTTTCACCACAACACTAATCATACCCAGATTTGTCGACCACCATAAACCACCACCATCACCACCATCATCACCATCACCACCACCAAATGTCACCACCACACTCTATGACGCCCACACCGGAATATTCACTTTAACATGGTCAAAAACCTTATTCAGCCGCTCACTCCACCTCCATCTCCCTTCCACCACCACCACCACTGAAGAAGATGACACCACCATGTCCACTACCAGATCTGTCGACCAACACCACTACCAGATTCGTAGTTTTGCTAGTAAAAATGATTGATATAAAGATTACAAGCAGCTAAATTCACAGATCTGGTAGTGGTGTTGATGATAGATGATGAAGCAGATAAACAAAAAGAGAGGCATAAACCAGGAATCCCATGCTCCATTTCCAATATCGCTAAAAACAGATGAAGAAAATGATTGATTATAAATGGAGACGGTGACGAAACGATAGGAAAGAATAGATTTCTAATTACTACATGCAATTCCTGTACGTAATTGTAAACTAGTAGTAGCAGTAATTTAAGAATGTGATAAGGGAGTAAATTAATGGGGTAAAATAAATAAAAAGCGAATTATTAGTCAATGTTTCAAACATAATTATTGTGCGACGGGGTAAAGGTTTAGCCTTTTTACTAGCAAAACTACGAATCTGGTAGTGGTGTTGGTCGACAGATCTGATAGTCGTGGTGGTTGACGGATTCGGTGGTGGTGGTGGAAGGTGGTCGTTGGCCGGAAGTATCAGTTGGTGGTGATGATGATGGATTTGGAGGAGGTGGTGATTGGTGGGGAATGAAAGAGAAGGATAAGTGTATTTTATATTTTGTATAAAAAATAAAGTGTATTGTATTTAAAAAGTATTACACGGAGCTCAATAAATTTGTACTAGAAAATAATAAAAAAAGACTATATTTTTGGGGAAGAAGACAAAATAAGGACAGTCGCTCAAGAATGTAGGGCCAAGTCGCCCAAGAAAATACTAGGCTAAGTAGGGACAATGAAAGTACATGAGGGTACATAGTGGGGACACCTCATAGGGACACATGTCAAAACTATGTGAGAGTTGCCCAAAAATTTTTGAGATAGAGTCGCCCCCGAGGTATTTGAAGAAAACTGAAATTATTAGGGTACATAGGGTGAGTGGAGTTGTACTTTTGGGGTGTTTTTGGAATTAGCTCTTAATTTCACAGCCTAGTCCAAGATGCTTGGCAGAGATACAAAAACTTTAATTTTGCAATCTTCAGGATTCGAACCTTGGTCTATTCAGACAAAACTAGTCTAGCACCTACGTGGCTACATCTACACACCAAAATGTAGTATATAAAGAATTAACTAGAAGACAAAACATTAATAAATTAAATACTACTACTAGTATACTACTGTAACATAATCTGGGTACATTCAACAAGAACGTGGCTACATCTTCCATCTCCACCATGCACCATCTTCTTTTTCTATCTTAAAAACAAGAGCAAATTCTCAAAAAATGCCATTTATTTTTTCAATTTCATGATGGAGTACAAATCTAACATATTTTCCCACTTTGGTCATGTGCTAACGTGCGAATGTGCGATTCCATTAGATTTTTGACACGTGTCCAGTCCAAAAGCACTTTACCAATCATTTGCAGGCCCATATGACATATTTCAAATGTGCGAATTTTAAATGTGCTAATGTGTGAAAGTCAACCGACATATTTCAAATTACTAATTTACCCTTGTTTCTTATTTACCACTGATCTAACTGACTGGATCTCAGGATCATTGCTCAACATTTCTGTTTGAGTTTCAAGCATCGCTTCAGATTTGATCACAAACACATCTTCAAGATTAGATTTTGCCTCCACATCATCACCGTGAATCTGTTCATCAGCTTCGATTTCATTTACTTCTTCAGTTACAATTTCATCAAAATCATCAACTTCCATTTCTTCATAATTTTCTTCTTCTTCCATGGATCTACTTACCTCCTTACCTAAAACTCACGGATCTGATGGCGCGTACGGGGTTTTGATGGCGCGTACACCACGGATCTAAGACAAGGGAGGTGATCTAAGGGAGGGTTTATGGTTGTTTTGATGATGGTGATGGCGGTGTAGCTGCAGTGGTGGTGGTGGCTGAGATTTAGAGGTGGTGGTGAGTGGTGTGGTGGAGTGGTTACTGGGTTTAATCTTTAGTACTAGGTCACGAATGAAATGAAATGGTGGTGGAGATATATGGTTAGTGGGTTCATCTTTAGTACTTGTATATAAATGAAATGGTGGTGGAGTCAACAATTATATTTCCATTTTGACAAAGTGAAGTGGTCACATTTAATTTGCCGGAATCTGGGAAAAAAGTGAAGTCGCACATTCGCACATTTAAATCTCACATTTGAATCTGGAAATAAAGCGAATTCGCACATTCGCACATTTAATAGGTAGCAAAATCGCACATTTATTTGACTTATAAAACTAAGGGTAAATAAGTAAATTGAAATATGTCAGCCGACTTTCGCACATTAGCACATTTGAAATTCGCACATTTGAAATATGTCACATGGGCCTGCAAATGATTGGTAAAGTACTTTTGGACTGGACACGTGTCAAAAATCTAAGGGAATCGCACATTCGCACGTTAGCACATGACCAAAATGAGAAAATATGTTGGATTTTTACTCCATCTGGAAATTGAAAAAATAAATGGCACTTTTTAAGAATTAACTCTAAAAACAAAGCTCGAACATTTTTCACTTTCAGAACACCACAAAAATTCACAAAGATATATAGTTTGATTGAAACCTGTTCGCGAAGATAGAGGGACAAACGACGACATAGGGAGGCCTGAAAATAATGCATACGTTTTAATCTTGATCGATGGAGTATATAAATTAGTTGCCGTCAAAAAAGGGTTTAATGGCCTAGAGATTGTGTAAACATTTTAAAAGCCCAGAAACGTGATTATAAGTCCCGGAAACGTGATTATATTGGGATAGAAACGATTTACTAAAAGTATCTGTAAAGAAAACTCTTGGAGGATAAAATGGTTTGAATAACTAGTGATCATTTGTGAAACAAAATTCCAAAACAAGATAAAAAGCATACAATGTAATTAGGCACTTTGGTTGGCCATGGCATACCCTGGCCACCCGACACTAAAAGTTGCCCCGTCCTTGAAGACAACATATTTTAAGGTTAAATCTATAAAACGAATATAAATAGCTGGTAATGAAACTAATTAACGTCTTTGAAATGGTGTAAAACGAACGTTGTTCGTGGTTTCTGTTAAAGATTTGTAGGAAAATCACACGATTAAAAATAAATCAGTTTTTGTTAGATTATAAAGACTAATTAATCAGCAATGACAAAATCATATGATTAACAAACTTAAAACTTTAGATCGAAAGATAAATCATTTTTATATAGTATATGAAGGACCACTTTAACTTTAATTGAACTAATTATTAGACTCGCCACTTCCTTAAACCTTTTCACTTCTGAAATACGTAGTAGCTACCAAACTTGGGATTGGTGTCATGGACCACTACGTCACACTCAACTTTTTGTTCATGTTTAATGGTCGCAACTTTACAAGACTAGGAGGTTTTAACGAACGACGATGCACGTCGTCGGCCAAAGCTACTTATGCTGTCGCTAAATGACAAATAGTCGTCGCCAAAGCCCCGTCAGAAAAAGGTTTTGCCGAAGACAATCAAAGGCTTTTAGCAATGACAAAGCGGGTCTTACAAGACTTAACGATTAGCAATAATAATATATGGTGCATAAGCAAGTAAAAGAGGCTACCTTAATATGCATGGTACAAAAGTACGTGCATGCTTTTCAAAGTCAACATGTGAAATAGATATGAAAAGGCAACCTTTTAATATTGCATTTTAGTACAAGCCAGAAAAGGAATTAAAATAGATATGATAAGTTCGATTATGAAAATTGTACAAACAATGTTGAAATGAAATCAAATAAAACAAGGACTAGAGTTTAACTAATTATTACAGCACAAACAGACTCGGTTTTTATTATACCATATATAGACTCGACACGTCAATTCTTGTCAGGCTTAAGCGTGGTCATTGGTGGGGGCAGAGGAGTCATGTTCAGGGGGGATGCCATGGAAGGCAGACGCTAAGAGACCGCACAAGTATACATACACTGTGACGAAGATAACTGCCCAGAGTTGTTTAGGTGGTATGAACAAGCCGCTCAAAAGGATAAAAGAGGAGAAAAAGGCGGTTAAGAAAAAGTTCATTCGGAGGACTCGGACGGGAAGCAATTTACATGGGTGATAACTCGTTTCCCTGTTGTACGCTAGCCAAAGACCAACGCTAGACAAGCAGCACAAAGCCATTGATACAGATGACATACGAACAATAATGGCTTCCTTGTGAAGTTTAGGTGAGACTTTGTGATTCTCATCAGCTTTAGCATCCTCATACATTCCAAACAACAAACCTGCCCATATTGCAATAGTAGTAGGTACCAACCAAGTCAGCATTTTATGCATGTCTTTTCGTGCCCTACATAAACAACAAAGCTATATACATTAATTGAAAGGAATATATTAACTGAGGTATGAAATATATGTTTCGAAGCAGGTGAGTAATGAGTTAACAGTAGTTTTAATTAATATGTTTTAACTGCTAATTATAACCTACTTTATAACCTACTTTATAACCTAGCTAGACAATCTTTGATTCACATTTTACACTATCAAAAACAGAAAAGAAAGAAGAATATGATCATTACCTTACCAGTAATTCGGGCACCGGTAATGGAACCACTTGTGGCGTTGCCGCTACTGATACTGCCAGTCGATTAACGCTTCTAAAACAAACCCAAAACTAATCAATTAAAATATATTCTTGTTGAAAACTTAATAAGGCTAATGCTTTATTTATTAATAACGGCCTCTTGATTTTTCAAGTTATTGCATAAAATAATATATTTTATAGAGTTTTGAACATATATACTGAAACTCGTTTTGACCATATCTTCAAACTATGTACCATGCTAGCTGCCAATTATGCACAAAATAAAACTATACAATGAGAAATCTAGCTTGAAGGGAAGATAGAGACGATGTGAACTAAAACTTTGATGACTGCTATGAAACTGGCACTTGATTATTGAGTTTAACATTCATTTGTTAGAGAATAGTAGTTGATTAGTAAATAAAATTACTATACTAAAAACTTCACTTTGGCCAAATTGCCAAAAGTCCTCATGGTGAACTAAAACTGCTATCAAACTGGCACTTGATTAAGATTGAGTTTAACATTCATTTGTTAGAGAATAGTAGTTGATTAGTAAATAAAATTACTATACTAAAAACTTCACTTTGGCCAAATTGCCAAAAGTCCTCATGGTGAACTAAAACTGCTATCAAACTGGCACTTGATTAATATTGAGTTTAACATTCATTTGTTAGAGAATAGTAGTTGATTAGTAAATAAAATTACTATACTAAAAACTTCACTTTGGCCAAATTGCCAAAAGTCCTCATGGTGAACTAAAACTGCTATCAAACTGGCACTTGATTAATATTGAGTTTAACATTCATTTGTTAGCGAATAGTAGTTGATTAGTAAATAAAATTACTATACTAAAAACTTCACTTTGGCCAAATTGCCAAAAGTCCTCATGGTGAACTAAAACTGCTATCAAACTGGCACTTGATTAATATTGAGTTTAACATTCATTTGTTAGCGAATAGTAGTTGATTAGTAAATAAAATTACTATACTAAAAACTTCACTTTGGCCAAATTGCCAAAAGTCCTCATGGTGAACTAAAACTGCTATCAAACTGGCACTTGATTAATATTGAGTTTAACATTCATTTGTTAGCGAATAGTAGTTGATTAGTAAATAAAATTACTATACTAAAAACTTCACTTTGGCCAAATTGCCAAAAGTCCTCATGGTGAACTAAAACTGCTATCAAACTGGCACTTGATTAATATTGAGTTTAACATTCATTTATTTGCGAATAGTAGTTGATTAGTAAATAAAATTACTATACTAAAAACTTCACTTTGGCCAAATTGCCAAAAGTCCTCATGGTGAACTAAAACTGCTATCAAACTGGCACTTGATTAATATTGAGTTTAACATTCATTTGTTAGCGAATAGTAGTTGATTAGTAAATAAAATTACTATACTAAAAACTTCACTTTGGCCAAATTGCCAAAAGTCATCCATGACTAGAAGTGAAGATAGAGACGATGAGCTAGAAGTAATATACATGGTGAACTAAAACTTTGATTACTGCTATATATCAAACTGGCACTTGATTATTGAGTTTAACATTCATTTATTTGCGAATAGTAGTTGATTAGTAAATAAAATTTTAGTTGATTGGTTACTATACTAAAAAAACCACACTTTGGCCAAAACCCAAAACATAAAATTAAAATGAATCTAACAAGCTGTAGACGAGTAATGAAAGAGTAAGTAAATGTGCTTACGCCATCTTTGTTGCTTGTCTCTTGATCAACACTCTCACAGCTAGGTCAGTACGTAGAATTTAGTTTTGGTTTTACGTTTTTGATGTTGAATACAGGTATGTGCGTCTATTTAAGCAAGGCAACCCTTTCATTTTTGTCTGTTAGTGGGTCATGTCACGTCATATTAAGTCAAGGTGTTTATAATATTCATACCTAGGGGTGGATATGATCCCTTGAGACAAGAATTATGATTGACTAACTATTCATACCTCGCCACCTAGGGGTGGATATGAGCCCTTTAGAAAAGAATTATGATTGACTAATTATTCAAACCTAGGCGTGGATATGAGCCCTTTTTAGAAAAAAAGAAAAATTTACACCCTATTGAAATGGAAGAAAATACACATTCTATCAAGGAAGATTTTATATCAATAAAAAATGATTTTATGAGCTCTCAAAAAAATAAAGACATACTATTAAATTTACAAAGTTATGATAAAAAACGAGAACAGATTAAGATTTAACAAAAGAAATTTATAAGAATCAACCCAACCAACCTCCATTTGGTTGACTCATATGGTTTTACAATACAGAAACTTAAAAGAATTTGATTACAAGAACAAGAAAGCTACTAACAACTTATTCAAAGCTGTGTGAAAATACACAAAGTAAAATCCTAATCGTTATCTAAAAAATGAGGAGAAAGCAAGCTTATATAGCTCTTGATATCTTTAAATTTGGTTTTGTATTTGATTTAGTTAATTTGAATAAAGCTTATGCTTTATTTGTTTGATTTGTTATTTGTTTCGTCTTCTGAATTACTCACACAAACACAATTATATAAATAGTTGAAGCAAGAACATAGAAGTTATATATGCTTGTCATATAGATATGTTTGAATATGAAACGTAGATATAATGTTTTACGTATATATAATCATTTTTAAACTTTCGCATACTTTTTCCATTAAAATGGCAAATTGGCATCGCGAAAAAGTAGGTGGAATGGAGAGATGATTGTTGGTAGGAATGGCAATGGAGCGGGTTTGGGGCGGGGCGGCCATCCCCATCCCCAAATTCATTTACCAAAACGTGCTCCAAACCCGCCCTGATCCCCATTGGGGATCTTATCGGGGTGCCCCATTGGGGCGCGATACTCCTCCAAACCCGCCCCAATCCCCATTGGGGATCTTATCGGGTCCTTAATGGGGTGTCTTTTTTGGCATGATGCTTCACCATAGTCACACCGTATTAATTTTACACCATTAGCTATAAGGTTTCAAAGTTGTTCTAAGCTAAACGAATTCAACATAAATTGTTTTAAACAAAAATACTTCAAATGTTTAAATATAACCAAATGTTTAAATATAATAAATTGATAAATTATTACTGAAGTTGCATACATACATATAAATAATATATAGTTTATAACATGTATATATATTATATCGGGGCGGGGCGGAGCGGGGATGCTTGGCTCCAGTCACTGCTCCGAACCCGTTAAAAATCCCCGTTAATGCTCCGAAACCCGCCCCAAAACCCGTTAAGCTTGCTCCGCCCCGCCCCAAAAAGTTCGGGTTTCGGGTTTCTCTATTGGGTTCGGGTTTTTTTTGCCATCCCTAATTGTTGGGTTTATGAAGAAAAAAGGTACTCCAGTGGTGAAAGCCGCATGTTTTGACTTTTGATATACCATTTAGTTGATTGGGTTTTGCTCATAAGAGCGCTGGGTGCAGTCGACGAGGGAGGCCTCGCCGTCCGATGTGGCGATTCCAACGGCGAGCCGTTGCTCGCCGCCACACCGGAGCCCCCTCGCCGTTCTTCGCCGTTGGTGAGTTCGTCGTGGCCATGGCGAAGGAGGTTTCTGACAAATGTGCAGGTGGACGTTGTGTAACGTTTAAAAAACAAACGTTTGTCCTTTTTTTTTTTTTTTTTTTTTTTTTTTTTTTTTTTTTAACCCTATATATATTTACATATTTCACACATATACACTATCCCTATATATATTTACATATTTCACACATATCTCATTCCCAAAAAACCAAAACATTTTATTCTAAAAAACCTAACTCATTTCATTCCAAAGCAAAAACAATGAGTGAATCATCTTATTCGGAAGTTAGTGACTTTGAAGAGCTACATGAGCTAGAGCTGATTATACAAGAGTTTGAAAACGAGCAAGAGTTGCAAAATCAAGAAGCCGGTCCTTCAAATCGCCGTACATACATTCGGCGTGAACGTGATGTTGCTGAAGCACGTCTATTGGCCGACTATTTTGGTGATGTGCCAAAGTATAATGAAGATACTTTTCGACGTCGTTACCGTATGAGCCGTAAACTATTCTTAGAAATAGTCGAAGGTATTGAAACATATATTGACACTCATGATCCTCTTCCTGCTCATTTTGATTTCTTTAGACAACAACCTGATGCTGCGGGTGTAATGAGTTTTAGTGTGACTATGAAATGCACATGTGCCCTACGCCAATTGGCGTACGGGGTAGCACCTGATTCGTTAGATGAGTATTTACAAATAGGTGAACATTGTGCACGTGATTGTCTTGATTTTTTTACTATGTGCATAATCCATTTGTTTGGGAAGGAGTTTTTAAGAAAACCAACTGAGGACGACGTTCGTAACTTATACGACGCACATAGCCAGGTTCATAAGATTCCGGGAATGTTGGGAAGCATCGATTGTATGCACTGGGAATGGAAGAATTGCCCAAAAGAATGGCAAGGTCAATTTCACAGAGGTGATAAAAAATATCCAACTATAATGCTTGAAGCTGTTGCGTCTTATGATTTGTGGATTTGGCATGCGTTTTTTGGTGTGGCAGGTGCGAATAACGATCTGACCGTTTTATATAATTCACCTTTACTGTTGCAACCTGATTGACGATATTGGCCCTCAAGTTCCGTTTGAAGTACACGGACGTACATTTAAAAATGGCTATTATCTAGCAGATGGAATTTACCCGCAGTGGGCATCGTTTGTCAAGTCCTTTACTGTTGCAAACAACCCAAAAAATGCCGCATGGAAAGCGAAACAAGAAAGTGCGCGAAAAGATATCGAGAGAGCTTTTGGTGTCCTACAAGGACGTTGGCATATTATTGCCCAACCGGCGCGTGCATATACTGTGGGCAAGTTACGGAGAATCATGTACTCGTGCATCATAATGCATAACATGATTTTGAAAGATCAACATTTTCATATAGCCGACGCTGCCGAATTGTATATTCCGCCGACACCAAATATCCAACAGACATGGGTCGAACGTTGCGCAACGCAAAGAAGAAAAACCAAAGAACTACATGATAAACGCACACACTCAAGGCTTCAACTATGTCTCATCGAACATGTTTGGCAACAACAACAATGGGAAGAATTTCAACGAAATAATAATAATTAGGTTCGTTTTTTAGTGTCGTATGTGTTGTATTTTTTTTCCCGTATCGTATTTTTTTTTCCGTATTGTAACTTTTTAATGTGATGAAATAAAATTAGTATGTTTTTTTTTATTTTTTAGTATTTGTGAAATAATTTAATTTATTTAAAGAAATGAATAAAAAAATAAGTGTGTAAGAGGTGGGGCCCGAATGAGGAAGTGGAGGTTTGTTGTTTGGTGAGGGGGGGTTTGTTGTGGTTTGTTGAAGTTGGGGTGTTTTGGTGATGTGGCATGGTGAGGCCCGAATGGGGAGCTTGTGGTTTGTTGCCACACCTAGTGCTCTAAAGTGATCCACGAATTTAATGACATTTGAAATTTCAAGTTGCGGAGTATGAAGAGCCCATTTTCGATATTTTCCAAAAACTCACTTTTGGAATAAAAACAAAAACAACCAAAATCAAAGAGGTATCAATATATCACACCAATAAAAGATCATTACAAAACTAAACCGATTTTGTAAATCTATAAAGCAGTAAAACCCATATTAACTAAACCTGTCAATTACTCACTTAACATTCCTAAGTAAATCATTAATAAAGTAAGAGAAATATTATCCAGTAACTTACTTGTTATATATTACTCCGTATACTATACTATAGGTCACGTCATATCAAGTTAAGGTGTTTATAATGGATTCTTTATAATATTCATACCTAGGGGTGGATATGATCCCTTGAGACAAGAATTATGATTGACTAACTATTCATACCTCGCCACTTAGGGGTGGATATGAGCCCTTTAGAAAAGAATTATGATTGACTAATTATTCAAACCTAGGCGTGGATATGAGCCCTTTTTAGAAAAAAAGAAAAATTTACACCCTATTGAAATGGAAGAAAATACAAATTCTATCAAAGAAGATTTTATATCAATAAAAAATGATTTTATGAGCTCTCAAAAAAATAAAGACATACTTTTAAATTTACAAAGTTATGATAAAAAACGAGAACAGATTAAGATTTAACAAAAGAAATTTATAAGAATCAACCCAACCAACCTCCATTTGGTTGACTCATATGATTTTACAATACAGAAACTTAAAAGAATTTGATTACAAGAACAAGAAAGCTACTAACAACTTATTCAAAGCTGTGTGAAAATACACAAAGTAAAACCCTAATCGTTATCTAAAAAATGAGGAGAAAGCGAGCTTATATAGCTCTTGATATCTTTAAATTTGGTTTTGTATTTGATTTAGTTAATTTGAATAAAGCTTATGCTTTATTTGTTTGATTTGTTATTTGTTTCGTCTTCTGAATTACTCACACAAACACAATTATATAAATAGTTGAAGCAAGAACATAGAAGTTATATATGCTTGTCATATAGATATGTTTGAATATGAAACGTAGATATAATGTTTTACGTATATATAATCATTTTTAAACTTTCGCATACTTTTTCCATTAAAATGGCAAATTGGCATCGCGAAAAAGTAGGTGGAATGGAGAGATGATTGTTGGTAGGAATGGCAATGGAGCGGGTTTGGGGCGGGGCGGCCATCCCCATCCCCAAATTCATTTACCAAAACGTGCTCCAAACCCACCCTGATCCCCATTGGGGATCTTATCGGGGTACCCCATTGGGGCGCGATACTCCTCCAAACCCGCCCCAATCCCCATTGGGGATCTTATCGGGTCCTTAATGGGGTGTCTTTTTTGGCATGATGCTTCACCATAGTCACACCGTATTAATTTTACACCATTAGCTATAAGGTTTCAAAGTTGTTCTAAGCTAAACGAATCCAACATAAATTGTTTTAAACAAAAATACTTCAAATGTTTAAATATAACCAAATGTTTAAATATAATAAATTGATAAATTATTACTGAAGTTGCATACATACATATAAATAATATATAGTTTATAACATGTATATATATTATATCGGGGCGGGGCGGAGCGGGGATGCTTGGCTCCAGTCACTGCTCCGAACCCGTTAAAAATCCCCGTTAATGCTCCGAAACCCGCCCCAAAACCCGTTAAGCTTGCTCCGCCCCGCCCCAAAAAGTTCGGGTTTCGGGTTTCTCTATTGGGTTCGGGTTTTTTTTGCCATCCCTAATTGTTGGGTTTATGAAGAAAAAAGGTACTCCAGTGGTGAAAGCCGCATGTTTTGACTTTTGATATACCATTTAGTTGATTGGGTTTTGCTCATAAGAGCGCTGGGTGCAGTCGACGAGGGAGGCCTCGCTGTCCGATGTGGCGATTCCAACGGCGAGCCGTTGCTCGCCGCCACACCGGAGCCCCCTCGCCGTTCTTCGCCGTTGGTGAGTTCGTCGTGGCCATGGCGAAGGAGGTTTCTGACAAATGTGCAGGTGGACGTTGTGTAACGTTTAAAAAACAAACGTTTGTCCTTTTTTTTTTTTTTTTTTTTTTTTTTTTTTTTTTTTTAACCCTATATATATTTACATATTTCACACATATACACTATCCCTATATATATTTACATATTTCACACATATCTCATTCCCAAAAAACCAAAACATTTTATTCTAAAAAACCTAACTCATTTCATTCCAAAGCAAAAACAATGAGTGAATCATCTTATTCGGAAGTTAGTGACTTTGAAGAGCTACATGAGCTAGAGCTGATTATACAAGAGTTTGAAAACGAGCAAGAGTTGCAAAATCAAGAAGCCGGTCCTTCAAATCGCCGTACATACATTCGGCGTGAACGTGATGTTGCTGAAGCACGTCTATTGGCCGACTATTTTGGTGATGTGCCAAAGTATAATGAAGATACTTTTCGACGTCGTTACCGTATGAGCCGTAAACTATTCTTAGAAATAGTCGAAGGTATTGAAACATATATTGACACTCATGATCCTCTTCCTGCTCATTTTGATTTCTTTAGACAACGACCTGATGCTGCGGGTGTAATGAGTTTTAGTGTGACTATGAAATGCACATGTGCCCTACGCCAATTGGCGTACGGGGTAGCACCTGATTCGTTAGATGAGTATTTACAAATAGGTGAACATTGTGCACGTGATTGTCTTGATTTTTTTACTATGTGCATAATCCATTTGTTTGGGAAGGAGTTTTTAAGAAAACCAACTGAGGACGACGTTCGTAACTTATACGACGCACATAGCCAGGTTCATAAGATTCCGGGAATGTTGGGAAGCATCGATTGTATGCACTGGGAATGGAAGAATTGCCCAAAAGAATGGCAAGGTCAATTTCACAGAGGTGATAAAAAATATCCAACTATAATGCTTGAAGCTGTTGCGTCTTATGATTTGTGGATTTGGCATGCGTTTTTTGGTGTGGCAGGTGCGAATAACGATCTGACCGTTTTATATAATTCACCTTTACTGTTGCAACCTGATTGACGATATTGGCCCTCAAGTTCCGTTTGAAGTACACGGACGTACATTTAAAAATGGCTATTATCTAGCAGATGGAATTTACCCGCAGTGGGCATCGTTTGTCAAGTCCTTTACTGTTGCAAACAACCCAAAAAATGCCGCATGGAAAGCGAAACAAGAAAGTGCGCGAAAAGATATCGAGAGAGCTTTTGGTGTCCTACAAGGACGTTGGCATATTATTGCCCAACCGGCGCGTGCATATACTGTGGGCAAGTTACGGAGAATCATGTACTCGTGCATCATAATGCATAACATGATTTTGAAAGATCAACATTTTCATATAGCCGACGCTGCCGAATTGTATATTCCGCCGACACCAAATATCCAACAGACATGGGTCGAACGTTGCGCAACGCAAAGAAGAAAAACCAAAGAACTACATGATAAACGCACACACTCAAGGCTTCAACTATGTCTCATCGAACATGTTTGGCAACAACAACAATGGGAAGAATTTCAACGAAATAATAATAATTAGGTTCGTTTTTTAGTGTCGTATGTGTTGTATTTTTTTTCCCGTATCGTATTTTTTTTCCCGTATCGTATTTTTTTTCCGTATTGTAACTTTTTAATGTGATGAAATAAAATTAGTATGTTTTTTTTTTTTTTATTTTTATTTTTTAGTATTTGTGAAATAATTTAATTTATTTAAAGAAATGAATAAAAAAATAAGTGTGTAAGAGGTGGGGCCCGAATGGGGAAGTGGAGGTTTGTTGTTTGGTGAGGGGGGGTTTGTTGTGGTTTGTTGAAGTTGGGGTGTTTTGGTGATGTGGCATGGTGGGGCCCGAATGGGGAGCTTGTGGTTTGTTGCCACACCCGGTGCTCTAAAGTGATCCACGAATTTAATGACATTTGAAATTTCAAGTTGCGGAGTATGAAGAGCCCATTTTCGATATTTTCCAAAAACTCACTTTTGGAATAAAAACAAAAACAACCAAAATCAAAGAGGTATCAATATATCACACCAATAAAAGATCATTACAAAACTAAACCGATTTTGTAAATCTATAAAGCAGTAAAACCCATATTAACTAAACCTGTCAATTACTCACTTAACATTCCTAAGTAAATCATTAATAAAGTAAGAGAAATATTATCCAGTAACTTACTTGTTAAATATTACTCCGTATACTATACTATAGGTCACGTCATATCAAGTTAAGGTGTTTATAATGGATTCTTTATAATATTCATACCTAGGGGTGGATATGATCCCTTGAGACAAGAATTATGATTGACTAACTATTCATACCTCGCCACTTAGGGGTGGATATGAGCCCTTTAGAAAAGAATTATGATTGACTAATTATTCAAACCTAGGCGTGGATATGAGCCCTTTTTAGAAAAAAAGAAAAATTTACACCCTATTGAAATGGAAGAAAATACAAATTCTATCAAAGAAGATTTTATATCAATAAAAAATGATTTTATGAGCTCTCAAAAAAATAAAGACATACTTTTAAATTTACAAAGTTATGATAAAAAACGAGAACAGATTAAGATTTAACAAAAGAAATTTATAAGAATCAAACCAACCAACCTCCATTTGGTTGACTCATATGATTTTACAATACAGAAACTTAAAAGAATTTGATTACAAGAACAAGAAAGCTACTAACAACTTATTCAAAGTTGTGTGAAAATACACAAAGTAAAACCCTAATCGTTATCTAAAAAATGAGGAGAAAGCGAGCTTATATAGCTCTTGATATCTTTAAATTTGGTTTTGTATTTGATATAGTTAATTTGAATAAAGCTTATGCTTTAATTGTTTGATTTGTTATTTGTTTCGTCTTCTGAATTACTCACACAAACACAATTATATAAATAGTTAAAGCAAGAACATAGAAGTTATATATGCTTGTCATATAGATATGTTTGAATATGAAACGTAGATATAATGTTTTACGTATATATAATCATTTTTAAACTTTCGCATACTTTTTCCATTAAAATGGCAAATTGGCATCGCGAAAAAGTTGGTGGAATGGAGAGATGATTGTTGGGTTTATGAAGAAAAAAGGTACTCCAGTGGTGAAAGCCGCATGTTTTGACTTTTGATATACCATTTAGTTGATTGGGTTTTGCTCATAAAGTGATCCACGAATTTAAAAACATTTGAAATTTCAAGTTGCGGAGTATGAAGAGCCCATTTTCGATATTTGCCAAAAACTCACTTTTGGAATAAAAACAAAAACAACCAAAATCAAAGAGGTATCAATATATCACACCAATAAAAGATCATTACAAAACTAAACCGATTTTGTAAATCTATAAAGCAGTAAAACCCATATTAACTAAACCTGTCAATTACTCACTTAACATTCCTAAGTAAATCATTAATAAAGTAAGAGAAATATTATCCAGTAACTTACTTGTTAAATATTACTCCGTATACTATACTATAGGTCACGTCATATCAAGTTAAGGTGTTTATAATGGATTCTTCTTAACGCTTATCATTGGAAAACGAATTATGATTGTATAATTACTCATACCCTCTTTTACATCTTTGTATGAACGATAATAATTAATAAATGGTTGTATTTTATAAAAACACTACTCATTTTAATATGTAGATAACTTTTTATCACTTTCGTTCTAATTTAACGAATAAAAAACAATCAAAATCAAAGAGGTCGGTATCAATATGTCACACGACTACTGATCAGCATGTTTCCGTGACCAAAATACTAAAAGTAAACCCTAATCATCACTTTGAGTCACATGTGACCAAAATAACAAGACTTGGGCCACTAATACACACATTAGTAAACCTTACACAAAAACATTAATATACCATAAAACAAAGTGAGACCAGAATCAAACATCACAATGCAAATATATCAGGATTACAGCCTTTCGTTAATAAATATTATGAAATATATTTGGATTTAGAAACTCATTCCTAATGACAACCATGTAGACTAGATGTGTTCGGGTGAGAGCATAGTAATACATTAATGAATAAGAATGGTTTACACTTTTAGAAGCTGGTAAAAGATGTTTGTCTCCAATAGGTCCCTTATAGTGTGTCAATATCATGATACTTGTATGCACATGTACATACAATCATCATAAATGTTCAAGAACTTCACTAATTGAATTCGAGAAATAAATATTCTAAAAATTCCGAAAAATCAAAACCAGATGAATTTTATGAAATCTATGCCTTGTCAACAAGTATGATTGTCATATCGTGAGGCATGATTATTCAAATAGGTTTACCATGCATTGATCTAGTTAGTATTCGGATAAGAGATGTTGAACTATTTTATATATACAACGAGAAATTCATTTTATTAAGGTTTTACAAATAGAAATTATTCATATGAAAGATACTCAAAGATGCTTTTGACCATTAGCACACGTTTTTGTAAGTAGTAAGTGCACATTTGATTTGCTTCCTTAGCGGTAGTCGGCTTTGATGTTGCTTGTACTCAGCTTTGATGTTGCTCGATTTAATTGTTTTTCCATGCTGATAATCTGTCAAAAAAAAATTAAATGTAAATTTAGCAAGGTTATATATTTAAATTGAAGCACACGTTTTAAAATTGTTTAAATTTTTTTTGAGTATATTGGTTTATTGAATAAACACTCTAATGTTAACTAGTTATTATACAAACATGTTAATATTTTAGAAACATATTTTTAAAAAGTCTTTTGTACTTTTCCTTTTCTTCTACACGATTGTATCTGTTTTTGTGTAAGGTTTACTAACATGAGCTACAAAGGCATACTTTTGAGTCATTGGTGCTTCGTCCCATATAATTAAACTGACTTGTTTCATTAATTATGCTAGACGTGTGTTCTGTTTTATACCACACGAGCTATTCTCTATTAACTCAAGTGGTATAACAAATCTGTTGTGGGCCGTTCTCCTGCAAGGAAGAAGCAACGAAGCTATTCCTGAGGCATTGTGTACATAAGAAACCAAAAGATGTTATTTAGTACCTGGTATATTAGCTGAATAAATTAATATAATTAGATGATTAAATTAATATAATGGTTTATTGCATGGTGTTTACCTGATGATGCAACGGCAAGAACAATCATTTTTTCTGATCTTAATCGGGAGATGATGGTCTTGTATAAAAATGTTTTTCCGGTGCCTCCGAGACCATATACAAAGATAAAATCTCCTGTTTTTTGATGTACAGAGTTGATGACTTTGCCGTAGATTATATGTTGTTTTGGGTTTAGTGAAGCATGGAGCGTTTCATGCTCCATTTTAAGTTGTTTCATGTTGTAGTGATGCGTGGTTTTGCAACCTTGCAAAAGATTTTACCTCTCAAGGGATCTTGAGAAGCTTGTAATCCCCACCAGGCAGTGTACCTGACCGTTGTAATATAGTGAAGTTGTGACAACTGGCAAATTAGGGAGCCGTTTTTAAAACCCGCATTACTTTAAAAAGTATATTTCTGGAATATTTGAAAAGTTTATTGTGACGAAATGTTTTATGAACGTTGGAATGTGATTTTTAATCGTACGTTATTTATGGGATTCGATTATTTATTTATGATTTGGTTTGGCTCATTCGTGATGATTTATTCTGAGATCGTTATTTTGGCACTACATTGACTCCGGCACTAGGTTAACCTAACAATTTTAATTATTTTAAAATTCGGTTCGGATATAATTATATTTTTTTTTGGAACGAGTTCGGTTTGAGAAAGTTGATTGGTTATTTAAGGTTTCGGGTTTGGTCCGTGTATTTACACCGGGCTACTTAACCCACTACACACCTCACTATTATTATTATTATTATTAAAAAGGATTTTTTTATTAGAGTAAATTACATAAAAATCGTCCTTGTGGACTGTATAGCAACACAACACCACACCAACATCAACACCCTCATCACCAACTCTCTCTCTCTCTCTTTAAAACACAACCATCGCCGCCCCCTAATTCCCCCAATAGCACCACCACCGCCACCCTCACACCAAAACTAACACCATCATCTTAACCATCTTCTTCCGATCTATCTATTGGTACAAACCACGCGCGATTTGGACCACCCTAACACCTCATACGAATCAACATCACCACGTTATCACCACCTTTACCATCTTTTCTTTTGGGTTTTTGAAGAAATCGAGTTTTGGGTCTTGTGAATCGAAGGTGAGACGAGTGAAACTCGTATTTTCTGATGAAATTCGTGACCAAGGGTCACGAATCTTATTATTTCTTTTGGGTAATGGTTAAAAACGTTGAGATTCAAGTGGGTTTTGAATGAAATGTGATCTAAATCGAGTTTGGTATCCGGGTGTGATGTTTTTCTTTTGGGTCGAGGTGAACCGAGAGCTCCATGCTCTCGGCTTGTGTCTTTCTTGGACACTTGTGGAGTTTTTGATTTTTTTGACCTCGAGTATGGTTGATGTCGAGGGTTTTGGTGATGAGATTTTTGGTTATGGTTGATTTTTGGCCAAGGTTTACTTGATGTTGTGGTTATTTGATTGATACCACGACCCTTGGGGGTCGGTTTGGAGTTGTGTCGAGCTCGGGAGAGCTAGCCGAGACCATGATGGTCTCGGGTATGACTTTATTTGGTTCATGTTTGAGCCGTGACTCCAAGGGAGTCCTTGGACTAGTGGTTTGACTTGGTAGTCGACCCGGATAACATGCATTACTTGGTGGTCTTAATTGGTTTCCTTATATTTTTCTTGTTGTTATTGTTGTTGTTGTGGTGATATCTTATTTTTTTTGCCTGTGGTATTGGGTATTATTGTCGTTACTTTGGAGCCGAGTTATTATGGACTTATGGTATATTGGAGATGTGTTGACGAAAGAGTATTGGGGACCGATTGTGAGACGGTCATTAGATGACGGAGATAGGTTAGTTGGGTGCCGTAGTCGGACCCTCATGTTGTAGCACGTGGATATAGGATTGATTTGGACGGAGTTGATTTATTTATTTTGACTTGATTATTATGTTGGACTTGGACTATGAGCCGAGAGTGATGACTCGGACAAATGACCAAATTCTATGACTCGATAAATATTTAAAAGGCAAACGTTAAAAATAATACTCGTAATAATATTATTGATAATATAATCGTTTATATACGTATATAGACGTGATAAACGTATGTATATATATATATATATATATATATATATATATATATATATATATATATATATATATATATATATATATATATATATATATATATATATGCGTATATTAATAATAAAACAATCACGAGTAAATGTTATAATAATATAACGATAATTATTATACTATGCAAATAGTGCAATAAATGTTGGAATATTGTTATAAATAAATAACTCAAAATAATGTCGAGAACTAAAAAGTCGGGTGAGTAATAAATAAAAACATAACGATTTTTATAAATTTAGAAAACTTATCGAGTTATACGAGTTGTGGTTATTTAAAGTCCAAGTTATACGGATATATGACGATTAATATAAACATTTTCTATAGCAAGTGACTTATTTAATCGACGGATTAGATCGAGTTATTTGACGATATAAAATGAGTATATTAATGGTCATTGTATCTCACGACGCCCATAGGCTGTGGTATATGTTTTAGGATAATAAATTACTATGTATCTCGTGGAATTTGGCCGATTTGACGATATATATAGGGAATTTATTGGACTACGATATATACCAAATAGAATTCTTTGTGCTATGTGCTTTGGGTTGGGTATAATTTTGGAACGATACATTACGTAACTAAATATGGGAGATTACGAAATCGACGGATTTGATAAGCTTCGATGATTTATTTAAATAATATATTGGGCTAATATTAGACCTATAGACGGTTTATCATTTCGTTCGTTGTGGCTTTTTGGTTTGAGTTGTGTCGACCCTTCACCCCTATGGATACCAAACGTCGAATTTCAAATTAATATGAAGATAATTCATGAAATGGATATTTTTGGAAAGTAAATGGAATACGTTCGGGAATGGGAATGCTTGATTTTGAGGAAATGATTTCTGAACGAGTTTGATATTGTTAGAAAGTGCCGAGTCTGTAGTTGCCGTTACTTGAGTTGCTTGAGTTGCTTACGTCTTTCTTCTATCAATTTCTTTTGAGGATTTTCTGGACTTGAGGTGAGTCATAGCCCCACTTTTACTCTTGAACTTTGTTTTCAATACTTGGGGTGAGAAGCGTGCAAATGTTTTATGTGGACTATTATCGCTTTATTTATTTTAAAACTTGCTATGCTTATAGAACTAGGTAGGATTAAGCGAGGCCTAGTCCCAAACTAGGTAAGCTATTGATTTGGTTGTTGAGCGAGGCCTAGTCCCGAACTAGGTAAGCTATTGGATTGATTATAGAGCGAGGCCTAGACTTGAGCTAGGTAAGCTATTGATTTGAGCTATAGCGTGCACCTATAGGGTTTGATTTGATTTGGTTGGATTATATTGGATGGATTATTTTGGTTGGATGATTGAGGCCTAGTCTAGCTAGCAAGCGTTTTGCGTACATGTCCACTATATTGAATCATGAATTTAAACCTATGATCTCACCAGCGAAAGCTGACTTTTAGCACGTTTTCTCAGGTAATTAAGTGATGCTCTATGGATGCTTGGGATTGGAGGCTTGGCAATGGCACCAGTTATGGATCTATTTTTCTAAAACTCTGATAACTATTGTGGACCTATGTTTATATCTTTTGGGCCTTACTTTGGATAATTATTGGGATAAATGTAAACTTTAAAACCCGTTTTGGTTGTGTTTTTCTTATGTTTACTTTATCTCGTTCTTTCATGACTTTGAATGGATACCAATCCCCGTAGCACCCCGAAAGCTTGTTGAGTCTTCCGCTGTATCAAATTTTGGGGGTGTTACAGATTGGTATCAGAGCCAGGTTTATAGAGAACTAGGTAAATAGACACCTAAACTATAACCAATTTTTATAGAAAACGATCCTCGACTATTGCTCGCCAGCCCGCCAAGCCGAAGCATTATTATTATTGAGGTATATTAAGATGATTATTAGATTTGGGATTCTTGAGATGACTTGAGGATTTGAGGTTTATTGATTTGGTGATATGATGGCGTTTTGAGGAATTATATGCGTTTTGAGGGATTATATGGCTTAATTGTTTATGAATGATTTTAGTAATGCGGTATTTTAAATCTTTCTTGATATATATGATTTGAAATTATATGATGATTTTGATATGGTATTTTTGAGTTCGCGGTTTAGTTGTTTTGAAACACTTACACCTACCCTACGCCATTGTCATAAATTATAGCCTCCTTTGCACGTGTTGTTATTAAGAATTGTTATTGCTAGTACGCGTCGCCCCTCGTAGATTACTATGGCCCCTGATGACCCATACGTGTTGGTCATGCGTTCGGCCACTACTTTATCGTCTCATTGTCGCCCTAAGTCACCGATTTTATCGCCTCGTGGTTCACCTGCTCAGAGATGACGATTGATGGAGTACCCCTCCAACAAGGAGTATGAGGAGGAGTACGAGGGTGAGCAGAATGATAACCCTCAAGATAAGGAAGAGAATGATGATCCTCAGGAGGAGGAGATGCCTGATGATGATGGGTCGCTAGCACATTCAGCTCATTCTGCGAAGCCCGATTCCCCGATACATCCGTTAGAGCCGGTTTCACCTGATCATCCGTTTTTGTTTGATTCACGACCTGGTAGTCCTGTGGCGTCGGATGCACCTTCTGAGGTTTCTGCTGAGCATGCAGAGTTAGGTGAGACTGGTAGGATGTGGGCTCAGATTACTGCACAGGGCGAGAGGATCTCGCGGATGTCTGACCGACTTGAGATGATTATTGCTGAGTTTATTGATGAGTTTGTTGCTGAGTTGAGAGTTGATTTGACTACTGCCATGGGCAGGACGACAACGATTAGGAGAGGTATGATGGTGATACATGAGCAGATAGAGAGTCTGCAGAGAGGTTTCCTCACGGCTCGCGAGGGAGATCAAAAGCTGTGGCAGAGGAACACAGAGTTAGAGAAGGAGGTTGCGGACCTCAAGAGGGACAGAGATACACATAGTATTGAGCTGGGATCGTTATTGAGGAGTCTACGCCAGCATCATGGCTAGATCGATTTGGATTTGTGTTGTTGTTATGTTGCTGCCTAATCCAGGGAGTACTTGGTTAGGAGAGCTGGTTATTCTATCCCTTAAGTCGTGTTATTCGGAATTGTATGTTCGTCTTGTATGGAACGATTAGTGTTTATTATATCTTTTGGAATTTTGGAACGAAGTTTCGATCGCTACTTGTATGGACGATGGTGATTTCGTGTAATATTCTACGGTTTTTGGAGTACATAGAGAATTGTGTTCCTATTTACGTGGTTGATATTGTGTTGGTATTATATTAATGGCTGTATGACGAAACCCTGTCAGAGCTACCCGAACTGGTACGACAGCGACTACCCCTGGTTGCCAAGGACGCCGTCCTACTCGAAATATTGAAACCCCTACTCCTGATAACCTGGACACCACCAATCGCAACAACATGAATCAAAATGTTGACGTCCAGGGAGACAATGATCATGTTCCACCTAAGGCACCTACTGTGGATCAAGCAATGATCAACCAACTTGTGGAGTAACGAGTTGCTGAGTTACTAGCTGAGTCAAATCATTCCAACAATTCTGCTGGAACATTTCCACCTGTTCGTGCTAATGGATGTAACTACAAGGAGTTTCGAATTTGTGGACCTATTAAGTTTGGTGGGACCGAAGGAGTGGTCTACTTGGTCAGGTGGATAGAGAAGACTGAGTCAGTGTTTAATGTCAGCAACTGTGCGGAGAATGCGAAGGTAAAGTTTGCTTCTTTTACTTTCAAGGATGAAGCTTTAACTTGGTGGAACAATTACCGTAATTCGGTTGGGAGTGATGTGGCTTATGCTATGAATTGGGAGCAATTTAAGTCTTTGCTGATTCAGACTTACTGCCCAAGGAATGAGATTAAGAAGCTGGAGATTGAGTTCTGGAATCATAAGGTGAAAGGTACCGATATGGCAACTTACAAACGCCGTTATCGAGAGTTAGCCTTACTTTGCCCCGATATGGTTAGGACTGAGACACAAAGGATTGAGAGGTATACCGATGGATTGCCGGTAGCTCCAAGGAACGATGTGATTTCTGCTAAGCCTGCAAACATTCATGAGGCTATCACGATCGCTCAACAATTGATGGACTTGTTGGTATTGGAAGAAGCTGAGAAAGACAAGAATGGAAAGAGGAAGAGGGATAATCATTCTAAGGGTAATGATCATCGAAACAAGCGACAAACAACTACTAAAGCTTATGCTATGGGAGATGGAGACAAGAAGAACTACAATGGAGATGCACCCAAGTGTAACCGATGTTATAAGAATCATTCTGGACGATGTACTGTGATGTGCAAGAATTGCTCTAAGATGGGACATATAGCTAAGGATTGTAGAGCTTGACCACTTGCTATGGTTCAAGCTACTCCTGAAACTATGAGTAAGGAAAATGTTACTTGTTATGAATGTGGAAAGAAGGGACATTATAGGAATGAGTGTAGGGAATCGTGGAACCGAGGAAATAAAGGATCGGGTGGTAATGGGTACAATAATTGAAACCGTGGAGCTGGAGGAAACCGTGGACGACAAGATAATGGGGACCAACATGTGGAAGCTGGAGCTGCTCATGGAAGAGTGTATGCACTTGGGAATGAGAGAGGAGAAGATCCGAACGTCGTTACTGGTACGTTCCTTCTCAATAATCGTTATGCTTCCATACTATTTGATACTGGTGCCGATAAGAGTTTTGTGTCCACTAAGTTTGCACCCTTACTAGAGAAACCCTCGATGGCCTTAGGAATTGGTTATGATGTAGAGTTAGCTAATGGGAACATAGAGAGGATTAGGACTATCATTCGCGGTTGCACGTTAAACTTTCTGAATCTTCTTTTCAACATAGATCTTCTACCCGTCACGTTAGGAAGTTTTGATGTCATTATTGGTATGGATTGGTTGTCGAAGTATCGTGCTCATATACTTTGCAATGAGAAGATCGTGCGTGTGCCTTACGGCAAGGAGATTCTGAACATACCAGGAGATAGAAAGGATTTGAGAGGCCCATCTAGATTAGCGGTCGTATCTTGCACTAAATTGCCGAAGCTAATGGAAAAAGGATGTTGCATTTTCTTAGCTCAAATTTCTGAGAAAGGAGGGAAGGAGAAGAAGGAAAGGTGCATTGGAGATGTGCCTATAGTTCATGATTTTTCGGATGTGTTTCCTGATGAATTGTCGGGAATTCCGCCTACTAGACAAGTAGAGTTTCAGATTGAGTTGATACCTGGTGCCGCACCCATGGTACGAGCGCCTTATCGTCTTGCACCTACTGAATTGGAAGAGTTTTTGAAGCAACTAGCGGAGTTAGCCGAAAAGGGATTTATAAGACCAAGTTCTTCACCTTGGGGAGCCCCGGTCTTATTTGTGAAGAAGAAGGATGGATCGTTTCGCATGTGTATTGATTATCGAGAGTTGGACAAGTTAACGGTGAAGAATAGATACCCGTTACCGAGGATCGACGATTTGTTCGATCAAATTCAAGGATCGAGTGTGTATTCGAAGATCGATTTGAGATCGGGATATCATCAGCTTCGAGTTTGCGAGGAAGATATTCCGAAACGGCTTTCAGAACCCGTTACGGGCATTACGAGTTTCAGGTGATGCCGTTTGGGTTGACAAACGCACCGGCGGTATTCATGGACCTCATGAATCGGGTGTGTAAGCCTTACTTAGATAAGTTTGTGATTGTGTTCATCGATGACATTCTAATTTATTCGAAGAGTGAGAAAGAGCATGAGGAGCATCTGAGGCTTATCTTAGAATTGCTCAGGAAGGAGAAACTGTATGCCAAGTTTTCTAAATGCGAATTTTGGATTCCGACGGTACAATTTCTAGGTCATGTAATTGATAGACAAGGAGTTCATGTAGATCCTGCTAAGATTGAAGCGATTAAAGATTGGGCTGCACCTATGACCCCAACAGAAGTTCATCAATTTTTGGGATTAGCCGGTTATTACCGAAGATTCATTGAGGGATTTTCGAAGATAGCAAAACCGTTGACGAAATTGACACAAAAGAGTGTTAAGTACGAATGGGGAGATAAGGAAGAGGAAGCATTTCAGTTACTTAAGGAGATGTTGTGTAGTGCTCCTATCTTAGCGTTACCTGAAGGTAACGAGGACTTTGTCATCTATTGTGACGCTTCCCATAAAGGGTTAGGAGTTATGTTGATGCAACGAGAGAAAGTGATAGCTTATGCTTCCCGACAGCTCAAGAAGCACGAGAAGAACTACACCACCCGTGATTTGGAGTTAGGTGCTGTGGTTTTTGCCTTGAGGATATGGAGGCATTACTTGTATGGAACCAAGTGTGTAGTGTTTACTGACCACAAAAGTCTGCAACACATCTTGAATCAAAAAGAGCTTAACATGAGACAGCGACGTTGGATTGAGTTGCTAAGCGATTATGATTGTGAAATTCGCTACCATCCTGGTAAAGCAAACGTTGTTGCTGATGCTCTTAGTTGCAAGGAGAGAATTCCACCGTTACGAGTTATGTCATTAGGAATGACTATCGTATCGCCATTACCGTCTCAAATATTAGAAGCTCAAATGGAAGCGTTGAAAGCAGAAAATCGATTTGCTGAGAATATATTTGGGATGGCAGAAAATGAGAAGGGATTTGTTAAGCGTTCTGATGGAGTATTATGTTTTGGAGAACGAAGTTGGGTGCCATTGTATGGAGGAATTCGAGAGTTGATTATGAATGAGTCGCATAAGTCAAGATACTCTATTCATCCTGGGTCTGACAAGATGTACCAGGATTTGAAAAAGTTATATTGGTGGCCAAATATGAAGGCAGATATAGCATTATACGTTGGTAAGTGTTTGACTTGCTCTAAGGTTAAGGCCGAACATCAAAGACCGTCAGGATTATTGACGCAGCCAGAACTCCCGGTTTGGAAATGGGAGCGGATTACGATGGACTTTATTACCAAATTACCAAAGACAGCTAGCGGTTGTGACTCTATATGGGTAATTGTGGATCGTTTGACTAAGTCTGCTCATTTCCTGGCGATTAGTGAAGATGATAGTGTTGATAAACTTGCGAGGTTGTATGTGAAGGAGATTGTTTCCCGTCATGGAGTTCCGATATCGATTATTTCTGACCGCGACAGCCGCTTTATGTCAGCATTGTGGCGATCACTTCAAACCGCTTTGGGGACGAGACTTGATATGAGTACTGCATATCACCCTCAAACCGATGGTCAAAGTGAGAGAACTATTCAGACTTTGGAGGATATGCTTCGTGTATGCATAATAGACTTTGGTAAAGGCTGGGAGAAATATCTACACCTTGCGGAGTTCTCCTACAACAATAGCTACCACACAAGTCTTAAAGCTGCACCGTTTGAAGCTTTATATGGTCGTAAATGTCGTTCACCTATTGGTTGGGCAGAAGTTGGAGATAGCCAACTCACAGGCCCTGAACTTATTTTGGAAACTACTGAGAAAGTAACGCATATTCGAGATCGATTGCAAGCAGCTAGAGATAGGCAGAAAAGTTACGCCGATCAGAGGCGTAAACCCCTAGAATTCCAGGTTGGAGACAAAGTGATGCTGAAAGTCTCGCCTTGGAAGGGTGTGATACGTTTTGGGAAACGTGGGAAACTAAATCCCCGCTACATTGGACCATTTCTTATTTTGAAAAGAATTGGGCCCGTAGCTTATCGATTGGAATTACCACCGGAATTGAGTAAAGTTCATGATGTGTTTCATGTTAGCAATTTGAAGAAGTGTCTTTCGGAGGAAACGCCAGTTATACCAATTAAGGATATTCGGGTGGATGAAAGTTAGAATTTTGTGGAAGAGCCGATTGAGATTTTGTATAGAGAGATTAAACGACTTAAGAGAAGTCGTATCCCACTCATCAAAGTTCGTTGGAATTCGCGGCATAGACCGGAATTTACGCGGGAACGTGAGGATGAGTTTCGAAAGAGATACCTGAGGCTTTTTACTTCGTAAATGGTTTGTTCCGAGAGAAACCCGGGACGGGTTCCTTCTGAGGCTGGGAGGATGTGACAACTGGCAAATTAGGGAGCCGTTTTTAAAACCCGCATTACTTTAAAAAGTATAATTCTGGAAAATTTGAAAAGTTTATTGTGACGACATGTTTTATGAACGTTGGAATGTGATTTTTAATCGTACGTTATTTATGGGATTCGATTATTTATTTATGATTTGGTTTGGTTCATTCGTGATGATTTATTCTGAGATCGTTATTTTGGCACTACATTGACTCCGGCACTAGGTTAACCTAACAATTTTAATTATTTTAAAATTCGGTTCGGATATAATTTTTTTTTTGGAACGAGTTCGGTTTGAGAAAGTTGATTGGTTATTTAAGGTTTCGGGTTTGGTCCGTGTATTTACACCGGGCTACTTAACCCACTACACACCTCACTATTATTATTATTATTATTATTATTATTATTATTATTATTATTATTATTATTATTATTATTATTATTAAAAAGGATTTTTTTTATTAGAGTAAATTACATAAAAATCGTCCTTGTGGACTGCATAGCAACACAACACCACACCACACCAACATCAACACCCTCATCACCAACTCTCTCTCTCTCTCTCTCTCTCTCTCTCTCTCTTTCAAACACAACCATAGCCGCCCCCTAATTCCCCCAATAGCACCGCCACCGCCACCCTCACACCAAAACTAACACCATCATCTTAACCATCTTCTTCCGATCTATCTATTGGTACAAACCACGCGCGATTTGGACCACCCTAACACCTCATACGAATCAACATCACCACGTTATCACCACCTTTACCATATTTTCTTTTGGGTTTTTGAAGAAATCGAGTTTTGGGTCTTGTGAATCGAAGGTGAGACGAGTGAAACTCGTATTTTCTGATGAAATTCGTGACCTAGGGTCACGAATCTTATTATTTCTTTTGGGTAATGGTTAAAAACGTTGAGATTCAAGTGGGTTTTGAATGAAATGTGATCTAAATCGAGTTTGGTATCCGGGTGTGATGTTTTTCTTTTGGGTCGAGGTGAACCGAGAGCTCCATGCTCTCGGCTTGTGTCTTTCTTGGACACTTGTGGAGTTTTTGATTTTTTTGATCTCGAGTATGGTTGATGTCGAGGGTTTTGGTTATGAGATTTTTGGTTATGGTTGATTTTTGGCCAAGGTTTACTTGATGTTGTGGTTATTTGATTGATACCACGACCCTTGGGGGTCGGTTTGGAGTTGTGTCGAGCTCGGGAGAGCTAGCCGAGACCATGATGGTCTCGGGTATGACTTTATTTGGTTCATGTTTGAGCCGTGACTCCAAGGGAGTCCTTGGACTAGTGGTTTGACTTGGTCGTCGACCCGGATAACATGCATTACTTGGTGGTCTTAATTGGTTTCCTTATATTTTTCTTGTTGTTATTGTTGTTGTTGTGGTGATATCTTATTTTTTTTGCTTGTGGTATTGGGAATTATTGTCGTTACTTTGGAGCCGAGTTATTATGGACTTATGGTATATTGGAGATGTGTTGACGAAAGAGTATTGGGGACCGATTGTGAGACGGTCATTAGATGACGGAGATAGGTTAGTTGGGTGCCGTAGTCGGACCATCATGTTGTAGCACGTGGATATGGGATTGATTTGGACGGAGTTGATTTATTTATTTTGACTTGATTATTATGTTGGACTTGGACTATGAGCCGAGAGTGATGACTCGGACATGTGACCAAATTCTATGACTCGATAAATATTTAAAAGTCAAACGTTAAAAATAATACTCGTAATAATATTATTGATAATATAATCGTTTATATACGTATATATACGTGATAAACGTATGTGTATATATATATATATATATATATATATATATATATATATATATATATATATATATATATATATATATATATATATATATATATATATATATATATATATATATATATATATATATATATATATATATACGTATATTAATAATAAAACAATCACAAGTAAACATTATAATAATATAACGATAATTATTATACTATGCAAATAGTGCAATAAATATCGGAATATTGTTATAAATAAATAACTCGAAATAATGTCGAGAACTAATAAGTCGGGTGAGTAATAAATAAAAACTTAACGATTTTTATAAATTTAGAAAACTTATCGAGTTATACGAGTTGTGGTTATTAAAGTCCAAGTGGGCTTTATATTGTGACTTTTGTGTTGTCACAGATATATGACGATTACTATAAACATTTTCTATAGCAAGTGACTTATTTAATCGACGGATTAGATCGAGTTATTTGACGATATAAAATGAGTATATTAATGGGAATTGTATCTCACGACGCCCATAGGCTGTGGTATATGTTTTAGGTTAATAAATTACTATGTATCTCGTGGAATTTGACCGATTTGACGATATATATAGGGAATTTATTGGACTACGATATATACCAAAAAGAATTCTTTGTGCTATGTGCTTTAGGTTGGGTATAATTTTGGAACGATACATTACGTAAATAAATATGGGAGATTACCAAATTGACGGATTTGATAAGCTTCGATGATTTATTTAAATAATATATTGGGCTAATATTAGACCTATAGATGGTTTATCATTTCGTTCGTTGTGGCTTTTTGGTTTGAGTTGTGTCAACCCTTCACCCATATGGATATCAAACGTCGAATTTCAAATTAATATGAAGATAATTCGTGAAATGGATATTTTTGGAAAGTAAATAGAATACGTTCGGGAATGAGAATGTTTGATTTTGAGGAAATGATTTCTGAACGAGTTTGATATTGTTAGAAAGTGCCGAGTCTGTAGTTGCCGTTACATGAGTTGCTTGAGTTGCTTACGTCTTTCTTCTATCAATTTCTTTTGAGGATTTTCTGGACTTGAGGTGAGTCATAGCCCCACTTTTACTCTTGAACTTTGTTTTCAATACTTGGGGTGAGAAACGTGCAAATGTTTTATGTGGACTATTATCGCTTTATTTTTTTTAAAACTTGCTTTGCTTATAGAACTAGGTAGGATTAAGCGAGGCCTAGTCCCGAACTAGGTAAGCTATTGATTTGGTTGTTGAGCGAGGCCTAGTCCCGAACTAGGTAAGCTATTGGATTGATTATAGAGCGAGACCTAGACTTGAGCTAGGTAAGCTATTGATTTGATTGATTTGAGCTATAACGTGCACCTATAGGGTTTGATTTGATTTGGTTGGATTATATTGGTTGGATTATATTGGATGGATTATTTTGGTTGGATGATTGAGGCCTAGTCTAGCTAGCAAGCGTTTTGCGTACATGTCACTATATTGAATCATGAACTTAAACCTATGATCTCACCAGCGAAAGCTGACTTTTAGCACGTTTTCTCAGGTAATTAAGTGATGCTCTATGGATGCTTGGGATTGGAGGCTTGGCAATGGCACTGGTTATGGATCTATTTTTCTAAAACTCTGATAACTATTGTGGACCTATCTTTATTTCTTTTGGGCCTTACCTTGGATAATTATTGGGGTAAATGTAAACTTTAAAACCCGTTTTGGTTGTATTTTTCTTATGTTTACTTTATCTCGTTCTTTCATGACTTTGAATGGATACCAATCCCCGTAGCACCCCGAAAGCTTGTTGAGTCTTCCACTGTATCAAATTTTGGGGGTGTTACAGAAGTGGCAAGTACCGGAGGATTGATCGTTCTACATAGGGAATAGTGTTCTTTAGGATTGAAAACTACTCAAACTAGGTCTAAGGGTGAGGGATGATTATTTTTGTATTTTTATATTTTATGGAAAGCAAGTAAAATCTCGGTTTTGAAGGAGTGGGCGGAATTAGTTGCTATTCAACTAACCCAAATAACTACTATGACAAATAAAATAAAATAACAATAAAATAAATTACGAGAAAACTTATATGGAGAAAAACGTGTTTACTTAGACTTCACTATTCCCTAGCTATCTTTTATTGATTGATTAGTTTGTTACAATTGCGTGGATGACGGGTTGCATTCTTTGAAACCATTCGTGGGGGCGTGTACGTCCTTCCTCAACTCTATAAGATCTTATCTTTTCCTATGATGACCTAATTAATAGTCACTTATGCATTAAACACAACTAATTAATCATAGTACACATCCTATTCATGTTTCTTAAGACGTTCAAGCAAGTTACCGAATAGGAGATTAGCCAGTTTTCTTAAGCCTAACAAAGATATAATTCACCCAACAACAATTAATAACAAACAATCAACCAACAATCAATAGCTGGGTTTCATTACATCTAAGCAAACACAAATAAACCTAGCCTAGCATGTTAATGTAAACACAAGTGTTAATACAAATATCGCCTAAAAACGTTATTTATATTTTACGATCTTTGCTAAGTTTTGTTAATGACAAAATATGAACTTTAGCTAGGAGTAAATCTTCACTTTAAGTGTTTAAGTCTTGTTAAACCAAGGTTTACATTTCCTTTTAAACAAAACAT
The DNA here is from genome assembly GCA_030686995.1 of Artemisia argyi. NCBI lineage: Eukaryota > Viridiplantae > Streptophyta > Magnoliopsida > Asterales > Asteraceae > Artemisia > Artemisia argyi. Next base: position 11,860,759 of record CM060702.1, on the reverse strand, counting down.
TGTTTTTATTTCTTAAATTAGAAAGTGTCTTGTCACATCACATTTATTTCTTAAAATAGTAATGTCACATCACATTTAGGGCAAGCTTTGTCAATATACATTTATGGTAAGAAAGAGTGTTTGACTAACCATATGTTTACTTGCGAGTCTTGTGTTTGACTAGGTGTAATGAGATGTGACCTTGTTTGGTTTGGAAAATTTATTGCAAAACCAACTGCAGCCCTGACGGAACCCTGGGGGTACACGGGCGGAACCCATCTGAGGGTTCCGCTTGATCCGCCAGACTTGCAGAATAGTTTGTTATAAATACCAAACCACTTGTTAGTTTTGGATGATGACTTAAGGACATATTTTCATATACTCTCTCAAACTAACTCAGTAACATTTGATTTATGTGATTCTCTTATGTAGCAAGGGACTTCACAATATCATTCAAGAAGTTACAAGCTTCAACTCTAAAGTTACAAGTCTTGTTAGCTTGGTCATGTATAAGCTTGGGTAGTTTATACTTCATTTGTGTCATGTATGTAGAAGTGATTGGTTAGTATTTTAGGCCTCAAAATACGTAGTGTGTCGGGAGTTGTTGTACCCTTGTAAAAGAACTAACGGGAGTGGTTGTACCCTTGGTAAAGAACTCGACATCTAGCTTAGTGTCGGTAAAAGTGTAAGCGACGATGGGAGTGGTTGTACCCGTGTAAAAGAACTCGACATCTAGCTTCGTGTCGGTAAAAGTGTAAGCGACGTTGTAAAGGTTTTCTCCGCTAGTGAAAGGAGCTTGTTGATTAGTGCTTATAACTCTCGAGTTGGAAACTCGGGGCGTGGATGTAGGGCAAGGAAAAAGAGTCCTTGTAGCCGAACCACGATAAATAATCGTGTTGTGGTTTGATCGTTTCTTTCTTTATCTTTGCTTATTACATATTGTCTTTTAGTTAGAATTGCTAATAACATATAAAGCTTTTCAAAGAATTAAACAAGTAAAGTTGTGTTTATATCCTTAAACAAATGTAAAGCTTTTCAAAGAACTAAATAAGCAAAGTTAGGATTATCACATGTAATGATTTTCAAAGAATGAAACAAGTAATGTTAGAATTGTCATTCACATGTAAAGCTTTTCAAAGAATCAAACATGCAAAGTTGTACTTACATCTTTGAACAAACGTAAAGTTTTAAAAGGATATTCAAGCTAAAAAGAATTGAAAAAGCGGTAAAACTATTCAACCCCCCTTCTAGTTTTCCACAATTGGTATCAGAGCTACGTTACTCAAGATATTTAAAATAGAATGTATTTTAAAACTTGGATCGATCCATGGATTTTGAAAATCTCAAAGAAGGGCAACCTATTCAAAACCCACCGCTATTTGAATAAGAAAACTTACTTGAATGGAAAAGTAATTTTGAAAACTATGTGAAATCAATTGATCAAAATCTTTGGCATATTATGTCTTTTGGTGATTTCAAACCAAAGAAAACAAGTTTTGAAAACCAAGATAACTATCTTAAACTTGATAAAAATACTAAAGCTAAAACAATGATTTATAAAGCTTTAGTTCCAAATATGAAAGAATGTATTTTTGTCAAACGGCTAATGATATTTGGAAAAATATGTTAAACTTTCATTAAGAAATATGTCAAGTCAAAGATGATCAATTTGATCTCACATATGAATTAGAAGTCTTAGAAATATTAATAGATAGACATTTAGTTAAGATTAATACATGTACTACTAGTTTAAATGTTTTAAATGAAGGTGTAAGTGAAGATGATTACTCATGTCGAGCTCTTAGTGGACTTGCTTACGATTCATGGAATAACACGGATGAAGATGAAGCCAACCATCCGATCTGTGATTCTCAACTAGATATAACATCAAGCAAGGTACATTTTGAAACCAAACACTTTTGCTTTGACAAATTTATCCTAGAGTTTTCTAAACTAGAAAATGAGTCTAAACGTGTATGCAACATGGACCTAAAAACTATCTTTAACAATGAGTCTTCAAAATCTTTTGAGAATATCTTTGAAAAGGAAATCTTGTTAGAAGATAAAATGTCTAGAATTGAGAGTAATGTTGAAATTGATCTAGAATGTAAATTGTGTCTAGATTATAAACATAAGATTAAAAAGCAAAATGAGAAAGGAAAATTATTAGTTAAATTTGATGAAAGCTCAAAATCTCTTGAAAGATTGTTGAGGAGTCAAAGGTTGTTTAAAGATAAAACCGGATTAGGATTTAACTCAAAAGCACCATCAACTAGTAAAACAAAACAAGTAAAATTTGTTAAACCTAGAAGAGAGATTTAGAGATGATTCAATCTCTAATAGAAACTCATGATAAAAGGATTAAGATTATCATGCTCTATGCTTTTATAAGATTATCTAACCTTCTTGGATACATGAGTAATTGAGTTTCAAAGCGTGTCGTCAAACCAAGATTTTATGCGTGGTGTTTATCCTCTTGATAGCATCACTATGCAATTTAAAAGGTACGCATTACTTCAACTTGACTTTGATTGTCTCTTGTTTCTAGCATTATGTGTTGGAATATGTGTCATTAGTTATACTCTAAAGTGTTTACCTGCTATTAGTAATAGCTAAGATTAGATTTTATGCAACAAGAAATTTCGTCATTAGTACTAGTAGGAGATATAAGGTGTTTTGGTTCTTTAACCGTCAAGAGATAAACACGAGAAACTCTTGAGTGAGTCTCACTCAACTCTTGCTTACAAGTGAGCTAACTAAGAATTTCCTAAGTGTTAAAATGTCTAACACTGTCACAACTCATAAATTCTGGTCATTTCCCGAACTTTCAAAATTTTTACTATTCATCGATCACTATTCATCATTTTACTATTTATCATTTTCGGAGTCAGTTTGTGATTCTGAGAAGCGTTCAAAAATTTTACTATTCATAAAACACTATTCACCCCCGGAGAAAATTTGTCATTCATGCGTGAGTTGCATCATTTCTGTATACGTACGGTTATCTACCTAATAAACGTTATCCTATAAACTATTACTATAAATAATTGATCCGACAATCCCAACTATGGCCCTAACACATTTTTACACTCATCGTAATGATATAAAACTTGTATTATTAATTTACCCGACGTTTTGAACTTATGTGATATACGTATCGTTAAACGTTTATAACTACGACGATTTTCGTAATTTCAATACAACAAATATTTATTCACCCGAGACTTGTGAGAAATGTAATTTTATAATTTTTACGACTTTAAAATATTCCATTTGGTTCAGTTAAAATTGATTTCTAGCTAACCCGGTACCCAAAACTTATAACATAACGCATTATATACATCAAATACATATCAAATACACCAAGAATACAAGATTTCACAAATAACTCACCCATTATACACCTTGGCCGACCCTCCCTAGTGTATGTATACAAATTTATACTTGAACTTGTCCATTTATTTACCATATTGCCCTAAGCCAAAGATATTTCTATTACAAACACAAACTACAAACACTTAACTCATTTTGAGAATCAAAAAGCAAGGTTTTCTTCCTTTCTCTCCTCCCCTAGCCACGACCAACATCAAGAATCAACACAAGATCCATCAAATTTTTCAAGAACAAGTTATTTCCCAGTCCTTTACATAATCCTTCTTAAGGTTTTGAAATAAAAACCTTAAGGTTATTAATCAAACCATCTCCAAACTCTACATATTTCAAGTAAGCTTCAAGTTAATAATTTTCAGCTTCTAATACTTTCATTTCACTAGTTACATGATATATTTTCAAGTTATATTAGCAAAAACATGCATATATGTTATGTTTCATACCACTTATTACTCATTTTTCTTTATAAACTTAGATCTATAATTTTTATTAGCAATCTCATGAGATCCACCATATTTTGTGAAGTTTAGGACTCCATGACACCTTAAGAAGGTGTATAGTAGGTTAAGAATTGTATTGAAGTTGGTTGGAAGGTTTTTGAACAAGTTAGTAACTAGGAAACCAAGTTTTGAACAAGTAAAATACCTACTGTCCCTATTTGTAAAACGTGGGAAATCCAGGAGGTTAGGTGTACTTTTGGGCCAAATATTTAGAAAATACTTTCTAAGACGAAACTATGGCCGAAAGTTTGGATAAAAACGAGTTAATAACGAAGGAGATATGATTTTTCAAAGTTTAACGACGAAAACTATATTTTTCAGAAAATAGCTTGCTGTTGAACAGTTTTCATGGACTGTTTCGAGACATAAAACTTGATCTAGCCGTCCCGACTTATCAAAAAATGTTAATATGCCATCCCACGATTCCGGGGATATAAAGAACGTAGAAAACAAGCTTATAACGAAAAAGATACACGCGTTTAAAATCCGACGAAACATATACACTTTTGACAGCTTTTGTTATAATAAAAATTACTAAGTGTTAAACACTATATTTTTCAAGTAACGACATGGAGAGCCAATTTTCTCATCGATCGAGGCGCGTACGGTCAGAAGTTAAACAAGACGACATCTAGATATTGTTACAAGGTTTTCAAAAACACCGAGCTTGAACACTAACACTTAACGTACTATATTTCACGACTAGTTTTGTGAAGCCGTTCGGACACATTTTCTAAGTTGAGAACAATGTTAAACTACGCAGGAAACTTTATATTTACTCATACAACCCTAAACGATAAACGTTATTTTCAAAAACTACAAGTGGTATTGATAACGTACGTATACGCATGTGTAACATTGTTTCATTTCTTACATTAGAATCATATCATTCATAATAGGTTGCGGTTAAGGAATCGAGCCTATTTCTGATCAGTCACTAGCATTATTATAGCTGTTGCTTCAGGTGAGTCATAGCCCCGCTTTTACTCTTTTACTACTCGTTTTAAACTACTTGGGGGAGATACATGCACAATACTTTCTTTGATACTTGAAACGTTTACACTTTTATACTACGCTAAGTTGTTATTACTTTTAGCAGAACTACTATATGTGCCTTAATGTGTAAATCTTGATTGTGTATTCTTGAGCAACGTATACTTTGGGAAATGGCACCCAGTAACCTTTTATACTTTGGGAAATGGCACCCAGTAATCTTTTATACTTTGGAAAATGACACCCAGTAATCTTTTATACTTTTGGAAATGGCACCCAGTAATCTCTTAACTTTGGGAAATGACACCCAGTAATCTCATAACTTTGGAAAATGGCACCCAGTAGTCTTTAATCTTTGTGCATTGGCATGTACACATATCGTATTCTCATATGTCTTAATCATAATATATATTAGCAGTGGGTTGTGAACACACAGGTTACAAGTCTTGTATGGGTGATGTGTGTCAAATTATAGTATATAATAATTTCCGAAGAAATAATCGTGAAAGTATTTCCCGGGTCGTTCTCCCAACGAAGGTTCGAATGGAATATCGAATAATCGAATTGGGAATCGTGTAGTGTAAGTGAATAGTGAAAAAGTGATTGTGAAATCAAATTATGAAATGAAATAGTGAAATATGCACAAGGTACAAGCTAAGTATGCACAAAAGTCAAAAACGTGAAAACGGAAATGCAAACGTAAATTTAAAACGTATTGTTCAAAATAAAACGCGACTTTTGTACTAAAAATGATCCTACAAATGTAAAATAATTTTCTAAAAATCTTAAACTAATAAAAAGAATTTTAAGAAAAAGAAAAATATTTTTTTGGGTTTTTATTTATTTTCTATGAATTAATATTGATTTTTGGAATTTAAAATGAATTTAAAATCAAGAAAAATAGAAAATTAAAGTGGAAAAATGAAAATTTAATTCTGAAAATTCTAAAATATTATAAAAGAATTTCTAAAAATTAATTTTGTATTTTTCACAGCTTTTTATGAATTTTTATGGATTTTTGTTATTTAAAAACTATTTAAAAATTGAATAAAATCAAAAAGAAATAAAGAAAAATAGTAAAAATGCTTGGAAAAATCTAGAAAAATTCCAGAAATTCTAAAATATTAAAAAGAACTTAGATAAAAATTTTGAAGTGAAAATGAATAATAAAACTGCTTATTTAGGTAAACTGCTTATTCACAAGTGCTTATTAATAAGCACTTATGAACAAAATGTTATGAAACTGAAAACACAATCTTAAAATGATGCAATATGCTCAGTTAAACAAGATGTTACAAAAGATAATACACCAAACCACAGAAACTCAGTAATATAGCAATAAGCTCAAAATATAAGCTCATATAATAAGCAGTAAAGCAGCAGACAGATCCAGAAGCCAAACAGTTATCCAAAATACTTAGAAACAATCAATATAACACAGTTATAAACTCAGTTCACAAAAGCAGCCCTACAAATCTCAAACAGAAAACTTCCTCAACTCAGCTTATTTGTAGGTTCAAAAAGCACTTTTAATCAGTTCTAAATGGAAAACTTATGGGGGCAAATACTTGACTGAACAACTGAGATACCAATTAACCAATAAGCTCTATCCTAAACATCCAATATCCACTTAAATTTGACCCTAGATCAGCAATCAAAAGAGTGCAGGAATCTGATTCAAATGAACAATTGGCTAATTATGAATCTAAATCAATTTTTACTTTCTATATTATACCTACTGTTTTTATGTTCTACCAAACTTAAATGCACCTACTGTAATGAACTTAGACTAAAATTACCCAAACTAATCAACTAGGATGCAGAATTAAGCTTAATCTAAACACTATTAGTTGTGACAGTTAACACTAAAAAGAGGAAACAGCTAATGATTTACCAGAAATCTCTTCCAAATCAACCTCCAAACACTATATGAACATCAATTAAGTAATATAAAGTACTAGTTCCAACAGATATGACAGATCCTAGTTCTATTCTAATTCAGAAACTCAAACCAGCTATATTCACTCTTATGCAATAACCATAACCAATCACCTATACTAACTACCAATTTAGACCTTCAATTACAATGAAACTCAAACTTATAACCAACTCAGTTAACAAATCACTATATAAAGCACAATTCACAACCAAATGCAACAAATACTAACAGAAACGCATAGTGACAGATCTAAACAAATTCATACAAAATCTACAAACCGTTCAAGTAGAAGTCTAACAAATTCAGAAATAATCACTACTACAACTTCTGAATCAATGAAACAGTACCATATCATATACCACTAAAATCAAACAGATATGCTAAAATAAGGGTAAAAATCAAAGAGTTACCAACCAAATTCACCCTCAGCTGGAACAGAGGGGGCTCACTAAAATCTAAAAACTAATAGTATGAATTTAAAACTAACAAACTGAAATAAAGGAAATGTGAATTTTATTAAAACTAAAATTATTACAATATAACAAAATTGAAACTACAAACTAGTAGAGTAACATTACATTAAAACTAATTACACTCAACATGAAATCTATAGCCCTATAAATAGCTGAGAGAGTGAGGTGCTGGTAGCCATGGATACCTTCTGAGAAAAGTCTAGAATGAGCATCAGAAATCGAATATACCTTTTGATCCATTCTTATCCCGAATTGTGTTAGTTTGCTCAATCCTCAGCCCTTCATCATGATGAGTGATGTGTAACTTTAATCCTAAGCCCTCCATTCATACACGCTGGCAATCCGTGGTTGCTCATTCTCTGTCCTTGTCAAAGTGTGTAGCAAGAGAATCCAATGAGTATATAGACGTGGTGCATCCAATAAAACTTTGCCAAGTGTCCTCGTGGTCTGACAAAGCATGAATATTCTCTCTGACACGTTTCTGTCACGTGGGTTTAGGTTCTAGAAGGGTTAATTGTGGTTAATTGATGTGGAGGTGGGTTAATTTTGATTGGCAGTAATTAGGGTTCATGTGAAGGGGATGTACGGGTGATAATTTGGGGGGCGGTAAAATTGATTTGGTGTTTTTATTAGTTGGGGCTTCGTTTGACCGGGTTTTGTAAGAGTTTGACCAGGGTGTGAGTGGGGTGGATCGGGTAAATGGTGTGGGCTATGGTAATAATTTGTTGGACTTGGCTGTTGTTATTTATTGGACTAGTTGCTTGAGTAATTCAGGTTTTGTAATAATACAAATCAAGGACCAATTTTGTATTAGTTGAAACTTTTAAGGACCTTTTCTGCCAATTCAGTAAACTTGATCCAAGGGCTTATCATGTAAATCTTTGATACTTAAAGGACTTGACTTGACTTTTGAGCTAAAAAATAATCCAAACTTTTCTCGACCTCGGCTTTTGATCTCTTTTCCATTTCATGTGCTCGTATTTGTCCGTTTTCCATGATTTTTGTCCATTTCTTCATATCCGTACCTGCATATTCAAAAACATAAAAACAACGTATTTTTGGCATATTGGCTCGGTTTTTGGTCTTTTAGGTCCGGTTTTGGTCGAATAAAAGGTGTGTAAATTAATACACACCAAAATCCCCGAGACTAAGGTATTGCGTGTCCTCACGCAATGTGATCAATTCACGCTTTTGGGATAAATAATTTCACAACTCTTCCTACTAACTTTGAAAAGTAGCAAGGAAGTTCGAAAGAAATTATAAAATCATTTATTCCCGCAAACACTCCGTTTTTCAAAATTTATTCTTTTATTCCTTTATTCCACTTCACTTTCTATTTTTTTATTTTTCATTCTTCATACTTGTGACGGTTTGTTGAACTTTCATTATTTTGCAATAATTATTAGGGTCAACGAGTAGAAACACTTTTCATAGAAAAGTGACCGTACGGATAAAAATCGTCATCCTTGATTTTTCACAAGTCCCCAAACTAAGCGTACAAACGAGATCACAGCATATCTACAAATTAGATGCTAACACTACTCATAAAAGTTACTCATGGAAACTCCTTACTCCCATGTCCTAGGTTTTGTATCTCAATATTTTATTTTGTTGAGAAATGAATTTCTTCATATTTTCTCGTTTCTCTAATTTTTAGTCCGATAGTGATACCTAAGTTAAAACGATAAGTAGTTATTCATTTTCTCTTAAGAACCACTGTAATAGAAATTCGGTCCACATCAAGGAATTTTTGGTACATACAATATCATAGATAAAGTTGCGGAGTACTACACGTGCACCTCATGTGTCCAATTCAGAATTACACACATGCACCTCACGCGCCAAGCCGCCAACAACTTATTTTACATTCAAACTTTTATTCAACATAACTTTAAACTTTCATTTTTCATTTTTCACTTTTCTCACTTTTCTCATATTTTTCATACTTTTCACTTTTTTTCTTTCTTGACTTTTTTTTTCTCATAACATCAATGGAAGCTTATCGGGTAGCTCCAAAACCACATAGATAATTGAATTTCGACTTTTGATTTTTCACTTTTTGCTCTTATTTTTGATCTTCCTTGATATGTACCCAACTTTTAAAGCAAAAATTCTCTTAAGAAAACAAAGAACTAAATATTATCCAAACCGAAATACCACTAATTAACCTAGAACATGTATTATACATGGGTGACGTATCTGATGGGAGTAAAAAGCCACAAGTACCTCTCATGAGCTCTAAAGAGAACCACTACTCCATGTTTAGCATCTAATTTCTAAATAAACTCTATCATTTCTCGCTCTTTGCAATTTAAGATTCCAAATAATGAAACCCGCGAATACTTAGCCGATAATTAGCCACGCATATATAAAGTCAGTTACGGAAACTTGCAAATTCTAGAGAAGAATTCGCGTTTTCTAGCTCCTGATGTAAAAGACTAGCGAAAGCTTTTAAGCTGCGCATGTATAAAGTCAAGTACGGGAACTTGCAGATTCTTAAGAAAGAATTCGCATTTTATAGCTCCTGGTGTACAAAACTAGCACAAGCTTATGTGATCATCATTAGTTAAGGGAACAAGCTAGGGCTCAACACTCTCGGTCAAGTCAAAATATTTATTCCTACTCTCGCCAGCAAGAAAGTCAACAAGGTGTCAAAACACTTATTCAAACTTTATTATATTTTTGCACAACTTTTTCTCATTTTCATTTTTTTCGTGCTTTTTCATGACTTTCCTTTTCATTCATTTTTCTTCAAAATTTTTGAAAATTTCAATTTTTTCAATTTTTTTTTTTCATTTTTGGTGGAAAAACGGAGTTGCAAGAGTACACGACATTGTGAAAAATGCAAGGTTAAAATCGAATCGAAGATTCACCCTCCCCCAGACTAGAATGAAACATTGTCCTCAATGTTTAAAAGGTAAGGGTTCTCCTACATAAATCTAAGGCTGTTTATTAATTATGCCAAAAAATAAATGTTAGTCGATAAGATTAGGATATTCGGATAAGCAACAAATGATGAAACTCGAGCGGAGTAAAGACAAAATCACGAGCACGAGAGTCTTCATTATTCGGGCAAATCCTGGACATTCACAACAACAAGCACAAAACACGAGAAAGTGGAAGAGGTAGCCCTCCTCACGCCACGTTAATAAGAAATAAGAAATTTAAGAAGATGAAAGGATAAGCATGGGGTGCCTCCCACGAAGCGCTTGTTTTTGTTCACCGAGTCACATGAGCTTGACTCGATCCCCGAATTAATTTATCCTTGGGGAGAGCAGATGGAACGGACACCCGGCACAAAAGATGGAGATGCCGGGGTAAAAAATGGTATCTTCACTCCCTGTGGAGTGGAAAGAAGAAATGATGGGATAAGAAAAGAAGGGGTGAAACACACGGATGATAAAAGCATAAACATCATCAGAATCATAGGTGGATAAAATATCAAGCACAGGATCATCATGATCATAAGTCTCGTCCACCACTCCAATAATAACTTCATTCGTATCGGATTCACAATCTACATCGGGTGGTTTCGCGGGCAGACGATAAGATGGTAAATCGGAAAGAATATTTCTTCGAAGGCCATTCTCGTCATTCTCAATACCCGTTAGTATCAAGTCATCCGCAGCAAGAAATAGATCGGCATCCTCTAAGAGAGGGTCACGTGACGGATTATCAGAAATAAGCACAGAATCGATCTCAAAATTAAAACGCTCATAATCCGGAAGAGAGATATCAGCATGAATAGTGGGACTGCCACTACTCGTCTCTTCAAATTGAAAAATTTCAAGCTCGGGTAAGAAATCACTATCCATAACGGGGATAGGAGAAGAAATCATAGGATCATTCAATGCCTCGATCTTAGAAATGAGAAGATTGATATTCAATAAATTTTCACGAAGAGCTTCATCTTGGATTTCCGTGTCATCTTCTTCATCATTCTCTTCTTCTAAGCTGACAAGCTCAGAAGGTAATTCGTCCACATATTCGATTTCTCCACAAGATATAGAATCATCATTGTCAGAATCGGAGAACATCTCTACTTGATCATTCGAATTATCAATCGTAGGTAAGTCACACTCCTCTGCCGTATCAAAAATATATTTTTCAAAGTTGGGTAAAGATTCCTTGAGCTCGGGCTCCAAAGGATCTGACAGCTTATCTTCAACAATCTCAGTCAAAATAGAATCATTAAGAGAAATACCAACATCTTCCAAAACGGGGTCGCTTCCCTCAACCGGTGTGTGAGAAGGACGGGAAGAGTCGGAGATGAAAGATTCAAAAGACGGAGTGGGATTGCCACTCGAAGAATCTATGCCATGTTTACAAAATAACGCTCTTATAATCTGCCTATGCCCCTCCAAGAACAATTGTTCCATGCTTTTGCTTCCATCATCTTCGACGGTTGGAATATTATAAAACTTCCCACGATGATAAACCGAAGACATAAATGAGAATTAAATAGATAGAGGGTGTGAGAAGAAGAATTATACGGATAAAAGGGTAAGAAGATTATTTTTGGTTTTTCGTATTATAAAAATAAATCAAAATAAAAGTGAAAATCAAATATGAAAAAGAAAAATATTTTTGGGTTTTTATTTTTTATTGAAAAACAAATCACAAACATTTTTTTTTTGGTCAAACGTTACGTTAATTGTAACCGTTTCCTTCAAAACTACTCACGATGAGATGAGAGAAAAGAATTTTCCCGCTTAATCGCTTGTTGAATTGAAGTAATCCGATAAACAACTAATTTCACGTTTTTCTTATGTTGTAAGGCTTATTTGGTTTACAACGCCCTCCCTTCCATGGGAGAGTTGAGGCTGTAAATTTTATTAGGAAAAGTGTTTTGAAATTTTCAATTTTTATAGAAATATATATATACAAAATAGAGGAAGGCTTAATAAAACACGATTTTTCAAAACAATTATTCAAAAACTCACTTTGATCTTCCCCGGCAGCGGCGCCAAAATTTTTGATGTGTGTCAAATTATAGTATATAATTATTTTCTGAAGAAATACTCATGAAAGTATTTCCCGGGTCGTTCTCCCAACGAAGGTTCGAATGGAATATCGAATAATCGAATTGGGAATCGTGTAGTGTAAGTGAATAGTGAAAAAGTGATTGTGAAATCAAATTATGAAATGAAATAGTGAAATATGCACAAGGTACAAGCTAAGTATGCACAAAAGTCAAAAACGTGAAAACGAAAATGCAAACGTAAATTTAAAATGTATCGTTCAAAATAAAACGCGACTTTTATACTAAAAATGATCCTACAAACGTAAAATAATTTTATAAAAATCTTAAATTAATAAAAAGAATTTTAAGAAAAAGAAAAATATTTTTTTGGGTTTTTATTTATTTTCTATGAATTAATATTGATTTTTGGAATTTAAAATGAATTAAAAATAAAGAAAAATAGAATATTAAAGTGGAAAAATGCTGAAAATTCTAAAATATTATAAAAGAATTTCTAAAAATTAATTTTGTATTTTTCACAGCTTTTTATGAATTTTTATGGATTTTTGTTATTTAAAATCTATTTAAAAATTGAATAAAATCAAAAAGAAATAAAGAAAAATAGTAAAAATGCTTGAAAAAATCTAGAAAAATTCCAGAAATTCTAAAATATTAAAAAGAACTTAGATAAAAATTTTGAAGTTAAAATGAATAATAAAACTGCATATTTAGGTAAATTGCTTATTCACAAGTGCTTATTAACAAGCACTTGTGAACAAAATGTTATGAAACTGAAAACACAATCTTAAAATGATGCAATATCCTCAGTTAAGCAAGATGTTACAAAAGATAATACACCAAACCATAGAAACTCAGTAATATAGCAATAAGCTCAAAATATAAGCTCATATAATAAGCAGTAAACCAGCAGACAGATCCAGAAGCCAAACAGTTATCCAAAATACTCAGAAACAATCAAGATAACACAGTTATAAACTCAGTTCACAAGGGCAGCCCTACAAATCTCAAACAGAAAACTTCCTCAACTCAGCTTATTTGTAGGTTCAAAAGGCACTTTTAATCAGTTCTAAATGGAAAACTTATGGGGGCAAATACTTGACTGAAGAACTGAGATACCAATTAACCAATAAGCTCTATCCTAAACATCCAATATCTACTTAAATTTGACCCTAGATCAGCAATCAAAAGAGTGCAGGAATCTGATTCAAATGAACAATTGGCTAATTATGAATCTAAATCAATTTTTACTTTCTATATTATACCTACTGTTTTTATGTTCTACCAAACTTAAGTGCACCTACTGTAATGAACTTAGACTAAAATTACCCAAACTAATCAACTAGGATGCAGAATTAAGCTTAATCTAAACACTATTAGTTGTGACAGTTAACACTAAAAAGAGGAAACAGCTAATGATTTACCAGAAATCTCTTCCAAATCAACCTCCAAACACTATATGAACATCAATTAAGTAATATAAAGTACTAGTTCCAACAGATATGACAGATCCTAGTTCTATTCTAATTCAGAAACTCAAACCAGCTATATTCACTCTTATGCAATAACCATAACCAATCACCTATACTAACTACCAATTTAGACCTTCAATTACAATGAAACTCAAACTTATAACCAACTCAGTTAACAAATCACTATATGAAGCACAATTCACAACCAAATGCAACAAATACTAACAGAAACGCATAGTGACAGATCTAAACAAATTCATACAAAATCTACAAACCGTTCAAGTAGAAGTCTAACAAATTCAGAAATAATCACTACTACAACTTCTGAATCAATGAAACAGTACCATATCATATACCACTAAAATCAAACAGATATGCTAAAATAAGGGTAAAAATCAAAGAGTTACCAACCAAATTCACCCTCAGCTAGAACAGAGGGGGCTCACTAAAATCTAAAAACTAATAGTATGAATTTAAAAATAACAAACTAAAATAAAGGAAATGTTAACTTTATTAAAACTAAAATTATTACAATATAACAAAATTGAAACTACAAACTAGTAGAGTAACATTACATTAAAACTAACTACATTCAACATGAAATCTATAGCCCTATAAATAGCTGAGAGAGTGAGGTGCTGGTAGCCTTGGATACCTTCTGAGAAAAGTCTAGAATGAGCATCAGAAATCGAATATACCTTTTGACCCATTCTTATCTCGAATTGTGTTAGTTTGCTCAATCCTCAGCCCTTCATCATGATGAGTGATGTGTAACTTTAATCCCAAGCCCTCCATTCATACACGCTGGCAATCCGTGGTTGCTCATTCTCTGTCCTTGTCAGAGTGTGTAGCAAGAGAATCCAATGAGTATAGAGACGTGGTGCATCCAATAAAACTTTGCCAAGTGTCCTCGTGGTCTGACAAAGCATGAATATTCTCTCTGACACGTTTCTGTCACGTGGGTTTAGGTTCTAGAAGGGTTAATTGTGGTTAATTGATGTGGAGGTGGGTTAATTTTGATTGGCAGTAATTAGGGTTCATGTGAAGGGGATGTACGGGTGATAATTTGGGGGGCGGTAAAATTGATTTGGTGTTTTTATTAGTTGGGGCTTCGTTTGACCGGGTTTTGTAAGAGTTTGACCAGGGTGTGAGTGGGGTGGATCGGGTAAATGGTGTGGGCTATGGTAATAATTTGTTGGACTTGGCTGTTGTTATTTATTGGACTAGTTGCTTGAGTAATTCAGGTTTTGTAATAATACAAATCAAGGACCAATTTTGTATTAGTTGAAACTTTTAAGGACCTTTTCTGCCAATTCAGTAAACTTGATCCAAGGGCTTATCATGTAAATCTTTGATACTTAGAGGACTTGACTTGACTTTTGCGCTAAAAAATAATCCAAACTTTTCTCGACCTCGGCTTTTGATCTCTTTTCCATTTCATGTGCTCGTATTTGTCCGTTTTCCATGATTTTTGTCCATTTCTTCATATCCGTACCTGCATATTCAAAAACATAAAAACAACGTATTTTTGGCATATTGGCTCGGTTTTTGGTCTTTTAGGTCCGGTTTTGGTTGAATAAAAGGTGTGTAAATTAATACACACCAAAATCCCCGAGACTAAGGTATTGCGTGTCCTCACGCAATGTGATCAATTCACGCTTTTGGGATAAATAATTTCACAACTCTTCCTACTAACTTTGAAAAGTAGCAAGGAGGTTCGAAAGAAATTATAAAATCATTTATTCCCGCAAACACTCCGTTTTTCAAAATTTATTCTTTTATTCCTTTATTCCACTTCACTTTCTATTTTTTTATTTTTCATTCTTCATACTTGTGACGGTTTGTTGAACTTTCATTATTTTGCAATAATTATTAGGGTCAACGAGTAGAAACACTTTTCATAGAAAAGTGACCGTACGGATAAAAATCGTCATCCTTGATTTTTCACAAGTCCCCAAACTAAGCGTACAAACGGGATCACAGCATATCTACAAATTAGATGCTAACACTACTCATAAAAGTTACTCGTGGAAACTCCCTACTCCCATGTCCTAGGTTTTGTATCTCAATATTTTATTTTGTTGAGAAATGAATTTCTTCATATTTTCTCGTTTCTCTAATTTTTAGTCCGATAGTGATACCTAAGTTAAAACGATAAGTAGTTATTCATTTTCTCTTAAGAACCACTGTAATAGAAATTCGGTCCACATCAAGGAATTTTTGGTACATACAATATCATAGATAAAGTTGCGGAGTACTACACGTGCACCTCATGTGTCCAATTCAGAATTACACACATGCACCTTACGCGCCAACAACTTATTTTACATTCAAACTTTTATTCAACATAACTTTAAACTTTCATTTTTCATTTTTCACTTTTCTCACTTTTCTCATATTTTTCATACTTTTCACTTTTTTTCTTTCTTGACTTTTTTTTTTCTCATAACATCAATGGAAGCTTATCGGGTAGCTCCAAAACCACATAGATAATCGAATTTTGACTTTTGATTTTTCACTTTTTGCTCTTATTTTTGATCTTCCTTGATATGTACCCAACTTTTAAAGCAAAAATTCTCTTTAGAAAACAAAGAACTAAATATTATCCAAACCGAAATACCACTAATTAACCTAGAACATGTATTATACATGGGTGACGTATCTGATGGGAGTAAAAAGCCACAAGTACCTCTCATGAGCTCTAAAGAGAACCACTACTCCATGTTTAGCATCTAATTTCTAAATAAACTCTATCATTTCTCGCTCTTTGCAATTTAAGATTCCAAATAATGAAACCCGCGAATACTTAGCCGATAATCAGCCACGCATATATAAAGTCAGTTACGGAAACTTGCAAATTCTAGAGAAGAATTCGCGTTTTCTAGCTCCTGATGTAAAAGACTAGCGAAAGCTTTTAAGCTGCGCATGTATAAAGTCAAGTACGGGAACTTGCAGATTCTTAAGAAAGAATTCGCATTTTATAGCTCCTGGTGTACAAAACTAGCACAAGCTTATGTGATCATCATTAGTTAAGGGAACAAGCTAGGGCTCAACACTCCCGGTCAAGTCAAAATATTTATTCCTACTCTCGCCAGCAAGAAAGTCAACAAGGTGTGAAAACACTTATTCAAACTTTATTATATTTTTGCACAACTTTTTCAACTTTTTCTCATTTTTATTTTTTTCGTGCTTTTTCATGACTTTCCTTTTCATTCATTTTTCTTCAAAATTTTTGAAAATTTCAATTTTTTCAATTTTTTTTTTTCATTTTTGGTGGAAAAACGGAGTTGCAAGAGTACACGACATTGTGAAAAATGCAAGGTTAAAATCGAATCGAAGATTCACCCTCCCCCAGACTAGAATGAAACATTGTCCTCAATGTTTAAAAGGTAAGGGTTCTCCTACATAAATCTAAGGCCGTTTATTAATTATGCCAAAAAATAAATGTTAGTCGATAAGATTAGGATATTCGGATAAGCAACAAATGATGAAACTCGAGCGGAGTAAAGACAAAATCACGAGCACGAGAGTCTTCATTATTCGGGCAAATCCTGGACATTCACAACAACAAGCACAAAACACGAGAAAGTGGAAGAGGTAGCCCTCCTCACGCCACGTTAATAAGAAAAAAGAAATTTAAGAAGATGAAAGGATAAGCATGGGGTGCCTCCCACGAAGCGCTTGTTTTTGTTCACCGAGTCACATGAGCTTGACTCGATCCCCGAATTAATTTATCCTTGGGGAGAGCAGATGGAACGGACACCCGGCACAAAAGACGGAGATGCCGGGGTAAAAAATGGTATCTTCACTCCCGGTGGAGTGGAAAGAAGAAATGATGGGATAAGAAAAGAAGGGGTGAAACACACGGATGATAAAAGCATAAACATCATCAGAATCATAGGTGGATAAAATATCAAGCACAGGATCACCATGATCATAAGTCTCGTCCACCACTCCAATAATAACTTCATTCGTATCGGATTCACAATCTACATCGGGTGGTTTCGCGGGCAGACGAGAAGATGGTAAATCGGAAAGAATATTTCTTCGAAGGCCATTCTCGTCATTCTCAATACCCGTTAGTATCAAGTCATCCGCAGCAAGAAATAGATCGGCATCCTCTAAGAGAGGGTCACGTGACGGATTATCAGAAATAAGCACAGAATCGATCTCAAAATTAAAACGCTCATAATCCGGAAGAGAGATATCAGCATGAATAGTGGGACTGCCACTACTCGTCTCTTCAAATTGAAAAATTTCAAGCTCGGGTAAGAAATCACTATCCATAACGGGGATAGGAGAAGAAATCATAGGATCATTCAATGCCTCGATCTTAGAAATGAGAAGATTGATATTCAATAAATTTTCACGAAGAGCTTCATCTTGGATTTCCGTGTCATCTTCTTCATCATTCTCTTCTTCTAAGCTGACGAGCTCAGAAGGTAATTCGTCCGCATATTCGATTTCTCCACAAGATATAGAATCATCATTGTCAGAATCGGAGAACATCTCTACTTGATCATTCGAATTATCAATCGTAGGTAAGTCACACTCCTCTGCCGTATCAAAAATATATTTTTCAAAGTTGGGTAAAGATTCCTTGAGCTCGGGCTCCAAAGGATCTGACAGCTTATCTTCAACAATCTCAGTCAAAATAGAATCATTAAGAGAAATACCAACATCTTCCAAAACGGGGTCGCTTCCCTCAACCGGTGTGTGAGAAGGACGGGAAGAGTCGGAGATGAAAGATTCAAAAGACGGAGTGGGATTGCCACTCGAAGAATCTATGCGATGTTTTCAAAATAACGCTCTTATAATCTGCCTATGCCCCTCCAAGAACAATTGTTCCATACTTTTGCTTCCATCATCTTCGACGGTTGGAATATTATAAAACTTCCCACGATGATAAACCGAAGACATAAATGAGAATTAAATAGATAGAGGGTGTGAGAAGAAGAATTATACGGATAAAAGGGTAAGAAGATTATTTTTGGTTTTTCGTATTATAAAAATAAATCAAAATAAAAGTGAAAATCAAATATGAAAAAGAAAAATATTTTTGGGTTTTTATTTTTTATTGAAAAACAAATCACAAACATTTTTTTTTTGGTCAAACGTTACGTTAATTGTAACCGTTTCCTTCAAAACTACTCACGATGAGATGAGAGAAAAGAATTTTCCCGCTTAATCGCTTGTTGAATTGAAGTAATCCGATAAACAACTAATTTCACGTTTTTCTTATGTTGTAAGGCTTATTTGGTTTACAACGCCCTCCCTTCCATGGGAGAGTTGAGGCTGTAAATTTTATTAGGAAAAGTGTTTTGAAATTTTCAATTTTTATAGAAATATATATATACAAAATAGAGGAAGGCTTAATAAAACACGATTTTTCAAAACAATTATTCAAAAACTCACTTTGATCTTCCCCGGCAGCGGCGCCAAAATTTTTGATGTGTGTCAAATTATAGTATATAATTATTTTCTGAAGAAATACTCATGAAAGTATTTCCCGGGTCGTTCTCCCAACGAAGGTTCGAATGGAATATCGAATAATCGAATTGGGAATCGTGTAGTGTAAGTGAATAGTGAAAAAGTGATTGTGAAATCAAATTATGAAATGAAATAGTGAAATATGCACAAGGTACAAGCTAAGTATGCACAAAAGTCAAAAACGTGAAAACGAAAATGCAAACGTAAATTTAAAATGTATCGTTCAAAATAAAACGCGACTTTTATACTAAAAATGATCCTACAAACGTAAAATAATTTTATAAAAATCTTAAATTAATAAAAAGAATTTTAAGAAAAAGAAAAATATTTTTTTGGGTTTTTATTTATTTTCTATGAATTAATATTGATTTTTGGAATTTAAAATGAATTAAAAATAAAGAAAAATAGAATATTAAAGTGGAAAAATGCTGAAAATTCTAAAATATTATAAAAGAATTTCTAAAAATTAATTTTGTATTTTTCACAGCTTTTTATGAATTTTTATGGATTTTTGTTATTTAAAATCTATTTAAAAATTGAATAAAATCAAAAAGAAATAAAGAAAAATAGTAAAAATGCTTGAAAAAATCTAGAAAAATTCCAGAAATTCTAAAATATTAAAAAGAACTTAGATAAAAATTTTGAAGTTAAAATGAATAATAAAACTGCATATTTAGGTAAATTGCTTATTCACAAGTGCTTATTAACAAGCACTTGTGAACAAAATGTTATGAAACTGAAAACACAATCTTAAAATGATGCAATATCCTCAGTTAAGCAAGATGTTACAAAAGATAATACACCAAACCATAGAAACTCAGTAATATAGCAATAAGCTCAAAATATAAGCTCATATAATAAGCAGTAAACCAGCAGACAGATCCAGAAGCCAAACAGTTATCCAAAATACTCAGAAACAATCAAGATAACACAGTTATAAACTCAGTTCACAAGGGCAGCCCTACAAATCTCAAACAGAAAACTTCCTCAACTCAGCTTATTTGTAGGTTCAAAAGGCACTTTTAATCAGTTCTAAATGGAAAACTTATGGGGGCAAATACTTGACTGAACAACTGAGATACCAATTAACCAATAAGCTCTATCCTAAACATCCAATATCTACTTAAATTTGACCCTAGATCAGCAATCAAAAGAGTGCAGGAATCTGATTCAAATGAACAATTGGCTAATTATGAATCTAAATCAATTTTTACTTTCTATATTATACCTACTGTTTTTATGTTCTACCAAACTTAAGTGCACCTACTGTAATGAACTTAGACTAAAATTACCCAAACTAATCAACTAGGATGCAGAATTAAGCTTAATCTAAACACTATTAGTTGTGACAGTTAACACTAAAAAGAGGAAACAGCTAATGATTTACCAGAAATCTCTTCCAAATCAACCTCCAAACACTATATGAACATCAATTAAGTAATATAAAGTACTAGTTCCAACAGATATGACAGATCCTAGTTCTATTCTAATTCAGAAACTCAAACCAGCTATATTCACTCTTATGCAATAACCATAACCAATCACCTATACTAACTACCAATTTAGACCTTCAATTACAATGAAACTCAAACTTATAACCAACTCAGTTAACAAATCACTATATGAAGCACAATTCACAACCAAATGCAACAAATACTAACAGAAACGCATAGTGACAGATCTAAACAAATTCATACAAAATCTACAAACCGTTCAAGTAGAAGTCTAACAAATTCAGAAATAATCACTACTACAACTTCTGAATCAATGAAACAGTACCATATCATATACCACTAAAATCAAACAGATATGCTAAAATAAGGGTAAAAATCAAAGAGTTACCAACCAAATTCACCCTCAGCTAGAACAGAGGGGGCTCACTAAAATCTAAAAACTAATAGTATGAATTTAAAAATAACAAACTGAAATAAAGGAAATGTGAATTTTATTAAAACTAAAATTATTACAATATAACAAAATTGAAACTACAAACTAGTAGAGTAACATTACATTAAAACTAACTACATGAGCATCAGAAATCTAATATACCTTTTGATCCATTCTTATCCCGAATTGTGTTAGTTTGCTCAATCCTCAGCCCTTCATCATGATGAGTGATGTGTAACTTTAATCCTAAGCCCTCCATTCATACACGCTGGCAATCCGTGGTTGCTCATTCTCTGTCCTTGTCAGAGTGTGTAGCAAGAGAATCCAATGAGTATAGAGACGTGGTGCATCCAATAAAACTTTGCCAAGTGTCCTCGTGGTCTGACAAAGCATGAATATTCTCTCTGACACGTTTCTGTCACGTGGGTTTAGGTTCTAGAAGGGTTAATTGTGGTTAATTGATGTGGAGGTGGGTTAATTTTGATTGGCAGTAATTAGGGTTCATGTGAAGGGGATGTACGGGTGATAATTTGGGGGGCGGTAAAATTGATTTGGTGTTTTTATTAGTTGGGGCTTCGTTTGACCGGGTTTTGTAAGAGTTTGACCAGGGTGTGAGTGGGGTGGATCGGGTAAATGGTGTGGGCTATGGTAATAATTTGTTGGACTTGGCTGTTGTTATTTATTGGACTAGTTGCTTGAGTAATTCAGGTTTTGTAATAATACAAATCAAGGACCAATTTTGTATTAGTTGAAACTTTTAAGGACCTTTTCTGCCAATTCAGTAAACTTGATCCAAGGGCTTATCATGTAAATCTTTGATACTTAGAGGACTTGACTTGACTTTTGCGCTAAAAAATAATCCAAACTTTTCTCGACCTCGGCTTTTGATCTCTTTTCCATTTCATGTGCTCGTATTTGTCCGTTTTCCATGATTTTTGTCCATTTCTTCATATCCGTACCTGCATATTCAAAAACATAAAAACAACGTATTTTTGGCATATTGGCTCGGTTTTTGGTCTTTTAGGTCCGGTTTTGGTTGAATAAAAGGTGTGTAAATTAATACACACCAAAATCCCCGAGACTAAGGTATTGCGTGTCCTTACGCAATGTGATCAATTCACGCTTTTGGGATAAATAATTTCACAACTCTTCCTACTAACTTTGAAAAGTAGCAAGGAGGTTCGAAAGAAATTATAAAATCATTTATTCCCGCAAACACTCCGTTTTTCAAAATTTATTCTTTTATCCCTTTATTTCACTTCACTTTCTATTTTTTTATTTTTCATTCTTCATACTTGTGACGGTTTGTTGAACTTTCATTATTTTGCAATAATTATTAGGGTCAACGAGTAGAAACACTTTTCATAGAAAAGTGATCGTACGGATAAAAATCGTCATCCTTGATTTTTCACAAGTCCCCAAACTAAGCGTACAAACGGGATCACAACATATCTACAAATTAGATGCTAACACTACTCATAAAAGTTACTCGTGGAAACTCCCTACTCCCATGTCCTAGGTTTTGTATCTCAATATTTTATTTTGTTGAGAAATGAATTTCTTAATATTTTCTCGTTTCTCTAATTTTTAGTCCGATAGTGATACCTAAGTTAAAACGATAAGTAGTTATTCATTTTCTTTTAAGAACCACTGTAATAGAAATTCGGTCCACATCAAGGAATTTTTGGTACATACAATATCATAGATAAAGTTGCGGAGTACTACACGTGCACCTCATGTGTCCAATTCAGAATTACACACATGCACCTCACGCGCCAACAACTTATTTTACATTCAAACTTTTATTCAACATAACTTTAAACTTTCATTTTTCATTTTTCACTTTTCTCACTTTTCTCATATTTTTCATACTTTTCACTTTTTTTCTTTCTTGACTTTTTTTTTCTCATAACATCAATGGAAGCTTATCGGGTAGCTCCAAAACCACATAGATAATCGAATTTTGACTTTTGATTTTTCACTTTTTGCTCTTATTTTTGATCTTCCTTGATATGTACCCAACTTTTAAAGCAAAAATTCTCTTAAGAAAACAAAGAACTAAATATTATCCAAACCGAAATACCACTAATTAACCTAGAACATGTATTATACATGGGTGACGTATCTGATGGGAGTAAAAAGCCACAAGTACCTCTCATGAGCTCTAAAGAGAACCACTACTCCATGTTTAGCATCTAATTTCTAAATAAACTCTATCATTTCTCGCTCTTTGCAATTTAAGATTCCAAATAATGAAACCTGCGAATACTTAGCCGATAATCAGCCACGCATATATAAAGTCAGTTACGGAAACTTGCAAATTCTAGAGTCAACATTACACTAAAACTAACTACAGTCAACATGAAATCTATAGCCCTATATATAGCTGAGAGAGTGAGGTGCTGGGTAGCCTTGGAATACCTTCTGAGAAAAGTCTAGAATGAGCATCAGAAATCGAATATACCTTTTGATCCATTCTTATCCCGAATTGTGTTAGTTTGCTCAATCCTCAGCCCTTGATCATGATGAGTGATGTGTAACTTTAATCATAAGCCCTCCATTCATACACGCTGGCAATCCGTGGTTGCTCATTCTCTGTCCTTGTCAGAGTGTGTAGCAAGAGAATCCAATGAGTATAGAGACGTGGTGCATCCAATAAAACTTTGCCAAGTGTCCTCGTGGTCTGACAAAGCATGAATATTCTCTCTGACACGTTTCTGTCATGTGGGTTTAGGTTCTAGAAGGGTTAATTGTGGTTAATTGATGTGGAGGTGGGTTAATTTGGATTGGCAGTAATTAGGGTTCATGTGAAGGGGATGTAGGGGTGATAATTTGGGGGGCGGTAAAATTGATTTGGTGTTTTTATTAGTTGGGGCTTCGTTTGACCGGGTTTTGTAGGAGTTTGACCAGGGTGTGAGTGGGGTGGATCAGGTAAATGGTGTGGGCTATGGTAATAATTTGTTGGACTTAGGCTGTTGTTATTTATTGGACCAGTTGCTTGAGTAATTCAGGTTTTGTAATAATACAAATCAAGGACCAATTTTGTATTAGTTGAAACTTTTAAGGACCTTTTCTGCCAATTCAGTAAACTTGATCCAAGGGCGTATCATGTAAATCTTTGATACCTAGAGGACTTGACTTGACTTTTGAGCTAAAAAATAATCCAAACTTTTCTCGACCTCGGCTTTTGATCTCTTTTCCATTTCCCGTGCTCGTATTTGTCCGTTTTCCATGATTTTTGTCCATTTCTTCATATCCGTACCTGCATATTCAAAAACATAAAAACAACATATTTTTGGCATACTGGCTCGGTTTTTGGTCTTTTAGGTCCGGTTCTGGTCGAATAAAAGGTGTGTAAATTAATACACACCAATGGGCAGGAATTGCAACTGAGTGGATTCACGATGCCTTTGTTGTGTGATCATTTTTATAGGTTTTATTTGTTAAACAAACTCTATGAACTCACCAACCTTTGTGTTGACACTTTTAAGCATGTTTATCTCAGGTTTGTAAGGCGATAGCAGGTGTGTGGAGCTGAGAGTCTTAGGGCATGCTTTTGGAGACTTTCGCTTTTATTGTTTACCATTCGATACACTTTAAAAACTTATGTATTATTCTACTTTGGGATTTTTGTTTTATAAACTATGACTTTTATCTATTTGAATGGTAACTTTTCAAAACGTCTCATTTAGAGGTCGTTTTCTATATCTTGTACTTTGTGCCCTGAAGTAGCATCCCAATGACACTATCGTTCCGCTGCGATATTTTGGGGGTGTTACAGATTGGTATCAGAGACTTGGTTATAGAGAACTAGGTTGTTTTTAGAGCCTAGACTATAACTACATGCATTTAGACTCTCCTTCCTATCGCCTTGCACTTTTCATACACGTACGCTTGCTGATAATTTTTATTTTTCTAGACCTACGCTATTAGATATTTTGTGGTACCAATGGGGAAGTCCCAAAATCTAGTCAAGTCATCAGAAATATGGAGCTCGGTAATAACTGATTATTTAACTTAATCTTGAGACAGTTCTTGTTTGATGAGACATGAGACTGAGTTAAATAAAGGTTATTACTTAGCTGTAGAGATTTGATGATTTGCCCGAGGTTGGGGGTTCTCTTGAGGATACTCTTGAGAAACCGTTAGAAACTAGACTTCCCAGAGACTTTAGCACTTAAGGGAGAATCCTTTGTTCCTTTGTACTGAGCGTGACATTCCCTAGATACCCATTTAAGCAACGTCTACCACTGAGATATGTGTGCCTGGTGATATGTACACCTGTGAAAGGAAACATTTATAATTGTGGTGGCCAACATAATTATAAGTGCTTCACGACCCACGTGGACATATGACTATGCTTATGTAGATCGGTGTTGGCACAACTTAGGAAACAACTGGTGGCGCGGTATTATGTATAAGGATGTTAAGTATAGACTTTGGATAATCAACGGTTTTCCCTCATCTCTGACATTCACTAAATGTCCTTCCTCACAGGAAATCATGGCACCAAGGAGAGTGACTCGTAGCTCTGGTCGAGGAGGGGCAACACCAAGGGGTGGAAGGACTGGTGGACGTGGAGGTAGAGGAGCTGCTCATGACACTAGTAACCCTAGTAACGATGGTGGAAGAACTGGTGGACGTGGATGTAGAGGAGATGGTCACGGCATTGAAAACAATGATAACAACGACGATGGAAATCTTGATTTTGAAGCCATCATCGCTCGACAACTTCAAAACTTTCTCCCAACTATTGTCACTCAAGTTGGCGATCATATGAATAACTTGGGAAACCACGAAAGCGGAATTAGCAACACCAATGGTATAGGCCATAATGGTAATGGCAACAACAACAATAGGACTGGATGTACGTATAAGGAATTTACGTCATGCAAGCCAATTGATTTCAATGGTGTAGGAGGCGCGTTGGTGTATACTCGATGGGTCGAAAAGATGGAGTCGGTGATCGACATTAGTAACTGTGCAACACATCAAATGGTGAAGTATTCCGCATGCTTGCTGTCAGGAAAGGCATTGACATGGTGGAATACGCAGATTCAAGCTAGGGGTAGAGAGGCAGCTGTAGGTATGACATGGGACGATTTTAAGGCATTACTGATGGAGGAATACTGCCCGGACAACGAGATGCAGAAGCTGGAGGATGAACTTTATCATCACTCTATGTTAGGGGCTGGTCATGCAGCCTACAAAGATCGATTCCATGAATTAGCCAGACTAGTTCCACATCTAGTTACCCCTGAGTTCAAGAGGATCGAGAGGTACATATATGGCCTTGTCCCAGAAATTCGTGGGACTGTAAAAACAACTGAGCCTTCTACAATTCAGAGTGCAATATTGAGAGCAGGGACTCTGACAGATGAGATGGTTAGAAATGGAAGCTTGAGGAACAGTGATAAAAGGAAGGGAACAAGTGAGTCGAACAAGCAAATGGGCACAATAGCTGACAACAAAAGGGCAAGGACCTTTGCGGTGACTAGTTCTGGTAAGAAAGAGTATTTAGGCCCGCATCCTAAATGTACGAAATGTAATTTTCATCACCAACAGACTGTGCCCTGCCGTATGTGTGCAAATTGTAGACAGTCTAGTCATTTTACAAACCAGTGTAGAGAACCAGTAAATGTGGGTGGTACGTGGGAATTGCACCAGGCTTTACCTCTCGAGGGATCTCGAGAAGCTTACAACCCCCACCAGGCAGTGTACCTGATCGATGTAGTATAGTATAATGACAAGTACCGGGGGATTGATCGTTCAGCTAGGAATAGTGTCGCTAGGATTAGAAAACCTAAATACTAGATCTAAAGATGAGGGATGATTCTTTTTGTATTTTTAGATTTTTTAGAAAGCAAATTAAAATCTCGGGTTTTGAAGGATATGGGCGGAATTAGTTGCTAGTCAACTAACCCAATACTAAGATGCAATCAAAGTAAAATACTAAAATGAAAATAAAACTATATTAACTAAGGTTGTGAGCAATATGTGGGAGAAATGTGTTTACTTAGATTTCACTACTCCCTAGATATCTTTTACACGTTAATTACTTGTTATAGTTGCATGGATGATGGATTGTATTCCTTAATACCATTCATGGGGTGGCGTACTTACTTCCCCAATCCTATGAGTGCCTACTTCACTCCTATGTCGAGCCTGCAAGAAGCTCCTAACATGGGATCATTAGAATTTACTCATGCATTAAATACAACCAATAAAACCTAGTACACATCGGTTCATGTTTCCTAAGATGTTCAAGCATGTTACCAAACGGAGATCTGCTAGTTTTCTTAAGCCTAACATTGAAATCATTCATCCAATACAACCATAAACAAGTAATCAACACATAATCAACATCTAGGTTTCATTAGATCTAAGCAAACACAAGATAAATCTAACCTAGCATGTTGAAATCAAGACAAGCACAAGATATAGACAACCAACACATAGACATATTGATTGAATTAAGAAAAGACTTATTTCAATAGCACATGTAAGGATTCAAGGGTTGAAAACCCTTGAAAAGCTGTAAAATTCGTACAAGGTTCGGCCCTAGGGTTTCTCCACACAAGTTCCTCTTCATGAATGAAAATTAGAAAACTATATATAGATATTAGGAGGTGACGGCGTCAAGAACAAAGGTGTGACGCCGTCATCTCGCCGCCAAATAAATCCTCGGACTGCCTAGATCTACATCTGACGCCGTCATGTAGTCCTTTTTTGCAGGCCGTCACACAATTTACTCTTGACGCTCTACTTGTGATGCCTTCATGTTTGTACTGGGTCGTCATGGTTTTTACTCTTGACGCCGTCACTAATGTCTTCTTGACGCCGTCATACACTGTTCCCAGCTTGGAAAATTAAGTCTTTGGCGTTTTCTTCACTTTTATGCTCCAAAAACGTCCGAATTGCTTCCTTTTCTAGATTTCACTCCCAGAGTACCTAAAATCACAAAAGGAACGATTTAGGGTAATATTTGATCAAATAAATTCAATTCCGGGCTTAAATGACCCCCTGATGATTACTCGAAGCAAATTTATGATCTTCCAGGGGAATTGGATGCTCTTATTGCCATTTATGGCTTTAATCTCCAAGGTCGTAGGAAGTAGTTTATATGTTTGTCCGAGTCTTTCAATATTATGGGGTAGTGGTTTTGTTTTTTTGTCTAGAAAATAGGAAGTATTTGTTATGTAAGCTTTTCGCCTATGTAACGGGCTGAGATTTGGGATTCACTCATATCCGTTGTACTTCAATGTTTTTTGGAGTAATATATTTACCGGGTCGTTGACCTTTTACCCAAAAAAATAAAAGTGGTTCATTTTTCGCCTCATCATATACCCTTACACTTGAGATTTGCTTGTCCTCAAGCAAATGCGCTTTTATTCTAATCAAAATACAAGTTAGGGGTTATTTAACACTAATATAAATACAACAAATAATCGTTCCACTAAAGACCAATAGACAAGCACGGAGGTCATACACTAGCACCTCACAAATAGAGTTTATATACGCACATCTCTCGGGTGTAATAAAGTATAAATTACAATATGGAAACGGAAGATATCTCTCACTACCTGTCATAGCAAAATAGATTACCATAGGCTTGGGAAAGGATCAAACCTCCACCACATGGCGTAAGCACCTAGGATAAACTATCAAAGAGGTCTTTTAAAGGGTTGTAACGTTAGGTGTAGGGATATGAAATACACGGTTTTGTTGGATATAGGCAGTCTTTATTGGTGGCGAGTTAACAATCTTGGTTAATTACATGTACAATATGGCGTTGCTAAGCCAAGACTAGACTCGACTTAAGCTAATAAATCAAAAATAACCAAAACATAAAATAAACATAGAATGAAAAGGGATGGTAGTCCGTATGTTTTTTTTTCTTTTCTTTTTCTATTTTTTTTTCTTTTTCTTGATTTTTCGATCTTTTTTTTTTTTTTTTTTTTTTTTTTTTTTTTTTTTGCATACACTCTTACCCTACCATCCAAAATAATACATCATAGGGAATGAAAATTCCCCTTATACTTGAATTTTTACATACTTTACAATAAACTAATCTAATGACTCGAATTAAGAATATCAAAACACTTGGAGTACTTTTAAGATTAACGCACATACGGGGGTAATATATGATGTTCTTCCCCATTACTCCATAAAATAAGTACTTTACCCATGAGTCCCAATCGTCCCAAAACAATATGTACAAGGATATGACTCAACTTAGCAACCATGTAATCAATTAGATAGTTAACTTAGGGTTTAAACAAATAACAATAATGCACTAAAGATGAGTGCATACACGGAAGGCTAAGGCGATTTGGTTGTACATTTAAGTGGGGTGTAACAAATTCTTCCTTTAAGTAAGATGCTTAAAATTAGAAACGAAAAGATAGGCTCGGAGGGGTGTACTAGGGGTTTCGTGTACTAAAAATGAGTACAATGCTAAGGTGTGGGAAAAATTAATTGACTTAACTAGCCAAATAATATGACTTAAATGGTCAAGTAATTATGATACGGGTTTAACACAAGAGTGATCCTAATGCCTCTTATCATGTAGTAAATCCTACTACACGAATGTAGTCTCACTAGCGGTCTCGGGATGCATCACTAACGCAAGTTCTAGAATCTAAATGCTACCGGTACACTCATAAGCACTAATAATGAATGCTTTTCCTATAAAATCTAAAGGCGAACCTCACATATTTGGGTGAAAATTTTTTCTGAATAGTACGGTTTTGTGCTAGTCATACAATCTCCTATCCATGAGACGCTTGCTATGACTAAAGTTTCACTCCTAAATGTTGTAAAAAATTTTAAATTTGGCGATAAAATTGCACTAACAAGTATTTCTCATACTTTTATTACACATCTACCATCAAACAAACAAACTCAAGCGAAAATGTATTTGTAAGGTATCATCATTTTACCCTCCCCTTACACTTAGGATGAACATTGTCCCCAATGCTCAAGTAAAGAATGTAAAAGTGAAAAAGTAAAAAGAATGAAATCAAATACTCCCCTGATTCACTCGGTATGGATAATAAGGTGGCCAGGTTAGATCTTCCTCCAAGAAAAGGAACAATCAAAGCTTCCCTTCCAGAAAAATAATCATCTTCTTGTCATACATAACCTGTAAATCCTGATAAAACAGACAAGGCAACCTCGCATAAAATCGGCGGCAATCTACATAAGTTACTAAATCCTAGAAAAGAAAATAAGATATAATGCTTGTGGAATGAAGTTTGCAGATTTCCTGGAGATTATAAAACTTAATAATTCAACAAAAACTTTAAGACTCCGTTAGAAAAACAAAACTGGTAAAATTTCTAGATTTTTACATGTGACGCCGTCAAGAGTAAACTCATGACGCCGTCAGAAGTGACCTGCAGAAATTCTTGTGTTAAGTTTCCGAAAAATTTCTGGAAAAACTTGGTCCTACTTCCTGGAAAATCCTGCAAAACTTCATTATGACTCGATACAAGCATTTGACTAACAAATACGAATATATATGTTCACTTAATATTGTGGAGAATCATGATCTGTTTTGTTTCTTAAAAACATATTTGGGGTTTCCCCTTACACTTATCTTTTGCAAAAATACGTTTGGGTGAAGTTAAGACTAGGCCAAAACAACAAAGTAAAGTATTTCCACTTTTTAGTTTAGAAACATGATCTACCAACAATAAAAATGAAGCATGCATACGGAAGCAAATAACAAACAAACAAAATAAAATCACACAAAATCATGGGTTGCCTCCCAAGAAGCGCTTTTCTTTGTTTACGAGTCTTGTAGCTAGACTCAAGGTCATGGGTTACTACGTGACCTCATCATTGGTTTCACTCTCTGATTGTAAGTATTCTTTGTAGAAACCAACCACCTTTTTCTCAATCGCTCCTATAATCCTATGGGCAAATTCCTTATCGACTTTATACTTTTGTCCTAAAGTCAAGCAATCTTTGTAGAAAAGACTCCTCTTTTCCCATACATAATCCATGCCCTTTTTCTTATCCTCTTCATTGATGTCCTCAAAAGCACCAATGTTATCCTTGTCAAATCGGGATATAAAGTGAAATTCTTTCATTCTATTAGGCATCCTATAAGTGATCCTATCGGTGTTACTTGCAAATCGGATTGTTCCTTCTATCTCAACATATTCTAACTTGGACTCCTTAACAAACGGTTTACCAAACACAACATTGGACAACCGACAATCAATAACATTAGCAAGATCTTCCACAATCATAAAGTCGGTGACAAAAGTGAAATTCCCAACAAAGACATGTAGACCTTTAACTCTCCCGAAAAAGTTACAAACTCCACCAGGGTATTTGGGATCTCTTCTAGGTTCAAGTCTTGTTTTCACTATATCATTATAAACACTTGAGGACATAATGTTGATTGGGGATTTGAAGTCAATGTAAGCATTGTCAACGTGTCTATACCCAATCATACATGGTATCTTAGCATTCTTAGGATCGCCTCTCTTTATCTTAGGTTCGATTCTAGTAAAAGGAGATCGAGGGTCGTCAATAAGATTATTATAATATGCAATCTCCTCCTTAGTGGGGTATAGATTAAAATAATCATTTAGCTTCGGATCTATTTCCCCCTCTTCTAGTTCCTCAACAACATTCACAAAATCATTAGGCCCTAGGTCCTCATTTGAATACAAGGCGGTCGCTAGGTCACTAAATGCATGGTCGAGCTCAACCTTAATTAACCTAGTAAGCTCCTTAAGTTCCCTAATCTCACTCTCAATTTATTCACGTAACACAGCCACTTCTCTAGGGGAAAGGAGTGGATTCGCGTTTTCCATAATGGTCAACAGAATAGTCAATGAATTTAATTTACTAACAAAAGCACAAAGAAAAAGATAGACTAAAGAAAACCTAAAAATAAAAATAAAATCTTACTAGAAAGGAATCTAGCAAGTAGACCTAATAAAAAGAGATTCTAACCTAGACAATAACTATTCCCTGGACTGCGGCGCCAAAAACTTGGTACGTGGGAATTGCACCAGGCTTTACCTCTCGAGGGATCTCGAGAAGCTTACAACCCCCACCAGGCAGTGTACCTGATCGATGTAGTATAGTATAATGACAAGTACCGGGGGATTGATCGTTCAGCTTGGAATAGTGTTGCTAGGATTAGAAAACCTAAATACTAGATCTAAAGATGAGGGATGATTCTTTTTGTATTTTTAGAGCTTTTAGAAAGCAAATTAAAATCTCGGGTTTTGAAGGATATGGGCGGAATTAGTTGCTAGTCAACTAACCCAATACTTAGATGCAATCAAAATAAAATACTAAAATGAAAATAAAACTATATTAACTAAGGTTGTGAGCAATATGTGGGAGAAATGTGTTTACTTAGATTTCACTACTCCCTAGATATCTTTTACACGTTAATTACTTGTTATAGTTGCGTGGATGACGGATTTTATTCCTTAATACCATTCATGGGGTGGCGTACTTACTTCCCCAATCCTATGAGTGCCTACTTCACTCCTATGTCGAGCCTGCAAGAAGCTCCTAACATGGGATCATTAGAATTTACTCATGTATTAAATACAACCAATAAAACCTAGTACACATCGGTTCATGTTTCCTAAGACGTTCAAGCATGTTACCAAACGGAGATCTGTTAGTTTTCTTAAGCCTAACATTGAAATCATTCATCCAATACAAACATAAACAAGTAATCAACACATAATCAACATCTAGGTTTCATTAGATCTAAGCAAACACAAGATAAATCTAGCCTAGCATGTTGAAATCAAGACAAGCACAAGATATACACAACCAACACATAGACATATTGATTGAATTAAGAAAAGACTTATCTCAATAGCACATGTAAGGATTCAAGGGTTGAAAACCCTTGAAAAGCTGTAAAATTCGTACAAGGTTCGGCCCTAGGGTTTCTCCACACAAGTTCCTCTTCATGAATGAAAATTAGAAAACTATATATAGATATTAGGAGGTAATGGCGTCAAGAACAAAGGTGTGACGCCGTCATCTCGCCGCCAAATAAATCCTCGGACTACCTAGATCTACATCTGACGCCGTCATGTAGTCCTTTTTTGCAGGCCGTCACACAATTTACTCTTGACGCTCTACTTGTGACGCCTTCATGTTTGTACTGGGTCGTCATGGTTTTTACTCTTGACGCCGTCAGGAATGTCTTCTTGACGCCGTCATACACTGTTCCCAGCTTGGAAAATTAAGTCTTTGGCGTTTTCTTCACTTTTATGCTCCAAAAACGTCCGAATTGCTTCTTTTTCCAGATTTTACTCCCAAAGTACCTAAAATCACAAAAGGAACGATTTAGGGTAATATTTGATCAACTAAATTCAATTCCGGGCTTAAATGACCCCCTAAAAGTGGTTCATTTTTTGCCTCATCAGTGGGCAATATGACGAACAACCAAAGGACATGCTATGAGTGTAACAGCCCAGATCACCTTCGAAACACCTGTCCTAAGTTGAAAAGGAATCTTAACCAAGGAGGCAATCGTCCAAACTTAGCATCAGCAATTGAAGGGCCACAAGATGAGGCCAATGAGATTCCACCCGCACTTGGCAGAGCTTACTTCTTAGGAAATCCTATCACCCAACATGTCCGCGATAGCATAACGGGTTCATTCTCTTGAACAACTATCTTATTTTCGTAGCACTTAAGTCTTTGTATAGGACTTATACACAACATCGACTAATCTGAGACCTAGCATCATCAACTTTAGTTATATTGATAGTAGTTGATTTGATTAGTGTAAGCAATTCCAAAATTGAGCCAATCTTTCAAAAGACCTTTTGCATTGTCGAATCAGACCACTAGGCACATATGTGGAACGAACGAGCTGAACTTCGGGACGAAGTTCCTTTTAGGGTGGGAGACTGTCACAACTCGTAAATTCTGGTCATTTCCCGAACTTTCAAAAATTTTACTATTCATCGATCACTATTCATCATTTTCGGAGACAGTTTATGATTCTGAGAAGCGTTCAAAAGTTTTACTATTCATAAAACACTATTCACCCCCGGAGAAAATTTGTCATTCATGCGTGAGTTGCATCATTTCTGTATACGTACGGTTATCTACCTAATAAACGTTATCCTATAAACTATTACTATAAATAATTGATCCGACAATCCCAACTATGGCCCTAACACATTTTTACACTCATCGTAATGATATAAAACTTGTATTATTAATTTACCTGACGTTTAAATTTATTTGATATACGTATCGTTAAACGTTTATAACTACGACGATTTTCGTAATTTCAATACAACAAATATTTATTCACCCGAGACTTGTGAGAAATGTAATTTTATAATTTTTACGACTTTAAAATATTCCATTTGGTTCAGTTAAAATTGATTTCTAGCTAACCCGGTACCCAAACCTTATAACATAACGCATTATATACATCAAATACATATCAAATACACCAAGAATACAAGACTTCACAAATAACTCACCCATTATACACCTTGGCCGACCCTCCCTAGTGTACGTATACAAATTTATACTTGAACTTGTCCATTTATTTACCATATTGCCCTAAGCCAAAGATATTTCTATTACAAACACAAACTACAAACACTTAACTCATTTTAAGAATAAAAAAGCAAGGTTTTCTTCCTTTCTCTCCTCCCCTAGCCACGACCAACATCAAGAATCAACACAAGATCCATCAAAATTTTCAAGAACGAGTTATTTCCTAGTCCTTTACATGATCCTTGTTAAGGTTTTGAAATAAAAACCTCAAGGTTATTAATCAAACCATCTCCAAACTCTACATATTTCAAGTAAGCTTCAAGTTAATAATTTTCATCATCTAATACTTTCATTTCACTAGTTACATGATATATTTTCAAGTTATATTAGCAAAAACATGCATATATGTTATGTTTCATACCACTTATTACTCATTTTTCTTTATAAACTTAGATCTATAATTTTTATTAGCAATCTCATGAGATCCACCATATTTTGTGAAGTTTAGGACTCCATGACACCCTAAGAAGGTGTATGGTAGGTTAAGAATTGTATTGAAGTTGGTTGGAAGGTTTTTGAACAAGTTAGTAACAAGGAAACCAAGTTTTGAACAAGTAAAATACCTACTGTCCCTATTTGTAAAATGTCGGAAATCCAGGAGGTTAGGAGTACTTTTGGGCCAAAGATTTAGAAAATACTTTCTAAGACGAAACTATGGCAGAAAGTTTGGATAAAAACGAGTTAATAACGAAGGAGATATGATTTTTCAAATTTTAACGACGAAAACTATATTTTTCATAAAATAGCTTGCTGTTGAACAGTTTTCATGGACTGTTTTGAGACATAAAACTTGATCTAGTCGTCCCGACTTATCAAAAATATGTTAATATGCCATCCCACGATTCTGGGGATATAAAGAACATAGAAAACAAGCTTATAACGAAAAAGATACACGCGTTTGAAATCCGACGAAACATATACACTTTTGACAGCTTTTGCTATAATAGAAATTACTAAGTGTTAAACACTATATTTTTCAAGTAACGACATGGAGAGACAATTTTCTCATCGATCGAGGTGCGTACGGTCAGAAGGTAAACAAGACGACATCTAGATATTGTTACAAGGTTTTCAAAAACGCCGAGCTTGAACACTAACACTTAACGTACTATATTTCACGACTAGTTTTGTGAAGCCGTTTGGACACATTTTCTAAGTTGAGAACAATGTTAAACTATGCAGGAAACTTTATATTTACTCATACAACCTAAACGATAAACGTTATTTTCAAAAACTACAAGTGGTATTGATAGCGTACGTATACGCATGTGTAGCATTGTTTCATTTCTTACATTAGAATCATATCATTCATAATAGTTTTCGGTTAAGGAATCGAGCATATTTCTGATCAGTCACTAGCATTATTATAGCTGTTGCATCAGGTAAGTCATAGCCCCGCTTTTACTCTTTTACTACTCGTTTTAAACTACTTGGGGGAGATACATGCACAATACTTTCTTTGATACTTGAAACGTTTATACTTTTATACTACGCTAAGTTGTTATTACTTTTAGCAGAACTACTATATGTGCCTTAATGTGTAAATCTTGATTGTGTATTCTTGAGCAACGTATACTTTGGGAATTGGCACCCAGTAATCTTTTATACTTTGGGAAATGGCACCCAGTAATCTCTTAACTTTGGGAAATGGCACCCAGTAATCTCATAACTTTGGGAAATGGCACCCAGTAGTCTTTAATCTTTGAGCATTGGCATGTACACATATCGTATTCTCATATGTCTTAATCATAATATATATTAGCAGTGGGTTGTGAACACACAGGTTACAAGTCTTGTATGGGCAGGAATTGCAACTGAGTGGATTCACGATGCCTTTGCTGTGTGATCATTTTTATAGGCTTTATTTGTTAAACAAACTCTATGAACTCACCAACCTTTGTGTTGACACTTTTAAGCATGTTTATCTCAGGTTTGTAAGGTGATAGCAGGTGTGTGGAGCTGAGAGTCTTAGGGCATGCTTTTGGAGACTTTCGCTTTTATCGTTAACCATTCGATACACTTTAAAAACTTATGTATTATTCTACTTTGGGATTTTTGTTTTGTAAACTATGACTTTTATCTATTCGAATGGTAACTTTTCAAAACGTCTCATTTAGAGGTCGTTTTCTATATCTTGTACTTTGTGCCCTGAAGTAGCTTCCCAATGACACTATCATTCCGCTGCGATATTTTGGGGGTGTTACAAACACTTTTGTGATGCTTGCAAAACAAACCTTTGTTAAACAACATTCTCAATCACCATACTTTGAGTCTTAAATTGTGTTTTTCTTTAATCACTTCTTTATGATAATCTCACATAAAACACACAAGGTGAAATAAATTACATTAGCATACATTAGGATGTGTGGAAGAAAATGAGTTTTCAACATCTAGGATTTACACATCAAATGTGACACTTAGTCTCATGATGTTGTACTTCTTGGACTCTTTCAAAACAAATAGAGTTCATAGTGTCTTAAGTAAGAAAACCCAAAGAGTCGAGGAGTCGTTGAATATAACATTTAACGAGTGATCTCCTCCTTCTAAGATATCACCTTTGGTAGATGATAACTTAGTCGAAAGTCCAATGATGACAAGGCATGTATGTTGTGTAAAACGTTAAGAATAAAAGTACAAAATAATATCTTCTCACCTTGAGTCAAACATTGAATCAAGAAAAATTGACATAAGTTATAAAACTTGATTAATAGGTCATAGTTGTGTCTAAACAAATTCAACAAAAACAGTTTTTGGAATTTAGAGTAAAACAACTAGTGAAACAAAATAGATGTTTCGAAGTAATCATGTGATTATAAGTGTCAATATTTGAAAGTCTTTTTGATAATAAAAGCAAGCTTCAAAAGCAAGGGATTTTAACTTAAAGACATTCCTAGTTACTCTCTTGTTCTCAATGGTTAAGTTATTGATGACTTATCAAGAATGAGATTAGTAAATCCGTAGGTAAAACTAAACGTAGAGAAACGTTCGGAAGACTACTTGTTCTCATAACAATTAGATCCAACATTATGTTTAGCGTTTGTCTATGTGCTCGTGTTAAAGAAGATCCTTAAACAACTCTTTAGTTGAGCTTGTTTGGATACATCATTAGGTACTACATAACTAGGATTATGGTATCCCAAAAGAATGGGAATAGAAACCATAGTGTATGCCAAATGGAATTATGTCGGCAATAAGTTGATAAGAAAAGCACAAGTGGTACTTGCACTTTTATACTTATTTACCCAATGACGCTCCAAAACACGTAAAGTTCTCAAATTAGTTTCGGATGGAGAAGCACATCAACAAGCTCCACTTGAACAAGCAAATTCGTGTCAACAACGGAATTATTTTATCAACATTGTTATTCCTTCAACCAAGGAATCATTGACTTCAGCAATAACTCAATCCATTATGATCTTAATAGACACATTGTGATCCATCATCATCGCCTTGGTAAGATTGT
This sequence comes from Artemisia argyi, assembly GCA_030686995.1. Classification (NCBI taxonomy): domain Eukaryota; kingdom Viridiplantae; phylum Streptophyta; class Magnoliopsida; order Asterales; family Asteraceae; genus Artemisia; species Artemisia argyi. The sequence goes on along the minus strand of CM060702.1, from coordinate 11,822,614 downwards.
TCATTGAGGAACATATTAACTAAGAAAGTCTTCTACGTTAATAATTCTATCAACGTTTTCACAAAACCTCTTGAATGTGAAGCATTCATCATTCCTAGGCTTAGTCAAAGACTCATAAGACCTAAAACCTTAGTTTTGAACATTAGGATAAAACCACAAAAATCAAGACAATCCTTTTTGAATTTTTCCCTGCAGCTCACACGGTACCCTCAGACCATACGGGCGGAACCCTCTTTTTGGTTCCGCCTGGTCCGCCAAAGCCACAGAATGTTTTATTTTTAATTTCAAAACCAAACACCCTCTTAACTTAATCATTCACTTTCAAACAGTCATCACCCTCTCAAAACACATAAGCAAACGAATTTTAGGGCTTTCAATCAAATCTCTTCGAATCCAACTAACTTTGTAAGTGTTCTAATCACAATTGCATTTTTGATTCAAGTATAACATTCTTATTTACATTCATTAACTAGAATCTTAGGGTTTATGCATAAAATTTCTTAATTCATGAAAAACTTGGTGGCTAGCCAATCATGTCTTCCATTAGTTAAGAATTGTATCCTTTTTGTTGTTACTTTGATTTTCCAAACACATCAAGTGCATTGTCTTTCAAAAATTGCAATTCAAGACTAGAACATGATTCATCACCACATTGTTAAAACAAATGAAAAACATCATTAAAACATCACTTGCATACTATCCCTTGAATGCTAAAGGGGATACATAACTAATATGTATTTTCGGATACATTCAATCGAAGACACATTAAATTAGGAGAGCGTTGGTTATCTTTTGTTTTTATAACAAAACTTGCATAACAAAACAATTTGGGAATCAAAATGAGTAAAGATAACCAAGTCTCCACATTGTTTGCATATAGGAATATATTAGAACATCCACATTGTTAAAAGTCATTAACATATAATTTTGTGTTTTCTAGGAATCAACATGCCTCACGCAAATAAATCCGATCACAAGGAAACCCTTAAGTACATGCCCAAACACCATATGACCAAAGGTCTCAACAATGTTCAAGTAGAAACCTTTAAGGCACTAGAAAAACGCTATGTTCACGAAGGTAGAACCATTGATCCATCCTTTCTAGAAGGAACATCCATTCGCCAAAACTTTGCCACAATCAACTTTGATTGTCTCCTTGATATAGATGAGCCAATTTATCCTAGGTTCATCTTATAATTCTATGCAACCGTAAACCTTTCCACAAATGTTGTTGGTAAGATATCATTAAACTTTACAACCAATCAAACAACAAATTTCATAGATTTAAAAGACTTAGCTATCATTCTTGGTGTCCCAAATGAGGGAACTTGTCTCTACACGGATAAGTGGCCCATTTCAAGTCTTGATTCTATTGAGCGTTTTTATCCATACGACAACCCTCTAGTTAGTAAGGAAACAATTAAGGAACATCTCTTCGTTAGAACCTCTACCACAAGAAGGAATCATTCGGGGAATATTGTGGATAAGGATCCTTTTGGAATGGAGCTCAATGAGCTTAAACCACAATTTAAGAAGTGGGAAGAAATTCTTAGAGCTAACGTCATAAGTACCGTAGGAAACAGAGATCATATCAACACATGCCTTTGCTACATGCTCTATAGCATTTCCACCGGTCAACCATTCAACTTAGCCTACTACCTAGCCAAAAGAATGGCCGACATATCCTTAGTTGGAACAACCGCTCTTCCTTATGGAATGCTTCTTACTCGCCTCTTTAGAGCAATCTCACCCATTCCTCCTAACGATAATGGTATGCGACTTGACTATTCTCTCATTCCTCACATCTTCGTTCCTCTAAGTGATAAACGAGTTTTCAAAGGCAAGGGCAAACGTACTCGCTCACCTACACCATCATCATCATCATCCGACATGAGCGATGACGATAGACTTCCTAACTCTAAGTTACCTCCTCTAGAATACCTTCAAGAACTCCCCGTCATTGACAATGCATCCGAAGAGTTCAAGCAAACCAAAGGAATTTTCAAGTGCTTTGGAAGGTACCTAAGCAAGCTCAATAAGAAGATAGACCGGTTGTGAGAAGATTAAGGAGTGTTTGGCTTATGAATGTTTTAGAACCTTTTATGTGTTAAATTATGTGATTTGTATTGTTTTTCACGTTCATGTTTTATTACGTTTGTCGGATTATGTTTGTATAAGTGTTTATGCATTATGACAATGTTTGAGGTGTTTATCAATTTTTTCTTATGCTTATGGCAATTTTCACTAAGTATAGTAAAATTCTCGACCTCAAGGTCAAAGTCCTATGATATGTGTGTTTACATGTCCAATTTTTGCATTACCTAACCAGAAATGCTTTATCTTTTTGATTTTAGGAATTTTCGAAAAATTTGAAAATCATCTCGGGGGTCAAAATCGTGGACTGCCACATTTTTCAGGCCTGGCGGATCTGGCGGTACCCAAAATTGGGTTCCGCCAGTGTATTTTCTGGGAAACCTAGAATTGGCCCAACAGACTAGACGATACCCTCAAATGGGTTCCGCCTGTGTATCCCGAGGGTTCCGCCAGTCACCTGCAGAAATTTTTTGTCATTTTTCTTAAGTCCAAAACTTGTAAAGTGTCAAACCATTATCCTAAGTGAGAAACATCTTCCATTAACTCCAATAACCATATTAGAACAACTCTCACTCACTAAAACAATTATGAAGCCTCTTCCCTCCAAAAATTCAAATTCAAACATAACTAACCCAAGGAACCCTTTTAAAGGATCCTTCAAACCATTGAAACATTTTCAACCAAATCACATCCCATGATCACAAAGCATTGAGTGCATATGTTGGTCTTTCACTCAACCCTATTCCATTGGATTGACATCAAATGATGTGACATGGTCATGAAAATCATTTGAAACCTCATTCTTTGAATGGTAGAACATCAAATCCAAACACTCATTTCAACATCTTTTCCACCCTATAAATTTGAAAGTTTTGCAACAACTCAAATCACACTATCACCATCAAAACTTCTTCTCTCAAAACATCAAAACCACACCTTTGAAATGACTAAATCCAACACATCATCCGAGTCATCAAAATCCACTAGGATTAGTGTCAAACCTTGTTGCTTCAACAAAATCGTCAAGTCAAGCTCATCATCTTCAAGTGATGCTTTGCTTAACATTTCTTCACCTATCCAAGATTTCCTTAACCTCACTACCTCAACACCATCCTCAACACATTGCAATACGAATGTAATCACCTTTCAAGATTTTCTTAATCTTGATACTCCAACACCCTCTCCAACACATTGCTACACAAACATAGCCACCATTCCTCCAACAACTAGACCTTCAAATGATTCAACATCACATTCTCAACAAGCTCAACCATCAAAAACTCCATCACCTCAATCACCAACACTTACACCAATGGAACTTTTTCATTCACCACCAACATCACCACTACCTTATTTGGAAACATTAGAAGACCTATCACCCAAATCATCAAGTCCACCATCCTTGTCACTATTTGACACCATTGCTCAAATGGAAACCCAACAACAACCTAGTGAGCAACTAGATGATGAACCCCATCAACCATCATTAATAGAGCGGTTGGCTTACCGTTATGCTAGACCATCCATTTTTCCAAATGATCAAGGTCATACCCACTCACAATCATTTGTGTTTCACCCAATTTACAAAGACCTTCATGGCAATCCTTCCGGCGAACCAAGTTTCCGCCATTTTGTTCAAAATCCACAACAACAACCATCACCACAAGAACCTTCCCAAAATTTGAATCTCTACTTTCTTCGTATAAGAAAATAGAAGCATCCATATGGGAAAAACCTCCAAACCTTAATAATGAGATTGACACTCATTTAAACCACCTTCATGTCTTCAAACGTATGGTTGACTCTCAAATCAACCATATTATGGTTTTACAAACAACACTACACTCAACAAACGAAGGAAGCAAAAACACCACTCAACCATCCACCTTTGCTCCTTCAAGCTCAAACCATCCACCACCAACAAATCAAACCACTCTTCCACCAAACTTTCCCCACCATGATTGCAATCATTGCGAAAGAACCGCTCACATTAGTGAAGGGTGTCGAAGGGAAATTCGTGAGCTATCCGAAGAAATGAGGTTTATATTAAACCACATTTTGGATCATCTACAATCCTTGTCTCACACACCTCAACCTTAGAGTCTCCAAAATGAAACAAAACCGTTTCTTTCGGAAAATGTTTCCCATTTAAACCAACAAACCAAAACCATGTCATCCCTTCAACCTTCAAAATAAAGCCCGCTACAACCTCCAACACACATTTTCATCCTTAAACAACCTTAGCCTTGTTTTTGGAAAATGTTTCTCATTAAGGAAAATGATGATTTCCTGTAGCTTTTTATGTTCCTAGTTTATTTTTAGTTTTTCTTTTTAGAAGTAGGATGGTGTAATCCAAATTTCTTGTCTTTGACTTTTTAAGAGTCAAAATTTTACATGAAATAAATTTCATTCTACTACAAGGTTTGCATTGTTTGTTGACCATTTAGGTATAATAAGTGAACTATACCTTGCTATGGTAGCATACATATATATTGTGTTTTTGAAGCTAACCTTTCTTTTTGTAGGATCATTATCCATGTTTTCCTTCCTTGATACTCCATTTAGGGGAGTAATATTCAAGGGGGAGCATGAGTGTTGCGTTATTCCACTTCACAACTCTTAGTTGTGTTTTAGACATGAAATGCTTTCATGACTTGTCTTGTGTGACAACTAACCTTTTTCTTGTAGGTTCAAAATTCATGTCTCTTCTCTTGGCACTCCATTTAGGGGGAGTATCATCCAAGGGGGAGCAAGAGCTTACTTCTGCTTCGCTACTCTTCTTTTTGTTTCGACAAAAAGGGGGAGAATTTATATATAAACTTGTTTCAAATTTTTTTTTTTCTTTTTCTTGTTTTTTCTTTTATTTTTGTGCTTATCACTTCATCTTTGCAAAAACAAGTTTTTATACTAACTTTATAAGACTTAACACTAAAACTAGTGACTTACTTATAAATAAAGTTTATGTTTTGTCATCAACAAAAAGGGGGAGATTGTTAATACAAATATCGCCTAAAAACGTTATTTATATTTTACGATCTTTGCTAAGTTTTGTTAATGACAAAGTATGAACTTTAGCTAGGAGTAAATCATCACTTTAAGTGTTTAAGTCTTGTTTAAACTAAGGTTTACATTTCTTTTTAAACAAAACATTGTTTTTATTTCTTAAATTAGAAAGTGTCTTGTCACATCACATTTATTTCTTAAAATAGTAATGTCACATCACATTTAGGGCAGGCTTTGTCAATATACATTTATGGTAAGAAAGAGTGTTTGACTAACCATATGTTTGCTTGCAAGTCTTGTGTTTGACTAGGTGTAATGAGATGTGACCTTTTTTGGTTTGGAAGATTTATTGCAAAACTAACTGCAGCCCTGACGGAACCCTGGGGGTACACGGGCGGAACCCATCTGAGGGTTCCGCCTGATCCGCCAGACCTGCAGAATAGTTTGCTATAAATACTAGTTAGTTTTGGATGATGACTTAAGGACATATTTTCATATACTCTCTCAAACTAACTCAGTAACATTTGACTTATGTGATTCTCTTATGTAGCAAGGGACTTCACAAGATCATTCAAGAAGTTACAAGCTTCAACTCTAAAGTTGCAAGTCTTGTTAGCTTGGTCATTTATAAGCTTTGGTAGTTTATATTTCATTTGTGTCATGTATTTAGAAGTGATTTGTTAGTATTTTAGGCCTCAAAATACGTAGTGTGTCGGGAGTTGTACCCTTGTAAAAGAACTAACGGGAGTGGTTGTACCCTTGGTAAAGAACTCGACATCTAGCTTAGTGTCGGTAAAAGTGTAAGCGACGATGGGAGTGGTTGTACCCGTGTAAAAGAACTCGACATCTAGCTTAATGTCGGTAAGAGTGTAAGCGACGTTGTAAAGGTTTTCTCCGCCGGTGAAAGGAGCTTGTTGATTAGTGCTTATAACTCTCGAGTTGGAAACTCGGGGCATGGATGTAGGGCAAGGAAAAAGAGTCCTTGTAGCCGAACCACGATAAATAATCGTGTTGTGGTTTGATCGTTTCTTTCTTTATCTTTGCTTATTACATATTGTCTTTTAGTTAGAATTGCTAATAACATATAAAGCTTTTCAAAGAATTAAACAAGTAAAGTTGTGTTTATATCCTTAAACAAATGTAAAGCTTTTCAAAGAACTAAATAAGCAAAGTTAGGATTATCACATGTAATGATTTTCAAAGAATGAAACAAGTAATGTTAGAATTGTCGTTCACATGTAAAGCTTTTCAAAGAATCAAACATGCAAAGTTGTACTTGCATCTTTGAACAAACGTAAAGTTTTAAAAGGATATTCAAGCTAAAAAGAATTGAAAAAGCGGTAAACTATTCAACCCCCTTCTAGTTTTCCACAACATGCATTAGAATCAAACAACACATAGACATATTGAATGATTAGAGGAAAATTTATCTTTCGTTAAACATGGAAGAACAAGGGTATGAAACCCTTGAAAAGGCTGTAAAATTCGAGCTAGGGTTTGTGTGTTTAACCCTCCAATTATTCCCCTACAAGTTCCTCCTTTTAATAAATGAAAATCCTAAACATTATATAGAAAATACAATCTGACGGCGTCAGCTTATAGAGTCTGACGCCGTCAACTCGCCGCCAATATTCTTTTCAGATTGCCTAGATCTACATCTGACGCCGTCCGCTTGTTATTTGGTTTGGGCCGTCTCCTTATGTGGTATAACGTGACGGCCTAGGCGTCACAAAGGGTGACGCCGTCACTCTTTAATTCCAAAATCCTTTTCTGGCGCGTCTCGTGTAATCTTCATATCCACCTCTTTGCCAATGCTTGACGCCGTCACCTTGTTAGGGGTCATTTAACACTAATATAAAAGTAATTACAACAAATAATAGTTCTACCCTAGTCATAATAAGCACGGAGATTATACACTAACACCTCACAAATAGTGTTTGAATACTCTCATCTCTCGGGTGTTATAAATGTATATATCACATATGAAATTGAAATAATATCTCTCATTACCTGTCATAGCAAATAGATTACCATAGGGTTGGGAAAGGATAAAAAACTTCCACCACTTTGGCGTAAGCACCTAGGATAAACTATCAAAGAGGTCTTTTAAAGGGTTATAACGTTAGGTGTAGGGATATGATAAACGCGGTTTTGTTGGATAAAGGCAATTTGTTGGTGGCGAGTTAATCGTCTTGGTCAATTACATGCACAATGCGGCATTGCTAAGCCAAGACTCGACTCAACTTAGACTACTAAGAAATAAACAAAAACATAAACAAAAGAAAGAGGATGGTAGTCCGTATGTTTTTCTTTTTCTTTTTCTTTTTCTATTTTTTTTCATTGATTTTTTCGATTTTCTTTTCATACACTCCTGCCCTACCATCCGAAATAATACATTGTAGGGAATTTACATTCCCCTTACACTTGAAATTTTACATACTTTATAAATAACTATTCTAATGACTCGAATCAAAATAATCAAAACACTTGGAGTACTTTTAAAACATTTACGCATATATGGGGCAACACATGACTTTCTTCCCCATTACTCTATTACACTAGTACTTCACCCATGAGTCCCAATCGTCCCAAAACAATATATACAAGATATGAATCGACTTAGCAACCATGTAATCAATTAGACAATTAACTAAGGGTTTAAACATGAAACAATAATGCACTAAAAATGAGTGCATACAAGGTAGGCTAAGGCGTTTTGGGTGTACATTTGGGGGTGGAGTGTAAACAAATTATTCCTTTAAGTAATATGCTTAAAGTTAGAAACGAAAAACATAGGCTCCGAGGGGTGTACTAGGGGTATCGTGTACTAAAAATGAGTACATTGCAAAGGTGTGGGAGAATTACTTAACCAATGAAGCCAATGTAATTATAATACAGGTGTAAAACAAGGGTTATCCTAATGCTTCTTATCATGTAGTAAATTCTAACTACACGAATGTAGTTTCACTAGCGGTCTCGAGATGAATCACTAACGCAAGTTCTAGAATCTAAGTACTACCGGTACACTCACAAGCATTAAAGACAAATGCCTTTTCCTAAAGATCTAGGGGCGAATCTCACATTTTTTGGGTGGAAATTTTTGAGTGGTACGGTTTTTGTGCTAGTCATACAACTCATATCCATGAGACGCTTATTAAGACTAAAGTTTCACTCATATATGTTGTAAAAAAATTTAAATTTGGCGCTAAAATTGCCCTAACAAGTATTTCTCTTAGTTTTATTACACACTTACCATTAAACAATAAATATCAAGTGTAATTGCATTCTCTAAGGTATCATTATTTACCCCCCCCCCCCCCCCCACTTTACACTTAAGCCGAACATTGTCCCCAATGTTCAATTAAAAGATGTAAAAATAAAGAAGGTAAAAGTATGAAACAAATACTCCCCTGATTCGTTCGGTGTGGATGATGTGGTAACATGGTTAGATCCTCCTCCAAAAAAATGAACATATAAAAGCTTCCCTTCAGACATATAAATCATCTTTTAGTCCAATGTAACCTGTTAAACCTGAGAAAACAATCACGGCAAACCTCGCATAAAATTGACGGTAAATTCTATATAAAATAAAATCCTAGAAAGCAAGTAAATATATAATGCTTGTGGAATGAATAATTGCAGATTCCTGGAGTTTATAAGTTTAAGATTTAACAAAACTTTACCATTCCGGCAGAAAAACAAAACTTGTAAAAAAAATTTCAAAATTTTACACCTGACGTCGTCAGGTTGTAAAGCCTGACGCCGTCAGAGAGGTTTGACAGAAATTCTTTGTTTAGTTTCTGGAAAATTTCTAGAAAAACCTATGCCTTAATTCCTAGAAATCCTGCAAAATATTCATTATGACTCGATACAAGCATTTGACTCAAACAAGTACTAGTATACATGCTAATTTAATATTGTTATGATTCAAGTTCAACCTTGTTCTTATAAACATATTTAGATTTCCCTTACACTTATCTTTTGCAAAATACCTTTGTATGTAGTTAAGACGAAGTTAAAAACAAAATAAAGCATTTTCACAACTTAACTTGAAACATGGATCATAAACAATAAAACATGCATACGGAAACAAATAAAATAAAAAACACACAAACAATCAAACAAACAAAGTTTGGGTTGCCTCCCAATAAGCGCTTTTCTTTATTTATGAGTCTTGTAGCTAGACTCAAAGTCATGCCCTATTACGTGACTCCATCATTGGTTACGTCCTCTCGGTCATCTTCGACATTGGCTTTACATTCCGGGTCTGATTTCAAATACTCTTGGTAAAATCCGACTACCTTACTCTCAATTGCTCTCATAAGACTCTCGGCAATCTCTATCAACCTTATATTTGGGTCCGAGGGTTAAGCAATTCTTATAAAAAAGGCTCATCTTTTCCCATACAAAATTCATGCCCTTTTTCTTATCTTCTTCATTAATGTCCTCAAATGCACTAATGTTATCTTTATCTAGTTGAGGCACAAATCGAAGTTCCTTCATCTTACTGGGCATCCTATATGTGATTCTATTGGTCTCATTATAAAATTGAACTGTTCCACCCAACCTATCATAAATTAAATTGGACTTCTCAACGAATGGATTTCCTAACACTACATGGGATAAGCTACAATCTATAACACTTGCCAAGTCCTCTACAACCATGAAGTGAATGACATAAGTAACATTCCCAACAAGGACATGTAAACCTTTAATTCTTCTGGAAAAATTACAAATTCCACCGGGGTATTTGGGATCTCTCCTAGGTTCAAGCCTCGTATTCACTATATCTTAAACACTAGAAGACATAACGTTGATTGGGGATTCAAAATCGATGTAAGCTTGATCAATGTACTTGTACCCAATCATACACGGTATCTTAACGTTCCAAAGGTTACCCCTTTTAATATTTGTATCAATTCTAACGAAGGGCGGTTGAGGGTTATCAATTATGTTATTGTAGTAGGCGATTTCTTCCTTAGTGTGGTATAGATTGAAATATTCATCACCTAATCCCTCGTCTTTCCTTTCCTCTAAACTTTCAACATTCACAAGATCATTATGTTCTAAACCTTTGCTCTCGTACAAGGCGCTTGCTAGGTCATTAAATGCATGATCGAGCTCAATATTAATTATCCTATTAAGCTCCATAAGCTCCCTAATTTCACTTTTAATTTGGTCACGCAATGACGCTACTTCGACAGGTGATAAATTTATATTTTCCATAGTGGCAAACGAACAAGTCTACGAACAAACACACAAAGAAGAAGATAGACTAAAGAAACCCTATAAAAAAAATCCCACTAGAAATAAATCTAGTGAGTAGACCTAACAAAAATAAATTTCAACCTAAGCAATAACTATTCCCAAGGCAGCGGCGCAAAAAACTTGATGCGTGGTTTTGCAACCTTGCAAAAGGTTTTACCTCTCAAGGTATCTTGAGAAGCTTGCAATCCCCACCAGGCAGTGTACCTGACCGTTGTAGCATAGTGAAGTGGCAAGTACCAGGGGATTGATCGTTCTACTTAGGGAATAGTGTTTGTTAGGATTTAAAACTACTCAAACTAGGTCTAAAGGTGAGGGATGATTATTTTTTATTTTTATATTTTATGGAAAGCAAGTAAAATCTTGGTTTTGAAGGAGTGGACGAAATTAAGTGCTAGTCAACTAACCCAAATAACTACTGTGACAAATAAAATAAATTGTGAAAACTTATATGGAGAAAAACGTGTTTACTTAGACTTCACTACTCCCTAGCTATCTTTTATTGATTGATTAGTTTGTTACAATTGCGTGGTTAACGGGTTGCATTCCTTAATACAATTCGTGGGGGCATGTACGTCCTTCCCCAACTCTATAAGATCCTATCTCTTCCTATGACGACACGTTTAGTATCCTATCATGGCCTCATTAATAGTCACTTATGCATTAAACACAACCAATTAATCGTAGTACACATCCGATTCATGTTTCTTAAAACGTTCAAGCAAGTTACCGAATAGGAGATTAGCCAGTTTTCTTAAGCCTAACAAAGATATCATTCACCCAATAACAATTAATAACAAACAATCAACCAACAATCAATAACTAGGTTTCATTACATCTAAGCAAACACAAATAAACCTAGCCTACCATGTTAATGTAAAGACAAGCATAAGATAAAATCAAACAACACATAGACATATTGAATGATTAATGAAAAACTTATCATTAATTAAACATGGAAGAACAAGGGTATGAAACCCTTGAAAAGGCTGTAAAATTCGAGCTAGGGTTTGTGTGTGTAACCCTCCAATTATTCCGCTACAAGTTCCTCCTTTTAATGAATGAAAATTCTAAACATTATATAGAAAATACAATATGACGGCGTCAGCTTATAGAGTCTGACGCCGTCAACTCGCCAATCTTCTTCTTGGATTGCCTAGATCTACATCTGACACCGTCCGCTTGTTATTTGGTCTGGGCCGTCTCCATATGTGGTATAATGTGACGGCCTAGGCGTCACAAAGGGTGACGCCGTCACTCTTTAATTCCAAAATCTTTTTCTGGTGCGTCTCGTGTAATCTTCATATTCACCTCTTTGCCAACGCTTGACGTCATCACCTTGAAAGTTGTGACGCCGTCAGGTACAAAATCTAGCTTGATTTTGAGACTTTGTCGTTTTCTTCATTTTTTCCTCCAAAAACGTCCAAAATGCTTCATTTTCCAGATTTCTTATCCAAAGTACCTAAAATGACAAAAGGAACGATTTGAGGCAATATTTGATCATATTATTACGACTTAGAGCTTAAATGACCCCCTAAACGCGTAACACTTTTCGCCTCATCATGTAGCTTAAGTCTTCTCCGTTCATACGGTTGTCCAAGTTTGTTAACAATGATGGGTCAGGTTGTGGAAGATCAAGGAAATATTATAAAACTTCTAATTTAGTTTAACACGTTACATATATAGTTGATAACGGCATATCTACATAACTAAATAGGAGCATGTTTAACTTGGTTCAAAATTAGCATTAGTACTCAGTGTATTTTTGGCAAAATTAGCTGTAAGCTGTTTGATGTAAGCTGTAAGATGTAAACTGCAAACCTTTTAACATGAGCTACAAGCTGTATTTTTTTTTCAATAAAAAGTGTTTGGTAAGTTAGCTGTTAAATGTAAATATAAGATGTAGAATGACATAAAAGGACATATCTATAATTGTAAACAAACGTTTGAAGGGTGTATCAATAATTTAAAGTTTTAACAGCACCAACATGATTAAAAAGCTTCATGAATCAGTTTTTCATTTAGGAGCCATTTGTTTGAAATAAAAGCTTGAAGTCAATGTATCCAAACGAAGCTATTTATTTTAGAGTAGATTATTTTTTTAACAAAATGCTAATAGCTCCCCTAAAAAGCTCTGACCAAACAGGCTCTCATGTTTTTTATGTCTTAGCAACAAACTATTCTTATAACTATGATTCTATGAAAATTGAGTTTTTATTTATGCGTAACAATACTATTTATAGGCAAATCTGAAGACTTTTGTTACTTCTTTTCAATGGATTAAGCTAGTTAATACACAAATATTTGACTAAAGTTTTCAAAAAAGTGTGCAAAGTAACGAACTTTTATTTTGTTCATTTAAATTACTGAAATTATAAAACATGACATTTGAGTCACTTAACTTACAAAAAATATATACATACATATCATTGAAATTATAAAATAGTGACAGTAAATTTAGAACAAGATAGCATATATAAACTCTCTCCTCTAACAACCTTCCCGCCATTTTCCTTTCTCAACAAAATCACCATTTTTCTCTTACTACTCCTTCATTACTTAACGAATTCATATTCTGATTATACCAATAGATTCGTCTCGTCATTGTGCATGTAATGATATTGGTTAATTAGATTTTTGTTAGGTTTTGAAGAATCCCCTAATTTGTTGATTTTGGCACCAAATTTCGATTTGTTGTGATTTTAGGTATAAATGCAATCCTTTCACTTTTAGATCATTTTATTAGTGTTTTAGATAGTATGTCGACTAATAAATGGAAAACTTTAAAAAGAAGTATTCGAAGACCCGTTAGGTATGATAATTCTGTTAGTGAATTAAATAAGAAGAAGAAGAGTGTTGTAGAGAAGGTTGATATTGATATTGATGATGGAGAGGCTAGGGTTGTTAGTAAAGATGTAGGGGGAGAATGTTTGAATAAGGAAAAGGATGGATATGAGGTTGAGGAAAATGGTAGGAGTGGTGAGGTTGAAGATGAATGTGTGACTGGTAACAATAGTGATGATATAAGGTGTGCTGTTACTACTGATAGCAATGTAAGTCCTGTTAATACTACTTCCTCAGTTGATACTCAGATGCAAAATAATGATTGTAATGATGTTCATCCTAATACTGTTGAGAAAGTGTCTTATGCTAAAGTTGTTAGTAGTGATGATCTAGTTTTGGATAAGAAGTTGAACTATATTCCTACTATTACTAATGAGGATGAAACTGAATGAGTCATTTTTGAGGAGGAATTAGTCCAATTAGGAAGTGTTAAATGGAATATGACCATATGTGGCTACTTTGTAGGAAGTAAGATGCATATTGGGGAACTTAAGTATAACCTAATTGTAGCACCCCCAACTCAAAATACGGCAGCTGACATGCTGGGGGCGCTGCGCGAATAGAAACCAGGCACATTTATAGCTAACGATCACAACACGGGACTTTTAAAAGTGCCTCAAAAACACATCATTCGTTTTACAAACCATTTAGAGTACATAGACTCTTTATCAAATAGCAGCGGAATAAAAATAAAAGTTTGCAGCGGAAAGTGAAAAAGTTTAGCAGCGGAAAAACCAAGTTTAGTAGTAGAAATACAAAGTTTAACAGCGGAAAGTAAATAAATTTAACAGCGGAAAATAAACAAGTTTAGCAGCGGAAAAATATTAAAGACACACCAAGGTTTTCCGAATGACATGAAAAAATAAAGATAGTAGAAATGATAAAGCTGCCTTGACAGAAAACTTCCTTCGTCCAGCCACTCCACCACGCCCAAAATCATAAAGCTCCAAAAATCTAATTTGTAGTAGTACCTGAGAAACACATGCTTAAAAGTCAACACAAAGGTTGAGTGTAATCCATAGGTTTAAATAATAAAGTTGAGCACAAGGTTGTAATCATACGATATAAGCAACAAATGCAAATACCAGGGTAATCAAGGTAACACCCAATATGTAGAGGCATCCCAGTGCATACATACGGTTTATGGTACTAAGCTTATGACACACAATCGTTAACCAAACCAATTGTCAGTAACTCTATACTGACATAAACAATAACCGTGGAATTTCATAATATAAAGTGCCCCCAAGGCCGGGTACTTGCCAATACCCAGCAAAATCGAAAATAGTACACCCGCGTCGCCAAGCCCTTGGCAAACCGGGCGGGATGGTCAATCCTATAGGCCTATAAACTAGGTTCGCGTTCACTCGCAAGTGACTAATGGCTCATGATCTGAGGGTCTTTCTGGCAAGACAAGCTACTTAGCACATCGTCAGGAAATATATATCATTCAGGAAAAGCATACCAAAAATAATACTTGTGCTCAGAAAATATTTAAAGCATGTGTCTCACCCTATGGGTTTTTAAACAATTAAAATATAAAAGCGGGGCTATGAATCACACCTTAACAATAGTAGCAGGAAACGAGATATAACAACCAATCAATAATGCATCACAGCAAAATGGACCTCAGCACAACCTAATCAATATAAATGGGTAATAAAGTATAGGGTATGTTTTGTATTAAATGAAAGTGTAGGGTAAGGTGCAGGGAGATATTCTAGGGACCAATATTGCCAACGAAATAAACTTCTCACGATAAACGCTTCGGGGTCCAAACGACATAGCAAACGGACTCGAAAATTTACGAAACTTGCGCCATTGTTCACGAAATAATTTTTCCAATAAAATCAAGCATAAACTTCAGAGTTTTTCCAAAACTCAAAATAATTCAAATAATTTGGCAAATGCAATACAATTCGAGTGTTCTAGGTTGTGTTGAGTCAATCAAGGAATAAAGTTCTTGTTTCCAATATATCTCATGTTTCTCAAGCCCAAATAATCACAAAATAAAAGTTTTAATGTGTCTCAGGTACGGAAATAATTATTTTGGCTAGTAATAAGTTTTAGAAAAAGTACCGGGGGTTACACTAATGAGAATGTGGGGTAAACTAGGTTTGGCTGAAATTTTCTCTACTAATGATGAGGTATTTTGTTTCAAGTTTAAGAATGAGCATGTGATGAATCAGTTATTAGATAGTAGCCCTTGGTTACTTGGGGGGAGACCTTTGCTTGTTCAAAAATAGAGTCCTGATGTGTGCCTAGTTAAGACTGAACCTTTGACTGTTCTTTTATGGATCAAACTTTATGATGTTCCTTTGGAGGCTTGGACTGTACAAGGTATAAGCTCATTAGCTAGCAGCCTAGGTAAACCATTGTTGATGGATGATATGACAGCCAAAATGTGTCAATTTGGGAAGGGTAGAATTGGTTATGCTAGGCTGCTAGTTGAAATTGATGCTAAGAAAGAATTTAAAGACAATATAGTTGTGCAGTATAGGAACTCAATGGGTAACATTGCTAGGACCAAAATTTTTAGGGATGACTATACATGGAAACCTCCTGTTTGTAAGCATTGTGGAGTGTTTGGTCATAGTTTTGAGCAATGTCACAAAAGGCCTAGAACCACTAAAGAAACTAATAAGCAAAATGAAATTAAGGGGGGGGGGGGACAAAAGGTTACCAGTGGGTTGGGTAATGATAAAAGTCAAATGAATAATAATCCACATAATAGGAAAGTGAATCCTTTAAGCAAGACAAATGTGTACAATGGTAAAACTGGAATGAATAATAAGTTTGATAATCAAAATAAAGTGTATAGACAAAAACAGAGGCATGATTATGGAAAACAAAATAGTATGGAAAATGTTAATAATATGAAAGATAAAAATAAGGTTCAGAGCCCTAAAGGAAAGCATAATATGACTAGTTCAACTAGTAAAAGTAACCAATTTGATGGGTTGGGTACATATGATGAGTGTATTGGTGATAATCTAAGTGATATTCAAAGGAATGAAGTTAATTGTTTTATTGATAAGAAATCGCAACCTACCCCTAGTGAGCAAAGTAAATGGCCTGAGAAGATGGTAGAATATTTTAATACTAGGTGGAGAATGATGGTTGATTGCAATATGGAATAGGAGGATGTTTTTTAGGATAGTTTAGGAGATGGAAGGTGTATGGCTGAAAATGAAATAGAAGGGGTGGATGGTTGTCATCAGCCATCTCACTATATTTGTATCTCATCTATATTGTATAAAAAACCAAAAATAGAATAAATGGAGCTCAAAATGGCTTCTTGGAATATAAGGGGTATTGGTACAAAAGATAAAAAAGATGAAGTTAGAAATCAGATTAAAGACCAGAAGCTTAGTTTATGTGATATTCTTGAAACACATTCTAAAGTTAGTGATTTAGACAAGGTCTGTAAGAAGATTTTTGGTAACCGGGAATGGGTGTCAAACATGTCTAATTGTAGCAAAGGTTGCAGGATTGTATTGGGTTGGAATAGTAATGATGTTCAGATTAATGTTTTGAATATGTCTTGGCAAAGCTAATCTTGGGAGGGATAGGAAGAATTTAGGGAGGGAGCTATGTAGTCAAGGCAGTGTTTATGGAAAACTAGAAGGGGGGTTTGAATAGTTTTACGTCCTTTTAAAATTTATAAAAACAGTTTTGTTTTAAAAAACTTCGATTCTAGTTTATGTGATCTCAATAATTGCACTATATGAACAATTATATAGTAACTAACTAACTAAGCTAATATAGTATAGGTAAATAAGTAAGTAATGAAAAGAGTTGGAGAGATCAAACCACATCACAAGGATTTATAGTGGTTCGGCTACAAGGTCACCTTCCTTGTTCCTACTCCACTCCCCGAGTCACCTACTCGAGAGTTTTCTTCACTATGTCAACAAACTCCCTTATGGCGGAGAAAACCTTACACACCAATTTACACACCTCAACTACGTCACAACTTGATCACAACTTCTTCACACCTATCTACTTCACACCTATCTTCTTCACACCTTTCTTCTTCACAACTATCTTCTTCACTTCAATCTACTTCACACCTATCTTCTTCACAACCTAACCAATTTCTACTTCCTACACAACTTCTATTTCTTCTAAACTACTTATTACAAACACAACACAACTTCACAAATAATGTATATACACAATGCACAACTACTCTTCAATACTTCTTGAACTTAGTTGTAGAAGGAGTGTTCTTCTTTTGCACTTTGGATGAGGATGGATGAGAAGGGATTGAATCACTTGAAACAAGGATTAGTATACTAATGATCAAAGGGTTTTGGAGGATGTATAGAGAGTTATAGATCTGAAAAATTTGTGCAAAAGGTGGGGCAAAATTCCAGAATTAAGGTGGTATTTATAGGAGAAAAATTCTGAAAATTTCTGATACAGGAGCCTGGCCGGTCCCCTTAAATCAAGGCCGGCCCCCTTAAAATTAAGGGGACCGCCCCTTATAATTAAGGGGGCCACCCAGCTGTAACGGCCAGAAAACTTGTCTTTTAGTGGGGAAAGTTTATTTGGTGAAAAACTAACTGATTTTGGTTAAAAATTTGAAATCATATATTTAGTATGATTAAAACATTTTGCTTTATTACCAAAAGTGTTTTTCAAAAATATATAATATGTTTATATAATTAAATAAACTTTGTATTAGTTAATTAAATACCCCTTTGATCATGAGATGTATTAAGCACTTCTTTATCCATACCTTAAGTGATTAGGTTGGATATAATGATATAAACTAGCTTAATACTTGTTTACGTAGTAATCTTACGTTTGATGATTTTACATTTTGTGATCGTCAAAACATAGAGATATCGAAAAATATAAATAACGTTTTCATTCATTATTTATGTCAACAATCTCCCCCTCTTTGATGATTACAAAATCTAAACTCATTTATCGAAAATTAGTATATATACAAGTATTATTGTGAGTTTATATCAATTCTCCCCCTTTTTGTTAGCATCAAAAAGGTTATCCCGATTTTATTGGAGCCCCCCCTTGAAGTATACTCCCCCTCGTTTTGAAGTCAAAAAGAAATCGAGATATGGAATTCTTGCAAAAACATTTAGTGAACAAGCAACATATATGTGTATATAGCATGCAAGAATAGAAACTAAACATAACCATAACATTGAGAAAGTTAAAAAGATACAACAAGCATTACATCAACAAACATAACAAGTAGTGCAACTAACAAAAGCCTTAAAGGCTTACAATCATCACTTAAATAATAAACCAAAGCTCAAACATGAAAGTCCTCTCTAGAGCTTGCCATGCAAAATGGTTTAAGACAATTTTATTTGTAAAACACCAAGCATGTTTAATTGGGAGGAATGGATGGTGAACATGGAGATGGTGATGGTGGAGGAGTGTTTGTTGATGGTGGTGGAGGAGTTGTGTTTGTTGTTGGTGGTTGATGCAACAAGTTTTCAATGTGAGAAAACATGTATTGCATCTCATCTCTTAGTCCGAACACAATTGTTCGGTTATGGATGCAACAAAGGCAAGTGTCTCCATGAGCTTCAAGTAAGCTCCATGGGACGGGGTTATAGGTTGGTGGATTGATAGGGGATGATGAGAAGTGTGCATCAAGAGGTGTTAATGGTGATAATGAGAGGGTTAGTGCAAGAGTTGTGTTTTCATTGGTGGGTTGTGATGGTTGATGAATTGTTGGAGGAGATAAGTGGGTGTTTATGTAGTCATTTATGGATGAAGTGGATGGTATGGAGGAAGTAGAGGCTCCATTTGTTGATGGTGTTTTGGAGGTTGCATTTGGTGCACTAGGAGATGAGCATTGAGGTGGTGGTGATGGGGTGGTGTTGTCTTCATTTGTGAGATCAATGAATAGTTGTTTTGGTGTAATAATGACACGTTTTTGTTTCTTGGCATTGTTTGAATAGGTGGTTCTTGGTGATGACATGATAAAAAGATGATGTTTGATGAAGGTTGAGGATGATGGAATGTGAATTAAACATGCATGGGGATTATATAGTATGAAAACATGTTTAGAAGTGGAATTAATTTGAAATTGTAATGTTAGATTCCAAAATCAGTTTAGTTTTTAAGGGAAATGGTAGCTGGGACTAGCAAAAGAGATCACAAGGTGCAAAAGAAAACAGTGTAAAAACTGTTCCAGATGGCCGGTCCCCTTAAATGGAGGCCGATCCCCTTAAATTTAAGGGGGCCGCCCATCTGACGACCCAGAAATCAAAATTTTTAAAAATTTTATGGAAAAATGTTATGTTCTGTTTTGTTTTTGCAGCAACCTCTATTTGGATATTTCACATTTGTTTTGGTCTATTAGAAAGCATACATGTCATATATATATATATACATAAACTAATCATCCAAGCATATATATAGATTAAGTAATAAAGCATGCATTCATAAGCATATATTAAACATAAATAAGCAAGTTAACAACCTAATCAAATATTCAAAACATTTATCCAAGAAAATAACAAGTACTTCCGAATATACTTCGGACAAATAGCACACAAAGAAAATATCCACGAACAAGAGACATAAAAATAAATATTGTTCAACAAACATAATCCAAGCACATCATCTCTTTTTCTTCCCGAAGATACCCTTCAAAGTCT
The DNA here is from genome assembly GCA_030686995.1 of Artemisia argyi. Taxonomy (NCBI): domain Eukaryota; kingdom Viridiplantae; phylum Streptophyta; class Magnoliopsida; order Asterales; family Asteraceae; genus Artemisia; species Artemisia argyi. The sequence goes on along the minus strand of CM060702.1, from coordinate 11,802,764 downwards.
TCCCGATAGATTTGAAGCCACCTCTAACTTCTTCATGCAAACTCTTTTGTCGTCTAAGCATCTTGGTAGTTTGTTCATGAAGCACTTCTTCGTTTTGATCACTAGGAGATGGGGTAGAATACTCGGGATAGTCAAGATCCTCTAAATTGTCAACGAACTCAGAAAATGAAGGGGTACTAGCATCATGGATGTTTTCCTCCTCATCGTCGTCGTCTTGTCTAGAAGATGATCCACGAAAACTATGACGACGAGATTTTCCCTTGTCACTTCGAGTTCGTCGAGCTTGTTTTAGAGAGAGAGGACGTAAGGTGGGATAGATGGACTCTGATACGTGGGAATCGCACCAGGCTTTACCTCTCAAGGGATCTTGAGAAGCTTACAACCCTCACCAGGCAGTGTACCTGATCGTTGTAGTATAGTATAGTGACAAGTACCGGGGGATTGATCGTTCAGCTAGGAATAGTGTCGCTAGGATTAGAAAACCTAAATACTAGTTCTAAAGATGACAGATGATTATTTTTGTATTTTTATATTTTTTAGAAAGCAAGTAAAAATCTCGGGTTTGAAGGATTTGGGCTGAATTAGTTGCTAGTCAACTAACCCAATACTAAAGATGCAATCAAAATAAAATACTAAAAATGAAAATAAACTAAATTAACTAAGGTTGTGAGCAATAAGTTGAGAAAATGTGTTTACTTATATTTCACTACTCCCTAGATATCTTTTACACGTTAATTACTTGTTATAGTTGCGTGGATGACGGATTGTATTCCTTAATACCATTCATGGGGTGGCACACTTAATTCCCCAATCCTATGAGTGCCTACTTCACTCCTATGTCGAGCCGGCTAAGAAGCTCCTAACATGGGATCATTAGAATTTACTCATGCATTAAATACAACCAATAAAACCTAGTGCACGTCAGTTCATGTTTCCTAAGATGTTCAAGCATGTTACCATTTGGAGATCTGCCAGTTTTCTAAAGCCTAACATCGAAATCATTCATCCAATACAACCATAAACAAGTAATCAACAAATAATTAACATCTAGGTTTCATTAGATCCAAGCAAACACAAGATAGATCTAGCCTAGCATGGTAGAATTAAGACAAGAACAAGATATAGACAACCAACACATAGACATATTGATTGAATTAAAAGAATACTTATCTCAATTACACATGAAAGGGATCAAGGGCTGAGAACCCTTGAAAAACCTGTAAAATGCGTGCCAAGTTCGTACTTAGGGTTTCTCCAAAACTTCTCTCCTTTTAATGTGAAAATTAGAAAACTATATATAGGAAATAGGGTCTGACGGCGTCAAGAACAAATTTGTGACGCCGTCATCTCGCCGCCAACATACTTCTCGGACTGCCTTGATCTACTTTTGACGCTTTCATGTGTTATGTGTTTCCAGGCCGTCATGCATTTTACTCTTGACGCCCTACTTCGTGACGCCGTCAATTCTGTACTGGGTCGTCATGGAAATTACTCTTGACGTCGTCGGAAATTCCTTCTTGACGCCGTCACCTACTGTTCCCAGCAAGGAAAATTAAGACTTTGGCGTTTTGTTCACTTTTATGCTCTAAAAACGTCCAAATTGCTTCCTTTTCCAGATTTCTCTCCCAAAGTACCCAAAATCACAAAAGGAACGATTTAGGGCAATATTTGATCAAATAAATTCAATTCCGGGCTTAAATGACCCCCTAAAAGTGGTTCATTCTTCGCCTCATCATATACCCTTACACTTGAGATTTGCTTGTCCTCAAGCAAATGCGCTTTTATTCTACTCAAAATACAAGTTAGGGGTCATTTAACACTAATATAAAAGTAATTACAACAAATAATCGTTCCACTAAAGACCAAAGACAAGCACGGAGGTCATACACTAGCACCTCACAAATAGTGTTTAGATACTTACATCTCTCGGGTGTAATAAAGTATAAATTACAATATGGAAACAGAAGATATCTCTCACTACCTGTCATAGCAAAATAGATTACCATAGGCTTAGGAAAGGATCAAACCTCCACCACATGGCGTAAGCACCTAGGATAAACTATCAAAGAGGTCTTTTAAAGGGTTGTAACGTTAGGTGTAGGGATATGAAATACACGGTTTTGTTGGATAAAGGAAGTTTTTACTGGTGGCGAGTTAACAATCTTGGTCAATTACATGTACAATGTGGCGTTGCTAAGCCAAGACTAGACTCGACTTAAGCTAATAAATCAAAAATAACAAAAACATAAAAATGAACATTGAATAAAAAAGGATGTTAGTCCGTATGTTTTTTTCTTTTTTCTTTTTCTATTTTTTTCTTTTCTTTTTCTTTATTTTTTGAATTTTTTTTTCTTACCCTACCATCCAAAATAATACATCATAGGGATGAAAATTCCCCTTACACTTGAATTTTTACATACTTTACAATTAACTAATCTAATGACTCGAATTAAGAAAATCAAAACACTTGGAGCACTTTTAAGATTAACGTACATATGGGGGTAATAAATGATGTTCTTCCCCATTACTCCATAAAATAAGTACTTTACCCATGAGTCCCAATCGTCCCAAAACAATATGTACAAGGATATGACTCGACTTAGCAACCATGTAATCAATTAGATAGTTAACTTAGGGTTTAACAAATAACAATAATGCACTAAAGATGAGTGCATACACGGAAGGCTAAGGCGATTTGGTTGTACATTTAAGTGGGGTGTAACAAATTCTTCCTTTAAGTAAAATGCTTAAAGTTAGAAACGAAAAGATAGGCTCGGAGGGGAGTACTAGGGGTTTCGTGTACTAAAAATGAGTACAACGCTAAGGTGTGGGAAAAATTAGTTGACTTAACTAGCCAAGTAATATGACTTAAATGGTCAAGTAATTATGATACGGGTTTAACACAAGGGTGATCCTAATGCCTCTTATCATGTAGTAAATCCTACTACACGAATGTAGTCTCACTAGCGGTCTCGGGATGCATCACTAACGCAAGTTCTAGAATCTAAATGCTACCGGTACACTCATAAGCACTAATAGTAAATGCTTTTCCTATCAAATCTAAAGGCGAACCTCACATATTTGGGTGGAAAATTTTTCTGAATATACGGTTATGTGCTAGTCATACAATCTCCTATCCATGAGACGCTTGCTATGGCTAAAGTTTCACTCCTAAATGTTGTAAAAAAATTTAAATTTGGCGCAAAAATTACACTAACAAGTATTTCTCATAGTTTTATTACACATCTACCATTAAACAAAACAAACTCAAGCGAAAGTGTACATGTAAGCTATCATCATTTTACCCTCCCCTTACACTTAAGATGAACATTGTCCCCAATGTTCAAGTAAAGAATGTAAAAGTGAAAAAGTAAAAAGAATGAAATCAAATACTCCCCTGATTCACTCGGTATGGATAATAAGGTGACCAGGTTAAATCTTCCTCCAAGAAAATGAACAATCAAAGCTTCCCTTCCAGAATATAAATCATCTTCTTGTCGTACATAACCTGTGAATCCTGAGAAAATAAACAAGACAACCTCGCATAAAATCGGCGGCATCCTATATAAGTTACTAAATCCTAGAAAACAAAATAAGATATAATGCTTGTGGAATGAAGTTTGCAGATCTCCTGGAGATTATAAAACTTAATAATTCACAAAAACCATAAGACTCCGTTAGAAAAACAAAACCGGTAAAATTTCCAGATTTTTACACGTGACGCCGTCAAGAGTTAACTCGTGACGCCGTCAGAAGTGACCTGCAGAAATTCTTATGTTAAGTTTCCAGAAAATTTCTGGAAAAACTTGGTCCTACTTCCTGGAAAATCCTGCAAAACTTCATTATGACTCAATGCAAGCATTTGACTCTAACAAATACTAATACACATGTCCATTTAATATTGTTGTGGTTCATGCTCAATTTTGTTCTTATAAACAAATTTGGATCTCCCTTACACTTATCTTTTGCAAAATACCTTTATATGCAATTAAGACGAAGTTAAAAACAAAATAAAGCATTTTCACAATTTACTTTGAAACATGAGCCACAAACAATAAAAATAAAACATGCATACGGAAACAAATAAAATCAAACAAACAAACAAACAAACAAATAAAAACACATAAAACATGGGTTGCCTCCCAAGTAGCGCTTGTTTTTGTTCGAGTCACGAGCCTGACTCTACCCTTATTTAACGGAAATAGGGGAGGTTTTCCCTACACTTAGGATTAAGTGTGGGTGAAAGTAGTGATACACACCCTTAGGGTGTGAATATGCCACTTGAGGTGAAGGGGGTGAGTGAATGGCTTCCTTCATCCTAAAACTACCCGGATAATATTGGTTGATGGGTGGGTCGGTTCCTCTTTTGTCTCCTAGATGTATATCTAAGGATGGAAATGTGTGTAAAGATTGAGGTTCCGGTTCATCAACACTAGGAGATTCCCTAGAACTAGGAGTAAGGTTATCACTACAAGTATTCAAACCTATATCCTCAAGTGGTGCCTGGTCCAAGGGTTCTACTTCTATTGGGGTTTCTTGATACGTGGGAATCGCACCAGGCTTTACCTCTCAAGGGATCTTGAGAAGCTTACAATCCCCACCAGGCAGTGTACCTGATCGTTGTAGTATAGTATAGTGACAAGTATCGGGGGATTGATCGTTCAGCAAGGAATAGTGTCGCTAGGATTAGAAAACATAAATACTAGTTCTAAGGGTGAGGGATGATTATTTTTGTATTTTTATATTTTTTATAGGAAGCAAGTAAAAATCTCGGGTTTGAAGGATTTGGGCGAAATTAGTTGCTAGTCAACTAACCCAATACTAAAGATGCAATCAAAATAAAATACTAAAAATGAAAATAAACTAAATTAACTAAGGTTGTGAGCAATAAGTTGAGAAAATGTGTTTACTTATATTTCACTACTCCCTAGACATCTTTTACACGTTAATTACTTGTTATAGTTGCGTGGATGACGAATTGTATTCCTTAATACCATTCATGGGGTGGCGCACTTAACTCCCCAATCCTATCAGCTCTTATCTCCTCCTATGCCATGCCCAGCACAACCATAGGGATTATAAACAGTGGCTCATGCATTAAATACAACCAATAAAAACCTAGTGCACATCAGTTCATGTTTCCTAAGACGTTCAAGCATGTTACCATTTGGAGATCTGCCAGTTTTCTTAAGCCTAACATCAAATTCATTCATCCAAAACAACTATAAACAAGTAATCAACACATAATTAACATCTAGGTTTCATTAGATCCAAGCAAACACAAGATAGATCTAGCCTAGCATTATGGAATTAAGACAAGAACAAGATATAGACAACCAACACATAGACATATTGATTGAATTAAAAAAATAATTATCTCAATTACACATGAAAGGTATCAAGGGCTTAGAACCCTTGAAAAACCTGTAAAATTTGCACCAAGTTCGTACTTAGGGTTTCTCCAAAACTTCTCTTTAATGTGTGAAAATTAGAAAAATATATATAGGAAATAGGGTCTGACGGCGTCAAGACAAATCTTGTGACGCCGTAACCTCGCCGCCAAAATATTTCTCGGACTGCCTTAATCTACTTTTGACGCCGTCATGTGTTATGCATTTCCAGGCCGTCATGAATTTTACTCTTCACGCCCTACTTCGTGACGCCGTCATATCTGTACTGGATCGTCATGGGAATTACTCTTGACGCCGTCAGGAATTCCTTCTTGATGCCGTCACCTACTGTTCCCTGCAAGGAAAATTAAGACTTTGGCGTTTTCTTTACTTTTATGCTCCAAAAACGTCCGAATTGCTTCCTTTTCCAGATTTCACTCCCAAAGTACCGAAAATCTCAGAAGGAACTATTTAGGGAAGTATTTGATCAAATAAGTTCAATTCCGGGCTTAAATGACCCCCTATTTTTCGCCTCATCATATACCCTTACACTTGAGATTTGCTTGTCCTCAGGCAAATGCGCATTTATTCTACTCAAAATACAAGTTAGGGGTCATTTAACACTAATATAAAAGTAATTACAACAAATAATCGTTCCACTAAAGACCAATAGACAAGCACGGAGGTCATACACTAGCACCTCACAAATAGTGTTTAGATACTCACATCTCTCGGGTGTAATAAAGTATAAATTACAATATGGAAACGGAAGATGTCTCTCACTACCTGTCATAGCAAAATAGATTACCATAGGCTTGGGAAAGGATCAAACCTCCACCACATGGCATAAGCACCTAGGATAAACTATCAAAGAGGTCTTTTAAAGGGTTGTAACGTTAGGTGTAGGGATATGAAATACACGGTTTTGTTGGATAAGGGAAGTTTTACTGGTGGCGAGTTAACAGTCTTGGTTAATTACATGTACAATGTGGCGTTGCTAAGCCAAGACTAGACTCGACTTAAGCTAATAAATGAAAAATAATAAAAACATAAAATGAACATAGAATGAAAAGGGATGGTAGTCCGTATGTTTTTTATTTTTTATTTTTTTTATTTATTTTATTTTATTTTTTTTGCATACACTCTTACCCTACCATCCAAAATAATACATCATAGGGAATAAACATTCCCCTTACACTTGAATTTTTACATACTTTACAATAAACTAATCTAATGACTCGAATTAAGATAATCAAAACACTTGGAGCACTTTTAAGATTAACGCACATATGGGGGTAATAAATGATGTTCTTCCCCATTACTCAATAAAATAAGTACTTTACCCATGAGTCCCAATCGTCCCAAAACAATATGTACAAGGATATGACTCGACTTAGCAACCATGTAATCAATTAGATAGTTAACTTAGGGTTTAACAAATAACAATAATGCACTAAAAATGAGCGCATACACGGAAGGCTAAGGCGATTTGGGTGTACATTTAAGTGGGGTGTAACAAATTCTTCCTTTAAGTAAGATGCTTAAAGTTAGAAATGAAAAGATAGGCTCGGAGGGGTGTACTAGGGGTTTCGTGTACTAAAAATGAGTACAACGCTAAGGGTGTGGGAAAATTAGTTGACTTAACTAGCCAAGTAATATGACTTAAATGGTCAAGTAATTATAATACGGGTTTAACACAAGGGTGATCCTAATGCCTCTTATCATGTAGTAAATCCTACTACACGAATGTAGTCTCACTAGCGGTCTTGGGATGCATCACTAACGCAAGTTCTAGAATCTAAATGCTACCGGTACACTCATAAGCACTAATAGTAAATGCTTTTCCTATCAAATCTAAAGGCGAACCTCACATATTTGGGTGGAAAATTTTTCTGAATATACGATTATGTGCTAGTCATACAATCTCCTATCCATGAGACGCTTGCTATGGCTAAAGATTCACTCCTAAATGTTGTAAAAAATTTTAAATTTGGCGCTAAAATTGCACTAACAAGTGTTTCTCATAGTTTTATTACACATCTACCATCAAACAAAACAAACTCAAGCGAAAGTGCATATGTAATGTATCATCTTTTTACCCTCCCCTTACACTTAAGATGAACATTGTCCCCAATGTTCAAGTAAAGAATGTAAAAGTTAAATAAGTAAAAAGAATGAAATCAAATACTCCCCTGATTCGCTCGGTAAGGATAATAAGGTGGCCAGGTTAAATCTTCCTCCAAGAAAATGAACAATCAAAGCTTCCATTCCAGAATATAAATCATCTTCTTGTCATACATAACCTGTAAATCCTGAGAAAATAGACAAAACAACCTCGCGTAAAATCGGCGGCATCCTGTATAAGTTACTAAATCCTAAAAAACAAGATAAGATATAATGCTTGTGGAATGAAGTTTGCAGATTTCCTGAAGATTATAAAACTTAATAATTCACAAAAACCATAAGCCTCCGTTAGAAAAACAAAACCGGTAAAATTTCCAGATTTTTACACGTGACGCCGTCAAGAATTAACTCGTGACGCCGTCAGAAGTGACCTGCAGAAATTCTTATGTTAAGTTTCCGGAAAATTTCTGGAAAAACTTGGTCTTACTTCCTGGAAAATCCTGCAAAACTTCATTATGACTCAATACAAGCATTTGACTCTAACAAATACGAATATACATGTTCATTTAATATTGTGGAGAATCATGATCGGTTTGTTTCTTAAAAACATATTTGGGGTTTCCCCTTACACTTATCTTTTGCAAAAATACTTTTAGGTGGAGTTAAGACTAGGCCAAAACAACAAAGTAAAGTATTTCCACTATTTAGTTAAGAAACATGATCGACCAACAATAAAAATAAAGCATGCATACGGAAGCAAATAACAAACAAACAAAATAAAATCACACAAAACATGGGTTGCCTCCCAAGAAGCGCTTTTCTTTATTTACGAGTCTTGTAGCTAGACTCAAGGTCATGGATTACTACGTGACCTCGTCATCAAACGTCACATCCTCCTCACTAATCATTTCATTGTTATTTTCTTGATAATGTTTTACACGTTGTATGTTAACAGTAAATTCCCTACCTTCATCGTCTAATAACACCACGGCTTCAGTTTTAGAGGAATTCTTCACCGTAAACGGTCCAAACCATCTAGACTTAAGTTTTCCCGGAAATAATCTCAACCGAGAATTGTACAATAGGACTTTGTCTCCCTCTGAAAATTCTTTGGGTTTCTTAATTCTCTGGTCATGCCATCTTTTTGCTCTCTCTTTATATGTGATGGAAGATTCGTAGGCTTCTAACCTAAGCTCATCAAGCTCGTGTAATTGCAAGAATCTATTAGTTCCAGCAATTGTGTAATCTAAGTTACATGTCTTAAGCGCCCAATAAGCCTTATGTTCTAATTCCACTAGTAAGTGACATGCCTTACCATACACCATGCGAAACGGGGTCATTCCAATAGGTGTTTTGTTGGCGGTTCGGAATGCCCATAAGGTTTCGTCGAGTTTAAATGACCAGTCCTTTCTATTTTGACTAACCGTCTTTTCAAGTATTCTTTTAATAGCCCTATTGGTGTTTTCGACTTGGCCATTGGCTTGTGGATGATAGGCGGTGGAGAACCGATGGGATACTCCGTACCTCTTCATGACCTTTTCCATCTGTGCATTGCAAAAATGGGTCCCCTATCACTGATGAGAGCTTTAGGAATCCCGAATCTCGCGAAAAGCTTTTTCAGGAAATGAATAACTACTCTGGCGTCATTGGTCCTAAGGGCTTGTGCCTCAACCCATTTTGAAACATAGTTAATGGCGACTAATATGTATTCGTTCCCCCCTGAAGATGGAAAGGGTCCCATGAAGTCAATCCCCCAAACATCGAAGACCTCACATACTTGTATAAAGTTCTGAGGTGCTTCATGCCTATGTGATATGTTCCCGGCCCGTTGACATGCATCGCATGCCTGCACCATTTCTTTTACATCACGGAAAATTGTGGGCCAATAGAATCCCGCATCGAAAATCTTTCGGGCGGTAATGTTTATCCCATGATGCCCGCCAGAGGGACTAGAGTGACATTCCCTCATAATCTTCACTGCCTCACTTTCTGAAACATAGCGTCTTATAATTTGGTCCGGACACCTTCGGAATAAAAATGGTTCATCCCAAAAGTAGTATTTTAGCTGGGAAAAGAACCTTTTTCTTTCGTATTCAGTCAGGTGTTCAGGAACAATTCTACTTGCGAGATAATTAGCAAAATCGGCGTACCAAGGCTCCGAATCAATCATTAACATAAGTTGTTCGTCAGGAAATGAATCCCTAATCTCACTTCTATCGTGCTTATCCAAGGGGTTTTGAAGACGAGATAGCTGATCTGCGGCCAGATTTTCTGCCCCCCTCTTATCACGAATCACAACATCGAATTCTTGTAGCAACAAGATCCACCGAATCAGTCGTGGCTTAGCATCCTGCTTCACAAAAAGATATCGAAGAGCCAAGTGATCAGTGAAGACGACTGTTTTTGAAAGGACAAGATATTGTCGGAATTTGTCGAATGCAAACACTACGGCTAATAATTCTTTCTCGGTGGTGGAGTAATTCTCTTAAGCGGGATTCATGGTTTTGCTAGCGTAGTAAATAGGTTGGAAAAGCTTGTCACGCCGTTGGCCTAATACAGCCCCGACAGCGAAGTCGCTAGCGTCACACATGATTTCAAATGGTAACTCCCAGTTGGGTGTGATCATGATTGGAGCTTGTGTGAGTTCCTTTTTTAGGAGATCGAATGCATCCTTGCATTCTTGGGAAAAATCGAATGAAGCATCCTTCACAAGTAGTTGAGTCATTGGCTGAGCAATTTTGGAGAAGTCTTTGATGAATCTCTGATAAAACCCGGCATGCCCCAAGAAGCTGCGTATTGCTTTAACAGTCGTAGGGTATGGTAACTTAGATATAGCTTCAACTTTAGCTTGGTCCACCTCTATTCCGTTCCCTGAGATCTTATGCCCTAAAACAATCCCTTCTTTTACCATGAAATGACACTTTTTCGAGTTTAGCACCAAGTTGGTTTCCTCACACCGTTTAAGCATCTTTTTAAGATTAGCAAGACAGCGGTCGAAGGAGTTCCTGAAGACCGAAAAGTCATCCATGAACACTTCCATGCTGTCTTCCATGAGTTCGTGAAAGATTGCGGTCATGCATCGCTGGAAAGTGGCGGGGGCATTACATAGCCCGAAAGGCATCCTTTTGTAGGCAAATGTTCCATAAGGGCAAGTAAACGTGGTCTTTTCTTGGTCCTCAGGTGCTATGGGAATTTGAAAATACCCAGAAAATCCATCCAAGAAGCAATAGTACTCGTGTCCAGACAATCTCTCTAACATCTGATCAATGAATGGCAAGGGAAAGTGGTCTTTCCTCGTGGCATCATTGAGCTTTCGATAGTCAATGCATACCCGCCATCCAGTGACCGTTCTCTGGGGTACCATCTCACCCTTGTCATTCTTAACTACAGTCATTCCACCCTTCTTAGGTACAACCTGCACAGGACTGACCCATGGGCTATCCGAGATCGGGTAAATCAATCCTGCATCTAGAAGTTTGATAACTTCTTTCTTTACTACTTCCTTAATGTTAGGGTTCACCCGCCTCTGGGGTTGCACGGTAGGTTTATAATCTTCTTCCATGAGAATATTATGTGTGCAAAAAGTTGAGTCAAACCCCTTAATGTCGGCCACACTCCATGCGAGCACCCCTTTGTATTTCTTTAGAACCTTTAAGAGTTTACCTTTTTGTTCATGTTCCAAGGAAGAGTTTATGATTACCGGTAGTTGGTCCTCTCCCTGAAGGAAGGCATACTCCAAATGGTTAGGAAGCTCTTTAAGATCTAACTCAGGAGGTTCAATAATAGAAGGTTTGAGCTTGTTTTCGGGCTTTCGGAACTCGAGATGCTCCGTTGCCTCTTGTCTGGGGTAGAAGGAGACTGCACCAACATCCTCCATCTTTTCTACCTCTAGCAGAGGCAGAAAACTCTCATCCCGTAGCCAGCCTTCATCGATCTGTTCATCGACACAACTATCAATGACATCTGTGAGTTCATCGACTTCCCCGATGAAATAGAGCCGGTTGGCTGCTTCGAGGGAGAGGTCCATAGAATCCTTAATGTCGAAGGTTGTGCTATCGGTTCCCACTCATAAGGTTAATTTGCCGTCATAAACATCAATGACTGCACGAGCGGTAGCAAGAAATGGTCTCCCTAAGATGATGGGTACCAAGTCATCCTCCTCCATATCCAGGATTACGAAGTCGACCGGGAATTTGAATTTCCCAACTTTGACTAGCACATTCTCGCATATCCCTACGGGGTACTTGACCGATCTATCGGCTAGTTGGATGTTCATACGGGTAGACTCTAATCCAGAGTATCCTAGTTTAAGGAACATAGAGTGAGGCATGAGATTGATACTCGCTCCCAAATCGGCAAGAGCATTCTTGATTGATAGAGATCCTATGGAGCAAGGCAGGGTGAAGCTGCCCGGATCGTCTACCTTTTTTGGTAGCCCTCGATGGGTCACCACTGAGCATTCTTCCCCCAGGGTCACAAGACCCTCGAGTTTCTTCCGGTTAGCAAGTAGTTTTTAAAGTATGCGCTATACTTTGGCATGTGATAGCAAGCATCAAGGAGGGGTATGGTGACAACCGAGTCTTTTAGGTATGACAAGAATCTCTTGTTATCATTCTCAGTTTTCTGGTTCCTTAATCGGGATAGAAACGCGATTCTCACAGGTTGGTTAGGTAGGGTTGATGGGGAAGGGGTCGTCAAGGGCGGTTGGTCGGGGGTCTTGCCGCCGACATCCTCCTCCTCTTCGCCAGGTTTGTTTGGATCGGGGGCGATGGGGGACGAACTTGGGTAAGGTGGGTCCTTGGTTGTTGTTCCAGCTCGAGTGGTTATCGCGAGCATGGGGTCTTTTTTGCTTACTGATGGCATTTCAAGATTATCTAGGGCTGAGTTAAGCTTGTTGAAAAATTCTCCAATGTCATCCTGCTACTCGTCGAAAAGCTCATTAAGACCTTTCATTTGCAAGCCTTTTTCTTGAGTGAAGTGACCAAGGTCATTTTCAAAAGTGCTCCTTATTTCGAATTCAGGGCCTTCCTCTCCTTCTTTTCTCTTCACCAGATTTCCCCAGAGGGTGTAATCGTCATTTTGGTAAAAAGGCAAAAGGGAGGGATCAGCATAAATATCTCCTCCTGACAAGCATACATGTTCAGTTGTGGCTCCTCCTCCGCATTCTTCTACCTCATGCGGGCCCCCACAGTAATCGCAGATTAAGTAAGGATTCGACAGTTGTTTAGGTAATTGCGATCCAGCTAGGTATTCCACTCTTTTGTGAATTTTTCTCAACCGATCTGAGGTGATTTCAGAAATGCTGACAGTCGACTCAGGTTCATCCCAAGTGTCATCCTGGTCTTGAGCATACTCTTCAATCCTATCCCATCCTTCTTCGGCACTAAGATTGGCCAATCTCCCTTTTCTAGATTGGTTAATTCTGTTTCGATCGTTAGAGGAGATATTATCGAAGAAGATTTGGACCAAGAGCCAAAGCTCAATGCCATGATGGGGAACTTGTCTTATTAAATCTTTGAATCTAATCCACGATTTATGAAAGGGTTCGTCCTTCCCTTTTCGGAAACGGAGGATCCTATCTCTAAACGCTGAGGTTTTTCCAGGTGGAAAGAACTTCTCATAGAACTTGGATATGAGTTGCTCCCTTGTGAAAATAGATTCAGAAGGGAGTTTATCATACCATTCTTGGGCTTTTTCATATAGGGTGAAAGGAAAGAATCGCAATCGGGACGTGTCTCTAATAGCCCCATCCGTATGGAGGGTGTCTACTATTTTCAGGAAGTCTTTAATGTGTTGGATTGGATCTTCCTCATCTAATCCGCAAAACTTACACACACTTTGGACAAGCCAAACATCGTTTGCATGCAAGACCTCGTTGGTGTGTTCGTTTGGGTAGACAATGGCATTTGAGAAGCCACGAGAGGTTGGGGAGGAGTAGTCCTTAAGGCGCTTAGGAATGGGAGTTGCGGGGGTACTCATCTCGTCGTTGGGTTGGGAGCTAGGGGCTGTGACATGATTTTCTGAATTTTCCTCAGAAAGGGGTGCATCAAAATCGATGGCAATGCTAGATGGTTCAGAAGTTGAGTGATATTGTCTCAATCTATGCATTTCTCTTTTGGGTTCCGCATAAGGCAAGACAAGGTTTCTAGTGGAACTACGACTCCTAGTGATCCTAAGGTTAAAGGATTCGTCGTTTGCCATGATGGCAGGTGGTGAAGAGTTACGAACAAAGACACAAAGAAATAAGATAGACTAAATAAAATCTAAAAATAAAAATAACAATCTTACTAGAAAGGAATCTAGCAAGTAGACCTAATAAAAAGAAATTCTAACCTAGACAATAACTATTCCCCGGCTGCGGCGCCAAAAATTTGATACGTGGGAATCGCACCAGGCTTTACCTCTCAAGGGATCTTGAGAAGCTTACAACCTCCACCAGGCAGTGTACCTGATCGTTGTAGTATAGTATAGTGACAAGTACCGGGGGATTGATCGTTTAGCTAAGAATAGTGTCGCTAGGATTAGAAAACCTAAATACTAGTTCTAAGGGTGTGGGATGACTATTTTTGTATTTTTATATTTTTTTAGGAAGCAAGTAAAAATCTCGGGTTTGAAGGATTTGGGCGGAATTAGTTGCTAGTCAACTAACCCAATACTAAAGATGCAATCAAAATAAAATACTAAAAATGAAAATAAACTAAATTATACTAAGGTTGTGAGCAATAAGTGGAGAAAATGTGTTTACTTAGATTTCACTACTCCCTAGACATCTTTTACACGTTAATTACTTTTTATAGTTGCGTGGATGACGGATTGTATTCCTTAATACCATTCATGGGGTGGCGCACTTAACTCCCCAATCCTATGAGCTCTTATCTCCTCCTATGCCATGCCCAACACAACCATAGGGATTATAAACAGTGGCTCATGCATTAAATACAACCAGTAAAAACCTAGTGCACATCAGTTCATGTTTCCTAAGACGTTCAAGCATGTTACCATTTGGAGATCTGCCAGTTTTCTTAAGCCTAACATCAAATTCATTCATCCAAAACAACTATAAACAAGTAATCAACACATAATTAACATCTAGGTTTCATTAGATCCAAGCAAACACAAGATAGATCTAGCCTAGCATGATGGACTTAAGACAAGAACAAGATATAGACAACCAACACATAGACATATTGATTGAATTAAAAGAACACTTATCTTAATTACACATGAAAGGTATCAAGGGCTTAGAACCCTTGAAAAACCTGTAAAATTCGCACCAAGTTCGTACTTAGGGTTTCTCCAAAACTTCTCTCTTTTTAATGTGAAAAATAGAAAACTATATATAGGAAATAGGGTCTGACTGCGTCAAGACAAATCTTGTGACGCCGTCACCTCGCCGCCAAAATATTTCTCGGACTGCCTTGATCTACTTTTGACGCCGTCATGTGTTATGCATTTCCAGGCCGTCATGAATTTTACTCTTGACGCCCTACTTTGTGACGCCATCAAATCTGTACTGGATCGTCATGGGAATTACTCTTGACGCCGTCAGGAATTCCTTCTTGACGCCGTCACCTACTGTTCCCAGCAAGGAAAATTAAGACTTTGGCGTTTTCTTCACTTTTATGCTCCAAAAACGTCCGAATTGCTTCCTTTTCCAGATTTCACTCCCAAAGTACCTAAAATCACAGAAGGAACGATTTGGGGCAATATTGGATCAAATAAGTTCAATTCCGTGCTTAAATGATCCCCTAAAAGTGGTTCATTTTTCGCCTCATCATTCCTATAGTCTCTTCTACTTCTTCCGGGTAAGTCACGGGCGGTGTGTATGCCTCAAATGATGCTAGGACTTGTGGGGTACTTAGTGGGCTTGGGTTTTCTACTATCTCTTCCATCACATCAATATCACCTATGTGTTCATCTTGTATTATGGTAGTGCCTAACCATGACATGCAACTAGGTGGCTCAACTCTAACCTCATGTGTGTCGTATGTTTTGGTGAAATCTATCCCGCTCATGCAACTAGGTAGTTCAACACTAACCATCTCATAATCTTGGTTTGATTCTAAGTTCATGTTCTTAGAAACTAGGTCATCTCGCTCATACGAATCCACCAATTCGTTGAACTTATGGGTAATGGTTAGGAAGCTTTTCTCAAAATTTATCCAAAGGGTCTCACTAAAAGGAATTGATCCTGATAATGATCGTCTAATAGAAAACACACATGCATAAAATTCATCAAACCCATCTAACTTTACACCCATCTCCTCTTGTATATATCTAAGATCACTTAAAAATTCATTGGAACAACAGGAGGCAAATCGATCCGAGTAAACTAATTATTCCTCTATAGTTAATGATATAAATGGAATTTCATCCGCCATGGAGACAAATGAAAATGGTTTCACAAACAAAGGGCACAAAGAAAAAGATAGACTACAAGAAAGCTAATAAAAAGAAAATAAAAATCTCACTAAAAAAGAATCTAATGAGTAGACCTAATCAAAATAAATTCCAACCTAAACAATAACTATTCCCCGGGCTGCGGCGCCAAAAACTTGATACGTGGGAATCGCACCAGGCTTTACCTCTCAAGGTATCTTGAGAAGCTTACAACCCCCACCAGGCAGTGTACTTGATCGTTGTAGTATAGTATAGTGACAAGTACCGGGGGATTGATCGTTCAGCTAGGAATAGTATCGCTAGGATTAGAAAACTTAAATACTAGTTCTAAAGATGAGAGATGATTATTTTTGTATTTTTATATTTTTTAGAAAGCAAGTAAAAATCTCGGGTTTGAAGGATTTGGGCGGAATTAGTTGCTAGTCAACTAACCCAATACTAAAGATGCAATCAAAATAAAATACTAAAAATGAAAATAAACTAAATTAACTAAGGTTGTAAGCAATAAGTGGAGAAAATGTGTTTACTTAGATTTCACTACTCCCTAGATATCTTTTACACGTTAATTACTTGTTATAGTTGCGTGGATGACAGATTGTATTCCTTAATACCATTCACGGGGTGGCGCACTTAATTCCCCAATCCTATGAGTGCCTACTTCACTCCTATGTCGA
This sequence comes from Artemisia argyi, assembly GCA_030686995.1. NCBI lineage: Eukaryota > Viridiplantae > Streptophyta > Magnoliopsida > Asterales > Asteraceae > Artemisia > Artemisia argyi. The sequence continues at coordinate 11,786,176 of CM060702.1, read as the reverse complement.
GCCGGCTAAGAAGCTCCTAACATGGGATCATTAGAATTTACTCATGCATTAAATACAACCAATAAAACCTAGTGCACGTCAGTTCATGTTTCCTAAGACGTTCAAGCATGTTACCATTTGGAGATCTTCCAGTTTTCTTAAGCCTAACATCGAAATCATTCATCCAATACAACCATAAACAAGTAATCAACACATAATTAACATCTAGGTTTCATTAGATCCAAGCAAACACAAGATAGATCTAGCCTAGCATGGTAGAATTAAGACAAGAACAAGATATAGACAACCAACACATAGACATATTGATTGAATTAAAAGAATACTTATCTCAATTACACATGAAAAGGATCAAGGGCTGAGAACCCTTGAAAAATCTGTAAAATTCGTGCCAAGTTCGTACTTAGGGTTTCTCCAAAACTTCTCTCCTTTTAATGTGAAAATTAGAAAACTATATATAGGAAATAGGGTCTGACAGCGTCAAGAACAAATTTGTGACGCCGTCATCTCGCCGCCAAAATACTTCTCGGACTGCCTTGATGTACTTTTGACGCCGTCATGTGTTATGTGTTTCCAGGCCGTCATGCATTTTACTCTTGACGCCCTACTTCGTGACGCCGTCAATTCTGTACTGGGTCGTCATGGAAATTACTCTTGACGCCGTCAGAAATTCCTTCTTGACGCTGTCACCTACTGTTCCCAGCAAGGAAAATTAAGACTTTGGCGTTTTTTTTCACTTTTATGCTCTAAAAACGTCCGAATTGCTTCCTTTTCCAGATTTCTCTCCCAAAGTTCCTAAAATCACAAAAGGAACGATTTAGGGCAATATTTGATCAAATAAATTCAATTCCGGGCTTAAATGACCCCCTAAAAGTGGTTCATTTTTCGCCTCATCAGACTCATAGATGCTATTGTCAAGATCGGGGTAGTACTCGATAACATGACGATAGAGACGAGTAAGAAACATTCCATATGGAAGATTAGCTTTGGGAGTTTTTCTAGCACACTCAATCCCTTTGATAAAGAAGTAGGCCAAATTGTACGGCTTTTCGACAGCTATACAATACAACATGTGAGCAAGGCACGCCGGGAGATGGTCCCGGTGACCTCCAGTACCAAACGCATTCTCACGAATGAGTTCTTCCCAACGCTTCATGTGGGGGCCTAATTCCTTGAGGAGAAGTTGGTATGAAGAGATTTGAACGTTTTTGGATTTTATTTTACGGGTTGTGGTGGCACGCTCCACACCAAGGATTTGATGAATTTCGTCGGGGTGAGGGATGTCGGAGAGATAAGGACCAAAGGTTGGTCGACAATGATGAAGAGATTCGAGGTCCCACTCGTTTGTGAAAACGGCTTGACCTCTAAAAGGAATTTGGAGGATTTGACCAAATTGTTCGAGAGTTAAGGTGATAAATTCATTTTGAATCATGAAGGAGATGGTGATGGCACCAAGATCATTGGTTTGGACGGTGACTTGGCTATAGAAATCGACTATGAAACGAGGAACGATTGGTTCATTAATTTCATAAAGACAATTAAGGTTGATGCTTGAAAACAAGCGATTAATGTAGTCGGATTGAGCAAAAGCTAGATCTACTACACGTCTCTCATGAACGTTTCTATCTTCAATTTCACGATATATACGTCCAATGGAAGGAGATGTAGTAGGGAGTTGGGAAACTTTGGGAATGTAGGTTTTAGTGTGGGAAAGATCTTCGGTAGTCACTTTTGGCATTTTCACCTAAACACATCAACAATACAAGAGACCAAAATAAATATAAAGAAGAATAAAAAAAATGTATATATATTTTTTAAGACTTATGTTGGAACGTAAACTTACTTCGACTCTAAGACGATAATCCTAAGAAGTAGTTTACCATGTTCCTTATTTTTAATTTTAACTCGTTTTAGATATATTTTACGATGTTTAGTAAGTAGTTATGGACAAATCCAAACACCCTTTTAAACATCTAAATATATCATGAAATTTACTAGATTTACATTAGGTTGTAAAACTAGTCATTTCTTACGAGTTTCTTATGCATGTGATTAGTTTTCGAAAAAGATGGTTTATATTTTGACTCAAAAATGTCATTTTTTGTACTAAACCAAATGCTTCGTTAACTAGCCACTTACACTACTAGTATGTCAATATATATATATATATATATATATATATATATATATATATATATATATATATATATATATATATATATATATATATATATATATATATATATATATCTTGACAAGTCCGATTTGCAAGTTTTAGGTTTATAATCTTAACAACGTTTTATAAAAATTATAATGACTTAGTTTCGACATTGTTTGGACATAATCCAAACACCCTCTTATTGTGAACAAAAATATTTTTACTTGGTCGAAAAATATAGTTTCATGTTTTACAAGTTATAAAAGTATAATGTGATTAATTTTAACAAGTTTTCAAAGCATTATTCAACAATGTGTTTACCAAAATTTTTGAAAAGGAGTGTATGAAATTTTTCAAAAAATTTTCGACAAGAGGGTTTATAATTACTAGTTTCTAGTGTTGATTAATCATTCTAATCCTAGATGAAGCATTTAGTTATGGAGATTTTAGACCCAATTCGAAAGAAATAGTGAATTTGAAAAAATTAATAAAACATGCATAATCATGAGTTTGACCAAATTATATGAAATTAGATGAAATGTGTTATGAAAAACTTACAATACGTAATGGTGATTGTGTTAGATAAATTTACCCTTTGCGAATTAACCCGAATTATGTGATTTGGAAGTGGTTTAAGGTGTTTTTGGGTTTTGGTTTTCGTCACAGCAGTAGCAGAGGAAGGGATGTATGAGAAAGTGGAGTGTTTGGCAAAAGGAACAAGAGGAAAAATGGGTTGGAGCAATCAGATGGCCGGCCCCCTTAAACATTAAGGGGGTCGCCCTTCATTTGGCTGCTGGTCCCCTTAAACATTAAGGGGGCCGCCCTCCAAATTTTTTATTTTTCGTGTTTTGGTTTCTGGAACAAACAAGAAAAATATTTATATATATATATATATATATATATATATATATATATATATATATATATATATATATATATATATATATATATATATATATATATATATATATTAGATTTATATTTAATCAAAAATACGTTGGAGAGTATTCGCACGAAAGGGATTGCTTGACATTTTTTCTTGACATTTCGTCAATTAAATTTTCTTGATCATTTCGGATGAAATTCATCAAGTTGTCAAGTGGACGAGAGAGTTGTGGAAGGTTCATAAGTGTATATATATATATGTATACACATATATATATATATATATATATATATATATATATATATATATATATATATATATATATATATATATATATATATATATATGTGTGTGTGTGTGTGTGTGTGTGTGTGTATGTGTGTGTGTGTGTGTGTGTGTACATATTATGGGTTTATAAGACGAGAATATAGGAAGGAGACGTATGGAACGGAAGCCGGGAGTTTGTTTCATCCATAGATTTTTCGACTCATCTCTCTACATCAGCATGAGTGTTGTTGAACATTAAAGTTCAATAAGGCAAATGGGGAAAAGAAAGGGTTCGTAAACGAACAATTTCTAGTTCTAGAAAATCAGCAAATGAATTTTCTAGGTTATATGATCCTAGATGTAACTAAGTATATATATATATATATATATATATATATATATATATATATATATATATATATATATATATATATATATATATATATATATATATATATATAAAGACTAGAGGAAGCAATGAGCCAAACAAAATCACATAATAACTAGATACTAAACTAAGCATGCATTTCTTGACAAAAAAATAAAAGAAAATGTGTACCTTTCGTCTTCAATGCGTTTATCTTCTAAGTCTTCAACAGATAGTCCGAACAGGAAGTGACATCAAAAGTTTCCATGTTTGAATGGCGAATAATTTTACGTTGGTCCCCATTGTCTCATTTAACCAAAGTTATTTGATCCGAACATGTTTTGTATTTGACTTGGGTGAATATATGGTGGAAACATTCCCCACGGATTGAAGTTTTTCATTTGTTGATTATTGTTAAAGTTTCGTCTATTTTTGTTTGCTCTTGGTTGAGGTGTTTTAGGTCAAGGATAAGAATTATTTGGTTTCCTAGGTGGTGGAGTTTTAGATCTTGTTTTAGGTTTAGACGATCCTACTTCGGTTTTTAAAGATGGTTTATAAAACGGTTTTGTTTCTTCATTACTAGAGAGAGGTATTTTCTTATCATTTATGAGTATATACTTAGGATTAGATTTTGAAGGTTTTAATTCCTTGAGTTCACTTTCACATTTAACATTTTTAATTTCACTTGTTGAAGCTTCGGTTGAGTTAAATCCTAAACCGGTTTTATCTCCAGATACTCTTTGAATACTTATAATTTTACTAAGTGAGTTACTAGTATTTTCAAATTTATCAAGTTTGCAAATTTCTTCCCTAAGTTTGTTGTTTTCACTTTTAAGCTCTTGGCATGATTTACATTCTTCAACAATTTCTTTACCTTTTTCAAGTTGATGTATTTTAATTTTTAGTTCTAGTACTTCATTTTCTAGTTGGTTGTTTATGTATTTTAGTGATTTGTTTTTAGCCATTACTTGTTGTCATAATTTACATAATCTATTGTATTCACTATCTAAATCTTTTTCATCTAATGATAAATTTTCATCACTAAAGTATTCGGTTTTGGAACGTACCTCACTTGATGTCTTAGCCATGAGACACTTTTCTTCCTTTGTTGTTTCTTTCTCATCTTCATCGCTATCACTCCAAGCTCCTCCAACAAATGCTCTTTGATTTTGATCTCTTGTCATCATTGGACATTTTCCAATGAGGTGATTCGGATCACCACACTTGAAACATTTTCTCTCATTCTTGCTATACTTGTCATCATTATTCTTTTGAGGTGCTATCCTTTCATCGTGTGGTTGTCTAACGAATCTTCCTCGCCTTTTAAATAATTTCTTGAAATCTCTTACGGCCAAGGCATATTCTTCGTCATCGCTTTCGGAAGATGAGCTATCTTCGTTGTTGGATTCCTTTCTAGCTTTCAAGGTGATTGACTTGCTTTGCTCTCTATTTCCTTTAACCATTTCGGAGTCCTTCTTTATAATTGCTTCGTAGACTTTCAAATTTCCAATTAATTCATCAAGTTGTAACGTTGACAAATTCTTTGATTCTTCAATAGCCGTCACTTTAGCTCGCCATTTTGGGTGAAGAGCCCTAAGAAACTTCCTAAGAAAATTCTTACTAGAAAAATTCTCATCAAGTGCTTTTAAACTTGTGATGATAGTGTTAAATCTAGCGAAAGCATTATCAATTGATTCCTCTTCCGGAATCGTGCATTGCTCATATTGTTGAACAAGTAGATCTATTTTATTATCTTTGACTTGATTATTACCTTGGTGAGTTATAAATAAAGAGTTCCAAATTTCTTTTGCGGTTTCACACATAAAGATCCTTTCGTACTCTTTACGTGGTAGCGCATTATAAATAACCATTTTTGCTTCATTATTTTTAGCAAGTTTTCTTTTTAAAACATCATTTTATTTTTCAAAAGGTACGATTTCATCTTTCTTTGTTTCGGGGTTATTTTGAATAGGTAAAAAATCACCATTGGTAATAATATGCCAAAGATCTAGATCTTTTGATTTCACATAAGTTTCGAATCGATTTTTCCAATATAAAAATCCATCACTTTCAAATAGTGGTGGTCTTTGCATAGATTGCCCTTCTAAATATTTTTCGGATTCCATCGATCGTTACAAGTTTTAAAATACAATATATTTTAAAGATCTTTCAAGACGTGGCTCTGATACCAATTGTGGAAAACTAGAAGGGGGGTTTGAATAGTTTTACGTCCTTTTAAAATTTATAAAAACAGTTTTGTTTTAAAAAACTTCGATTCTAGTTTATGTGATCTCAATACTTGCACTATATGAACAATTATATAGTAACTAACTAACTAAGCTAATATAGTATAGGTAAATAAGTAAGTAATGAAAAGAGTTGGAGAGATCAAACCACAACACAAGGATTTATAGTGGTTCGGCTACAAGGTCACCTTCCTTGTTCCTACTCCACTCCCCGAGTCACCTACTTGAGAGTTTTCTTCACTATGTCAACAAACTCCCTTATGGCGGAGAAAACCTTACACACCAATTTACACACCACAACTACGTCACAACTTGATCACAACTTCTACACAACTTCTTCACACCTATCTACTTCACACCTATCTTCTTCACACCTTTCTTCTCCACAACTATCTTCTTCACTTCAATCTACTTCACACCTATCTTCTTCACAACTACACTACTTCACTACTAACCAATTTCTACTTCCTACACAACTTCTATTTCTTCTAAACTACTTATTACAAACACAACACAACTTCACAAATAATGTATATACACAATGCACAACTACTCTTCAATACTTCTTGAACTTACTTGTAGAAGGAGTGTTCTTCTTTTGCACTTTGGATGAGGATGGATGAGAAGGGATTGAATCACTTGAAACAAGGATTAGTATACAAATGATCAAAGGGTTTTGGAGGATGTATAGAGAGTTTTAGATCTGAAAATTTCGTGCAAAAGGTGGGGCAAAATTCCAGAATTAAGGTGGTATTTATAGGAGAAAAATTTTGACAATTTCTGACACAGGAGCCTGGCCGGTCCCCTTAAATCAAGGCCGGCCTCCTTAAAATTAAAGGGACCGCCCCTTATAATTAAGGGAGCCGCACAGCTGTAACGGCCAAAAATCTTGTCTTTTAGTGGGGAAAGTTTATTTGGTGAAAAACTAACTGATTTTGGTTAAAAATTTGAAATCATATATTTAGTATGATTAAAACATTTTTCTTTATTACCAAAAGTGTTTTTCAAAAATATATAATATGTTTATATAATTAAATAAACTTTGTATTAGTTAATTAAATACCCCTTTGATCATGAGATGTATTAAGCACTTGTTTATCCATACCTTAAGTGATTAGGTTGGATATAATGATATAAACTAGCTTAATACTTGTTTACGTAGTAATCTTACGTTTGATGATTTTACATTTTGTGATCGTCAAAACATAGAGATATCGAAAAATATAAATAACGTTTTCATTCATTATTTATGTCAACAGTGTTATTAGTGGTCAACCTTGGGTCCTTCTTGGTGATTTTAATGTCACTTTGTCCCCAAATGAGCATTCAGCTGGTGGTTCCTCTATTACTCAAGATATTCAGGATTTTAAAGATTGTGTTAACTCTGTTGAAGTGGAAGATATTTGTAGCTCTGGGTTTCAGTTCACTTGGTCTAAGTCTCCTCAAAATCCTATTGCCAGCACCCTTAAAAAGCTTGATAGAATCATGGTTAATGAAAACTTATTGAATGCGCACAATCAAGCCAATGCTAGTTTTCTCCCTTACTTGATATCTGATCATAGTCCTTCTATATTGGTTATTCCTGATGGATTAGTGGCCATGCCTAAACCTTTTAGATTTGTTAATCATATTGTTGATAAAGAGAGCTTTCTGAGTTTGGTGGAGCAATATTGCTTTTTTAGGGTTCGTTCATCTTTTTAGGGTTTTCGTTCCTTTTTTTAGAGGTTTTTTTTTCCCTTGTTCGTTATGTCTTCTCAACGTTCCAAGTAAGATCAGGTTAATCGATTGTCTAAGTCGGTATTCGTCACCAACTTTCCTGACAGTTTTGGTGCTCGTGATTTATGGAAGCTTTGCGAGGCGTATGGAAATGTGATTGATGTGTTCATCCCTAACCGCAAATCTAAGATTGGTAAGCGATTTGCTTTTGTTAGGTTTATTCGGGTTGTTGATTTGGATAGGTTGATTGGTAATCTTTGCACACTATGGGTGGGTCGATTTCATCTTCATGCCAATGTGGTGCGTTACGAACGACCGGCTAAGCCTAACGTTCCCTTGAGGAAGCATATCCCTAATTATAATACTCCCTTTGGTTCGTATGCTTCTGTGGTAAAAGGGATTTCAGACTTTAATACTCCTGCACTGGTACTTGATGATTTGTGTGTTATTGAACGTGATTTTTCTTGTCAGGTGATGGGTAAAGTCAAAGATTTGAACTCTATTCCCAATTTACCGTGCATTCTTACTAAAGAAGGGTTTACGGAGGTGACTGTGACATACCTTGGAGGGATGTGGGTGTTGTTGGAATTGGAATCAGAGGCTACCAAAAACAAAATGTTACAACACAAAGGAGTCAATTCTTGGTTTTCTTCTTTCAAAATGCGATTCATGATTTCGTTAATGATGAACGTGTTGTATGGGTAAACATAGAGGGTGTAACAATTCGCAATTTCAGGTTAATTACTATTCCCGAAAAATTTTACTATTCATTTTTCCCGAAATTTTCCCGAAATTTGATTTTTGTTTCTTGGCCTCGAGTGATAAATCATTTCTATGGCAAATTAAAAGTTTGACACTCATCAGATCATTTTCGCGAAAGTTATTAAGGAATTACACGTTTTAGGGTAAAACGTCATTCAAAAATTCTACGCACAACGAAACTCGACCGCGTTAATTTTTCTCGCATCAGAAAAATGTTTGATACACTCATGATTTATTTGAGAATAAATCATGACTGAGAAAAACATGACCAAATAAACCTCGGCCGTGAAAAACAGGAATTTTCGTTTTTAAGCATTTTTACTCAGTCGTAACCTTAGCCTATACCTGCACCGCATTTCTAAGACGATTTGAGTTTTCACATTTTTGAAAAATGTCAACATATTTTTCCCTCCTCTTTTGACCAAAAATCATTCCTTGATTTTTAGGCTTACGGTTTTATGTCTAAAAGACATTTAATACCAACCGACACTAGACTGAGCCCAGTCTAGAAATTATAAGTCATTTTAAATCATTTTTATCCTACTGGAAAAGTAACATTTTACTTTTCTCAATTTTACACAATATTCGTACGTTTTACGTATTACGCATTTTAGACCCGTGTTTCCAGTCTTAGCAGGGTTTTAGCACCCCAATGGAACCTACCACTCATTTTATATTTTATTATGGAGTATTTTGACAAGTTTAATCATTCTTCCAAGTTTCGTATTTTTACGATACCCGGTTTTACGTATTATGGCATAATCATTTACGGTTAGCATTTTACGGAGTCAAAACTAGTTACATAAGATAGATAAGATCATCACAAACCAACTCATCCCTTCCTATCCATTCCAAACCGCCTCTAGGGGGCGGGGAATCACCCATGTGGCTTGATCTCATGCTTAGAGCCTTAAGATGTTAACATGTGTTCAACTTACTCTCCAAACTTTGACTAGTCAAGCATGTAACCTCCTCAAGCTACTACAAAAGCCCCTCCTCCCCTCCTTGGCCATCCCATATCACACACACCAACACCCTTTCCTTAGCAAATTTACTCCAAGTTTTATCCAAGATTCAAGTGCTACAACAACATATAAACTCTAGTTTGGTTTTGATTCATCAAACTACTTCCAAACCCTAGAAACTTTGGTGATTTCTCTTGAGTTTGAATCCACTCAAGTCACCTCAACTTTCATCATCTCTCTTTCAAGAATAAAAGAGTAGAAAGATTGCATGAAGAGAAGTAGGCTGAAGCTAAAGTCTATCAAAGTCCTTACCTTACATGTTAACTTCCTTTCTTTGTTGAAAGCCAAAAGTTGTAAGCAAAACCCTAACATACTTCTTGTTAAATATCATAATCATGTTATTTACATATCATTCATGCTATATTATGTCTTGTGATCATGTCCATGATGTATAAAAATGGGTAAAACAAGTTATTGTAAATGATTGTTAAGTTAAGTTATTTAAACAAGTAAACTAGTGACTTTCTTGGTGAAATCTGATCAAAATGGTATAATTATGATATTGGATCATTACATATTGTAGTAGAGGACCTAACAAGGAAACCATAGCAATTTGAACAACCTAAAACGAGTATACGAGTCAAAAGTTATGACCATTTGAAGTTACCAAAACTTTGCGGCAAAACTGCCAAAATAGTTTCTGTGACAGAACATAAAACACGCAAAAATAGGCCTTTCTGGTCCGTTTCATGAAAAAGTTAAATCACAAAAGTTGTCCGGAATCACGTTTTCTTCAAAAACTCAGGTGCACGTCTTCAGAAAACCAATAACGAATGAGATTTTACTCAGTTTATTAACCGCTATTTTACATATATATGTCACTATATAATGGTTATAGTTTAAAAAGACCAAAGAGGTCTTATGACCTAGAATCAAGACCACAACCATGGCTAGAGCCAAGGTTGAGTCTCAAGACCATGGAACAATGACCAAAGGTCATGGCAAGGCCATGACTAAATGACCATATAAACTTACTTAGGCGAAAACATGAGCTAAAAGTTGGCGATAACTTAAACATACAATTTGGATTTACTTCATCTAAAAGAACCATAAGATATTACAAGTATTTGTCATACAAGACTTAAGAAACTTACCCTAATAACAATCTTCATGTAAAGATTTTCCTAAGTTTATTCAAATATTGGACATGTAACTTTTCGGATCAAAACTTATATTTTATCAACTACTACAATAGTAGGGAGCCTCATGTGAGAAGTTCATTATGTAAGCCGTCGAGATGAATTGTGGATTTACGAATTAAAGTGTCCTGGCTCCTCGAACGTTTACTAACATGACTTCTGAATTATGTCGGCCCGAACGGTAGTAAACGATATATAAACTATACATGTTTCGTGAATCATTTCTTTTCAAAGACATACACTATACATCGTACCACATCATGGACTAAATGCAAGACATATATATATATATAGGCAATTCTTCATATTCTTAGACATTATTCCAAACCTAAGTTGCAACAATTATTCTAGGTTACTCGTAGAAGTTCTTACGGCATATCCATCATTCTCATTATACATCATCCAACTCAAGGTGAGTTCATAGCCCCACTTTCTATTGTTTAACTATTTTACAAACCCATGGGGGAGATACATGCTATTATTTTTCTACTCGAACACAATGCTTTCTACTGTATGCTATCCGACTATGTTTTATTATCACTAAGTAACATCCTTGCCAAACCAAGATCCCTTATTATGAACCATTTAATCACTAGTAATAGTGAGCGCGAATATTGTGAATAGGCCTATTGGGATTGACGAATCCCATTTGTGTTGAACAACTACGAGTTCAAACAAATGCACTAATATTTGAGACATAGGTATGACGGTAAAGTACCTACCGGGATAACTCCGCCGATTGATATTGGTACCCGTTAACGTTTTGGTGTCATAAGCTTAGTGAATTAATAACCGTTCCGGGCGTATAACAACGTAGCCTACCTGTTTTGTTTTCCAACCATTGGTGTGAGCCTATAACTCACACTACCAACATATTGTGTTCAAACATTAAACAAACTCTATGAATATCACTCAACCTTTGTGTTGACCTCTTAAGCATGTATTTCAGGTTCATGATGATCAAGGATGGCACGGAAGGGCACGGATATTCAAGAGGGCTATAAATTTTATTATCATTCAAAAACTCATTTAATGTAAATTGTAAAGATGGAACCATCTGGGACCTAATTTTAAAATCTCTGATATTTATATAATTTGAATGATAAATCTTTTAAAACGACTCAATTAGAGTTCGTTTTCTATTATTGTGACTATTGTGCCGTCGAGTAACACCCAGTTTGAATTCCGCTGCATCCATGAATTGGGGGTGTTACAGAGGGGGTTCCGATGCATGTTTGGTCTCGGTAAACCTTCCTGAAAATTGGCATGAAATGGGGGGAGACTATGGATATCGAAGAATCTTCTGGTTCATCTTTCGCTCGTAAACGACTATGCATCAAAACTTAAATACCACAACATAATTACCCACCGATAATTGAGGTATCAACATATGATAGGTAGGATGGAATCTTACCACCTACACATCCCAACATATAACGACTGCCCTAACGGTTAAGAGAATACTTCTCTAATCATACAGCCATCACCAATCATGATATCACATACCATCTACCACAACATATAACAACAAACATCAATCAATGCAATAATGGTCACAAGTCCACGTGTGTGATACCCTTATAATTATGTTCGTGACCATAGTTATAAGTCTATTCCACACGCATACTTACTTCCAAAACCACACATCTCAATGATAACGCACATATACCACATAGCACCTAATACACCATGCAATCCATGCTATCATACTTGCAATTCCACTTGTGTTGTGACGCATGTATAATTATTTTGGCCACCATAATTACCTATGCCCTCTTTCATAAGTGTACTCCCTCCTATGACAACACATCATGCAAACAATCACGGAAACAATAACGATCGGCTAAACTTACTACTCGACGTGGACTCCAAATCCAAATCCACATTATTCCATCCTAACTCCCCTTCATATTTACTTAACCACTCATTCCTATTTCCTATACGTTGAGGTAGTCGACAACATGTAAAACCACCTATATTCTTTTCTTCCAATTCCACATGATCCACAAGTGCATACAACTCACGAGATTTAGACTAAACCACATCTCCTTCCTATGTGAAGTGAGGACACTACCAAGGGTATTTGGTAATGGCTCCATCTCCAGAAGTCATCGTGGTTCCAAACCTCTCCACTTCTTCTCCACCAACGTTTCCCATAAACGTCATCTCCTTGTCCGAACATGGATACATGTTATCAGAAACTTGGATTCTGCGGTTAGTCCGCTTCATCCTACAACTTCTCTCACATCCGATAGCAACAACGATAGTCCAACGAAGCATCTTACGCGCGGAAGATGATATAATAAAGTCGATATATATAATACTACGTATAGGGGATATAATAGACGTTCGAACACAATAAAATAACTCATAAGTTAAGAAAATAGACATGTAAAAGTATTATACTTACACATAGGTCCTAAATGCAACTATATGAAGGACTCCTAGGTTATAGTCTAGGTTCAATCACCCACTTCTCATACACACTAGGCAACCAAAATCACTGTGATTATAAAATATAGCTGGACAAATAAATTACAATTATCATATAGCTATATGTATTTGCAAGTCAATAATCACACACAAAGGCAACAACAGGACGGCTCGTGTCCTCCGATCCCACAATGATTACAACAGGACGGCTCGTGTCCTCCGACCCCACAATGATTACAACAGGACGGCTCGTGTCCTCCGACCCCAATAAACCACAATTAGGTCGCATACGCGAGCAACAGGATAAGCATCCTCCTAATTGGAACACATATATATATCCACACAAGCAAATAATCACACATAGCATGCATACGATAACATTATAAGACCAAGCTCTTTTGACACACACAAAATCACAATAACTTAAACATTTAAGACAAGCATCATTCCCATCCCAAGTTTAAAACAAAGTAAAATATGGGACTATGAACTCACCTCAAACCTTGCAGCTTCCACAAAACAAATCACAATCTATAACACACAAAAATAAATCCACATTACACAAGGACAAGCTAAAAGCTACAATCCATGTAATACTCATATGATGGATGTATAAGACTCATATGACCCACCATGGATCTCCTAGACACCATACTAACCATTACCATAACCTAACACTCACTAAATCCCTTGCACTTTTAAAATCAGAAAATGCAGAAGTTTTAGGTACATTCGCCCACATGAAATCACGATAATTAAAGCTTAACAACTCACACCAAAAATTTACCATGGTCTCTCATAAGCATACAAGCTAATCCCAGAAGTCCATGGACCAATAACACACACAAGTACTCAAAAGAAAATCAAACTTGTCAACTACTCAAATTCGGATCTGAACGCACACCAAAAGGTTTTGATTAACATAAGATACTTCCACAAGTTTTTATCGCGAATCCTTTTCGTGGTAGTCTAATATAACCTAATACTTAACTATTCCAGAAGGGCTAGTCAAAATACCACTTTTACAACCACAACTCACCCTCAAACTTTTACCCAAATTCTGTCCCGGTTTGACAGCTTTGACACCTTAACAAAGAAAAATCAAAAGACCAACTTCCCGACAATGAAATCAATCGTGGCTGGACTTTTTGGAAAGCTCTTTCATTAAAATTCAATTTAGACCTAAAATTCGTGACTTAACTCTTCTACATCTATCATTTACACTCACATCTTTACAGCCATAGTTTTCCGTCCAAACCCTATCTCAATGTTTAACATGTTTTATAACCAAATCTCCTTCACTAATCATCATACTATTATTAACTAATGATCCTAACATGTTTTACTTAAATAATTTACAGAAGTTTACAAACCCTAGATCCATCATAACTTGTATTACATGAATCTAATCAATAATTAAACAATTAAGGGTTTACTAGGCATACCTTAGGCTTGTTTCCTTCTCCTCCTCTCCCCCTTGTCGACTTTTCTAGAGAAAAAGAGGATTTGGGTCGTTTGGTTTGGCTTATATGGGTAGGGGTTGGGCTTGGTTGGGTTGTACTAGGATTCCTTGGGCCTAAGAGTCATATTTGGACTCAAATTAGGTTTCTTTTTTGCCCTTTATCCCTTCTAGCCGATTTTCTATACATATACATATATATATATATATATATATATATATATATATATATATATATATATATATATATATATATATATATATATATATATATATATATATATATATATATATATATATATATATATTATACTTTTTTTATTAAATTTATTTATTACACTCAAAACCTCATACTTTTCATATTTTATAATTACCCGTAACTAATCCTAGCGTCTTACACGATAAACCTCAATTTTTACGACAACCCGGAAAAATATTCATTTTCAAAATAAAGTTTCCAAAAATAGAATTCCACACTCTTTTGAAACATAACTCATAAAAACAAACTCCTCGTAATCCGCTAACGCTCAAACACTTGAACGAAGACTCGTTACGCAAAAGCACAAAAACACCAAAACTGCACAAGTCATTTCTACACCACAAAGGTGCTCAAAATGAACTTTCCCAAATTCCAAACTTTCCAAATCACAATAAAACCATTTACGCAAAGGGATTTAGTGCTAAAACTCATCTATATCACTTCAAACACCTAAGATACACCAAACAAACGTCAACCGAATCAAGACTATCAGTCAAACTGACCTGCCAAAACCACGGTTGTTACATCATCCCCCACTTAGGGAAATCGCGTCCCGAGATTTCAACTACTATAGTCACCACTGACAACAGCAAAAGAAAATCTATGGATTTTAAGCGGAAAAATACCAAACCATAAAATCACAGAGAAAGAATCGCAAAAAATGTGAACCTACTAAATAATCGATTTCACACGATAGAAAACATTCCGTCACTCAAACAATACACGCAAATAGATACACTCCCCAATCAATAACAACAACAATCCAAACGACTTCTCATAGGTAGGTATGATATCCTCGAACCAAATGAAAAACCAAATGGTAACCGCAGGAAACACCACATATAATGGATACACACAAAACAAACATTAATTACATCTGATCCTCACGTTCCCAAGTAAACTCAGGACCACGCTTAGAATCCCACCATACCTTTACCAACGTTATCTCACCACACTTCAACCCCTTAACAACTCGATCCATAATCTCAACAGGTTTCTCTACAAAACGAAGAGTCTTGTCAACCTTAATCTCATCTAATGGCACATCCAGACTATCATCTGCCAACCACTTCTTTCCATTAGATACGTGAAACGTATCATGCACTCTACTTCACTCCTCAGGCAAACTCAACCGATATGTCTCAAATCCAATCCTTTTCGTAAATCTCAAATGGTCCTACGTATCTCGGTGCTAGCTTGCCTTTCTTACCGAAACGCACAACACCCTTCCAAGGAGATACTTTTAACCTCACAATATCACCAACACCAAACTCTAAGGGCTTACAGCAATTATTCGCATAACTCTTTTTGGCGATCTCTTGCTGCCTTAACTCTTTCCTTGATCTGAAAGACCATATCCGTAGTCCCTTGTACCAGTTCAGGACCAATCAGTTGGCTCGTCCCAACTTCTGCCCATAGAACAGGTAATCTACATTTCCTTCCATACACTACTTCAAACGGCACATTCTTAATATTAGAATGATAACTATTGTTATAGGAGAACTCAGCTAAAGATAAATGCATACCTCAGCTTCCTCCGAAACTCAAACACACCCATGCTCTCATCATACCATCCAACGCCTGATTTGTACGCTCACTTAGTTCACTCATTGGAGAATGATAAGTCGTACTCATCTACATACGCGTTCTCAAGACTCTATAACACGTTTACCACTATCGCGAGGTAAGTATTTCATCATGTTTCTTGATGATCAACGCGACACCCTATGATTCTTTACCAACGCCTCAATACATTTCTTGCTAAGGTAATAATACGTCTTATCCATTCTCGGATGTTTCTTATACCTTGCATGATCGATGTCCTTAAGCTTCCTCTCCCTGAAATCATTAGCGGGTCTGCAAAGTACAATCGTCCATCTTCATTCTTTTCCATTTACTAGTCTAAACCAAGTAATCATTCTTCTTACGTGTTCTCATCCTTGAACCTCTCTCTCTAGGCTGTCAACATCATCCTCTTAACTCCGAACTGAATTATCATAATCATTGCTCACAAACATCTAAGTTTCACTCGTTCACTCCCGCTCAGCGCTCTTACCACGATGTCCGCCCTTCCTTGACGGTGGCAAATCAGACAATCGTAGTCACTAAGAAATTCCACACCCAACTTCTTTTCAACATATATTAGCCTCTTGTCAAATATATGCTAAATATTCTTATGACCTATGTAGATAACACTTTCTACTCCATACAAATATCATCTCCAAGTTCTACTTCCCAACTTTAAATCATGTATCACACAGTTCCTCTTATGGATCTTCCACCTCCCCGATGCTCACGCAATCCGAAGAACGTACATCTTGAAGCTAAACCTCTCACTTGAACAACTTGGCAAACACCCTCTTCCTCTTCAACGAACAAATTGATATTCAAAACGACAATCTATCCTAAGTAAACGACATGAACCATGAAACCGGTCGAACAAAAACGTATATCAACGAACTCAAAAGGGGTACGAATTACCGACTAACGAAGTAACGAACATCAAAATCAAAGCTAGAAAAACACAATGAGAAATTTTCCCCGAATAAAAATAGACACGGATAAAATGTTCATGAACACCCATACAAAGAAAATATAAAATACACGTACCCATAAAACATCCACAAGCGTACCTCAACGAAAGAAACACTCGATGAACCAAATACATAACAAGTTTGGTAAATGAGAACCATAGACAGTTCTTATTCCCGTACTCGACCTTCCCAACAACAAATGATCACCGTTTTTCACAAGAAATATCTTAAACTTATACATTTTTTTATAAAATACATATAAACCATTTTATGTAAGACATCAACATAACCATTTTTTTTCACACTTCATTTTCACCATAAAAATAATAGTTTCAAATAAATGACCTTGAAATACCCAAAACGAATTTTAAAATACCATAAGGACTTTAACTCAACCTCTTATACGAATGCGAAAGACATGGAGGAATCACGTAATCAAAATAATCATCAAACGAACTCATACCAATGAACACTCACGCAAATACATTGCAAACCAAGCGAAGAACGCAAAGACTCATTCGTACAACAATCAAACCAAAATAATAGAAAAA
The DNA here is from genome assembly GCA_030686995.1 of Artemisia argyi. NCBI lineage: Eukaryota > Viridiplantae > Streptophyta > Magnoliopsida > Asterales > Asteraceae > Artemisia > Artemisia argyi. The sequence continues at coordinate 11,768,377 of CM060702.1, read as the reverse complement.
CACCGATACTGACAGGTCACAAAACATGTCACGAAATTCAATTGGTATGTGTAAATGAGGGATCAAATATCCACACCAACTCGTCACGAACCAACAATACTCGAAGAACAATATAATATTCATTCGCGGAATGAATGCAAGGAATAACCAAAGAAACGAACCAGTATCCAACAAAACGAATTCGATTACCCAACACCTATCACGACGTCAAATAGAAAGAATATGGCATATGTACCATCATGGTACGGATAGGAGTGCCAACCAAAAAATTAGGTATACAAATGAAGTGTCTAGCAAACGAATCAACTTAAATACCACAACATAAATACCCACCGACAATTGAGGTATTAACATATGATAGGTAGGATGGAATCTTACCACCTACACACCATAACATATAACGACTGCCCTAACAGTTAAGAGAATACTTCTCTAACCATACAGCCATCACCAATCATGATATCACATACCATCTACCACAACATATAACAACAAACATCAATCAATGCAATAATGGTCACAAGTCCACGTGTGTGATACCCTTATAATTATGTTCGCGACCATAGTTATAAGCCTATTCAACACGCATACTTACTTCCAAAACCACACATCTCAATGATAACGCACATATACCACATAGCACCTAACACACCATGCAATCCATGCTATCATACTTGCAAGTCCACTTGTGTTGTGACGCATGTATAATTATGTTGGCCACCATAATTATCTATGCCCCCTTTCATAAGTGTACTCCCACCTATGACAACACATCATGCAAACAATCACGCAAACAAAAACAAAAGACGTCGCAAACAATCATCTCACATGGAACAATTCCATCGATCACGTAAACTCTATAATCAAAATCAGTTGGATAAGGTCGATCCAATATCCAAGAGTAATCACGCTCCAAAATGGCTCCTGACGGCGAAAGACAATATACGAATTCCAAAACATAACACAAAACAAAAGACGCCGCATAATGGCTCAAACTCCATTCTCGCACTTGCCTCCCCACTCAAATCGGTTAAACTTACTACTCGCTGTGGACTCCAAATCCAAATCCACATTATTCCATCCTAACTCCCCTTCATCTTTACTCAACCACTCATTTCAATTTCCTATACGTTGAGGTAGTCGACAACATGTAAAACCACCTCTATTCTTTTCTTCCAATTCCACCTGATCCACAAGTGCATACAACTCACGAGATTTAGACTAAACCACCTCTCCTTCCTATGTGAAGTGAGGACACTACCAAGGGTATTTGGTAATGGCTCCATCTCCAGAAGTCATCGTGGTTCCAAACCTCTCCACCTCTTCTCCACCAATGTTTCCCATAAACGTCCTTTCCTTGTCCGAACATGGATACATGTTATCGGAAACTCGGATTCTGCGGTTAGTTCGCTTCATCCTACAACTTCTCTCACATCCGATAGCAACAACGATAGTCCAACGAAGCATCTTACGCGCAGAAGATGATATAATAAAGTCGATATATATAATACTACGTATAGGGGATATAATAGACGTCCGAACACAATAAAATAACTCATAAGTTAAGAAAATAGACATGTAAAAGTATTATACTTACACATAGGTCCTAAATGCAACTATATGAAGGACTCCTAGGTTATAGTCTGGGTTCAACCACCTACTTCTCTATAACCAAGGCTTTGATACCAATCTGTCACACTCCGCCACGGCGGAAACGCGTGGGTGTAACTTCATAGATATCATCACAATACATGGTGTCTATATAGAGAATAACTACATGCAATAAAAATGGCAAAGTATAGACACAAAGTGTCATAACAATACCCAAAAGAAAACAACATGATAAACTCCAAACACTCAGATAAACCACTTCCAATGCAACTAAGGTCTTGTCTAATCACTTCCTTATATCATAGCCTTAGAATGCTCACCTGAAAATGATTCTTAAAATGTCACCATAATGTTGGTGAGATTCATAGGTTTAAGACTCATACACACTAGGCAACCAAAATTACTGTGATTATAAAATATAGCTGGACAAATAAATTACAGTTATCATATAGCTATATGTATTTGCAAGTCAATAATCACACACAAAGGCAACAACAGGACGGCTCGTGTCCTCCGATCCCACAATGATTACAACAGGACGGCTCGTGTCCTCCGATCCCCCAATGATAACAATAGGACGGCTCGTGTCCTCCGACCCCACTATGATTACAACATGACGGCTCGTGTCCTCCGACCCCAATAAACCAGAATTAGGTCGCATGCGCGAGCAACAGAATAAGCATCCTCCTAATTGGAATAAATATATATATCCACACAAGCAAATAATCACACATAGCATGCATACGATAACATTATAAGTCCAAGCTCTTTTGACACACACATAATCACGGTAACTTAAACATTTAAGACAAGCATCATTCCCATCCCAAGTTTAGAACAAAGTAAAATATGGGACTATGAACTCACCTCAAACCTTGCAGCTTCCACAAAACAAATCACAATCTATAGCACACAAAAATAAATCCACGTTACACAAGGCCAAGCTAAAAGCTACAACCTATGTAATACTCATATGATGGATGTCTAAGACTCATATGACCCACCATGGATCACCTAGACACCATACTAACCATTACCATAACCTAACACTCACTAAATCCCTTGCACTTTTAAAATCAGAAAACGCAGAATTTTTAGGTACATTCGCCCACATGAAATCATGACAATTAAAGCTCAACAACTCACACCAAAAATTTACCATGGTCTCTCATAAGCATAAAAGCTAATCCCAGAAGGCCATGGACCAATAACACACACAAGTACTCAAAAGAAAATCAAACTTGTCAACTACTCAAATTCGGATCTGAACGCACACCAAAAAATTTTGATTAACATAAAATACTTCCACAAGTTTTTATTGCGAATCCTTTTCGTGGTAGTCTAATATAACCTAATACTTAACTATTCCAGAAGGGCTAGTCAAAATACCACTTTTACAACCACAACTCACCCTCAAACTTTTACCCAAATTCTGTCCCGGTTTGACAGCTTTGACACCTTAACAAAGAGAAATCAAAAGACCAACTTCCCGACCATGAATCAATCGTGGCTGGACTTTTTGGAAAGCTCTTTCATTAAACTTCAATTTAGACCTAAAATTTGTGACTTAACTCTTCACCATCTGTCATTTACACACACATCTTTACAGCCATAGTTTTCCATCCAAACCCTAACTAAATGTTTAACATGTTTTATAACCAAATCTCCTTCACTAATCATCATACTATTATTAACTAATGATCCTAACATGTTTTACTTAATTAATTGACAGAAGTTTACAAACCCTAGATCTATCATAACATGTATTACATGAATCTAATCAATAATTAAATAATTAAGGGTTTACTAGGCATACCTTAGGCTTGTTTTCTTCACATAATTGAAACCCTAACTTTTCTCCTTCTCCTCCTCTCCCCCTTATCGACTTTTCCAGAGAAAAAGAGGATTTGGGTCGTTTGGTTTGGCTTATATGGGTAGGAGTTGGGCTTGGTTGGGTTGGACTAGGATTCATTGGGCCTAAGAGTCATATTTGGACTCAAATTGGGTTTCTTTTTTCCCCCTTATCCCTTCTAGCCGATTTTCTATATATATATATATATATATATATATATATATATATATATATATATATATATATATATATATATATATATATATATATATATATATAAATTTATTTATTACACTCAAAACCTCATACTTTTCATATTTTATAAATACCCGTAACTAATCCTAGCGTCTTACGCGATAAACCTCAGTTTTTACGACAACCCGGAAAAATATTCATTTTCAAAATAAAGTTTCCAAAAATAGAATTCCACACTCTTTTGAAACATAACTCATAAAAACAAACTCCTCGTAATCCGCTAACGCTCAAACACTTGAACGAAGACTCGTTACGCAAAAACACAAAAACACAAAAACTACACAAGTCATTTCTACACCACAAAGGTAATCAAAATGAACTTTCCCAAATTCCAAACTTTCCAAATCACAATAAAATCATTTACGCAAAGGGATTTAGTGCTAAAACTCATCTATATCACTTCAAACACCTAAGACACACCAAACAAACATCAACCGAATCAAGACTATCAGCCAAACTGACCTGCCAAAACTACGGTTGTTACATGAATTGATCTTGAATTGATTGGTCTAAACCTAATGCTTGTTTTTATAAACTAAAATCTTGACGAAGGTTTAACTGGTAGAAACAATAGATTAGAACACCAACTAATTCTAATTACCAACATGTTAAGGAAGTTATCACAATCATGCTTTTCTTATGAGTAGTTAACTAATCTAAGCAAGTGTAGTTTTTAATCATTTGAACTATCTTATAATCATTATCGCTAGTGTTAGAGATTTACTTTTTAATCTTACGCTTAGATTCACTCACAAATCCCTGCGAACGATCCCGACTTACCAACCCAATCTTGCTATAACGGACGAGTTCACTTGCTCGTATGTGTTATTTCTAGATCAGGTAATCGTGTTTACAAATTTAAAACTTGTACACACCGTGAGCACATCAAGTTTTTGGCGCCATTGCCGGGGATTTTGATTGTGTTTTTTGTAAGTTTTAAAGTTCCATTTCTTTTCTAGTTCGTTTAAAAAAAATTTCCGAGCCATCCATCCAATCGGTCACTCATCTAACCGGTCGGCATCTCGCTTTTATCCAAACCAACCGATCGGTCATCAATCCAACCGACCGGTTATTTTTTTTCTCTGATTTCTCAAATTGTTTCCATTCTTTGCTCATTTGTTCCAAGGATTCTGGGATTCACTCGGTAATTGTATGAACACTCGATCAACCAGAGTAGAACCAATTTTACCTCTTTCCAATCCCGAAAGTCTGATTCGTAGACCAAGAAGAAGAAGAATACCTTTTGTTCCACTAAACAACCGTGTACCAAGAATACCAAACCCACCGTTTGATAACCTTTCCAAAGCCTTAGTTGTTTATAACCCATTCACCAATCAACCATTTCCAATGGCCGTTGACCAACCCATGTGGGCCACAAACCGAACCGTAGCACCTACTTCTGGAGCTGCTATTGTTGCTGTTAACCTTGGTGACAACTTCACCGTGAAGGGACACCATCTTTCTATGATCAAAGACCGTCAATTCGATGGCCATTCGAGGGCCGATCTGCACAAACACATTGCCGAATTCATAGAAACTTGCGGCATGTTTCGATATGGCGACACCGATGTCAACGCCATTAAACTCAAATTTTTCCCATCATCACTAACCGGAGATGCCAAAGTGTTGTATAACGAATTAACCCTAGGAACTATCAATACTTGGGAGGAGATGAGGCAAGCTTTTGTAAGCCGATTCTTTCCACCTGCCATGTTTGATCGTCTCATGGGAGAAATCCATGTTTTCACACAAATCCCCAATGAATCTCTGGTCGAAGCTTGGCTTCGTATGAAAGATTTACTTCGTAGTTGTCATGGACATGGTTTAGGACGAGGAACCATTATCCAAATCTTCTACCATGGACTTGATGAAACATCTCAAGGAATACTTGATGCTGGAGGAATTTTTCTTTATAAAACTCCCAACGAGGCATATCAATTGCTCGAAGATCGAGTGCTCCTTAAACTCGATTGGTCAAAAGATTCCAAAACCAAACCCTTACGAAAAACCGTGCTTTTGCCGAGAGTTCCGATACCTCTAAACTCATGGAGAAAATGGAAGCCTTAACTTCCAAAATCGACTCGCAATATAAAGATATCAAAGGAGAAATGAAAGAAATGTGAGACGGCTGCAACAAATGTGGAGGTAATCACACTTCATCCGAAGGTGACGACCAACCCATGGTCAGACCCAAAGAAGGGGAAGCCAATTATGTGCAAGGAGGATACCGTGGAGGTGGTTTTCATGGTAATTATTACGGAAGAAATTCTGGAAATTGGCAAGATCGCCAAAGGGATAACAACCGTGATTCTCAACCACGAGTAGACAATCCAACTCCACCAAACTCTGACAAAAAACCAGAAGAAACTGATTTCGAAAAAATGATGCGAGATTTCATGACTGCTCAAAGATCCACCAATGAATTTGTTAAAACCCAAATTTTCAATCTAAAAACCAAAGTTGAGTAGGGTCAGAAAAATCATCAAGCTTCTGTTCAAGATCTTGAACAAAAATTTGGTAGACTCTCTGATCAATTTTCTTCACGACCACCTGGAACATTACCCAGCAATACCCAAGCCAACCCAAAGCCTTCTGGATCAATTGACAAAACTTATCGTCCACCACAAACCAGAAATGAGCATATCAATGTTGTATTCACAAGAAGTGGTCTTTCTTACGATCCACCAGCCAACCCCAATGAAACTCAAATCATCGATGATGATAGTGAAGAAGAAGATGAGGCAGAAAAGAAAGATATTCTTGAAACACTAACCAAAGAAACAACCCAACCACTCAAAGCATACACTCCAAAAAATCCGTACCCACAAGCTCTTAGAAAAGAGAAAAAGGAGGAACGTTATAAGAAGTTTGTTGAGATGATCAAAGAAGTTGGACTCAATATACCCCTCGTTGATGTTCTAGCTGGAATGCCCAAATATGGGAAATTTTTGAAAGAACTTCTTAATAACATAAATAAATTAGAGCAAATATCTGCTGCTTTCCTCAATGAAGAATGTTCAGCCATTATTGAAAACAAAATTCCACCAAAACTCGGAGATCCTGGAAGTTTTCTAATCCCATGCACGTTAGGAAACAACATCACATGCGATGCTTTAGCCAATCTCGGTGCAAGTATTAATTTGATGCCCTATTCGTTGTATTCTAAACTTTCCATCAATACTCTGAAACCCACAAAGATGAGTATCCAATTAGCCAACCACACATACCAATATCCTGTTGGGGTTGCCGTAAACATGCTTGTCCAAGTTGGTAAATTTGTCTTTCCCTTGGATTTTGTAATCTTAGAAATGGAGGAAGATAGACAAGTGCCTTTAATCTTAGGAAGACCTTTCCTAAACACCGTTGATGCCATAATCAAACTCAAAGGTAAAGAACTCAATCTAGGAGTTGGAGAAGATAGAATTACCTTTCTAATCGACAAAGCAATGAAATATCCATATACCAGTGATGACACTTGTTTTAACATCTGTAGGATCTTAAATATATCAACTTTAACACAAATATAAAGCAAAGATGAAGTAAAGATGGTGACTTGATGCATGTATATGGATCGTGTATATTGAGAAAGAGAGATGAAAAGATGAGAACTTTTATTAAGAAAAACACACACAATACACACACCTCAAATGACTCATTTGAGGTGTTTATATAGTAACTTACATAAGATGCCCTAAAAGGCTTTCTATGGGCTTGATCTAATGGGCTTGGTTTACATTTTCTAATAAAGTCTTACATGATATACTTAATAAGTACCAAGTCCATAGCCCAATATTCTTAACTATTACAATACTTGTCGACTCAATAATGATCGTCACTTCTAATGCTAACAATCTCCTCCTAAGGGATGTTCATTGAGATCTCCCTTTGATTACATAAATGATCAACACTTCTAATGCTAACAACATCGATGTAATCGATGAAGTCACTGAGGAAGAGTTGGATGCATTACTTGACGATTCTGATCCTTTCACAACCACTTCTGAGAAAATAAATGAAACGAATCTTGATAAAGAGTTCGCTAAATTTATGGAAGTTAAATCTGAAGAAGATGATGAAGAAGAAGGAGAAATAGTTGAAGAGAATTTCGAATAAATTACCATTAATGATCAAATGAGGATCAAAACATCTCTTCAAGAACCACCCACCGATCTTGAGCTTAAACCACTTCCAAATAATCTTGAATATGCTTACTTGGAGGAGAATTCACTTCTTCCTGTAGTCATATCTTCGTTGCTCAAGGATGATCAAAAGGAAAAACTCATTTCAGTTCTTAAGTAGCATAAACGCGCTTTTGCGTGGAAAACTTCTAACATCCCAGGAATTAGCCCTGATTTCTGTAAACACAAAATCAATTTCGAAGAAGGTGCTAAACCTGTTGTTGAAAGACAACATCGACTCAATCCTAACATAAAAGAATTGTCAATAAAGAAATCATTAAACTTCTTGACGCTGGAATCATATATCCCATTGAAGATAGTCCTTGGGTGAGTCCTGTTCATTGTGTTCCCAAGAAAGGAGGAATGACTGTAGTGACCAATGAACGGAATGAATTAGTTCCCACTAGAACAGTCACTGGATGGCGAGTATGTATTGATTATAGAAAATTGAACAAAGCCACAAGGAAAGATCATTTTCCTCTTCCATTCATGGATCAAATGCTTGAAAGATTAGCAAGCAACAAATATGTCACACCCCCAAAATACCTGAATGGCAGCGGAATGGAATACCTGGGAGTGACTGTCATAGCACCATAGTTTACCGTTATATTGAACGACCTAAAGTGTCGTTTAGAAAATACAGCGTTTGATCATCAAATCATTCAGAGTTTACAAAGCTTAGGTCCCAAAAGAGTTTGCCAAAATAGTTAAAATAAGTTCAACAAGATCAAACGTTTCATAAGTGCAAAAATATAGTGAGACGCGTCGACTCCGCGACTCCATGAAGGTCCAAATGTATGCAACATGAGCTACTTTAATAACCTGAGAAATACATTGCGAAAACGGTCAACATAAAGTTGGTGAATAATCATAGGTTTATAAGTTAAATCGTATGTACAATAAGCCACAAGTATAAAGTAAAGTACTAAAATGTCAAAAAGTTACATTGTCTCTTAAGCTCATGGCACCGAAGCTCGACGTACTAAAATTGGCCCCAAAGGAGTGTTTATCAGGCACTCGTACTATAATCAGACATGAAATGCATTCGTTTTCCTTATGGAGCAACCCAAACACGAATGGAGGAGTCACCCTCGATAGATCTATCCACTCACTCTCGCTTGGCAATATAATTAACGGTCCATGATAATAAAGGGGACTTGAAGTGATAGTACTACCAACTTAAGCAATGTATGAAATTTAATACTTGGGCATGTACAAAAATAATTGTGCAATGTATTCTCCCCCGTGGGATTTAAAATCAAATAAGTACTAAAAACGGGGCTATGAGAACTCACCTCGAAAGGATGGTACAACGATGGTACAATGATGTAAAAGTAGTCGGGACAATGAGGCGCGAACACTAGCCGCAACCTAAATGAATAATCGCGATCTAATTTAGATCAAGCCGAATTGAAATGAATGCACATGCACATGATACTCATACCACTCGTAATTTGAAAATACTAGTTATCGTCGTAGTAAAATAGATTCCATACTTAGGAAAATAAGTCCTTATATAGGAGTATATAACTTGTCGTACTATCTCGTTAAAAAGTGTTAGCGTTAAATTCCTTGTATTGAAAACCTTGAATTACGTCGTTAAGTCGTATAAGTATTCCCTTGGATCATACGTATTCGTTTGATAAGAAAATAGTCCTTAGTAATATTTTCTAGAAAATATACCGTTTAGTACGTACGTTATTATTTTTATTTGGGACTATATATATATATATATAGTTTGACGATGTTAGAATGGTCATAACTTTGTCGTTTTAGGCTCGTTTTCCTTGTTCTTTATGTCCACGGATTCGTCTTTGTGTATACTAGTATATTTTAGATAACTCGGCTCCTTTAAGTTACGTTTAATGCTTCAAAATACCCATCGTATTCTGCCCAACAGCAAGCAGTTTTCTGGAAAAGTAGTTTTCGTCGTTAAGTTTGCAAAAATCATAACTCCTTCGTTATAAACTCGTTTTAATCCGTTCTTTCGCCTAAAGTTTCGTTTTTGAATGTATTTTCCAAATCTTTGGTCAAAACTTAGTCACCCTCTACTGATTTTCCCACGGATTTAAAATAAGGACAGTAGGTATTTCAAAAGTTTCAAAAACCATTTTCAAGTCTCTAAATTAGTTCCATCCTCCACCAATCCACTTTCAAACACCACAAGACTAATCTAATCCTACCATACACCTTCTTAGGGTGTCATGGGTCCTAAAATATCACCAAACCACTAGGTCTAACAAGAGTTTCATATGTTTCCATTTCTAGGGCTTTAAAGTTAATATGTACAAAAATGAAGTGGTACAAGATGATGCATGTATAAGATCTTGTAAGAAAATTATATGAACATAATAATAACTTGTAAAAATCATAAAAATGAGTTTGTATACTTACTTGATGGTTTAGAGAGTTTAGATGATAAAAAGCCTACTAATCCTTGAGTTTTTATTTCAAAACTCTAACAAGGATGATTATACTAACTAGTTTGTAATATGATCTTGTAAAATTTACCCTCCTTGCTCCTTGTTTACCCCAAATCGAACCAAACACAAGAGAAAATGAAGAGAAAAGTTGCTAGTTGTAAGTAAAAGTGATTTTTATGTGATAAATGTGAGAAAAAGTTTAATATATACTAGAGACATAAGTTAGGTGTACCATTAAGAGTGTTGGTGAGTTATTAAAGCTTGAAGACTTTTAGGGGGGGGGGGGGGGGGGGTTGGCCGGTTTTAGGGAGGGAAATGGGGGAATATGTTTGGTGATTAATTAGTAAAATTAGTGTTAGTAGTAAAGTGTAGTTAGGTTAGGTTTAGGTTTAAGGTTTAATCGGGTACCGGGTTTGTTAAAAATAAGTTTTGTTGAAGTTATTCGGGACGTAATAAAGTTATAAAAGTTGTAAAAATAAGTCGGGTACAAGTACGGAGAGTTAGGGTGATTATCGTTTAATTTTGGTGAAAACCGGCGTTATTAAGTTAAACGTACGATACGTAATGGTTAAATTTCCAAAATACCGGGTAAATGAATATTATAGTTTTTATATTATAGAAATGAGTATAAAAATGTATTGGGATCATAGTCGGGAGTGTCGGACACGTTAGACACATTTATAGTTCGCGTATTAGCGTTTATTTAAAATGAACGTACGTAAATCGTTAATTGTACCAAAAGTATTAATTTAGATATCCTACGAGTGGAATAGTATGCAAGTGCCATAATGATAATATGAAGACTATTTCTAGTCCGTATGAAGTGTCCCTGACAATAATGCATGAATTCGCTCCTGAACCAATACGGTTACGCGAATTTGAACACTCGTAAACTAAATTTACGATGACATGAGTAATGCACGTGAATAGTGGTTTTCTCTCGGAAATGAATAGTGTCAAGTGAATAGTAAAATTTCTGAATATGTCTCGGAATGTCAAATTGACCTTAAAAACGATGAATAGTGATCGATGAATAGTAAATGATGAATAGTAACTTGTGAATAGTAAATTGTCGAGGTTTGGAAAATGATCGGAAATTACGAGTTGTGACAGTCTTCCCCACTAACAGGGACTTCGTCCCGAAGTTCAGTTTTGGTTGGTTTCTGAAGTATATTTGGTCAAAAGACGTGGATACTTGAGTTGCATTCGGTCCTCTCGTTCCCAAGTAAATTCGGGTCCTTTTCAAGAATTCCAGCGAACTTTCACGATAGGAATTCGACTTTGCTTCAATCGTTCGATTCTAACAGTCCATGATTTCTATTGTTCCTCTTACCAGGTTTACGTTTGTCTTTGGGTTGGAATTCTTTCCAAATGGGATTATAAGTGACTAATCTGAAAGTCATTTCCTGGATTCAAATAGGTGAAACATAGTTGTGTAATCCGGCTATTCTTTAACAAGGCTCAAGTCTGAAGGCTACTAGGCCTACTCTGTCTGAATTAATACATGGCCCAGTGTATATCGGTTTTAACTTTCCAAATCTTTCCGAATAATATCATGCCTTTCCTAGGCAGAACTTTCAACGTAATCTGGCTACCAACTTGAGGTTTTAATGGTTTAAAATTTTATAGAATTTGTAATTGATTCTCGACTTGTAGGAAAATTCCGGTTATTTCATGAATGCTTACTGGAATAGTGAGTTTGGCTTTTTCCGAGTTCGGTTCGTCAATAGATGATCAGTGCTTCTTCAGGTTTATAATGTAATATGGGTAATATATGTTGCTGAACTCTGTCGGAACTCAAATCTTATATTTCAGCTGGTCGATTCTAACATGAATCTGAAATGGTCCAATATACTTAAAAGTTCAATCTCTCGTGTTACCAAATCGTATCATGCCTCTCCAAGGCAAAGCTTTCAATCTAGTTCGTTCTTTCACGTGAATCTAGTAAATTTGCTTGTTCAAGGATACCCAATCCGTATGATGTGCGTCATGTACCAACATAACTCCTACCAGTTTCTCGTTGCTTGTAACCGATTCTTGACTTGTGAAATTTCCTTTGTTGTTCCATGGTTTAGTTCTATACCAGTGAATTTTTAACTTTCCGATTTCAGTTTGTAAACGGGTAATTGGTACTTCGACCATAAAGTGCCTCAAATGGTGTAGTCTCTATGCTCGCGCGATAACTATGGTTGTAAAAGAATCCAATTTATGGTAAATGGTTAGTCCAACCATTTCTAGAGTCAATCACTCATATTCTGAGTATAGCTTTCCTATGTTTGAATCGTTCTCCCGTTATGACCATCGATCTGAGGATGGTAGGCGGTGTTCACATCTTTATGAGGTTCCGAAGGAAATCTTAAAATGATTGCTAGAAGTCCAAGGTGATTCGATCACCTTTATCAGGAATAATTGAAACGGTACAATAAATCTTGTGACTAAATCCACAACGTTACGTCTTTCGAACACGGCGTTATACGAAGAAGATAGAATACGGTTAACAATATTTGATTCCTTGTGTTTTGGTCTAATGGATTGCTAAGACATGTGTCATTCTTTGCCTACTGTGCTTGGTCTCCATTACTGACGTTTGTAATCGTTCTATGATGTTCCTCCTAATTTCCTTCATCACCTATTCCAATATTCCTTATTGTCAAGTCACAAAGCCCTAAATGCACAAGCGATATAGCATGGTGATTTGTTTCCAAATTTATCTCGTGATTTTCGAGTTTTTTGGTCAAAAATCTTTTTCTGAATAAACAATTTTAGAAAATGGAACAAATGGTATACTCAATATTAGCTTTATTGATGACTCAAAATTTAATAGTTATGAAATGTGACGCGGTTTTCAAACATGTTGTGAATAGAACTATTTACCAAAGTTTGATGTTTAAACATTTCTCATTGTATAATGGTTCAAGTAAATACTGGCTAAAAAGGGTCGTATTTATTCAAAATAGGCAATTCAAAATTTATTTTCCACGAGATATGTGATTTGTATGGACAAAATTTTGAAATCCACTTCATTTAAAAATAAAAATACTAGCAAGGATAAAATGGTAGGATCGGAAATATTCGCATAAATGCATAGGTGTCTAACCTTCGGTTCCTGACATTAGAAAATGCCTATTGGCGATTATTCGACAAAACTACAAGTCTAGGTATCCAACCAACTTAAGTCCTGGGATGGTTTATCGTTGAAATTGTTATCATGTTGGCAATATGAGGGTTTCAATTGATACCATGTCGATGAATTTCCGTATTGTCTTCACATGTAGCTGGGGAGATATTCTTGAGTCTGATGCCTTTCTCGATGTATAGGTGAGGTTATCCAGAAGTTCTAAAGAACATAATGCTTTAGGGGAATCTATATCGATATCCATGATTCGAATCAATCATTCTTGTCGTAAACTCACTGCAGGGAAGTTTGCGTATGGATGAGACCATGTTAACTCAAAACACTTTACAGTATCAGTTAGGAGGCTTGGTTTATTCCCATGGTGTTGCTTAGCGTACCTTCACAATGTGTTTGATCCCGTAGCTCAGTCTATCTAGTACCTTTGAATAATAAAATCGGACAACTAGGTCAGAGATGGTGAGTCGGATGTTCGCTTGGTATCTTAAGGTTGTTGTTGAGTTATAAATTGCCTTGGTGTATACTTCTATTCTAGGTTAGTAGTTTTCGTAACCCTTTTATTGTTTTTCTTGTATCGAGGAATCCTCCTAGTACTTAATATGGGAAGTCTCTCCCAAAGAAGTCAATGGAAAGTCTAACTTAATGACTAAGTGTGTGACAGGTGGGGTAAGTATCCAGAGAAAATTTGTCAGAAAGAAATATTCATAAAAGAGTTTATTTGTTTAAAACGCTTTTGGATGAAGATTGTTATTAACAATACTTTATAAAGTAACTATTTCCTTCATGGCATAATCTTTCCTGAAGTATACATAGGTGATCAGGCTATGTATAGTTGAGGACTAATGATGCAATGCTTGATTTAATCAAAATAATATTATTTTCCTCAAAAGCTTTAGATGGTGTTCAACGTTTTGTTTCGAAGAGTGGTATTCTAGTCATTTCCTTTCAAAGCAATATAAAAATTGTTTCGCGTAATAATAGTAAATATTTGGCGTAATATCGGAAAAATCAGTTTATAGTACGGTAACAAAACGACTTATTTTAGAAATTCGGTAAAAACAAATTCCCCATAAGGTAGTAAAATAGTTTGAAATAAAACTCGTTGAATGGTTTATTGGATACATGGGTAATTACTATGGATTGGTAATAATCTACTAATCCGTCAATTACGAAATCGGTCAAATCCTTAATAAAACAATGGCATAATGTTACGAAACGATTGAAAATTGAACGATTGGGATAGAAAGCGGAGTAAACGAAGGTTATGGTTATCATAGAGGTAACAAAAGATAGTCATTACATTGGATAGGAAAGTGCTTAATACAACTAGGTTACATCAACGTACTTATGGAAAGTACCAAAAGAAAGTACAACCCTAGAGGGCTCGAACTATGGCTTTAAAACATGAACTGCTTCCTCCAGTTCCGGTCTCTCAACACCGGGCATTCACTCTTGAAGTGTCCCACTACTCCACATTCACGGCAGATTACCGTGAATTCCTGATGCTTTGTGAGGGTGGGAGTCTTGCAATCCTTGGCTTTGTGTCCGATTTTCTTACAGTTGCCACATGGTTCCGGGCAACGTCCTTTGTGATGAAACTGACACCTGTTGCACTCGGGTAATTTACCTACATATCCTTTATTTTGGCTTGACCCAGCAGTAAAGGTCTCCACCACTTGTTGTATTTTAAATGGTCGTTGAGTAGCATTAGCATCCTGATTACCGACCCATTTTCTCTTGTTGTTATTATTGTCTCCCGATGTCTTGTCGCGAACTATGAGTTCCTTTGTTTCGATTGCCATCTGGATAGCTTCAGACATGGTATTGGGTTCACATGCGATGACCATCCTACGAATTTCAGGAGGTAGTCCTCCTACGTACCTTTCAAGTCTCTTGCTTTCCGGTTCATCCATTGCAGAGCCTAGTCGAGCAAAATCATAAAAATAAGCAGTATACTTGACAACATCATCTCCTTCCATGGTAAGGTTTAGTGTTTCTTGTTCAATTGCTTGTAATTCGCTTTTCACACAGAACTTCAAACTCATCATCCTTTTTAGTTTCTCCCAAGAGTGTGAGTAAGCAGCATCAACTCCTACCACCTGGACATACTTAGTCCACCATTTCTGGGCATACTTCTGAAAAGTGCAAGTGGCGAACTTAACCTTGTCTTTCCTTACGACAGTCACCACTTTGAAAGATTGTTTCTAATTCTTCGAACCATTTGAGAAATTCTTTTGTGTCTACACTTCCGCTAAAGAAGGGGGGATTACAACCCATAAATTCCACGTGAGTAAGTTCCTTGGTGAGGGCGGTAGTTGCGTTCCTGGCAATGAATTGTCCAACAGCGGCTTGCGTCATGCTTGGAGTGGTTTGCTTAAATCTATTTCCATCAAATCATGAGAGTCCATGAGAATTTATCGGTAATAACAATCATCATATTCATAACACATGAATATAATACATGAAGGTTTCGGTCTATATGGGCCAATATCATAGATGGCACAACCATTCCCTTATAGTAGAGTCAATACTTGGTGATTCCGTTTGTTCATCAATCAAAATACTACAAGTTTCTTCGAACTATGCCACACCTCTCGTGGCTAGGGTAATAGTAAAAGCTAGTAAAGATATAAGTCTAGTCTAAAGACTTCCTGTAGTCCTTCTAGGTGAAATCAGGTTTTACGGCATCATAAGGTCGGGATAGTACTGAAGTGGTGTCTGTAGTTGTACATCGATCAAGTTCTAGATAGCGTAGGTTCTAAACCATTCTTGAGGAACCTGCGGATGTTCCTGTTGAGTCCGTAATCTTGGTATTATCCACAAGGTGTTATCTAATTCGTGGCAAGTGAAAATGGGAAAGGAAACTGACAATGGTGGTATTCTAAAGGATGAGAATAACATTGATGACGATGAAATCCCAGTGATGAGTTAAGAGATAATGGTGATAATAGTGAATGGGATCCTACCCTCTTTCGCGCAATCTCGCGACATCTAAGAGGTAAAGCTGAAGTACGCACTATGGGACGACCAATAGTGTAATAAGTAACCAACGGTGGTGGTAGTACCTAGGTAGTAAGCGTCCTACTAGTGAAGGAAATAAAACATGCTATCTCCCTTGTAATAAGCATCCAAATAAGTCCATTAAAATTAAGTCTGAATACTCTACCAAACGGCATTCTATGTATAGGCTGAATGAGAACCTCGCTCTTATGACAATTCAATAGTGCTAATGGTGGTGTACGTGTAACTGGTGGTATAATGGTAGTGGAAGATGACAAGGCATCTTCAATGTCGGAATCCGACGAAAGGATAACGGCGTGGGTATCTGAAGACATGTCACTTGTGAACCAGGTCAATATAATCATATATATATATGAGTATGGGTATGAATAACTTGCACAGTGTGTGCGTAAAACAACATGTATAATGAATATGCACCTATGATGACAAGATGAGATGCTATGATGATGTGGTTATAGTCTAGGGTCCAAGATACATCCTAGTTCGCTATAACCTTAGCTCTGATGCCAATCTGTCACACCCCCAAAATACCTGAATGGCAGCGGAATGGAATACCTGGGAGTGACTGTCATAGCACCATAGTTTACCGTTATATTGAACGACCTAAAGTGTCGTTTAGAAAATACAGCGTTTGATCATCAAATCATTCAGAGTTTACAAAGCTTAGGTCCCAAAAGAGTTTGCCAAAATAGTTAAAATAAGTTCAACAAGATCAAACGTTTCATAAGTGCAAAAATATAGTGAGACGCGTCGACTCCGCGACTCCATGAAGGTCCAAATGTATGCAACATGAGCTACTTTAATAACCTGAGAAATACATTGCGAAAACGGTCAACATAAAGTTGGTGAATAATCATAGGTTTATAAGTTAAATCGTATGTACAATAAGCCACAAGTATAAAGTAAAGTACTAAAATGTCAAAAAGTTACATTGTCTCTTAAGCTCATGGCACCGAAGCTCGACGTACTAAAATTGGCCCCAAAGGAGTGTTTATCAGGCACTCGTACTATAATCAGACATGAAATGCATTCGTTTTCCTTATGGAGCAACCCAAACACGAATGGAGGAGTCACCTTCGATAGATCTATCCACTCACTCTCGCTTGGCAATATAATTAACGGTCCATGATAATAAAGGGGACTTGAAGTGATAGTACTACCAACTTAAGCAATGTATGAAATTTAATACTTGGGCATGTACAAAAATAATTGTGCAATGTATTCTCCCCCGTGGGATTTAAAATCAAATAAGTACTAAAAACGGGGCTATGAGAACTCACCTCGAAAGGATGGTACAACGATGGTACAATGATGTAAAAGTAGTCGGGACAATGAGGCGCGAACACTAGCCGCAACCTAAATGAATAATCGCGATCTAATTTAGATCAAGCCGAATTGAAATGAATGCACATGCACATGATACTCATACCACTCGTAATTTGAAAATACTAGTTATCGTCGTAGTAAAATAGATTCCATACTTAGGAAAATAAGTCCTTATATAGGAGTATATAACTTGTCGTACTATCTCGTTAAAAAGTGTTAGCGTTAAATTCCTTGTATTGAAAACCTTGAATTACGTCGTTAAGTCGTATAAGTATTCCCTTGGATCATACGTATTCGTTTGATAAGAAAATAGTCCTTAGTAATATTTTCTAGAAAATATACCGTTTAGTACGTACGTTATTATTTTTATTTGGGACTATATATATATATATAGTTTGACGATGTTAGAATGGTCATAACTTTGTCGTTTTAGGCTCGTTTTCCTTGTTCTTTATGTCCACGGATTCGTCTTTGTGTATACTAGTATATTTTAGATAACTCGGCTCCTTTAAGTTACGTTTAATGCTTCAAAATACCCATCGTATTCTGCCCAACAGCAAGCAGTTTTCTGGAAAAGTAGTTTTCGTCGTTAAGTTTGCAAAAATCATAACTCCTTCGTTATAAACTCGTTTTAATCCGTTCTTTCGCCTAAAGTTTCGTTTTTGAATGTATTTTCCAAATCTTTGGTCAAAACTTAGTCACCCTCTACTGATTTTCCCACGGATTTAAAATAAGGACAGTAGGTATTTCAAAAGTTTCAAAAACCATTTTCAAGTCTCTAAATTAGTTCCATCCTCCACCAATCCACTTTCAAACACCACAAGACTAATCTAATCCTACCATACACCTTCTTAGGGTGTCATGGGTCCTAAAATATCACCAAACCACTAGGTCTAACAAGAGTTTCATATGTTTCCATTTCTAGGGCTTTAAAGTTAATATGTACAAAAATGAAGTGGTACAAGATGATGCATGTATAAGATCTTGTAAGAAAATTATATGAACATAATAATAACTTGTAAAAATCATAAAAATGAGTTTGTATACTTACTTGATGGTTTAGAGAGTTTAGATGATAAAAAGCCTACTAATCCTTGAGTTTTTATTTCAAAACTCTAACAAGGATGATTATACTAACTAGTTTGTAATATGATCTTGTAAAATTTACCCTCCTTGCTCCTTGTTTACCCCAAATCGAACCAAACACAAGAGAAAATGAAGAGAAAAGTTGCTAGTTGTAAGTAAAAGTGATTTTTATGTGATAAATGTGAGAAAAAGTTTAATATATACTAGAGACATAAGTTAGGTGTACCATTAAGAGTGTTGGTGAGTTATTAAAGCTTGAAGACTTTTAGGGGGGGGGGGGGGGTTGGCCGGTTTTAGGGAGGGAAATGGGGGAATATGTTTGGTGATTAATTAGTAAAATTAGTGTTAGTAGTAAAGTGTAGTTAGGTTAGGTTTAGGTTTAAGGTTTAATCGGGTACCGGGTTTGTTAAAAATAAGTTTTGTTGAAGTTATTCGGGACGTAATAAAGTTATAAAAGTTGTAAAAATAAGTCGGGTACAAGTACGGAGAGTTAGGGTGATTATCGTTTAATTTTGGTGAAAACCGGCGTTATTAAGTTAAACGTACGATACGTAATGGTTAAATTTCCAAAATACCGGGTAAATGAATATTATAGTTTTTATATTATAGAAATGAGTATAAAAATGTATTGGGATCATAGTCGGGAGTGTCGGACACGTTAGACACATTTATAGTTCGCGTATTAGCGTTTATTTAAAATGAACGTACGTAAATCGTTAATTGTACCAAAAGTATTAATTTAGATATCCTACGAGTGGAATAGTATGCAAGTGCCATAATGATAATATGAAGACTATTTCTAGTCCGTATGAAGTGTCCCTGACAATAATGCATGAATTCGCTCCTGAACCAATACGGTTACGCGAATTTGAACACTCGTAAACTAAATTTACGATGACATGAGTAATGCACGTGAATAGTGGTTTTCTCTCGGGAATGAATAGTGTCAAGTGAATAGTAAAATTTCTGAATATGTCTCGGAATGTCAAATTGACCTTAAAAACGATGAATAGTAAATGATGAATAGTAACTTGTGAATAGTAAATTGTCGAGGTTTGGAAAATGATCGGAAATTACGAGTTGTGACAAAATACTTTTGTTTCCTCGATGGTTTTTCGGGGTATTTCTAAATTCTCATTGATCCTTCTGATCAAGAAAAGACCACATTCACATGTCCTTTTGGAACCTATGCTTATCGGTGTATGCCTTTTGGTCTTTCTAATGCACCTGCCACTTTTCAAAGGTGTATGATTGCTATATTCCAAGACATGCTTGAAACATCTATGGAAGTTTTCATGGATCATTTTTCAGTATTTGGAGATTCTTTTGAAGCTTGTCTTTCAAATCTAGACAAAATGCTCGAAAGATGTGAAGCTGCACATCTTGTTCTCAATTGGGAAATTTCATGGTAACCGAAGGAATTGTGCTTGGACACAAAATCTCAAGTTCAGGAATGGAGGTTGATAAAGCAAAAATTTGTGTTATCACCAAATTACCACCTCCAACTAACGTTAAAGCCGTTAGAAGTTTTTTAGGACATGCAGTTTCTACCGTCGTTTCATAAAGGATTTTTCCAAAATATCTCGTCCTATGACAAAACTTCTTGAAAAAGATTCTATTTTTGATTTCAATGCAGATTGCATTAAAGCTTTTGAAACACTAAAGAGTCAATTGACTAGTGCTCCGATTATGGTTTCACCTAATTGGTCACTACCATTCGAACTAATGTGTGACGCAAGCGATTTTGCTGTTGGAGCTGTTTTAGGACAACTCAAAGGAAAACGTTTTCGGCCTATATACTTCGCTAGCAAAACACTTAACAAAGCCCAACAAAATTATACGGTTACGGAGAAAGAATTGATAGCCGTAGTTTTTGCTTTTGACAAATTCAGATCTTATCTCGTGCTTTATAAAACAATCATTTTCACCGATCACTCAATGCTCAAATATCTGTTTGCCAAACAAGATGCAAAACCGCGTCTTATCCGCTGGATTTTACTACTCCAACAATTCGATATCGAAATAAAAGACAAGAAAGGAGCAGAAAATCTTGCTGCCGATCATTTGTCTCGTCTTGAGAACCCAAATTTGGAAGAATTAAAGGAAGAGGAAATTGATGATTATTTTCTCGATGAAACTCTTATGACCATCGATAAAGTTGATGAAGAGGAAATACCGTGGTTTGCAGATTTTGCAAATTATTTTGGTGGAAATATTCTCAAGAAAGGATTAACTCATGCTCAACGAAGTTAATTCTTCTCGGATTTAAAAAACTATTATTGGGAAGAACCTTTTCTTTTCAAAATGTGTCCCGATGGAATGATCCAAAGATGTGTTTCTGGAGCAGAAACAAGAAAAATTCTTGATGAGTGCCATCATGGCCCAACAGGGGGACATTACGGTCCTACCACCACAGCTAAAAAAGTTTTTGATGCTGGATTCTATTGGCCAACAATTTTTAAAGAAGCTCATACTCTGGTTCAAAACTGCGATGCATGCCGAAAATCCGGTAGTCTTTCTAGTAGAGATGAAATGCCTCAGAAGAGCATTCAAGTCTGCGAAATATTCGATATTTGGGGAATCGATTTTATGGGACTATTTCCTAAATCCCACAAATACGAATATATTCTCATTGCAATCGATTATGTTTCCAAATGGGCTGAAGCTGAAGCCTTACCCACTAACGATGCACGAGTTGTTGTCAATTTTCTCAAAAAGCTTTTTGCTCGCTATAGAATCCCTAAAGCTTTAATAAGTGATAGAGGAACCCATTTCTGTAATAAACAAATGGAGAAAATTATGAAGCGATATGGAGTTCATCATCGTTTTGCTACAGCATATCATCCACAAACTAGTGGACAAGTCAAAAATACTAATAGAGCATTAAAAAGGATACTCGAAAAAATGGTCAAGGAAAATCCTTCCGTTTGGTCGAGAAAACTCAATGACGCTCTATGGGCCTTTCATACGGCTTATAAAACTCCAATTGGCACAACACCATACAGACTCTTGTATGGAAAAACATGTCATTTGCCGTTCGAAATCGAACATCGTGCTTATTGGGCATTACGAAGTTGTAACCCCGATCTGAAAGTAGCTGGAGAGAAAAGATTCTTGCAATTGCATGAACTCGATGAATTGAGGCTCCAAGCCTACGAAAACTCCAAGCTATACAAAGCTAGAACCAAAGCTTATCATGACCGAAAGCTTAGATTTAGAAAAGAATTCAAAGCTGGGGATAAAGTTCTGCTTTTCAATATGAAATACTAGTTCAAAGCTCCTAAGCTCAAACCCAAATGGATGGGACCTTATATAGTGAAACATGGATTTCCATATAGATATGTCAAACTCTATGACAAGCATGGTGGAAGTTTCATTGTTAATGGTCACCGCATTAAGTTGTATTATGATAAGGAGCAAATGAGCAAAATTTCTATTGAATATCCACCTGAATCTGAATACGAAGCTATCACATTCATGGCACCTCATCAGGAAATGACGCCATAGGCACATGACCAAGGTTTTATCTATGATGCTCTTCCTAGAGCATGAGAAAAAGTCGTATTGGAAGATATAGATAAAACTGGAGAAGGAATTGTGGTAGAAAACATATTGTTCGTACCAAAATATCCTAAGAGGAAATCCCAAATCACATCAAGGTAGTTCTTGCAAAATTTGAGTCAGGCTGATGACTCGTAAATAAAACAAGCGCTTCTCGGGAGGCAACCCGTGTGTTTGTTATTTTTAATTCTTAGTTTATTTTCAGTGATTACACCCCAAAGTTTAAATCACTTGGTTGAACTTAAGTGTGTGGGTGTTTCACTAATTTTAGTAAAACATATAGTCTTGTGTTTGTTTGTTTTAAGATTGATACAGGAAATGATGAAGAAACTTGGACACTTGGAATAAAGAATCACAAAGGAAAATACGGTTCATTTTCTTATTTCCCTATTTTCATACTTTGAAGTTCGTTTATCACATTGAGGACAATGCTTAACTTAAGTGTGGGGGGGGGGGGGGTGAATAGGTAAATAAGAATATTCCGTAAATTTTGAGCTTAACTTTAAATTTTGCTGCCCTTGTGATCTAGTTGTTTTCACGCTTTTAGGATAATATATTAGAATACCTGGATCCATCCACTAGTAAAAATGGTAAGTTTTGAAATTTGAGATGTGTCCCGATTAATATTGTAATCCATTCTGGGATTGATAACATTAGCTAGCACATATTGTAACCCTTTCCACTAAATTGTGAGGATTTGAGCCCATTTCTTATGAAGCATACATTATTTGATGCTTAAATCTTTTGTTATGAGTGTGCAGGTGATTTTATTTATTCTAGAACTTGTGCTTGTAAATCATTTTGAGACCATTGTCAGATCACATTTCTTGTGTGATATAAGTATGCATATGTGAGAAGAGGCAATTTTAGGATCTAACCCAAATAGCCTTCATATAAATTTTTAGTTAGTTTCATTGACTAGTTAACCACCAACATAACCGTTTTTGTTAGCGTTCATTTTTAACGCTAGATACCCCTAGTTACACCTTCGGAGCCTATCTTTTCTTTGGATTAAATCTAAAAAAAAATACAAAAAGATTTTACACTTTTTAGCCTAGCCTTACCCTTAGTCAAGTCTTAGTTGGTTGCTAGCTATATGACAAGGAGGATGTTATGTGGGAAATTATGAAGTATAAAGAAAGTAGTAATTCCGGAAGTAGTGATCAAAGCAAAATTGAGAATAAGTCATCAAAGTAGAATGGTGACAAGTGATTTTATGTCCATGTTATGTTAAAAAAAAGTATATATCGAATAAAATAGCCAATGTGCTATAGTGTTAAGTATTGTTCGCTCAAGAATGGAGTTCTAAAGAGTACATGATAGTGGTTCAAGATAGCTAGCAACATTTGGTTTGTAGACTTTGACTATTTTGTATATTCTTTATCATTTACACTCTCTAAATTTATCCCATGACTTATTCCTACCCTTGACTCAAGTGAAATTATCAAGTGTATGACATATAGTGCCATCTGATTTCTTGAGGAAATAACAACGCACTAGCAATCTAAGGATATCCTTAGTGAGCATCCGTTGTTTTGATAGAAGAATTCGCGCCAGCGATCTATTCTGTTTTACATAAGATAGTTGAACGAAAGTCCTTATTATCCCTTTTTAGCCTTAAAGGCAAATAAAAGCCCTCTTTGATATAAATACTTGGTGCTTATGCCTTGACGGTGTAGTTATGTTTCTTGTACAAGCCTATGGTAATATTTAAATCATGACTGAGCAATGAGTGTGATTTCTCTTATACTTCACCCAAAAATGAGTGTTTAGAGTGAATTATATCTTATTCCTTTTTCATGAGGTGATTAGTAATGTTTATCTAGCAAGAAAATCATTTGGTATTGTCAAACATCTCAATGTTTCAACCATTTAAGCTCAAAATGATGAATCTAACTTGTACTTGTACTTGGAATATTTGCATCATGTTTTTTCCAAAACATCTTTGAAGTACCATGTGGATGATATTTTATTTCTAGATTTGCTTGAGGGCAAGCAAAGTTCAAGTGTGGGGGATTTGATAATGCTCAAATTGTGCATGTTTTTAGTGGCGTTCTTCGTATGTTTTTCGGTTATTTTTATATGCTTTTGTCACATAATCGTATCAAAGTATGTTTGCAAGCATTTGTAGCCAAAAATAGGAAAAAGGAAGAAAAAGTGAAGGAAATGAAGGATTTGTCATTCCCAACTCGAGGTTCAATTCGTTCAAGCATTTCACAAAGAAGAATCCAAGTTTTCATCATTCCAAAGTTCGTTGACAAGGAATAATCAAGTTTGGACAAAGAACGAAGAGCCAAGTTAAAGATAAAGTTTTAGCTGTCAGAACCCTTCCAACCGGTCGGTCATCATTCCAACCGACCGGTTAGATGAAATTGTTCAGAGTAACCGATCGGTTGTAATCCAACCAACCGGTTAAACACAGATGTTCCATCTAAGCGATCGGTGGTGCCCCGTAACCAACTGGTTGGTCAGCTCGTATAACTTTTGCAAACTTCATTCTACTTCGTTCTACCCGATTCTAGGCCATTCTTTCTGGTATTCTAGGTCCTTCTATTCACCTTGGAGGCCAAGTTGCTGTATTGATGAGCCTAGGCTTGTGGAATAGTATAAATAGTGGATTTACAATCTCATTTGATATATCACTCAATACACCATCATCTACCATCAACTAAACAACTATAAAATAGTTATCTACTAGTCTCAAAGTTCCAAATTCGTCCATAAAAGTTCAGGAAGCATTGGAAGTCCAAAAAGTCAACATCTAGAGGTCAAACTTTCAAGAAGTCAACACCAATAATTAGGAAATCATTTCCTACTCATTTGTAACCATATTCCAACATTTGTAAGACTTTGATTATGATTTCTAATGTTCAATATTCTGAGTTTATGTTCATGTTTGCTATGAGTGGCTAGTAACCTTTTGCATTTGCTTAGATGATGTTAATTACTTAATGATTAGTCTATGATTGTGATAACATGTTTTAATTCAATTTCAAGTCAATTCTAAAACCCAATTAGACTAAAGTTTCATAGTGACATTTGTTGAGTCAAGTTTAACTAGTTGCTTATAATATCATTGGCCGAAAGGGTTGTTATCATTCAACTAGTTATAATCTTTTGTCTATGAAAGATTGTTTTTCACCATAATTATTCTTGACTAAACAAAGGAACTAAGGTATAATTGTAATGGGAATACTTTTTGTTAATCAAATCGGATTGGTTGTAAACGCCTAATTGGTCAAAAGTTTTAGTAGTTTATAATCAATTGTAGCCTACTTGTCTATGGTGTGGTTACCTTTTGTATTAACCATTTCTTAAGAGTATTTGATTAAACAAGAAACTATTTTTGTGTTTAAGGTTGTTAATTCAACCTTATGAACCTTGAATTGATTGGTCTAAACCTAATGCTTGTTTTTATAAACTAAAATCTTGATGAAGGTTTAACTTGTAGAAACAATAGATTAGAACACCAACTAATTCTGATTACCAACATGTTAAGGAAGTTATCACGATCATGCTTTTCTTATGAGTAGTTAACTAATCTAAGCAAGTTTAGTTTTTAATCATTTGAACTATCTTATAATCGTTATCGCTAGTGTTAGAGATTTACTTTTTAAACTTACGCTTAGATTCACTCACAAATCCCTGCGAACGATCCCGACTTACCAACCCAATCTTGCTATAACGGACGAGTTCACTTGCTCGTATGTGTTATTTCTAGATCCGGTAATCGTGTTTATAAATTTAAAACTTGTACACACCGTGAGCACATCAGTTCACCTCTGATCCTTGATCGGCGAAAGCATCCAAATATTGCAGTTTCCCAATGCTAGCTGGTATTTCAAAGTTCCCATAAGCCATCTTCTTCGTAGCCACATTTTGCTTAAGTAACTTTTCGTATACCAGCCCCTTAGGTACGGTGTCATAATCATCCTCTCCTACTTTTTCTCCTTCAGGGTCCTTTTTGGAAGATCGATTACGTCCTTCGCCCTCTATCTAGTTAGTTATTGTTTTCTCATTTATCTCATGCTTTAGATAATACCCTAATGGTTGAGATTTTGGGGGTTCCTCAATGGTTTGTGCAGTGGGGGTCTCCTTTCCTTCATTCTCCTCGTGGACAGTGGATATAGAGTTAAAAATTGGTAGTGGGGGGTGACGTCTTCCTTTCTTAACAACACCTTTTTCCGAGTTTTTATGTTTGTGTATTCTTCTAATAAGTTCATCATCTCAGTCATTTTCTCTTGCATCTCCTCCTTTTGTCTATAGACTGCCTCCTCGAATTTTGCTAACCGCTCAGAATGAGTGGACATATATTCTCTTATTCGAGTTTCAAACTCTTAGCTGAGGTTTTGAGGAGGGGTGTAGGGCCGAGCATATTTTTGAAAGGTTTCGGAATTCTCTCTAAGGGGTAATTCAGACAACGGTGTTGGGTTTACGTTTGAAATTGAATTGACCATCGCATGTCTAGGATTTAAAGATTTTTTTTGTTTTTCCATGAGATAGTCAAATTTTTTCACAAGTTCGCAGAGTTTTTCATTGGAAAGTTGAGTGGTCCCTCCTGATGATGAGATTGCTTTGACAGCAGATTCAACGACGTGGGCAACCTCCCATATCTCATTGTCATCGAATGCAAGCTCGTCAATAATTTCCCACGACTCTTTGGCGTCTTTGTCACGTAATCTACCTCCGGCGGCTTGATCAATGGTACGTTTGGTATGAAAGTCGACATGATCGTAAAAAATTTGGATTTGGAGCCAAAGATCTATGCCATGATGAGGGACTTTTTGGAGTAAGTCCTTGAAACGAGTCCATGCTTCATATAGAGTTTCACCTCGACGTTGTTGGAACATCAAGATATCATTTCTAAGCTTAGTAGTTCTCCCCGGTGGGAAAAATTGAGCAAGGAAACGAGTGGTGAGATCATCCCAAGAGGTGATGGATCCCGCGGGTAAACGCTCAAGCCATTGACTAGCTTGGTCACGTAGAGAGAATTGGAAAAGACGCAATCGGGTCGTCTCTCGAGTTACAACATCAAGGTCTATGGAATCAAAGATTTTTAGGAAATCCTTGAGATGTTGATTAGGATCTTCGGAACGAAGTCCATGGAATGCACATCCGCTTTGCACCAACCGGATGGTGTCGGATTGCAAGGGGGACACATCGGCTCCTTGAATGAGCTCAATGGTGTTTCGATAGCCTTGGTGGCTAGGACGGGAGTACTCTCTTAAAGTTCGGGGTCTAGGAGGTTGGTTTGGTAGTGGTGGGTTTTGTGGGTGGTTTTGTTGTGGTAGGTTGATGGGATCAAAGAGATTACCACCTTCCATGATGGCGGATGATAAAGGTTACGAACAAAGAAACAAAAAAATAAGATAGACTAAAGAAACCTATAAAAATAAAATAAAAATCTTACTAGAAAGGAATCTAGCAAGTAGACCTAATAAAAAGAAATTCTAACCTAGAAAATAACTATTCCCCGGGCTGCGGCGCCAAAAACTTGATGCGTGGAATTGCACCCTCGCAAAAGGTTTTACCTCTCAAGGGATCTTGAGAAGCTTGCAATCCCCACCAGGCAGTGTACCTTTTCGTTGTAGTATAGTATAGTGACAAGTACCGGGGAATTGATCGTTCAACTAAGGAATAGTGTTCGCTAGGATTAAAAAAGTCTACTAAACTAGGTCTAAAGGAGAGGGATGATTCTTTTTGTATTTTTATATTTTTATGAAAGCAAGTAAAATCTCGGGTTTTGAAGGAGTGGGCGGAAGTAGTTGCTAGTCAACTAACCCAATTAACTAAAGATGCAATCAAAATAAAATAAAATAAACTAAAACTAATTTGTGGTGTGAACAATGATAAGAGAAAATGTGTTTACTTAGATTTCATTACTCTCTAGATATCTTTTACCGGTTGATTAGCTTGTTACAATTGCATGGATGACGGGTTATATTCCTTAATACTAGTCGTAGGGCCGTGTACGAAATTCCCTAACTCTATAAGCTCCTACTTCACTCCTATGTTGAGCCGCCTAAAAGCTCCTAACATGAGATCACTAGAATTCGCTCATGCATTAAATACAACCATACATCGTAGTACACGTCTGATCATGTTTCTTTAGACGTTCAAGCAAGTTACCAATTGGAAGTCTGCCTGTTTTCTTAAGCCTAACATCGAATACAATCATCCACAACAAATATAAACAACCCATCAACCAATAATCAACATCTAGGTTTCATTACATCTAAGCAAACACAACAAAAACCTAGCCAAACATGTTAAAAAGAAGAAAAGCATAAGATAGAATCACACAATACATAGACATATCGTATGATTATTGGAAAACTTATCTTCAATAGAACATGGATGGAACAAGGGTTGAAACCCTTATTATCACAGAAAATTCGTCTAGGGTTTTACAAAGAAGCTCTCCAAAAGTTCCACAATTAATGAATGAAAATTAGAAAACTATATATAGATTTTACACCTTGACGGCGTCACGTTTTAGCTTGTGACGCCATCAACTCGCCGCCAAGATAAAATTTGCATTGCCTAGATCCACTTCTGACACCGTCATGTGTAAATATACTCTGGGTCGTCACATGTGTTTTGACCCTGACGGCCTTGGTGATGCCGTCAGGCCAAATTGCCTTGAGAATGCTCTAGGCGTCATGTGTATTTTCCACATCCACCTCTTTTTCCACTCTTGACGCCGTCACTTGGAATTCCTTGACGCCATCAGGTACTGTTCCCAACAAAGATTTTGAGACTTTGTCGTTTTCTTCACTTTTTCGCTCCAAAAACGTCCAAAATGCTTCATTTTGTAAATTTCCTCTCAAAAGTACCTAAAATGACAAAAGGAACGATTTAGGACAATAATTCATCAAATAATTATGAATTCGGGCTTAAATAACCCCCCCAAAAGCGGTACACTTTTCGCCTTATCAAGGTTGCTGATGAGATGATCATGGATGTTAGTGGCAGTGAAATTAAAAAGGCAATGTTTGATATTGCTGATGTGAAGGCACCTGGTCCCGATGGGTTTAATGCATGTTTCTTCAAAAAAAGCTTGGTCTATTGTGAGGAAAGATGTGTGTGAAGCTGTTAAAGACTTTTTCTTAAATGGGAAGCTTTTGAAGGAAATTAATTCAACTATTATCTCTTTGGTGCCTAAGATCAGTACTCCTCTTAAAGTATCTAATTTCAGACCAATTGAATGTTGCAATGTCATATACAAATGCATAAGTAAAATCCTCACTGAAAGAATTAAAGGTGGGCTAGATAAGATAGTGAACATGAATCAAAGTGCATTTGTGCCTGGTAGGAGTATACATGATAATATTTTGATCACACAAGAGCTTTTGAGAGGGTATAATAGAAAGAATGGATGAAAGAGGTGTGCTTTAAAGATTGATATTCAAAAGGCATATGACACTGTGAGTTGGACATTCTTGGAATCAATTCTGCACAAATTTAGTTTTCATCACAAAATGGTGGATTGGATAATGACATGTATCACCTCTGTTGACATAAATAATGCCTAAAAACATTATTAACATATTATCAATATCTCTATGTTTTAATTATTACAAAATATAAACCCATTGAACTATAATTGATGACATAAACAAGTATTTAGTGATTAACATTCTCTTTACATCCAAATCACTTAAGGTATGAATAAACAAAGTGTTTATTGCAATATATGATCAAAGGGGTATTTAATTAATTATAACAAAGTTTATTTAATTATATAAACATATTATATATTTTTGAAAAACATTTTTGGTAATAAAGAAAAATGTTTTAATCATACTAAATATATGATTTTAAATTTTTAACCAAAATCAGTTAATTTTTCACCAAATAAACTTTCCCCACTAAAAGACAGAAGTTCTGGCCATTACAGCTGGGCGGCCCCCTTAATTATAAGGGGCGGTCCCCTTAAAATTAAGGGGACCGGCCATGATTTAAGGGGACGAGCACGCTCCTGTACAGTATTTTCTGTCTCTATAAATACTAGTTCATTTCACATAATTTCCCCACCTTTTACACTCCTAAACTTTCTGTTCTAGATCTCCATTTCCATTCTCTTAATCCTTTGATTATACATTCATAAATCTTTGTTTCAAAGTGATCCAAACATCATCCTCTCAAGTGCAAGAGAAGAATACTTCTATCCCTCAAGACAAGAAGTATTACAACTTGTTGTGATCTCCACATCTAAGTTGTTAGAGCATCATCCATTGTATCTATCTCTTTGTATAATTAGTTGTGAATATTTGATAGAAGATAGTTTAGCTAGGTATATAAGTAGTGTGATAGGTTAGTAGTTTGTTGTGAAGAAGAAGAGTTAGGAAGTAGAAAAGTGTGAAGAAGATTGGTGTGAAGTAAATAGGTGTGAAGTAGAAAGGTGTGAAGAAGATTGGTGTGAAGTAGATAGGTGTGAAGTAGAAAGGTGTGAAGAAGTATTGGTGTAAGGTAGATTGGTGTGAAGAAGTTGTGATCAAGTTGTGACGAAGTTGTGGTGTGTAAATTGGTGTGTAAGGTTTTCTCCGCCATAAGGGAGCTTGTTGACATAGTGAAGAAAACTCTCGAGTTAGGTGCTCGGGGAGTGGAGTAGGGCAAGGAAGGTGACCTTGTAGCCGAACCACTATAAATCTCTTGTCTCGCGGTTCGATCTTTCTATCTCTCACTTATTTCTTAACTTACATTATTATTGCTTTATCGTACATATTTATTGTTGTTCATATTGTGCAAGACTTGATATCACATAGTATCGAATCTAAATTTTTGAAAACAAAGAAAACTTTCAAACAATCTTTTGCAACAAATTAAAAAGACGTAAAACTATTCAACCCCCCCCCCCCTCCTCTTCTAGTTTTCCACAATTGGTATCAAGAGCCAGGTCTAGCAAAAAATTTTAAAATATACTGTATTTTAAAACTTGTAACGATCTATGGAATCTTTAAAATATTTAGAAGGGCAATCTATGCAAAGACCACCACTATTTGAAAGTGATGGATTTTTATATTGGAAAAATAGATTCGAAACTTATGTGAAATCAAAAGATCTTGATCTTTGGCATGTTATTACCTTTGGTGATTTTCCTCCCACTCAACCAAATCCGGAAACTAAAAAGGATGAAATTGTACCTTTTGAAAAACAAAATAATGATTTGAAAAAGAAATTAGCTAAAAATAATGAAGCTAAAATGGTAATTTATAATGCGTTACCACGTAAAGAATATGAAAGAATTTTTATGTGTAAAACCGCCAAAGAAATTTAGGAATCACTACTTATTACTCACCAAGGTAATAGTCAAGTCAAAGATAATAAAATAGATCTTCTTGTACAACAATATGAACAATTTACGATTCCGGAAGAGGAATCAATTGATAATGCTTTTGCTAAATTTAACACTATTATCACAAGTTTTAAAGAACTTGATGAGACATTTTATAGTAAAAATTGTGTTAGGAAATTTCTTAAGGCATTGCATCTAAAATGGCGAGCTAAGGTCACGGCAATTGAAGAGTCAAAGAATTTGATGACGTTATCACTTGATGAACTTATTGGCAACTTGAAGGTCCATGAAGAAGTTATTAGAAGAGATTCGGAAAAGGTCAAAGTCAAGAAAGAACAAACCAAATCCATTGCTCTAAAAGCTAAAAAGGAACCTATTGACGATGATGACTCAAGTGACGAAAGTGAAGATGAAGAAAATGCAATGGCCGTAAGAGAATTCAAGAAATTCTTCAAGAGACGAGGAAGATTCACTAGATCACCACGAGACGAAAGAAAACCGTTCCAAAGAAATAGAAGTGATAACTATGGGAAAAAAAGTGCTTTAGATGTGGAAGTCCAAATCATCTCATTGGCGAATGTCTAAAGCCGCCGGGTTATGAAAATCAAGGCGCCTTTGTTAGTGGAACATGGAGTGATAGTGACAAAGAAGAAGTGGAAAAACCAAGAGACGAAAAGTGTTTTGTGGCAAAAGGAACCGACGAAATATGCTTAGGAATTGACTTGGAGCCTGACGAATGGATCAAGGATAGCGGATGTTCGAGGCACATGACGGAGAACCGCAAGCTATTTTCTACGTACAAGGCATACAATGGAGGTAACGTTATTTTCAGTAGTGACTTACGTGGAAAGATCATTTGCAAAGGTACGATTTCTCAAGACTCACTTACTATTGAAAATGTAGAGCATGTAGATAATTTAACATATAACTTGCTTAGTATAGGATAAATATGCGATAATAAATGCAGAGTTACCTTTACCGAAGAGGATAGCGAAATAGTTAAGAATGGAAAAATTATATGTAGAGGAATTAGGAAAAGAGGCATATATGTTATGAAACTAGGAAACAAACCTGAGGATAGGATATGCCTAACGACCCTAGACGAAAACTCCACATTGTGGCATAGGAGATTAGGACTTGCTAACATGCAACAAATACAATCTTTTGCCTCTAAAGAACTAGTTAGAAATTTGCCTAATCTAAAATATGACAAGCATTTTTGTGATGCATGTAAAATTGGAAAACAAGTTCATGCTAGTCACAAAGCTAATAATATAGTCTCCACTACTAGGTGCCTAGAACTATTAAATATGGATCTTTTTGGTCCATCCGCTATGCGGAGCTATGGAGGAAACAAATATACCTTAGTAATAGTAGATGACTACTCACGATACACGTGGACTAGGTTTTTAAGTGACAAGACCCAAGCCTTTGAAAAATTCGAAATATTTAGTAAAATGATTCAAAATAAATTAGGATGCACAATAGTAGCCATTAGGACGGACCATGGTAGGGAATTTGACAACGAAGTACAATTCGGAAAATATTGTGATTTAAATGGAATATCTCACAATTTCTCCGCTCCTCGTACTCCTCAATCAAATGGCGTAGTAGAAAGAAAAAATAGGTCACTACAAGAAATGAGTAGAACAATGTTAAATGAACAATCCATCCCACAAAAATTTTGGTGTCACGCTGTAGATACATCAACATATATTATTAATAGGGTATCAATTAGGAGAATTCTAGGAAAAACTCCTTATGAGTTACTAAGAGGTAGAAAACCAAACTTAAGCTACTTTAGGGTATTTGGAAGTAAATGTTACATTCTAAATACTAAGGATTACCTCACTAAGTTTGATCCAAAATCATATGAAGGAATATTTTTAGGATACTCACAAAATAGTAAAGCATATATAATACTTAACAAACACTCCATGAAAGTATAAGAATCACTAAATGTAACATTTGATGAAACACCACCACCTCCTAAAACATTACCTTTAGAAGATGATGACTTAGTCGAAGATGAAGCTATTGAGGTTAGTAAAGCAAAACCCATAGGAAATGATAATGAAGACATTAACTTAGGAAATAACGAAATTGTAAATGTTAAAGAATCTAGATCACATCCATTAGATAATATAATAGGACATCTTAACCAAAGAACCCTTAGGTCACAAGCCCAAGATAAAAATAATTTCTTTTGTTTCCACTCAGTAATAGAACCTAAGAAGATTAATGAGGCTTTAAAAGATGAAAGTTGGGTTATAGCTATGCAAGAAGAATTAAATCAATTTAAGGCAAATGATGTTTGGGAATTAGTCCCAAATCCAATGAATATGACCATCATAGGAACTAAATGGGTATATAGGAATAAGTTAGATGAAAATGGAATAGTAACTAGGAATAAAGCGAGGTTAGTTGCCCAAGGTTATAATCAACAAGAAGGAATTGATTATGACGAAACTTATGCCCCCGTAGCTAGACTAGAATCTATTAGGATATTAGTTGCCTATGCATGCGCCCTAGACTTTAAGTTATTCCAAATGGACGTGAAAAGTGCATTCCTTAACGGTTTTATCAATGAGGAGGTATATGTGGCACAACCTCCAGGATTCATTGACTTCGCAAAACCTGATTATGTTTATAAGTTAAAGAAAGCTTTGTATGGACTCAAACATGATTATTCCATGGGAATGGTAGATAACACTCTTTTCACAAAAAGGAAAGACCTAAATCTCATCATTGTTCAAATATATGTTGATGACATTATATTTGGATCAACTTGTCAAGACATGTGTGATGAATTTGCTAAAATCATGCATAATGAGTTTAAGATGAGTATAATGGATGAACTTAACTTCTTCCTAGGATTACAAATAAAACAATTAGAAGATGGAATATTCTTTAACCAATCTAAGTACATTAAGGAAATGCTTAAGAAATTTGGCCTAGAAGACTGAAAACCCATAAAAACTCCCATGTCTACGGAAGTGAAACTCACAAAGGATGATGAAGATAAGTCCGTAGATAACACCAAGTATAGAGGAATGATAGGGAGTTTACTATACTTGACGGCAAGTAGACCCGATATCATGTTTAGTGTTTACCTTTGTGCCCGTTTTCAAGAGGATCCCAAAACCTCTCACCTAGAAGCGGTTAAGCGTATCTTCCGATACATTAAAGGCACTATACACTTAGGATTATGGTATCCTAAGGGATCCGGCATAGAAACCATCGTCTATGCGGATTCAGATCATGCGGGAGACTACGTAGATAGAAAAAGCACTAGAGGTATTTGCACGTTTATGGGATGTTGTCTAACATCTTGGTTTTCGAAGAAGCAAACCGCTCTTGCTATTTCTACCACCGAAGCTGAATATGTAAGCGCTGGAAAAGCATGTCAACAAGCACTATGGATGAAACAAGCTCTCATAGACTATGCCATTAGGTTAGAAAATGTTCCCATTATGTGCAACACTCTAGGACTAAACATATAGAAATACGCCATCACTTCCTTAGGGATAATGTACAAAAAGGAAACATATCTATAGAAAAAGTTGCATCGGAAGATAACATTGCGGATATATTCACTAAACCCCGTAAGCGTGAATTATTCAATCACTTGCGTTTAGGATTAGGAATGATGGAACAAGTTGACTAAATTCTATTGCACTTAGAAAAAAAAATTTCTTGTATAAAATTTGCATAAAATTTACTTTTCTTCCACTTCTCCATTTCTGAGTCTAGGAATCTATTTCGCACAAAATTAAAGATTGGGAAATATTATTTTCTTTGCATATACTCTTTTGTAAAACCCAATCAAATTTTTTTTCTTAACTATTCTCACATCTAGGAATTACATGAACATCATTTTCCTTGCATTGTTGACAAATGCTAAAAACCTTTTTCCGAAATCATGCATAAACTCTCACATAAATTGTCAAGGTATATAATCTAATATATATCTTTGATATTCATGATCGAGCAAAAATCGAATCAAGGAGATTTTGGATTGTTTCTTAAAAATTCTTTTTCTTTGCATTTAGGAGTCGAAACAATCACAACTCCACATTTGTTGCATATAGGCACACACTAGGACAAAATCACTCACAATGTTGTCATCTTGTTTCATCACTAGATTTTTGACTCACTAGTTACCTTTGCCTTTGATCTAAGATAGTTGCCTTAGGAAGATTACGGGCCCTTGCCTTTATTCGTCTCATCTAGCTTATTATTTTTTGCTTGTTTGTTCTTTTACTTATGTTTTTTGCATGCATGCTATATCATGATTAGATTAGATGCTATATTGCCTAAAGGAATTGAACTTGCTTGAATCCAAATCCAAAAACACAACCTTTCTGCAAATTTTCTGCCAAAAACCCAATTCTGGCAATCTGGGAATCACCAGATGGGCGGCCCCCTTAATTATGTAAGGCGGCCCCCTTAATTATTAAGGGGACCGCCCCCTAATTAAGGGGATCGGCCATCTGCTGGACGGGTTTACAGAATCTTTTCTGCTTTTTAGCCCATTTCAACCTACATTTCCCAATTTTCACCAACATATTTTGTCCAAATCTCCCAAACAAACTTTATCCATCCATAAACACACAAATCTTACACTATAAATATCCTCAATCTTCAAAACTCTCCATTCATCCCTTCATGACTTCTCCAAACAAACCATAACCAAAATCCTCAAAGCTAGCAAGGATGACGGAAAAACCCATTTGGCGAAGAAAAAGCCCTCGAAGCAAATCCATCATAACCAATGAAGTTGTAAATCACTCAACACCTCCAACCACTTA
This sequence comes from Artemisia argyi, assembly GCA_030686995.1. NCBI lineage: Eukaryota > Viridiplantae > Streptophyta > Magnoliopsida > Asterales > Asteraceae > Artemisia > Artemisia argyi. The sequence continues at coordinate 11,731,822 of CM060702.1, read as the reverse complement.
CTTCCCAAACTTTACACCAAATTCACAAGGACATTCCTTTGACCCTCTCTACAAACCATACAACATTGGCCAAACATTTCTTTCATGCCAAACTACACGTCTCATCCTCCAACTACTTATAATGACCCATACAAGTTTGATCAACAATCAAACTACAATTCCAACTACACAAACCCAATTCATCCATATCAACACAATGATTCTCTCCACATTGCCACGGAAAAGCAAAACTTCCGTGATGAAATAACCCAAATCCATGATCTTAGTGATCTCCTTGATATGCATCGTGCACAACGCAACAAAGGGTAACCTCCATCATCACCCTATGATAATTGCCTACCCCACTCTCTCAACTTGGATCAAGTTACAAACCACACTCACTATTGCCCTTGTTGCATCTTTTTTCAAAAACAAATTCTCTACTTGAGTGAAGATATTTCTTGGATTGAATATCTTCTCACTCGTCCTCATCCAATACCACGCTTAACTCGATACAACATCGTAAGATCCACCTCTTCCGCTCCATACCGCACTCCATATCCCTCTCCATCTAACAACTAAGATCTATGCTTATGTTCCCCTTCAAGCTAATAAAACAATCAACCGTGGGTTGCAAGCATGTCCAAGTGCTCTCTTAGTCAATATAGGACTATGTCTTTTCTTTTGTTTTATTGTAATCAATATGCTTCATGCATATTGAATGTTGTAATGCTAATCATTTCTATGATTATATATGCTTGAATGAATCTATTTTTATTTGCATAATTGTTGCTTTGCGTGTATATGTCTTGTTTCTCTTCACATATTTTTTGTAGCCAAGCTTTCCATAGCTCGTTTCCTTGGTGCTCTCAAATGAGGGGGAGCATACATCAAGGGGGAGCATTCTACCCATTTAACTTCTTCGATGAAGCTTACTCGGTTTAACCTTTTTGATTTTACAAAAAGGGGGAGAAGAAAATAGTAAACTCTAAAATACTTGTCTAGAAATAAATTTTAGACCTATCGAGTTTAAGGTTTTGTAATAATCAAAATGGGGAAGATTGTTGACATAAATAATGCCTAAAAACATTATTAACATATTATCAATATCTCTATGTTTTAACTATTACAAAACATAAACCCATTGAACTAAAATTTATGACATAAACAAGTATTTAGTGATTAACATTCTCTTTACATCCAAATCACTTAAGGTATGAATAAACAAAGTGTTTATTGCAATATATGATCAAAGGGGTATTTAATTAATTATTACAAAGTTTATTTAATTATATAAACATATTATATATTTTTGGAAAACAATTTTGGTAATAAAGAAAAATGTTTTAATCATACTAAATATATGATTTCAAATCTTTAACCAAAATCAGTTAATTTTTCACCAAATAAACTTTCCCCACTAAAAGACAGAAGTTTTGGCCGTTACAGCTGGGCGGCCCCCTTAATTATAAGGGGCGGTCCCCTTAAAATTAAGGGGACCGGCCATGATTTAAGGGGACCGGCACGCTCCTGCACAATATTTTCTGTCTCTATAAATACTAGTTCATTTCACAGAATTTCCCCACCTTTTGCACTCCTAAACTTTCTGTTCTAGATCTCCATTTCCATTCTCTTAATCCTTTGATCATACATTCATAAATCTTTGTTTCAAAGTGATCCAAACATCATCCTCTCAAGTGCAAGAAAAGAATACTTCTATCCCTCAAGGTGTGAAGAATATTGGTGTGAAGTAGATAGGTGTGAAGTAGAAAGGTGTGAAGAAGTATTGGTGTGAAGTAGATTGGTGTGAAGAAGTTGTGTAGAAGTTGTGATCAAGTTGTGACGAAGTTGTGGTGTGTAAATTGGTGTGTAAGGTTTTCTCCACCATAAGGGAGCTTGTTGACATAGTGAAGAAAACTTTCAAGTTAGGTGCTCGGGGAGTGGAGTAGCGCAAGGAAGGTGACCTTATAGCCGAACCACTATAAATCTCTTGTCTCGCGGTTCGATCTTTCCATCTCTCATTTATTTCTTTACTTACATTATTATTGCTTTATCGTACATATTTATTGATGTTCATATTGTGCAAGACTTGATATCACATAGTATCGAATCTAAATTTTTGAAAACAAAGAAAACTTTCAAACAATCTTTTGTAACAAATTAAAAAGACGTAAAACTATTCAACCCCCCCTTCTAGTTTTCCACAACCTGAAGTACATTCTCTATCTCTGTGAATTGGAGTTCATATGGTTATTTCAAAGGTGCTAGAGGTCTTAGACAAGGAGATCCCATATCTCCTTGATGTGCAGGATTGCGCCCTCACAAAAGGTTTTACCTCTCAAGGGATCTCGAGAAGCTTGCAATCCCCGCCAGGCAGTGTACCTGATCGTTGTAGTATAGTATAGTGACAAGTACCGGGGGATTAATCGTTCAACTCAGTAATAGTGTCGCTAGGATTAGAAAGCCTACTAAACCAGGTCTAGAGGTGAGGGATGATTCTTTTTGTATTTTTATATTTTATGAAAAGCAAGTAAAATCTCGGGTTTTGAAGGAGTGGGCGGAATTAGTTGCTAGTCAACTAACCCAAATTAACTAAAGATGCAATCAAAATAAAATAAAACTTAAACTTAAACTAAATTGTGGTGGAAACAGTAATGGAGAAAGCTGTGTTTACTTAGATTTCATTACTTCCTAGATATCTTTTACCGGTTGATTACAATTGCATGGATGACGGGTCATATTCCCTAATACTAGTCGTAGGGTCGTGTACAATATTTCCTAACTCTATAAGCTCCTACTTCACTCCTATGTTGAGCCGGCTAAGAAGCTCCTAACATGGGATCACTAGAATTCGCTTATGCATTAAATACAACCAAAAATCGTAGTACACCTCCGATCATGTTTCTTAAGACATTCAAGCAAGTTACCAATGGAAGTCTGCCAGTTTTCTTAAGCCTAGCATCGAATACAATCATCCAAAACAATTATAAACAAACAATCAACTAATAATCAACATCTAGGTTTCACTACATCTAAGCAAGCACAATAAAAACCTAGCCTAGCATGTTAAAAGAAAGACAAGTGCAAGATATAATCACACAATACATAGACATATTGAATGATTTGAATGAATACTTATCTTTATTGAAACATGGAAGATTCAACGGGTTGAAACCCTTGAAAAGGCTGTAAAGTTTGACCTAGGGTTTATGAAATTCGTCCCTCCAAAGTTACCCTAATGTTCCACACTTTTACAATGAAAAATTGCATGACTATATATAGATTATACAGGCTGATGGCGTCACATTTTAAATTGTGATGCCGTCAACTCGCCGCCAAGATAGAGATCGTATTGCCTAGATCCATTTGTGACGCCGTCATGTAGGAATCAACTCTGGGCTGTCACTAATAGTTAGACCCAGACGGCCTTAGGTGACGCCGTCAGGCCAATGCATTAAAAAGGTTCTGGCCCGTCACGTTATAAGATCCATATCCACCTCTTTTGTAACTCTTGACGCCGTCATGTGGAAAGTCTTGACACCGTCAGGTACTGTTCCAGCAAGGAAATTTGAGACTTTGCCGTTTTCTTCACTTAAATGCTCCAAAAACGTCCAAAATGCTTCCTTTTCCAAATTTCTCTCCAAAAGTACCTAAAATGACAAAAGGAACGATTTAGGGCAATATTTGATCAAATAATCTCGAATTCGGGCTTAAATGACCCCTTAAAAGCGGTACACTTTTCGCCTCATCAAATACCCTTACACTTGAGATTTGCTTGTCCTCAAGCAAATGCGCTTTTATTCTAATCAAAATACAAGCTAGGGGTCATTTAACATTAACATAAAAGTAATTACAACAAATAATCGTTCCACTAAAAACCAAAAACAAGCACGGAGGTTATACACTAGCACCTCACAAATAGTGTTTAGATACTCACATCTCTCGGGTGTAATAAAGTAAATATCACAATATTGAAATGGAAAACATCTCTCACTACCTATCATAGCAAATAGATTACCATAGGCTTGGGAAAGGATCAAACCTCCACCACTTGCCGTAAGCACCTAGGATAAACTATCAAAGAGGTCTTTTAAAGGGTTATAACGTTAGGTGTTGGGATATGGAAAACACGGTTTTGTTGGATAAAGGCAATATTTACTGGTGGCGAGTTAATCATCTTGGTTAATTACATGTACAATATGGCATTTCTAAGCCAAGACTAGACTCGACTTAAGCTAATGAATCAAAAATAACAAAAACATAAAACAAACATAGAATGAAACCGGATGGTAGTCCATATGCTTTTCTCTTTTCTTTTTCTATTTTTTTTTTACATACACTTTTACCCTACCATCCATAATAATACATCATAGGGAATGTACATTCCCCTTACACTTGAATTTTTACATACTTACAATAAACTAATCTAATGACTCGAATCAAGATAATCAAAACACTTGGAGTACTTTTTAAGATTAACGCACATACGGGGGTAATATATAATGTTCTTCCCCATTACTCCATATCACTAGTACTTTACCCATGAGTCCCAATCGTCCAAAAACAATATGTACAAGATATGACTCGACTTAGCAATCATGTAATCAATTAGATAATTAACTAAGGGTTTAACAAATAACAATAATGCACTAAAGATGAGTGCATACAAGGAAGGCTAAGGCGATTTGGTTGCACATTTGGGTAGATTGTAAACAAATTCTTCCTTTAAGTAAAATGCTTAAAGTTAGAAACGAAAAGATAGGCTCGGAGGGGTGTACTAGGGGTTTCGTGTACTAAAGATGAGTACAACGCTAAGGTGTAGGGAAAATTAATTGACTTTACTAGTCAAGTAATATGACTTAAATGGTCAAGTAATTATAATATGGGTTTAAACACAAGGGTGATCCTAATGCCTCTTATCATGTAGTAAATCCTACTACACGAATGTAGTCTCACTAGCGGGCTCGGGATGCATCACTAACGCAAGTTCTAGAATCTAAGTGCTACCGGTATACTCATAAGCTCTAAGGCTTCTCCTGACAAGTCTAGGGGCGATTCCTCACTTAGTAGAAGGCCGGTACGAGTCTTTGACGCCTCAACTAACGGTTGCTAACTAATGCACTTCTTGGATCGCTGGCGCGTTATTTAAATAACGGATGGTCACCAAGTCATACACTAGCGTTGGCGCGTTACACTACTACAGAAAAGGCTATGAAGACCTCTTAAAAGAGACCGATTTTATAAAAGACAGTCCTTATGGTCAAGGAAAAGCGGAAATGGAAGATAAAAGACTAGTTTTGTAGAAAAAACCAGGTGTCTATCAACCAAAATATATAGAAACTGGTTTTTTAAGAAACACTACTCTTTTAACATATACTAGTAATTTGTTAACAATAATTTATAAAGAACAAGGATGAAACCTTAAATTTAACCCGCTCACTTTTCTGGCTAAAATCTCTAATTCCCAAATTGATTGCGCCCTTTTTTTCACCAACACCTTTTAACACTCCTTCAAATTTTTACAAATCCCTCCTGAACCTTGCGGTTTTCTTTTTCCCCTGATATAATTCCCTCCATGTCTATTAATTGATATTTTAGCCATCACAGTACATGGCTTGGCCCTTAATCCCTGCACGAATGTTCTTCCACCTTATCTAGTTTATAATGATAAGGAACAAGGTAATTTTTCATCTTTATCATGGAATAAAATATATTATACTAGGAATTGCATATGAAGTACCAATTTCTTTTGAGATGAAATATTAGATAGTAGAAGTTTAATGCAAAGTATCGATTTCTTTTAATGTCTTTGTTTCTTAGCTCTTTGCAATATTATTTGTTTCTCTACATTGATTATACGTACAAATTTCTTTTATGGATAGATAGAATATATATCAAATTGACCCATATATTTTTTGAACACCAAGTGTTTGATTAAAATCCTCAAAAAGAGAATTAGTACTATGGACTGCACGAAGTTACAAATGTTTGTTACAGTAGGTTTCAGTAGTGCATTTTGATTAATAAACAAATACTCGGCTTATGTGTTGTCTCTGTGTCTGTTAACACAGTTTGTACTTCGGGGATGAAAGGACATTCTTTTGAAGGGCGTCATCCATTTCTAGCGATTTCATTTATAATTTTTTAAGATTGAGGTGGTGTGTGTAACTTATTTTGCCTGGTATTTCAGCAACTATGTTGGCAGCACAGAGTATCTAGTTGGGTCAAAATGATATAGTCGTGGCTGGTGGTATGGAAAGCATGTTTGTTGTATTCCGCTGATACTGCTAATAGCATCAATTTTATACTCTTTACCCTTATTTATAATACCAAAAGTTGTTTGATGTAGTCCGCTGGCATAAATACTATACATTTTATACTCTTCAAACTATTTTCCATACATTTAATCTAAGTTACTATGGGTTTTCTACATTTGTTTCACGATGTCATGAATACTATACATTTGTACCAGTTTTTGTAAAAAAATTTAGTTGAGAAATTCTGCTTTAACTATTTTGACTATAGGAAGGGGTCTAAATTTAGACATGACACTCTCGTTTGTGGAATCATGAAAGACGGGTTGTGGGATGTTTTCAATGATATTTAGATGGGAAATGCTGCTGAAATATGTGTAGATACACATGGTTTTACAAGAGAACATCATGTACATTAAATGTATTTGCAGCCTCTTTCTTCTAAATAAGAACTAGATATCCCTATTCCTATAGTATATTCCTTGTATTGATTTAATTATAATAATCATTGTATGATATTTCTGAATGATGTATGTAGGATGATTATGCCATTCATAGCTTTGAGCATGGTATAGCTGCCCGAGACAGTAGTGCTTTTGCTTGGGAAATTTCCCTTGTAAGATTACTAGTGCTACTGTATGATCAAACGATTGGACTCTTTTGCTATGATTAATCATTATCTTGAATTTCATAGGTTGAAGTTTCTGGCCCAAAAGGGAGACCATCAACAATAGTTGACAAAGATGATGATTTGGGAAAGGTGACCGGTTGTAACAATGCCATATATGCTAAACAACTATTGACTTTTCCAGTTTAATGCTGTAAAGTTAAGAAAGCTGCTGTCAGCTTTCAAGGATGATGGTGGAAGTGTAACTGCCGGCAATTCATCTTGCATAAAGTAACGAAGTTTCTATCAAAATTTGAATCAATTTTGTTTACTGTTTTTTTATAATCAAAGTGGCTAGTTAACCACAGGTATATTTTATTTAAAAAGCAGACCGTCTCTTCTACCAGAGTATTAAAGTACTAGAAGGAAAAAAAATACATAATGTTTTATATGCCAGTATAAATTGGGCGGACCTGAAATATACCAATTAAATTTTGCATGTGTTTCAAATTCCAGTTATTAATTACCAACTTGCTGCTACCATTGAACTAAAACAATTTCAATTTCCATAGTGATGGTGCTGCTGCACTTGTCTTGGTAAGTGGGGAAAAGGCACTTAAGGTTGGGTTGCATTGATCGCAAAGGTTTCTGAATACTCTGATGCTGAACAGGATGCATTGATCGCACGTGTTGTTGTCACAGGGGGCGAACTCTCAAAAGTGCTGAAAACTTTAAAATGATAGAAAAGCTTGCTGAATAACTTGGTGCAACAGGTTCTTATTCTTACTTCGTCCACTATTTTATGGTAGCTTCATGGATTGTTGTGAATTAGTGAATACAATGATCATTGCTACTCACTTTAGCTTCAAAAAGGTATGCATAGAAATATTGGTGAATTCACAAAATAGCAACCTACTTTTCGAGATGACAGATGGTATTATTTGGTAATCATTTTTAATGTGTCCCAACCTGGTCTTTAATGTTTATTGTAGTGTAAAATACTAAGTAGTAATTACCCAGTCGACAAAACACCTTTTATTTCCTAATTACCCATCAGATAAAAAACCTTTTAAGACATAAAAAGTATACTTACCAAACTGGACCATTTTGCAAAGTTTGTTGCTACTTTATGGAATTTGCCCCAAAAACACACAATATAAACAGTAAGCAGTTTAAGTTTGTATGGTAATTTTAAGTTTTAATCTTGTATAGTAACTTCTGATTTCCTCACATATTTTGTTGGTATAGTTGGTGCTACTCGAGCTGCTCTTGATGCTGGATATGTTTCGAATGAGCTCCAGGTACACCCAGAACGGTTGTTTTATATAACTGCTATCACATATAGAGGGTTGCATATCGTCCACATTTACTTATAAATGAGTCAGTGTGGGTTATGTTTTTTTTTTCTCAAATGGGTCAAATTAGTCAGAAGTGCTAGTTTAAAAGGGCGACTGGCAAGTTTATATATAAAAAGCGAGCTCGAGCCGAGCCCGAGCTTGTCAGAGCTCGAGCTCGGCTCATTTATATATAAAAATCTCGAGCTCGAGCTCGTTTCGAGCCTCACATTTTGAGCTCGAGCTTGGCTCGGGCTCGACTAATTTATATGATGTGTAAAGTTCAAATGAAGCTCGGCTCGTTAATACAAGGCTCGAGCTCGGCTCATTAATATAAAGCTCGGTTCGTTAACACAAGGCTCAAGCTCGTTAATACAAGGCTCGTTAACACGGTTATACATATAGATATTATATATACGTATATATTTCTATGGCTCGTTTAGGCTTGTAAGCCCAAACGAGCTTTTTGTATAGAGCTCGGGCTCGAGCTTGATTATTAAATGAGCCCAAACTTAGGCTCGAGCTCGTTTAGGCTCGGCTCGTTTGAGCTTTTTACCGATCTGATCCCGAGCTTTTCACGAGCGGCTCGGCTCGTTTCCACCCCTATGGGCAACTAGTCAAGATGGTTCAAATATATCGAAAGCAGCCCAAAGTATTTTTTAGATTAATATAGACTTGCTTTATTAAAAAAAAGTTTGAATTAGTGTTTAGTAATCTAGTTTTTGTAATCAAACTGGATTCCCTATTATATATAAGTATTTGACAAAAAGTATTTTGGCACCACCTAGTCTGCCCCGTATTGGCGCACACACGCAATACCCATTTTAAACTATAAACTGTAACTTGATGGGCCTGATCCTTCAATTTTGCCACTTTTATTTGCATGATATATTTATTTTTTCCAAAAAAATTGCAAAACAACATATGTTATTTAATTGGTTATTTCATGTCATGGTGATTGATATTGTCTACATTTATGTTAGGTTGGTCAAACCGGCAAGATTGTTGCTCCAGAACTATATGTGGCTTTTGGTGTTTCTGGTGCCATCCGACATATAGCAAATGATGGACTGGCGTGGATTTTATGTGATGAAATGGATGCATGACTTTGTGCTAAAGTATCAAAACGAGAATTTTCCGAACATAGTAAGTGCTTGTAAAATAACTTTGCAATTTGTTTCTTGCACTGAAAACCATCTTATTTGTTTTTTTAGATTGTTGATGTTTTTATTTCGTTAAGTTACGTATACGTACCTTGGAGTGACGAGCGTCCGTTAGACAACAAAGAGTTGAACGCCATCATTGGTGCATGGTTTACATTATGGCGTGATTGATCCTATGGCTAGTTATGTTGAATTCAAGTGTTTTTCTTTGTAATTTGTTGAATTCTAGTGGTTCAAATTGGATTTTGTCTAGGATTTATGTTTTGCAGAATTGAAGTATTATCTTAATTTACTTTGTTGATTTCGACATTTTTGGTGTATTTAAATCACTTTATATACATTTGTTGCATTTATATATCTTTATTATGGTGAGTCGGATTGAAGATTACGGAATTTCAAAAAATTGAAAATTTTCCAATTTATTATTATTTTTAATAAAAAATATTTACAAAAAGACAGGTTTTGATATAAAAACATATCTTTTTACTTTATATAAACACAGGTTGGATGGTTCTATAAAGACAGGTTGTGTGAGAACCGGTGCCAATGTCCAATAAAAACATGTGTGTTTACTCTAATATGGAGACCGATTCTTAGGAGAAAACCGGTTTTGATGCTTCTAACAGAGACAGGTTGTGCAACCGGTTTCTATATGTTTCGATCATAGAGATAACCCCCTTCAGAGAGTGGTCTCAAAACCACTCTTCTTGTGCCATTTCGACTGGTTTCTGTGTGATTTTTTGTAGTAGTGTTAGCCAATTAATCTAATACTCGGATGGTCATTACCTTTTTTGATAAAATTTTTGAGTGGTACGGTTTTTTGTGCTAGTCATACAACTCCTATCCATGAGACGCTTGTTAAGGCTAAAGTTTCACTCCTAAATGTTGTAAAAAAATTTAAATTTGGCGCTAAAATTACACTAACAAGTATTTCTCTTAGTTTTATTACACACCTACCGTCAAACAAAAAAACTCAAGTGCAATTGTATCCTATAAGGTATCATCATTTACCCTCCCCTTACACTTAGGATGTACATTGTCCCCAATGTTCAATTAAATAATGTAAAAGTAGAATAGGTAAAAGAATGAAAACAAATACTCCCCTGATTCATTCGGTGTGGATAGTGTGGTAACAAGGTTAGATCTTCCTCCAAGAAAATGAATGTTCAAAGCTTCCCTTCCAGAAATATAAATCATCTTCTTGTCGTATATAACCTGTTAAACCTGAGAAAACAATCAAGGCAACCTCGCGCAAAATCGGCGGCAATCTATCTATTCTAACAAATCCTAGAAAGCAAATTAAGATATAATGCTTGTGGAATGAATGTTTGCAGATTTCCTGGAGTTTACAGAACTAAAGATTCAACAAAAACTTTTAAGACTCCGTTAGAAAAACAAAACTCGCAAAAATTTCCAGAATTTCACACGTGACGTCGTCAGGTTTTAAATACTGACGCTGTCAGAAGTGACCTGCAGAAATTTTTATGTTAAGTTTCTGGAAAATTTCTGGAAAAACTCATGTCCTACTTCCTAGAAAATACTGCAAAACATCATTATGACTCGATACAAGCATTTGACTCTAACAAATACTAATATACATGTCCATTTAATATTGTGGCGAATCGAGATCATTTTCGTTCTTAGAAACAAATTTGGGGTTTCCCCTTACACTTAGATTTTGTAAAATACCTTTATATGAAGTTAAGACGAAGTTAAACAACAAAATAAAGCATTTTCACAATTTACTTTGAAACATGATTTACCAACAATAAAAATAAAACATGCATACGGAAACAAATAAAAATCAAACAAATAAAAACTCACAAAACATGGGTTGCCTCCCAAGAAGCGCTTATTTTTGTTCGAGTCACGAGCCTGACTCTACCCTTATTTAACGGAAATAAGAGAAGTTTTCCCTACACTTAGGATTAAGTGCGGGTGATAGTAGCAATACACACCTTCTCGGTGGAAGTATGCCTCGTGAGGAAAGAGTGGTGGATGAATTATCACTACTAGAAAAAGGTCTATCCTTGACTCGCATTTTATGACGCACGCTACAAGATGACGCGCAAATAGCAAAGTCATAAAATAAGAGTCATAACGAGTAAATTTTTTATTGGGGATGACTCGTTTTAAGAAGCGTCATAACATAGGGTCATAATCAGTTAAAATTTAGCCTGCTTGTTTTTAGTTTTCACACATTTTTGACTACTCCCGCCTAATTTTTTTCCCCAAAATCAAATTTAGGATTTATAACCCTAACCCTACCCTTCTCTTTCATTATCATCACCAACAAAACACCACCTCTCCCTCTCTTCTCTTTGTTGCGCCGGCCACCACCATCCACACCACACCGCCGCCGCCACAATCACACCGCCACCACCACCACCATAACCAAAATCATCTCCTCTTTCGTTTGACACTATTCACGCACCAAAAACACCACTCCACCACCTCGTGTATTGCTCACCGCCGGTCCAAAACACCACCACACCATTCCTTTAATTTGCTTTCGAAGGTTTTGAAGAAAAGGTAAGAAGAAAATGCGTTTTACACAAGGTTTGACTTTAACGAAAGACAAACATGATGAAATGGGTTTTTGGGTATAAAAGATTAATGGGTTTAATGATTTTGACACATATAATCATGTTTGGTATCGATTTGAGTGATGTTTGTTCGGATTCGTGGTCAAACCGTGGTCAAACCCACGATTTGGGTGTGTTTGGTTGTTCCTTGATTGATTTCATACTTGGGTTATTGTTTTTGTTTGATGTTTAGTAAAACTTGGTACTTGGATTATTGATTCTTGTTGTGTTACTAAGGTATAGATTCATGTCAAAACAAGGTATAGATTCATGTAAATTGTCACTTCATTGTTTAGGTATGCAGATATTTCAATTGTGTTTACATCGGATGGGTTATGGGAACACATGTCGAATCAGAAAGTAGTCAAGATGGTTCACACGAACCCGAGAGAAGTAAGTTTGTTCTCTTTGTTTCAAAATTCAATTGTTTAACACTGATGCTTAATTGTTGTAATATCCTAACTGGTCAGTAAACATTGACAATGGACTGAAACAACTAGTCGGTTTGAATCAGGTAATTGGAGTGTGAGACATGTTTTATGGGTGTCCGATAATGGGTCAAATGTGTGTGGGTCGAAACGGATTTTTGTTTATGCACTAGTCGGGTTTGGTTGACCTTGTCCAATTGTTTTTCTATTAACTTTCTGTAATAAGTTTGATTTTAAAATATATAATTGCAGTAATCCTTTAATCTTCTCAATAGAGCAATTTAGTTGGCTATATGCTTTTTATAGAAGTACCACTTTCACTGACTTTCAACCTATTTGCCATCTGTTTACACCTCTAACAAAATTATTGAAAGGCTTTGCGCGTGACGGGACTTATGATTTGGTAAGTAACGGTTGGTTGTCATTTGCAGGCAATTGATGAAGCTGAAGAGGAATGGAGTCAACACAACGCCAAGAAACTAATTGATACAAGTAAAAAGGGGCTGCGTCACTCAATACCCCAGATTTCCCATATTTTCGCATGGAGTTGTTTGAAGAACGGGTATGTTCATTTTATCGATGATGAAACACAGTTCAAGAGCCGTTTTGGTGTGAATGTTGTAAGGGGTATGCTTCGTTTGCCTACAGAAGACATGCATCGGTGCCACCAACGTGACTCTTTAGACAATCAAAAACAAGCTGTTGCAGATTTTCGTTGAGAATGGGACTCTTTTGACTGGACTAAGCAACTTGATTAGAATAGTGTTGTATTCTCTCAAAATTTGTCACCTGTATTTGACCGTTCTTGATGATTTTTATTAATCTTTCTTTTGTAAAAGCCATTTTCCTTCAATATATCAGGTTTTTAATTGTCATTTAATAGAAAATTAGGAACTGAAAAAAATTAATTTTTTTTTTAAATTAGGTTATGACTCGCAAAAAAGAGAGTCATAAAACGTGGGTCATAAGTGCGAGTCATAGAAGGATGACGCACAAATGCGTCATGAAGCTTTATGACGGGTCTTTCCTTGACTCGCATTTGCGCGTCATAAGGACTCTTCTTGACTCGCATTTGGAGTCAAGGATAGACCTTTTTCTAGTAGTGTATATGCTCAAAGGGGTGTGCTCCAATCATCATAACCTTACATAGTTCACTTTGGTCAATGGGTGAGTTGGAGTTTTCTCCTAAAAAGGGATCATCTTCTATCAACTTTGAGAGACTCCTAGTTGGGAATCCATCTTGACCTAAGAAACCTGGTTTAAACCCATAATGTTTCTTGTGTTCAATCATGAATGGGTGATGTAAGTATGTAAGGTCATGGTTTACTCCTATGCCAACTTCCTCTCTACAAGGCTTAGAGTCTACTACCTCCAACGTAAAACTACCCGGGCTATATAGTTTGAGGGTTGGTTCGGGACCTTTTTCAATTCCTGCATTCACATCTATTGATGGAAGATTAGGTAATGGTTTTGGTTGAGGCTCCGGTTCATCAAAACTAGGAACTTCTTTAGAACTAGAAGAAAGGTCGTCACTACAAGTGTTAAAACCTATGTTCTCAAGTTGTGATTGGTCCAAGGGTTCTATCTCAATTGGGGTTCCTATAGTCTCTTCTACTTCTTCCGGGTACGTCACGGGCGATGTGTGTACCTCAAGTGATGGTAGGACTTGTGGGGTACTTAGTGGGCTTGGATTGTCCACCTCATCCTCCATTGTATCTAGATTACCTATGTGTTCATCTTGTATTATGTTGGAATCAAACCACTCCATGTACCTAGGTATCTCATCTATAGGCTTATTATCCCCAAACAAACTTCTTGCTTGTTCCCTCAAACTTGCGATCAATTGATCTGTAACAACGTTTGTTGGGTTGTCCATTTTTTTGGCAAGTATGGCACAATTCTCTATGGCTTCCCATGCTTCATCAGCACTTAATCCCCAAAGGTCCCCATCTGCGGCATGGTCAATGTCCATTTTGGTATAGTGGTCGACACGATGGTAAGATATTTCAATTTGGGACCACAGATCGAAATTATGATGAGGGACGTTTCGGAGTAAATATTTAAAACGAGTCCATGCATTATAGATAGGTTCATCTTCATGTTGTTTAAACATCAAGATGTCATTTGGAGTGGGTGAATTTCGTGGTTGGTAGTATGGTGGATTCGCGTTCTCCATAATGGCTAACGGAATAGTCAATGGAAAGATTTTTACAAACAAAGACTCAAAGAAAAGATAGACTAAAGAAGACCTATAAATAAAAATAAAAATCTTACTAGAAAGGAATCTAGCAAGTAGACCTAATAAAAAAAATTCTAACCAAGACAATAGCTACTCCCCGGGCTGCGGCGCCAAAAACTTGATGTGCGGGATTGCGCCCTCATAGAAGGTTTTACCTCTCAAGGGATCTCGAGAAGCTAGCAATCTCCACCAGGCAGTGTACCTGATCGTTGTAGTATAGTATAGTGACAAGTACCGGGGGATTAATCGTTCAACTCAGTAATAGTGTCGCTAGGATTAGAAAGCCTACTAAACCAGGTCTAGAGGTGAGGGATGATTCTTTTTGTGTTTTTATATTTTTTGAAAAGCAAGTAAAATCTCGGGTTTTGAAGGAGTGGGCGGAATTAGTTGCTAGTCAACTAACCCAAATTAACTAAAGATGCAATCAAAATAAAATAAAACTTAAACTTAAACTAAATTGTGGTGGAAACAGTAATGGAGAAAGCTGTGTTTACTTAGATTTCATTACTCCCTAGATATCCTTACCGGTTGATTACAATTGCATGGATGACGGGTCGTATTCCCTAATACTAGTCATAGGGTCGTGTACAATATTCCCTAACTCTATAAGCTCCTACTTCACTCCTATGTTGAGCCAGCTAAGAAGCTCCTAACATGGGATCACTAGAATTCGCTTATGCATTAAATACAACCAAAAATCATAGTACACCTCCGATCATGTTTCTTAAGACGTTCAAGCAAGTTACCAATGGAAGTCTGCCAGTTTTCTTAAGCCTAACATCGAATACAATCATCCAAAACAATTATAAACAAACAATCAACCAATAATCAACATCTAGGTTTCACTACATCTAAGCAAACACAATAAAAACCTAGCCTAGCATATTATAAGAAAGACAAGTGCAAGATATAATCACACAATACATAGACATATTGAATGATTTGAATGAATACTTATCTTTATTAAAACATGGAAGATTCAAGGGGTTGAAACCCTTGAAAAGGCTGTAAAGTTCGAACTAGGGTTTATGAAATTCGTCCCTCCAAAGTTACCCTAATGTTCCACACTTTTACAATGAAAAATTGCAAGACTATATATAGATTATACAGGCTGACGGCCTCACGTTTTAAATTGTGACGCAGTCAACTCGCCGCCAAGATAGAGATCATATTGCCTAGATCCGTTTGTGACGCCGTCATGTAGGAATCAACTCTGGGCCATCACTAATAGTTGGACCCTGACGGCCTTGGGTGACGCCGTCAGGCCAATGCGTTAAAAAGGTTCTGGCCCGTCACGTTATATGCTCCATATCCACCTCTTTTTGTAACTCTTGACGTCATGTGGAGAGTCTTGACGCCGTCAGGTATTGTTCCAGCAAGGAAATTTGAGACTTTGCCATTTTCTTCACTTAAATGCTCCAAAAACGTCCAAAATGCTTCCTTTTCTAGATTTCTCTCCAAAAGTACCTAAAATGACAATTGGAACGATTTAGGGCAATATTTGATCAAATAATCTCGAATTCGGGCTTAAATGACCCCTTAAAAGCGGTACACTTTTCGCCTCATCACTCCTTATCTATTTAGTTTGGTGATGGAGGTCTTATCTCTACTTATGGCTAAGAACACTCAAGAAAGCTCAGGTTTTAAGTTTCATCTTGGATGTAAAGATTTGAGGCTCACTCATCTATGTTTTGCAGATGATCTCATGGTATTTTGTCATGGTGATACAAGGTCTGTTCAAATTATCAAAGATACCCTTGAAGAGTTCACTGGATATTCTGGATTACACCCTAATATGGCTAAAAGTACAATTTTCTTTGGAAGCATCAATGTTCAAAAAAGGAGTGAATTCCTAATATTGTCCCATTTAGTATTGGTAAACTTCCAATGAAGTATCTGGGATTTCCTCTTCTAACTAAATGTTTAAGTGTGGCTAATTGCAAGATCTTGGTTGATAAGGTTAAGGGTAAAGTGGAAGACTGGAAAAACAAGTGGCTTTCTTATGCTGGGAGAGTACAATTGATAACCTCTGTTCTTGATTCAATGCAAATCTACTAGGCTTCTGTGTATTTTCTACCTAAATCAGTCATTCAGGATATTGATAAAGTAATGAAGAGGTTCTTGTGGAATGTGGGTGAAAAAGGTAATGTGAAAGCAAAGATAGCATGTAAAATGGTTTGCAGACCAAAAGATCTAGGTGGATTGGGGATTACACCTTTGAAAGATTGGAATGAAGTGTTATTTATGAAACATGTGTGGAACATAATCACCAATAAATAGTCTCTTTTGGTTCAATGGGTCAATAAAGTGAAATTAAAATAGAGAAATTTTTGGTCTGTTGAAGATGAAAGTGGTGATAGTTGGAGCTGGAAGAAATTTTTGGTTTTAAGAGATATAATGAGACCTTTGTGTGGAATGAGCTTGGTAATGGTCTGAGTACTTCAGTGTGGTTTGATAAATGGGATAATAAAGGCCCATTATCAAATTTCATAACTAGCAGAGACTTGTATGATGCAAGGTTTAATAAAGAATCTAATGTGGCAGATATGATAATTGATAATCAGTGGACATGGCCAGATGGTTGGTGGAATAAGTACCCTACTCTTCATGAAATTCAAGTCCCTAACCTATCTCTGATTGATGATAAGGTAGTTTGGTTAAATAAAGATAATCAGAAGACCAAATTCTCTATAAGGGGTGTTTGGAAAAGCATAAGAAGTGAGTATCCATTGGTTGTTTGGGTAAAGATTGTATGGTTCTCTCAGTGTACACCCAAACATTCTTTTATTCTTTGGCTTGCTATGCATAACAGACTTCAAACACAGGAAAGAATGGAAAAATGGAGTAATGGTGTTGATCTAAAGTGCCCTTTATGTTTATCTACAAGAGATTCTGTGGAACATCTATTCTTCCAGTGTGCTTTTGCCTCTAAAGTTTGGGAGATCATTAAAAATCTTATTTGTCTTGAGCAAACTAATCACAATTGGCAGGATATTGTACAGTTTCTCAAGAACAAACCTATTAACAATAGTATTAGAAGTGTGCTTGGAAGGCTTGGTTTGGCTACATGTGTCTATTATATTTGGGAAGAAAGGAACCTGAGATTGTTTCAAGATAATAAGAGGTTTGTGGATGAAGTGACTCAAAACACTAAGGATGATCTTAGATGGAAGATTATGAGCCTGAAAGTCAAGAAAACAAATGCAATCAAGTGTTTTCAAGATTTGGGATATTAATGATGAATGAATACAACATTTGGAGAATGTATGATGTTGAATGCAGATGGATAGTAATTTGGTTATATACTAATATGCATTAGTTGAATACTACTTGCAAGAGGCCTGTGATGACAGCTTTGTGGAGTGTTTGGATTAATACATATTTGGTATTATAACCATAAAGTAGTTTCCTGCAGAATTTGATTCAAGGTATGTGTGATCTACATAAGTTCTGCTACATTCTGCTTGGATCAGGGAAGTTTATTGTGATTCTACATCTGTTCAATGGTTATATTTGATAGCAGACTGTGAGTTTAATGGAAGTCTGAGATTGATATATCATATGTTCTTAAAAAGATGATCATCATTTAAGGTATATACTTTTCTTCAGGTTTCATTCAATTGTGGAACTTGTTGTTTTAATTCACTTTCAATTGATGGCTCTGTATCTTGAGGCATAAGTAGTTCAAACACTGTGTGTCCTTTTTGTCCCTAAATAGGCCTTTGTTAGGTAATTTGGGGGTGATTGGATTATACAGTCTATGAATTATTTTGTCTCATAAAGTTAGTTCGCAATTGAGAAGGGTAAAAGTGGATTGGTGTGGAAGTGTATAATACTAGGAATTTTGAGGAGTGAAAGATGAACCTACATGGTCCTAGTAATACACTTCTAAGGAGGTAATGGTTGGTCCTCCCTCAAGGTGAGTGTTTCTAAATGTGTGAAGCCATTTGTAAAGATGGAAATGAAGCATATTTAGAAGAGCCCTTGACTTGGAGGGGATATGGGTCCCTAGTGATGCCATGCTCTATTTCTACCTTGATTATTGTGGATGCGGGATGAATGATCTTGGTGGAATAGAGTATGGAAATGTAGGTAGATGGTAGGTGCAATAAAAGGTGAATTTTGTTGGCTTGATGCAGTATCATGGGATATGCAGAGATGGTTTCTGTTTTGTGGAATTAGCATCAGAGATGAGTTTTATCCGAGATTATAGTTAGTTGTATATGATATCTGTTGTATTGATAGAATGTATATGATCAAGTTTGGGAACTGTCCAAACTGTGATTGATCCATATAACTTGTATTATGATTGGAGTATATAATATATTTCACCTTCTGCACACAAAAAAAATCTTATCTAAAAATATAAACTCAAGTCACTCCGATCAACATTGAAATTATTGAATAATATTCTTCATATATCAAGTAACCTAAATTAACAAAATGAAAGTTCGTTACTTTATACGCACTTTTTTTGAAAAATTTAATGACAAATTTATGTATTAACCTTTACCGATAGCGTATAGGAGTTTTAGTCTAAATTACTAAAGCTCATACGACCATAGCGACTACAAAGCTAAAGTCCCAAAACATTTGCCTGGGGAACCAACTCCCATGCAAATATGAGTCAAAAGCATTGCATATCTTGCCTCGAGTATCAAATCCCAAGCCACGGTCGACCTGATATCTTATCCTCGAGATTGTTAATATACTTAATGTCGCAGTTATGACGTAAAGATAATGCCGCAATTATTTTCCTTATAACATGTGGAATATTCTTTTATATAATTCCACCAAAAATATTCAAAAAGTTTTATACATTGGAAATAATAAAAAGTTACTCCCTCTGTCCCATAATTATAGTCCACCCTGTTAACTTTTTAAGTCTTCATTTTGTAACTTTAACCTTATATATTCTTATTTATGTTATATAATACTTGATAACAATTATATCAGTGGAAAATACATTTAAATCTTAGTCTATTCATATATTTTTCATCAAGTAATACATAACACAAATAAAAATATTTAAGCTGAAAGTTGAAAATTAAAAACTTTAAAAGTCAATGATTGACGACGGAGTGAGTATAATAATTTTTATACAATTCCCGCCAAAAAGAAAACTGGGGAGCACGCAATATTCATACTTGATCATAAAACACATTTACTTCACTCACTTATTTTTTACACACACAAAAAACACTCATTTTTTTAATCTAATGTTATATTATATTCAAAAAGAAAAAATTAAACGTTTTTACAAACAAGTTTCAAACGCTTTGATATAAACAAAACAAAGCAACTTAAATCTCATAATAATCTTCTTGTGCCAAACCAAATACGAATGCCATCTTTGAATTTCTTGACACCATCCCTCCGCATTGTGCTTAATCTATTTCGCACCATAACGTCAATCATTCTCACCAAGATAGTGTAGGTGATCGGGTTTTCTCCATGTCATCTTCTATTCCTCTCTATCCACAAAGAGTGTATGGTATCTTGGAATGCATATCTTACAATGAAGAGGCGCATATCGATCCTTGCATTTAGAGAGATTTGGTTCAAGATGTTCGTCCATTCCCATGTATAATCAGAACCCATCAGCCCCCCACCAATGCTCCCTATATTTGCCTCGAGTATTGACAATCAAAGAACAAGTGTTCCCGAGTCTCCTTCGGTTTCGCACAAAAAGAACAGCCAATGTGTACATTTGTGTTCCAACACTCGATTCTCTCACCCGTGGCAAGCCTATTCTTTGCTGCGAGCCAGGTCATAAAAGCAAACTTTGGAGTAGCGAAAGAAAACCAAATACCTCGATGACTGTCCCAAGTAGGGCTAGAACCACGTAAGATCTGCCATGTTTCCTTCGATCGAAACCGGTCAGAGTAAGTATTGTCCTTTTGGCACCACAAAAACTCATCTGCTTGCCCATGAACATGTCGTTCTTTCAACATCACGATTTCATGCTCTACTTGATTAAGAAGTGCATTTTGATGTCTTCGCTTCCTGTTTCTCTCCATTACCTCTCCAAGTGTTGTTTGGTCCGAAACCCCCATGTCAATAAACCTTCGCTGCCCAAATAGGCCGAATAAACAACCTAGAGAACACCAAGAATCATGCCAAAAGGATACCGAATAACCGCACTTCACCTCCACCTTATAGAACATTCGAGCCATATATCTGTACTTTAGGAGTTTCTTCCAAATCCAAGATCCGGCAATCAATTGTCTTTTAGTGCCTAAAAAGAATCACTACGAATCAAATGCCTCTTTATCCAATCAACCCATAGAGAGTTCTTAGAAGATAAAATTCAAAAAATAAGTTTGAGGACATACACCTTGATGGATCTAAACACCTTGAACTTGTGTTAGATTGATACTTTGAATTATATCACTAAGTATGCGGAATCTACTTAGTAACACTTAGAAGATTGATTGTGAGTAAGACAGTTATATATGAATAAGAACAATGTATGTAAACAAACTATTAGCTCCAATATTATTAATGATAATAATACAAGTGATCTTGATATCACTAGGGTTACACCTTGAAGCTCTAGAACCGTATATCACAACTGATAACCTAGGATCTCATTTTATAGCACAAGGAGTCCTCTTCTACAAGATAAGTATAAAGCTAATAGAATAAGATATACACAAGATCTATTCTATATTTATCTAAATACGTTTCCTAACAGTTATCTAATAAGCAGTGGTAATATATGTTCTTGCAGTGGTAATGAGTTTCCACTGCAAGTACAATCTTCTGCAGTTGTAACTTCTTCTCTTAGCCGTGGTAACTGTTAGTATAATTCCCAACAATCCTCCCCTAACTTATGATTAATACATAAATCAATAAGTTTCTTCAAATATTCAGTAAACATAAGGATATGGGAATTCTTCCAAACACTTATCTTTTTCTTCTTAACTCTTTATCAGCTCTCACACTTTGATCATAAATCCTTTGTAGCAAATCATCTATGACTTCAGTTCTTTCCCAGCACCTAAGCTTCTCTGACAACATCACTGTCAATACTCCAGCTCTCAATGGATATTCTTTCTCAGCCAGCATAAAGACATCAACTCCATCTTGAGTAGAAACATGATGCACAGAACTTGAATCATAGAATTTCCACAAAGTTGTTGTACCATGAGCTTCAAATCTCCAATACCTATCACTTGGGTCAGGTTCATATAATCTTCTGAAGTGAACCCATAACTCCTTAGCTTTGACATCAACAAGTTCATCCTTCTTAAACTGATCTTGAACAATTCTCCACAAAGTATCCAAATCTTCTCTATCACAACATCTAACAATATCTTCAAAGTCTCTGCAAATGTTTGTGACACTTCCAGTTCTGATGATCTTCCAAGCAACACCAAAACTATCAGAAAACATCTCCCAACTAACAACTGGATATTTTGCTTGTAGAGGTTCAATGTTAAGTACATCAGTCTCTAAGAACAACATGTTTGTAACTTGCTCTTCAGTCAACTTGCTAGGACCCTCTGTTGCTTGAGATGATTTCTGAGTCTTCAACTTCTTTGCATCTTTTGATTCAAGACTCACTCCAGTCCTTTTTGTCTTCATAACTATTGGTTCTTGATCCATTGGAATGAATTTACTATCTTGTCTTTTGATTATGTAGTAAATACCTTCAACCTGTTCATGTGACATTCCTTTGAATTGAGCCATCTTCATGTTTCCAACATGGCAACAAAAAGTCTTCATCTCAGCAATAATCTGTGCCTTTGTAAGCTTTCTAGGCTTCTTTTGACCTTTTCTAACATCCCCAATGATTTCATCAAGAGCCTGCTGATTCTTCATTTGAATGAAATCTTTAAATTGAGCAGACCTTTGTTCTTCATTTAAGGTTGTATTTGCAATAAGTTCAATGGCCTTCTTCCTGATTATTTGATCATTGTTAATCAAATATTCAATCTCTTCTTCTGTAGGCACATAAGTGAATAATAGAGGTTTCTCATGTATGACAATTGGTGAGATACTTGAAATTGGTTCTGCCATAACAGCTTCAAGTTTATCCAACCTCTTTGCTTCCATAAAGTTAACAACTTCATCTTCCTCTAGCTTTCTTTTTCTTTCAATCTCTGCTGCTTGCTGTTGTGCTGCCAATCTTTCATCAAAATTAATTTGAGCTTGTTCTTTCTCAGAAATCTTTCTAGTAAGCTCTTGTTCTGAACCAGTCATAATAGCTTTTCCTTTGACTGATCTTATTCTGGCAGCTTCTTCCTCTGCAGTGGTAATTTCTTGAGTAGCAGTGGGAACTTGTTCACTTGCAGTGGTAATTAGTTGATCAGTGGGAACTTGTTCTGCTTCAGTGGAAATTGGTTAAGCAGTTCCAACTAAATCATCAAATTTAAAACCAGCATCAGCATCCATATCTTTAAAATCCAATTTTCTCCCCTCAGTCTCAGCAACATCATCTTTTGCTTGAACATTATCAGAATCAGGAAGCTCAGCAAACTCTTTTTCAAAATTTTTACTCCTCCCCTTAAGCTCTGCATCTATTTTCCTCCCCTGTTTGGAAGAATCTCCCAAAACTTTAGTAGAACTTGCAGAAAACTCATCCTGCGGTGAAGATGATGAAGATAACACAACTTGAGGTCTTTGCTTCTTGAGATTCTCAACTTCATTCTGCAATCTTTGAATCTCAGCCTTCAATTTATTCAGCTTTGTGGCATGTTGTTCTTTGGTCTGTGCCATATCTTTCTCCAGAGCTTGAACTTGCTTGACTAATTTGGTACAAATGTCCATCAATTCAGTTTGTTGCACACTGCCTTCATCACTTCCAACTGTGTAACCTGCTGGGAGAGGTGAATCATGAGGCATTGATTCAGGCTCTTCCCTAGTTGGACTAGGATGAAGCCTTGAACCACCACTGCTTGTTCCTAAACCAAAAGGCTTAGCAACATGCAATGTTGAGATGAGAGAAGTTGGCTGTTTAGACATTCTCTCATAAGTGTGAGTTACAGCAGGGGTATGTTGAATTTGTGGAACAACAATAGTGGGTGTGTTTTGAGATGCAGCTGGGATTGGTGCATCCTCACCCTGTACTTGAGCAATTTTAGCAAGCATTTGAGGAAAAAGTGGATGAACCTCCCCATTTCAAAGATCTGAAGCCTTACACATGTTTTGAAAAACTTTTGGCTTTAGGCTGGAAGGTTCATAAATTCTATTGTGAGGTTGCAGTTGAAACTCATTTAACACTGCTTGCACAAACCTTGGATACATCAAAAATTTATATTAACTCTTTACATTGCCTTTCATATTATTGAAAATAAACTTTGAAAAATTGAAAGTCCTATCTGTTGCCAAACAAACCAAAGGATAAGCTATGGTTGATGCAAATTGTTCATAAGATGTTTTCTTAGGACTTAGGCAATGTAAAAGAGTGTGAATTAAAAATCTCCAATGGGGACAAAAACATCCTTTTCTAAAAGTAACTTTTTGTTCAGATGTATCATACCCCATTAAAGCAATATTAGTGAAAATTTCTGAATTAGGTAATGTGATGATACCATTGAGATTATCCAATTGGATAATTCTCCTCAAGGATGACTCAGTAACATCAATAGTTACCCCACCAACTGTGGCTCTTAGAGCATCCACAGATTCTTGTGTGTCTCCCTGTTCAAGAGTTATGGACTCCACAGTGTTCCAGAACTGTTTGATATGAGAGACATAGATTGTGGGATTAATAGTTAAGGCATACCTTATGTGAGTTGTGTTTAGAAAATCCACAATCTGATGAAAAACAGGGCCACTCTTCTCGTTTGACTTTTGTAAGTAGGCCACTTGGTTGTGCTCCTCGACAAATTTTAGAATCGCCATGATATTTGTGAAAAAGAGAATAAAAGTGTTAGTAATCAAGATAAAAAGCAAGCCGTATGATGATCAATTTATACTAATAGGGTTTGTGGAGGTTGCGCAATGTGAATTATCTTTAGAAAGAATTATCTTTGGAAAAAGAATAATTTAAAATAAGTAAGTAGATAATTCACAAAAGATTTTACCCTATTAATAAGGAAAGACGGTTATTTTTACAACGGCTAGTAAAAATTGGATTACTGACACAACGGTTGTAACGGCTAGTTCATCAGTGGAAAAATTACTCTTGCAATGGTAACTAATGAACTAGCAGTGGTAAAATTTTCACAACATATCAAAGAGCAGTGGTGAATAAAACATGAAAATTTGCTGCTCTTATCATAGTTTTTAGCAAACTACCAGCTATTAACGGATTTGATATGTCTTTACCACGAGCCGTTTGCTTATGGACTAGCCAACTCTTGATCACATGGATGTATGGTGAGTTGATGACCTAGTTTTTGGTAAACTATCAACCATAAACGGATTTGATAAGTCTTTACCAGTAGCCGTTTGCTCTGGACTAGCTGATTCTTATGTGGATTAGACATGGTGAATCAATAACCATTTGTTGTGTGTCTATGATACACACCTTATAACTCCAATGATATGGGTTGTATTCTGCAACACAAGGTAACTCTCAACTTAACCCATAAAGATTAACCCAAAGTAACCTTTTAACCAAGTTACTATTCATAAAAATATCTCCCAAAAGTCAACCCGATAAAAACCAAATTTACTCCTCCAACCTACCAAAACAAGTAGGAGTAAATATCCTTCATTAATTAGAATTCGACCTTGACTTTGCATATAAAAGGGGGCTCAACATCTTTTATCTTTCATCAACAATCTTCTTCAATAACACAAACCCTAAACATCATCATGAGTTGGTTTCCATTAATCTACATCTCCTCTGATGACTCTTCAGATGAGGAAATCAGTTACTACTCAGACTCTGAAGAACTTTCTGCTGGATGGAGTGGATATTTTCCACCAAGTGCTGCAACTGCTACATCTTCAAGCATGAAGCCCAATAAGAAGATATCAGCTGATCCTGCTCCATCTCTAGAGTTTTATTCAAGCTCTTCATCTGATGATGATAATGATCCAACCTTTGATCTTTCCAAGGAGCTTCCAAAGGCCCTTACCACAGCATTGACAACTGCAATAAACAACATGAAGTGGCCAGCTGTTGACAAGCCTAATCAAGCACCAAGACCTCCCAAGCAAGTTCTGGGACTTGCTTGTTCAAGAAAACAACTCTCTTTTGATGACAAGAGAAAGAAAATTTCCAAGGGCAAGCATCAGTATGAGGGAAATGGAAAGAAACCTATGGAGTAGGTGTTAGGTTGTAGGTTCATGTCTTATGTGATGGTTTTCTGTAATGGTGACAATGTTTTGTTGATGGTTGTGATGTACTCTTCCTTTTGATCAATAAAAGTACTCTTTTGTTCTTGCTATTATCACCAATCTTTCCACTGTTGTATGTTAATTACCACTGTGCTCTTGATAACTCTGCATACAAGTTAGTAGAAAACCATACATACAATACAAACAATATTAGTACCTAAAAAGTATCCTGCAACACTGAAAAGTATTAGACATCAAAGATTTATGGATTGAGCATTCCAATACTTGTTACCAAGTATTGAAACCTACCCACATCAAGCCCTTTTGTTAATAAATCAGCATAATTGTCATCAGTATGAATCTTGACAACATTAATAAGCTTTTTCTCAAAACAATCTCTAATAAAGTGATGTCTAATTTCAATATGTTTAGTTTTAGTGTGTTGCACAGGATTTTTAATAATGCATATGGTACTACTATTGTCTATATAGATAATGGTGTTCATGAAATTGTACCCATAGTCCAATAATTGATTCTGAAGCCAAAGGATCTGAGCACAACAACTAGCAGCTGCAACATATTCTGCTTCAGTGGTTGAAGTAGCAACCATAGTTTGTTTCTTGCACTGCCATGACACCAGTCTACATCCAAGAAATTGACATCCTCCAGTAGTTGATCTTCTATCCAAACTTGCACCAGCATAGTCACTATCTGAGTATATGATCAATTCCATTGGAGAGTCTCTTGGATACCATAATCCTAGATTAGGATAAGTCTTCAAGTACCTAAAAATCTTTTCCACTGCTGTCATATGTGATGTCTTTGGAGTCACTTGAAATCTTGCACAAGCACATACAGCAAACATAATGTCCGGCCTTGATGAAGTAAGATACATCAAAGAACCAATCATAGATCTGTAAGAGTGGACATCAACATTAGCACCACTAGCATTCTTCAACAATAAGTGAGTGGTCTTGTCAGCAGGGGTATTTGAAGATTTTGCATCAGTAAACTTGAACTTCTTAATAATCTCAACCACATATTTGTCTTGACTGATAAATATGCCTTTCTTACTCTGTTGTACTTGCAGCCCCAAAAAGAATGTAAGTTCTCCCATAGAACTCATTTGAAATTCATCTTCCATCAGCTTCTCAAACTCTTTGCACATCTCTTGTTTAGTAGACCCAAAGATAATATCATCAACATATACTTGCACAAGTAGGATATCACCCTTGTCTTTCTTGATGAACAAAGTTTGGTCAATCTTGCCTCTATGAAACCCATTATTCAGTAAATAATTAGCTAAGGTTTCATACCACTTCCTTGGAGCCTGATGTAAGCCATAAAGAGCCTTAACCACTTTGCAAACTTTATTTGGGTGTTGAGGATCTTCAAAGCCTGGAGGTTGAGAGACATATACCTCCTCATCAATAGTTCCATACAGAAAGGCACTTTTAACATCCATTTGATAGACTGTAAAGCCCATAAATGATGCATAGGCTAAAAACAATCTAATAGCCTCAATCCTTGCAACAGGAGCAAACACTTCTTCATAATTAATACCCTCCTCTTGAGTGTATCCTTGAGCAACCAATCTAGCTTTGTTCCTGATTACAATACCTCTTTCATCTCTCTTGTTTCTGAAAACCCATTTAGTACCAATGACCTTCATACCATCAGGCAAATCACAAAGAACCCAAACCTTTTGAAGTTTAAACTGCAGCAACTCTTCTTGCATAGCTTCAACCCAGCTAGATTCTCCTAGAGCCATATACACATTCTTAGGCTCCACCTGTGAGAGAAAACAGAAAAACAAACACTCATTCTTCTTGCTATGTTTCTTGGACTCACACACTTCACTTATGAACCCATGAATATCATCTTTCTTTGTCTGTCTTCTAGTCTTCACACCTGATTGAAGTTCACCAATAACATTATCAAGTGGATGCACTTTGTGAATTGAAGACTGTGATGTGCTAGGAATATCATATGTTGTAGGCATGTTTGAGATCTCTACATCATCACTTGGTGATTCCTGAGAAATATGTTCCACATTTGGGCTGACAGTGGAAACTTCTGGTGTAGCAGTGGGAATTGAGTTGCCACTGCTAGTAGGAATATCTTTATTCACACCATCTGCATCACTTGGTTTTTCAGAATTATCAACAAAGTCCCAAAGTGGCATAACAATTTGATCTTCATCATCTTTGCAAGCTTCATCTTCATCAATGAATTCTTATGAATCTTCAAGATCTTTGTCTCCAGTGCTTGAAGTGAGAGGTATATAATTCATTGTATTTGATAATGTTTCAAGATCAAATAGCCAATCTGGTCCTGAACCTGCCATGTTTGCTTTATTTTCAAGGAATTGAACATGCAAGTTCTCTTCAATCTTCTTTGTTCTTAAATTGTAGACTCTAAAAGCCTTGCTAACCATAGAGTATCCAACAAAGAAGCCTTCATCTGACTTTTCTTCAAATTTACCCAGATGATCAATGGTATTGAGAATAGTAACATGACACCCAAATGGCCTCATAAACTCCAAAGTAGGAGGTCTTCCTCTGAACAACTCATAAGGTGTCTTGTTCTTTGTTTTGACCACTAAAACTCTGTTCTGAATGTAACAAGCAGTGTTAACTGCTTCATCCCAAAAAATCACTGGAAGCTTGGAATCAGCTAACATGGTTCTAGCAGCCTCAATTAGTGTTCTGTTTCTTCTTTCTGCAACTCCATTTTGTTGAGGAGTTCTTGCAACACTAAATTCTCTTTTAATACCTTTGTCTCTGCAGAAATCATCCATAACTTTATTCTTGAACACTGTCCCATTGTCACACCTGATGATCTTGATTTTCTTTTCAAATTGATTTTCAACTTGAGTGATGAATGTTTTAAGAATGCCTGTGGTTTCATCCTTGGTACTCAAAAAGAAAACCCATGTGAATCTACTGAAATCATCAGTCACAACTAGACAATACTTCTTCAAATTGATGCTGCTCACAGAGGTAGGACCAAACAAGTCCATATGCAGCATAAAGAGTGGATGATTGATTGAATTGAATGCCTTGGTCTTGCATGAAGCTCTGTGTTGCTTTCCTTTGAGACAGGCAATACAAGTTTGGTCATTTTCAAATCTTTTCTCTGGTAGACCTCTGACAAGTCCATCTTTCACAATCTTGTTGATGGTCTTGAAGTTAACATGACCAAGTCTTCTATGCCAAAGCATTGATTCATCCAAAGTGGCTTTAGCAAGCAAGCAAGTAACATCATTATTGGCCACCATGTTCTGCATGTCAATGCTATACAAATTTCCTTTTCTAGGGATTTTAAGCAAAATGTCACTTTCATCAGGAAGCTTATAATCCTTAGATAAGATATAGCATTCATCTTCTGTGAATAGAACTCTATGCTTCTTGTCACACATCTGTGACACACTAAAGAGATTGTACTTGAGTTCTTTCACATACTGCACATCTTCAAAATCAATGTTTCCAGCCTTGATTGTTCCTTTGCCAGAAACTTTGCCACCAATTCCTCCTCCAAAGCTGACAAATTGTCCATCATAAGGTTGAAAGTCTGAAAGATAGGACTTATTGCCAGTCATGTGCCTGGAACATCCACTGTCTGAGTATCCTTGATCATTAGTAGTCTTTGAATGTCCCTGCACACAAAATAAAGGAATTAGTTCCTTTTGGGGACCCAAGCCACAAATGACTTGGATCTGCCTCGTGTATCAATATAATTATATCTATCAAAGGTCATTGATACACCATTGGGATTGTTTGAGGTGATGGTTCCTTTTGGTTTCCATTCCCAATGTGCTGAGGCCTTAACAGCATTTCCCATATTTACTCTTTTCTTGTTAACAGACCCACCAGTGGTAACCTTTGGCCTTGTAGTGGTAACTGCTGGCTTAGCAGTGGAAACTGCTGATTTTGAAACTTTAGGTACCCACTTCTGATTATTGTTAACTTTCTTTTCAAAATTGGTCTTTTTCCCTGTTTGAGTAGATTTAACAAAAGTAGTAACAGGGGACTTAGGGTAAACTCTGTTTTATTTCTGGCAGTGGAAACTGCTGGTCTAGCAGTGGAAATAGGTTTAATGCCAGAATGAAGCAAAACAGACCTGGGAATCATTTTGCTAAGTGGATTTGGGTGAGTTAAGTTATTAGCATTTTGTTCATTCACCCTAGTATTCCCAAACACTTCCCTTCTTCCCAAGTGGTAGTTACAGCTATAAGACAAATGGTCAAAGCTACCACATATATGACAGGGTTTGTTATTGAACACAAAGTCACTACCAAATTGCCTAGATTTAACATGATTCCAACTCCTCATATTGCCTCTAGGAGTTGGTGATCTACTTCTGTACATCTCTGCATATCTAGTAGTGGGCCTAGTGAAATTAGGTTGTGACCTAGGCTTCTCTTTGACTACATCAGGAATACTTCTTTTAATCTCCACTTTAACATTCTCAGGAACACTAGGCTTAGACTCAACATTCAAATTATCATCTTTAAGAGATGAGTCACTAGCACTATCAAATACATCAACCTCAACCTGAACCTTTTCAATTTCAACTGGTTTAACAAACTTTGGTCCATAGGTCATAGGTGGTTCCTAGAATTCTTCTAAACCTGTGTGAGCTAAGTCAATGCCAGGAGGTGATGGAACACATCTTAGAGGTGGTGGAACTGTTTTGTATCCAAGTCCTGATTTGGCTTTGCTCACAACTTGGGCTTCCCAAATTTTATCAATACACTTGGATTGATGATCCAGTGTTTGCTTAGTTATCATTATATTCTCACTAGCCACTTTAACCTTTTCTAGTTCTTCTCTAAGAACCTTATTAACAGCAACCTGATAATCTAAGTCTCTTCTTAATACTGCAATATCATCATTGAACTTAGATTCATTTGCCCTGTAATGCTCTAATTGAGTTTCTAAAACTCTTAGGCCTCTTTTATGATTTGCTAAGTTATAATTAGTATGAGTTAACTCTATGTGTTGCTCATTAAATTGTGCTTTAAGTTTCTCATACTCTTTTAAGGCCTTACAAGATTTAGAACAAGCATTGTCAATTTGTACCTCAGAGTCAGAAAAAGCCATTAGTGCAAGCTCTGTAGCAGCCATTGCAGACTATGAATCATCTTCCTCTTCCTTAGTCATAAAGCTCCAATCAAAGCTTACTCCATCAATGGCCAATAGCCCCTTTGGCTCATCAGTAGTAGGTTCCTTCTTCTTGTCCTGCTTGTACCAAGTTGACCTGTTGTCAGACTTCCTTGGCTTCCTACACTCCCTGGCAAAGTGCCCCTTCTTATGACAATTGTAGCACTCCACCTTCTTTTTGTCAAAACCTATTGTTTCATTTCCACTGATGTTGATCTTTCTTCCAGTCTTCTTCCAAAATTTCTTTGTCCTTAAGCTTAGTAATGCCACTTGCCATTTAATGTCCATCTCCTCCATATCATCTTCATCAATTTGATCCAGATCCTCATGATTGAGGATTGAACCACCCACTTGACTTGATATAAAGGCATAAAAAGTAGTATCACTAAGCCCTGCAATCTGTCTCTTTGAGCTACCAGTGGAAACACTTCCACTACCAGTGGAAACAACAATGTTAGCACTGTCATCATCACTATCACTTTCTTCATCTGAACTATCATCAAGAGATGATGATATGAGTGCTACACTTCCTGAACTTGAGCTTATCTTGCCAGCTTTCTTCAATATTTGTTCAATAACCTTGAAGTTATTGTACAAGTCAGAGGGTAAGCTTCTTAAGAACTTTAGATTGAGGTCATCCCTTTCCACCTCAATTCCAAAAACAGTGAGTTGAGTAACAATCTTTTGTAGCCTTGTGAAGATGCTATCAAGAGATTCATTACTTGATGAACCAAAGTTTTCATAAGTCTGCTTCAGCAAGGTCTTTTGAGTCTTCTTGGTGGAATCATTACCACCAAAAACTTCACAGATCTCATCAAAAAGAGTCTTTGTAGTCTTGTACTTGCTGAATGCTAGTACTTGGTCTCTGGGAAGTGTCATCAGCAACAAACCTCTGGCCTTGAGATCATTCTTAAACTGAAGTCTTTCATCATTAGTAACAGGTCCAGTGTTGACCTTAATTACTTCCTTGCCACCAATCATCTCTGAAGTAGAACTTGGTTTGAAAGAATTTCCAACCATAATGATCTCCCAGAGTGTGTAGTCTTGGACCATAAAGAATTGTTCTATCATTAGCCTCCACATCTCAAAGTCATTCAACTTAAGCTTTAGAAGCTTAGCAGCAATGTTTGAGTTACTTGTTTCTGTCTCCATTGATTCTTCTGAGTGAACTTTGTTGGGTCTATTAGATTTGATGATACAAAACAAGAAAGAATGAAACAATATGGACTTAATATGACAAGAAGGAATTCTACAAAAGATGGAGAAGGACTTGCTTGCAAAAGAAGATTTATAGTTTAGTCCTTCATAGTATTCTTGTAAACCCTAAATCTCTATTATATAAAGAGATCAAGGGTTAGGGTTTTATCATTAAGTCTTCCATAATGTAGATATCTAAAGGGGTGTGTGTGTTCTAGGGCGTGTAAACTATAAACGCCTAGAACTGGTTAGAGTTAGTTCATACCCTTCAAGGTCTGAGGTGTCTTAGATCCTCGTTACAGTTAGGTAACAAGTTATATTCTGATCAACTATAATTGGAGGTGATTGGGGAAAAACCTTGTGTCAATAACATATGATTTGTTTAATTCCGCTGCGTGTACATATTTATTGTCATTGTTATTGTTTAACCCTAGTGCTCAAAACGGTCCAAGGAGTCTAACAAACTCCACAATTGGCATCAGAGACAGGTTAGCTCGTTGCCTAGGGATTACAAGGTTTTATGTCGACAGTAGCAGTTTTTGGAGAAGGTATTATCGAAGTTTTTTTTTGTCGAAGTTTTTTTTTAACATGCACAGTAAAGATTAATGCTCAAGATGGGATATGGAATTTATTCTTTTTGGCTGCTACATATTAATGCTTATGATTGAATTTAATTCACATTGAAACCTAGTATTGATTGCATTAATTGAGATTAGTTTGTCGACAAGTGAATGTGGTGAGATTAGAATATTGAAGTTTGTTGTTTTGTGGCATTAAAGTAACCTTGGACTTATTAATGGAAGATTGTCGATTGTGGTTTTACCTTGTACTGTTGAATTGATTTATAACATGGGTCAGTGGAGTATTAATCGTTGGAAGAGATTTAATTAATGGTTTATTCGATCTGTCATATTGTGCATATAGCGATAGTTATTCTTTCATTGGTCAAGATTTTAAGTGGATAATCGATCAGTTGGTTATTAAGTTCATGGGTCGGTGCAATTATTTAAAGGTGATTATTCTTTATCTTGTACTGATTTCACAATCATGGGTCGGTGGCTATTTACTTCTTTGGTAGATGTAAGGTAAAATTGATATTTTCTTTGCTGTTGTTGGAGTTGGATTTGTTTCAAGAACATGGGACAGTAGCAATATTTATTATTTATTCTATTTAGTTGTGGGGTAAGACTTATCGTATGGAGCTACTGCTACTACGTGTTTGCTCATGTATGCTGCTACTAAATTCATTGTGCTGTCAAGGTAATTATTTGTGCTACATGGTTCCTACTGGTGAGTTAGACTTTTGCAAAGTGTTTGAAAGTTACTGCTGTACTTAAAGATTATTCTGCTGCTAGTTCAATTTTATTCTGCTGCTGAAAATTTTCGTTCTGCTGCTATGAATATTACTCTGCTGCTAGCTTTAGTAATCTGCTGCTCGACACTGCTGCTTGGGTATTTGATTCTGCTGCTGTGCGAAATTTAATCTACTGCTACGTTTTGATAATTTGTGAGCAGTGAGGGGAAGTAAGTATGTTTGATTGGTTTTGAGATTGTGAGATATTGGTTATACACACACATGAAGGTTATTGGTTCACACACACAAAAAGATTGGTTTGGTTTATAAAAGAATTAAGGCTCGTTTTATTTGAAGAATTGATTACGAAGAAGGTTGATTATCATTTATTTGATGTTGTAGTCGAGTTTCACAAGTTTGTGTTTTATTATACCTTTTAGCAGGAGGTAACTTGTTTGTGCATTCATGATGTGACGAAGAATTGACAAAACACTTGAAGGAGTTACGTTATTGTGCTCAGTGATTATTGTCAAGGGATTGCGATCTCCTTATACATTGGTTTACGTATACGTTCCAAGTCACGTGGTTAGTACAAGACATAAGACACAAGTTTGGGTTATTCAACTTCTTCATCAAGTTTGTTATATTCGGTTTTCTTCACATGTGATCATTACATATAGCCTACAGATTTGAAGAATCATGAAAATGATTAACACATTGATTTCAGGGGAAGCTTATTCTTATGATGTGTTTATTCATTTGATGTTCATGCACCACTCAAGGGGAAGTGTTTGATTTTTACTACTGTTGATCACTATTACTACTACTAGTTGGAGTTTTCTACTGTTTTGGATTCATTTTTAGTAAGCATCTTGTTGTTCTTCATGGAGGGCAATTCGAAACATTGGAAGGCTTGGATTGGAAGTTTGTGATATTGGTTCGTAGTGGTTAAGATCATATTTCATACGATCCCTATTTGTTGATAACAAAAAGGGGAAGAGATGTTGGAGTGGCATGGCATGGATTAAGGGGAGGACAAAGATTGTTTCATTCATGGCGAGATTTAATTATCTCAATTTCTCTACTTCGTCTAGGGAAGTTCGTACAAGATTCGTGGTTGTTTTGTCATCATCAAATAGGGGAAGATTGTTGGGTCTATTAGATTTGATGATACAAAACAAGAAAGAATGAAACAATATGGACTTAATATGACAAGAAGGAATTCTACAAAAGATGGAGAAGGACTTGCTTGCAAAAGAAGATTTATAGTTTAGTCCTTCATAGTATTCTTGTAAACCCTAAATCTCTATTATATAAAGAGATCAAGGGTTAGGGTTTTATCATTAAGTCTTCCATAATGTAGATATCTAAAGGGGTGTGTGTGTTCTAGGGCGTGTAAACTATAAACGCTTAGAACTGGTTAGAGTTAGTTCATACCCTTCAAGGTCTGAGGTGTCTTAGATCCTCGTTACAGTTAGGTAACAAGTTATATTCTGATCAACTATAATTGGAGGTGATTGGGGAAAAACCTTGTGTCAATAACATATGATTTGTTTAATTCCGCTGCGTGTACATATTTATTGTCATTGTTATTGTTTAACCCTAGTGCTCAAAACGGTCCAAGGAGTCTAACAAACTCCACAAACTTGAGTCTTCTAAATAAAAGTATCAAAGCCTGGCTCTGATACCACTTGATGGATCTAAACACCTTGAACTTGTGTTAGATTGATACTTTGAATTATATCACTAAGTATGCGGAATCTACTTAGTAACACTTAGAAGATTGATTGTGAGTAAGACAGTTGTATATGAATAAGAACAATGTATGTAAACAAACTATTAGCTCCAATATTATTAACGATAATAATACGAGTGATCTTGATATCACTAGGGTTACACCTTGAAGCTCTAGAAACGTATATCACAACTGATAACCTAGGATCTCCTTTTATAGCACAAGGAGTCCTCTTCTACAAGATAAGTATAAAGCTAATAGAATAAGATATACACAAGATCTATTCTATATTTATCTAAATACGTTTCCTAATAGTTATCTAATAAGCAGTGGTAATATATGTTCTTGCAGTGGTAATGAGTTTCCACTGCAAGTACAATCTTCTGCAGTTGTAACTTCTTATCTTAGCCGTGGTAACTGTTAGTATAATTCCCAACACACCTTGTTTACATCCTCGAATGATTTTAGGCCTAATCCTCCTTCTTCTTTTGGAGTGCATACAACTTTCCAAGAGACCTTCGCCTTTGTCGTTTTTAGGTCTAGGCCAGACCATAGAAACGCAACACATAATTTATCAATCTCATTAATACACGACTTAGGCAAAAGAAAAGCTGCCATCCAGAAGTTCGTTAAACTAAATATAACAGAGTTAAGCAGTTGGAGACGGCCCACGAAAGACAATTGCCTAGCGGTCCAAGTGCTAATTTAAAGCTTTATTTTCTCAATTAAAGGAGCAAAATCAGCGGGTCTCATCTTCCTTGTCAGCAATGGAAGCCCCAAATACCTCACTGGTAATGCACCATACTCAAAAGGAAATTCGGTAAGGATATCATTTTTCACGTCATCTTTAATCCCAGCCATATAGATGGTGGATTTTTCTAGACTAATCGTCAATCCAGAATGGATCGCAAAGTCAACAAAGACCGCTGAAGCTCCCTTAATAGACCGTTTTTCACCTTCCAAAAATACCATTAAATCATCCGCGAAGCATAAATGAGTGAGGTTCATATCATGGCATTCGGGATGAAGTCCAATTTGTTGGTTTCTGGCAGCCTCATCAATCTTCTTTGAAAGAACGTTCATACATATGACGAAGAGATACGGGGACAAAGGGCATCCTTGTCTTAAACCTCGAGCACTAGGGAAATATCCAGCTAGCTCCCCATTTACCTGCATAGAGAAAGAAGCGGAAGAGATACATAAATTTATCCAGTGAATGTACTTATCCGGCATGTCCAAAGCTTTCAACACATTCAGTAAAAAAGGTCATTGGACGGAGTCAAACGCCTTTGAGATGTCGATTTTCATCGCACATCGAGCTGTAATATCTTCCTTGTGGTAATCTTTGATTATTTCTGTCGCAAGCAACAAATTCTCAATCAATAGGCGATCTTTGACAAAGGCCGATTGATTTGGCGTTACGAATTTCGGGAGAAGAACTTTGAGATGATTAGCTAGTAGCTTTGAGATGATTTTATAGATGATATTACCACATGAAATAGGCCTGTAGTCTTTCATTGTTTTCGCACCTTTCTTCTTTGGAATCAAGGCTAGGATCGTAGAGTTGATTCCTTTAGGAAGAAAGCCTACTTGGAAAAAATATTGTACAGCGGCCAGTAAATCTTTCCCAACTACGTCCCATGTATCTTTGAAGAACTCGATAGTGAAACCATCAGGTCTTGGTGATTTCTCTTTCGGCATTGCGAAGACCACTTTATGAATCTCATCTTCAGTAACTTCCTGAACAAGTAACTGCTTGTCTTCTTCGGTGCACTGGAAGTCTAGCACTTCTGTCAATTCAGAGACCGACCATTCCACAAAATTGGTTGGCCTCTCATTCATGAACTCTCAAAAGTGACGCTCAGCTTCTCGTTTAATGCCCTCTACACTCGACACAACGCTACCATCAGAACACCTTATTTCTCGGATATTATTATGAACCTCACGAATCTTTACCGCAGTATGAGAAGCTTTTGTGTTCTGATCTCCATGTTTGACCCATCTTAACTTTGCTTTCTGCTTAATATATCTCTCTTCGATATCGGCTAAACGGCTCCAACGATCATAAGCTAAAGCTTCATCTTCTACGGCTGGACATTGTTATCTCTTGCATTTCATAAAGTTTTTTATAAGCTTCCTTTGTCTTCCTTGTCAAATCAGATAGCATTTCTCTCCCCATGCTTTTAAGACTCGGCTTTAGATGTTTTAATTTCTTGGAGAATCTAAAAAGCGCAGACGTCGAGTGATACAACGGCTGCGTTGTGGCCCATTTCTCCTTGATGGTGTGTATGTATCCCGCGTGTGACACTAAGACATTTGAAAATTTGAAAGGTCTCTTAACTCTCATCGCTTCACCATTCGTATACAACCTACAACGATTGTGATCAGAGCAACCACCAGATTCAAAGACAGTAAGATTGTGTATAATGATTAAGCCATTCTTGGTTTGCAAGAACCCTATCTAATTTCTTACTTATCACGCCATCCTTCCTTTTATTTCACCAAGTGTATTTAGGACCTTGGTAGCTTAAATCAACTAGCTCACAATAATTCACCAAGTCTTGAAAATCACCCATTCCCTCTGGGATAGTAGCTGTACTATCATGCAAAGAATGCTCCTCCATGTCAAGAATTTCATTAAAATCTCCACATATTAACCAAGGTTTACCACGAATCATACCAGAGTCTTTATGAGTCCTTAAATCTTCCCAAAGAGATTTTCTTTCTTCAAGAGTGTTCAACGCATACACAAAAGTAATCAACATCTCTTCTATTTTTCCTTCCACTAAAATAGAACAAGATATCAACTGTGAGGATTTGAAAAAGGGTGTTACTCTAACATTCTGTTTCCAAACAACCCACAACCTTCCTAGTCGATAGTGTTCATAATTCGACATGGATGACCAACCATGAAAAATGCGAGACAGTGTCATTGTTTCCTTCTTTTCTTTGCTGTTAGTTTCAATCAAACATCCAAAATCAAAATCACAATACTACACCCAATTCTTTACTACGATTTGTTTACTCTCCTTAT
Organism: Artemisia argyi; assembly: GCA_030686995.1. Lineage (NCBI taxonomy): Eukaryota > Viridiplantae > Streptophyta > Magnoliopsida > Asterales > Asteraceae > Artemisia > Artemisia argyi. Next base: position 11,693,570 of record CM060702.1, on the reverse strand, counting down.
TAAAACCACGAATATTCCATATGAAACCCGACATATTAATGATTTTTACGAGAAGTAACTTTTTTTTGAACTCCATGAGTGTTATCCTTTGGGTTCAACTTTCCTCCATTAGATCCCACACGATTGTGGCGACTCTCAATTCTACTAGACTGCCTAATGCCTGTCTCACTAGAAACCGAAGATGTGAGAGCTATACCATCGTTTGCCTTTGTATTAGGAGAATTTGGTTTGGCCTTTTCCTTAGGGTTCTCTTCCTCATCGTCATCAGTGACATCACCTTCTTCCACTTTTTCCTCATCCATATCCTCGCCATTTTCTCCTTTTCCACTCAAAGCGGAGAAACATGATGCTTCAATACGCACGTCTCCATATTTTGAATCTTTAGTCACCTTCCCCGGAGATGTGGTAGAGTGTAGCGGGGTACTCCATCCCTTTTCTTGCTCTCCCTCAACTCCCTTCTTTGGATCTGTAGTCATATTCTCCTTTTTTGATCCCAAATTCGCATTATTAGAAGAAGTATTGTTTTCATGTTCAACTTCATCCAAAACAGGTTTTGTCACTTTACTATTCTCCACTGTTACCTTACCTGCTTCTTCTACTTTTTTTAGCGACTTAGTAGGTAAACCACTCGCCACTTCTTTCTTCTTCAAACAATCATTGATGTTATGACCCCATTTGGAACATTGATGACACCTTTGCGGCAGCCACGGATATTCAAATGTGACCAAAACATTTTCACCTTCATCCGTATCAAAATTGTATTGAGTAGGTAAAGGTTTTGTTAAATCAGCCTCAACAAACACTCTGCCCTCCTCAAAACTCTTACACATCTCTGTCTCTAGGTGAAGCCTAATCGGTTCACCAATTGGACTCGTCATGAATGCAAACCCCTCCCACGCATACATGTATCGTGGCACATTTTTATCAACAACCCACAGCGGCATCGTTTTCACTTCCGACAAAGTTTCCTCTTCGATGGGGCTCCACTTTGAGATGATCATGGGGATACCACAAATGTTCCACATTCCTCGACGTAAGACACGATTCCGAACCGTCGCGTCCTTAATACGGAATTTCACAGTTGTTTTATCAACAACAATAATCTTCAACCCCCTTTCTTTATGAGCACCAAGTGTTTGATGAAATGGCTCAATGAACTTTTTTGAACTTATATACTTTTACGTACTACTTTCGATATGTTATTATTTCTTTTTATTATGTTATGATAATTATAAGAATAACTAATGGTGTTATTAGTAAGTTATGGACCAGTTGTTTAAGTTTTGGAATTGGGTAGAAGCTAGGTGTGTTTAATATTTGGAGGTTCGATGAAAGGCCCCAACGAGTTTTTTTGAGTATATGTATAAAATGGTCTAGTGGTATGTGAGTCGCCCATCAATCAAGAGGTTGTGCTTTCACATAGGTGGTATAGGTTTGTAAAAAGTTGCAGTAAAAAAATGTATATATTGGAAACTTATTTATTACATGTCAAGTATTTGTGTTATCTTGGTGGTAAATAAATTGTTGGCTTTTAGTGCCGATTAGTTGAAGGGGGTGTTTGGATTAGCTTATTTCTTCGTTGAAGATAAGGAATTAGGCAGAAGTTGTGTTTTGTGAAAGGTGTGGAAAACTAGAAGGAGGGTTGAATAGTTTTACGTTCTTTTGTGTTTGTTTTGAAAAGCTTTTAGAATTTATAAAAACTTTGATTCGATCTTACGTGAATTCAAATGTCAACAAGTGTGAGCAAGTCTAAACAAGTATAATCTAATAATGAAAGTATTGTAATGTAATGAAATAAAGATAGAGATAGAAAGATCAAACCACAACACGCGAATTTATAGTGGTTCGGCTACAAAGACACCTTCCTTGCCCTACTCCACTCCCCGAGTACCACACTCGAGAGTTTTCTTCACTATGTCAACAAACTCCTTATGGCGGAGAAACCTTACACACCTTGGCTTACACCTATTAATGACACTAAGCTAAATGTCGAGTTCTAATCGTAGCTAGAACCAATCTCACAACTTCTTCACGACTTCACACCTTCTTCACACCTTCACAACTTCTTCAAGATAGCTCCACAACTTTTACTTCTTGTCTACTTCACACCTTCTTCTATGTACAACTTAATTCACAACTTCTACACTACTATACAACACACCTAATATCTATAATCAACTAGATTACACAACACTTTACAATTATCTAGCACTACTACAAGATGATACTAACTAATCACAACACTACTACAATGTATAAATGTTGAAGGAGTGTTCTTCTTTTTGCACTTGTGTGGATGAAGCTTTGGATCACTTGAAAACAAAGACTTATGAGTTATATGATCAAAAGTTTTTAGAAAGGAGATAGAGATGAGATCAGAAAGTTTATAGAGCAAAAAGGTGAGAAAAATGTGTGGAATGAACCAGTATTTAAAGGGTCAGAAAACACTATTCCGGAGCGTGCCGGTCCCCTTAATTAGGGGGCGGTCCCCTTAATCATTAAGGGGGCCGCCTAGCATAATTAAGGGGGCCGCCCCCTCCTGAACGTTGCCCAGTTTTGTCCTTTTGTGAGAAAAATTTTTCTGGATAGAATTTGCCATTTTTAGTTGAAATTTTGAATTTATATATTTATAATGAATTAAACATATTCCTCTAATTCCAAAAATGTTTTATAAAAGATATAAAATGTTTAGTGACATTTTATAAAAATCTAGTGATTAAAAGAAAATGTTCCTTTGATCATGTAATGCATAAAATGTTTTGTTTATACATACCTTAAGTGATATTAGTTGTAGAAGTAAATATTTGTCACTAAATACTTGTTTACGTCATAATCTTGATTTAATCTAGCTTGCATTTTATAATTATCAAAACGTAAAATTATTGAAGAATATTAATAACGTTTTTAAGCATTATTTATCTCAACAAAAGGTTAATGATTTCGCAGGTCAACTCTTCTTTTTTGTCATTGTGCTATTATTTTTTTTGTTACTGTCAAAATTGGTTGCTGAGTTTACTAGCGACCCGATTTATCGCTAGTTGGTCAAAAGAAGATGAGTTGGGCGAATATTGTAAAGAATGTGTAGTGAATTGAATGTACGTTTATTTTTTTTTATAAGTTTAGTGACTATTAAAATCATAATATTAGGTATTATGATCTAAATGAACAAAAAGGTTAATAGAATGATAAAAGTGAACATATCCATAAAGTACAATGACGTGGAAATCGTTAACTAATAGTGATGGAACATGAGTGAAAAATTGTCTTCTTTATAAGAATTTGAAGTTACTAAGCGTAAGTGATTGGTTTCTTGTATATGAATTTGGTGGTAAGAATGTAGGAGGTTATTTTTGCCTTGTTGTTGCCTGTTTGTATACGTGATATGGTTCTTATGAGGAATATAAGTCCAAATTAGGATTGTGTTTTTCGTAAAGAAAACATTGCTTTCAAGTGCTTCTGAATCTGGTCTTTTGGTGTGCAAACTATTGCATGCTCCCATAGAATTTAGTTTATATCCTGATCAAATAGTCTCAGGTTGGACTATAATGTTTATTATGCCAAAAAGACCAAAGAATAAAGCCCGTATGTTCTTCTAGTTCGGGCCGCAGGAACAAACCCACAAGATGGAAAACATGGCAGTTAAATAGAAACGGTTTAGTCTAGGGTTACAACGTTTAGATTGGTTGTATCGTTTAGATATATAAAATCGGTATTCCTCCTTGTGAATACACCGTTTCTTCTTGTATAAATAGGGATCAATTTCTGTAAACAAATGCAACCCTATTCGATTCACTTTATATCAATATAAAGGGTTCTACCCATCTTCTTTTGTCCTACATTTATTCGATTCTCTTTGCATGATTATACATGATGTTGTTTGATATTTTCGATCCTGGAAACACCCCTAAAGGGCCTGTGAACAGTGGTATCAGAGCTTCAAGGAATCAAACAACGATCAAGATTAAGAGATTATCATTAGCCAAAGGACGGGATTGATTAACAACAGCGAAGCAGAATTATTCAGGATCAACAGCGAAGCAGGTTTGATTGTCAGAAACGGAGAAGCGGGATTGATTGTTATTAGCAGAAGGCGGGATTAACAATCATTGGCAAGATGAGTTTGACTTTCAACAAGCGAGGCAGGTTTGATCAAGAACTAGAGGACCAAAGAAAGAAAGAAAGAAAGGAAAATGGTTACCACCAACCGGGGTTAACCAAAAAGAAGAGAAACAACAGGTTTGCCCGGGAATCAGAAAACCAAAGAACTGCTGAGACACTTGGTTGATTCGCCCCGCAAACAAGGAAGAAAGTTTTGCCCAGTGAAAAAAGAACCAGTTCGCTCTGCAAACAAGAAGAAAATATTGGAAGATCTACAGTTAGTTTTGATTCGCTTTGCGACCGAAAAACCCATATGCTGTTTTTGCAAGAAGATTGATTAATTTGATCCGAAACTATTTAGAGTTGATATCAAATTAATCATAGTTGAAGGTTGATATCATTTTGATCCGATACTTGTAAAGTTGAAATCAAAATCGATCCGAAACCGGTGGAATACGAAGTTAGATTGTTAAATTGGGAAAAAGAATACAGAAGACATCAAGGTTTAAAGAAAGAAGACAACTGATGATTGAAAGATCTGCAAGTAAAAGATGCGGATTTGAAGATTGAAGACTTTGGCATATCAACATTAGGGAGGAACTGTTGGACTATAATGTTTATTATGCCAAAAAGACCAAAGAATAAAGCCCGTATGTTCTTCTAGTTTGGGCCGTAGGAACAAACCCACAAGATGGAAAACATGGCAGTTAAATAGAAACGGTTTAGTCTAGGGTTACAACGTTTAGATTGGTTGTATCGTTTAGATATATAGAATCGGTATTCCTCCTTGTGAATACACCGTTTCTTCTTGTATAAATATGGATCAATTTCTGTAAACAAATGCAACCCTATTCGATTCACTTTATATCAATATAAAGGGTTCTACCCATCTTCTTTTGTCCTACATTTATTCGATTCTCTTTGCATGATTATACATGATGTTGTTTGATATTTTCGATCCTGGAAACACCTCTAAAGGGCCTGTGAACAGAGGGCCTGTGAACATCTCAAATATAAATCAAGTTATTCAGCTCTTTTTTCGTGTCTAAACATTTTGAATCTGACGTTTCTACTTGTTTTTTTGAGTAAAGGGTTACCCCGGTAAAATATACGTTTCTACTTGTTTACCCCCAGTGTTTTTTTCATCATTCGTAACATCACTTATAGTAGTTGATAACCAAGAAATATTTACACTGTCCTCTGTTTTTATTTCCTTATTAAAAGTCCATAACTCAAATGGCAAACATAATGCGTCAATGCTGAATTTGTATCAGATGACAAGAAATTTAAGAGTGTGTATGATTCTAAAGTAGGACAGTGATTACAAATATCTATAGAAACACTTTCGCTATCCATGTAATCTTGAATTCTGTTGATTATCAACCTAGAATTTAATCTGCTATTGATGGAATTTATCTGTAATTTTAATCATAAAATGAAATCCCAAGTACCTTATAGTTTGTTTATTTATTTACAGCTTTCACTCGAAGAAATGGACTATGTTGAAGGGAATGTGATTGTTGGAGCGGGCCACCCCGGGTACCTCACTTTATAATCTTTTGGGAATAATATTAGGCTTATTAGCATCTATCTGAGTATTTAATAGCTTGATGCTGGAAGAATATGTGCTACTTGCTGTGTTTTTTTTTTGGGTAAAAGGGTTTTAACCCCGGTAAATATATTACGCCAAAAACAACGAAGTACAATTGACATGGGTGAATCCCATGCCCTCAGCCCGTTACATAGGCGATAACAAATGTAACAAAGCAAATCTACTACTAAACGTAGAAGAAACAACTGCTAAACGCAGGAAAACCAAATACATTTAAATAACAATCTAAATGTAGCAACAAGGTTCATAGAACCACATCCATAGTGAGCGACTCTAGCATCAATGATCGTAATTGCTTGCCCCACGAGTACGTGCAACACCAACTACATGAAACCTCCACACGCATGGAAGCGTATCCAACTTCAATACCCAACTAGGTCCACACCAAAATCACCAGAACAAACCCACCAACAAACCCTATCATGGCCATAGGTGATCCGCAACATGATAAGCAATAGCAGTAGGATCAATGAATAACAGGTAGGGTGTTTGAATAAGATCCCTAGAACTTAACTTCCATTTCTCTAAAACCCACGTCATATCACAAACATCTTGAATACAAATAACAAACAACCCCTTGCAAAGGTAGACTATCCAGCAGATCGATAAGATACAAACCCTAAAATTAGGGTTCGTACAACCGTAAGCAGGAAGATACGAAACCCTAAAAAGGGTTTTGTAATCGTTAAGCACAGCAGATCCAATCACACATCATAAAATCGTTCCTTGAATATATATAATCAGTATGAAAACCGACTAATAATCATTAGAATAATAGGAACGATTCAGATCCCTAAAGTCGATTCAAAACCCTAATAACCGAATCACCAGAATAATGATGAACAACGATTTGAATGAGTAGGTTTTCAGCAGCACGCCACCCCTAGAAACAAACACAACTCTAAACCGATTGCATACCAAGATACGAAGATCATATAATGGAAGAGAGGCGGGTTTAGAAGTTGATTTGGCCGGAATAGTAGAGGGGTGGCGGCTGGAATCGCCAAGGAGAGAGAGAGAACGATTTAGGGTTGTACTAATTGTCGAATCTTGGTTTAATGATCTTATGTTTGGAGGGGCCTCTAGATTTGGTTTGTCAATTGAATGATGTTCTATTGCAAGTACTAGACAATAAAAGGTTAAGAATGACTTAAATAAACGCGGTAAGAAATAACTGCAGGTTATGTATGAATTCCCTGTCTTAAATGTTAGTTCATAACTAAGTTATAGATAAAGAGATGATAAAGTATCTAAAAGGTGGAAAATTTTGTTTGGGGGTCATGTAACGGGTTGAAATGACTAATGATGTCACACCCCAAAAATCGGGTCCAGCGGAAGCATACATGCAGCTGGGGTGTAACTCAATTGATATCACAACACAAGTACAAAAATGTTTTCACTTCAATCATTTAGAATAAATTCGTTTAGCCAAAAGTATTGAATTTACATTGTTAAAAGTAGTGCGGAAGTAGGCCCTTAAAATAGTTTAAAACGGTCCCCAAATGAATAATCAGAGTCTTCTATGACCATGTCATGCCCTGCCAAAACCTCCTGTAGCGTGCCATTGGTTAAAACATGAAAATACATGCTAAAGTGTCAACACGAGGTTGGTGAGTTCATAGAGTCTTGTGAAAAAGAATGTAATGCATATGAATGAAGATTTCCCAGCAAAGGCATCGTAAATCAACTCAATTACAAGTCCCGTCATAAGAGACTTGTAACCTGTGTGTTCACAACCCACTGCTAAAAGTAATAAGTTTGGTTTGTGTAAACAAAAGTAATAAGATTGATGCAAAAGCATCGTAATTCAGTAATAAAGTTGATGCAAAGGCATCATAATTCAGTAATAAAGTTCATGCAAAAGCATCGTAATTCAGTAATAAAGTTGATGGAAAAGTATCGTGACTTTATAAGTAATCTCGTATGTACAATAGCCATAAGTATAAAGTAAGGTGACAATATGTCAAAAATGCTACATTGTCTCTTAAGCTCATGACCCCGAAGCTAGACATAGTATTGGCCCCAAAGGAGTGGTTACCAGGCACTCAAATTGTTTAGACATGAAATGCATTCGTAATTCCGTTGGAGCAACCCAAACACGAATGGAGGCGTCACCCTCAATAGATCTATTCACTCACTCTCGCTTGGCATTATAATTAACGGTCCATGATAATAAAGGGGACTTAACTTGGTAGTAGGGTAACTTAAGCAATGTATGGAATTTAATACTTTGGCATTGTACAAAAATAATTCAAGCAGCGTATTCTTCCCCATAAGTAATTCAAATCGTATAAAAGCATAGAACATGTATTGAAGCATGTATCTTCCCCAAAGAGTTTATAAATTCATTAAACAAGTAAAAGTGGGGCTATGACTCACCTCGAAATGATGATACAATGATGGTAAAATGATCGGGACAATAAGGCGCGAACACTAGCCGTAACCTAAGATGAGTGAAATTGATCTACTTTATATCATGAAATGATGTAATGAATGCACATGCACATGATGCCTATACCACTCTTAACTTGAAAATACTTGTTATTGTCAAAGTAATATGTTTTTCCATAACTTGGGAAAAATAAGTCTAACTAGACTTATAAAACTAGTCGTAATATATATATCGTATATATAAATGTTAGTGTTGAATTCCTTGCTTTGAAAACCTTGAAATAACGTTTAATAGTCGTATAAATAAGCTTGTAATCATAAGTACTTCGATGGTTAAGAATTTGGCACTTTGGTAGTATTTCTAGAAAATCTAGGATTTAGTACGTAAAAGTATTATTATTTCTATTAGTGACAAAATGGTCTTGCAAAACTAGTCGCGAAATAGTGTATATTAAGAGTTAGGAATGAAGCTCAGTAGTTTTAGGAATATTTTCACCTTATCTAAAAATTCATAGAACTGAAGTTTGTCCATACGGGTCTCGATCATAAAGAGAAATGGCCGCGAAGTGAGGTATTTGGGCTGTTTTGGCAAATTCTGTGCAGTTTTCGGGAAAGTTTGGAAGACCATAAGTTATTCGTTATAAATCCTTTTGACAAACGGTTGGATCTTTTGAAAACTAAGCTGGGTGAAATAACTTTTTGTCAATTATGTAAATTTTCCAGAAATGAGTTTATCAATGAGTAAATTGGCTCTCAACCTGGTCACTTGGCGAAATGGTTAATACTTGAAAAATTTTCTAAGTGTTTTGCTGAAGCAAAAATATTAAAATCGTCTAAGTTCAAACGCTTGTATCTTTTTCGTTATAAGCTCGTTTTCTACGTTCTTTATATCCCCAGAATCGTGGGACAACATACTAATATATTTTTGATAAGTTGGGATGGCTAGATCAAGTTTTACACCTCAGATTGGCCCTTGAAAATCGTGGGACAGCAAGTAAAATTTTCAGAAAATAGTTTTCGTCGTTAAACTTGCAAAAATCATATCTCCTTCGTTATAAACTCGTTTTAATCCGTTCTTTCGCCCACGGCTTCGTTTTTGAAAGTATTTTCTAAATCTTTAGCCCAAAGTTACCCGGAAACCCCTGAGTTTTCTGGATTTGACGATTCGGGACAGTAGGTAAATATATACGTTTAAAAATCAATTATTTCCAAACTAGTTCCTAATCCACCCAAATCACTTCCAATCACCACAAATCTAGTCTATTCCTACCATACACCTTCTTAGGGTATCATGGATTCTTAAACATCATCAATATAGTGGATCTAACAAGGGTTTCCATTTCTAGTGTTTCAAAGATATATATATATATATATATATATATATATATATATATATATATATATATATATATATATATATATATATATAAAGAGTGGTATAAACTAACATATGCATGAAATCATATATAGAAATCACATGATCATAAAGATGACATGAAGAAATGATGAAAATGAATTTTGTAAACTTACTTGATGTGGTGATGAGTTTTGGAGCTAGAAACTTAATTAATCTTTAGGTTTTTATTTCAAAACCTTAAACTAGATTACTAATATAACTTATTTAGCACTTGATTCTTGAAAAAAATGATGGTTCTTCTTGTTCTCTTGTTGTTGCCGTGAGTTCCAAAGAGAAAGAGAGAATATTTTTGTGATCTTTTTCTAAAAATGGGCTAGTTTAGGCATTATATAGTCCAAGGGCAATTTTGTAATTTCAATGAAAGGGTATAATGGTAATTTTAGTGACAAGTGAAAGTATCTAGATATTTGTTAGATATTTAGGAGGAGTATGAAGGAAGTTTGATGATATCTCGTTTACGGAGTCAGTTTTGGTTCCGATAATCGCTAACCGTAAAGTGTTAAATCGCGAAACGTAAATCCGGGTATCGTAAAAATATGAAACTTGAAAGAATGACTAAACTTGTCAAAATACTCCATAATAAAATATAAAATGAATGGTAAGTTCCATCGGGTTGCTTAAACGCTGTTAAAACTGGAAACGCGGGTTAAAAACGCGTAATTCGCGTAAAACGCTGAACTGGAAAATGTAAAATTCCAAAACTTTTAGAATTGTCGTAAAATGAGAGAAAATCATATTTCTATCGTTTATAATGTTTTATGGACATATCGGGATGCTGGAACGACGTTTAAACCCAAAAGTAAATCTCGGACACGGCTTCGTGATTTTTGCAGAAATGATCCGACGAGTGCCAAACTCTCGGATTATCGTTAAAATAGTTTAACTTACGAGAATATGAAATAAAAAATTTCGGAGATGAATAGTAAAAATGAATAGTAAAATGAATAGTAACTTTCCGAAATGAAAAGCGAAATTTTTATGTTTGAAAAAAGACATGAAATTACGAGTTGTGACAAATGAGTAATTAACAATAGCAATAACTCACTTCTAAACTAATAGCATCGAGACATGAACTTGTTTACTACATCCTGTGGTCATCTTCCAAAAAGTAGCCAGCTAGCTTCTGAGTTTTGATGAATTAGCAGCCTAAGTAAATGTTTTCAAGTACAGAAGATGGTCCATTTCTTTGTTCTAATATGAAAACCACCAATAATAATAATCTACTTACATTTTGTTACCAATCATATTATGTTTTTGCTAGTGACTACATTTTTTTTTAACAAAATGCAAGTAGGTTACTGATATTGATAATTCTTAAATATCACAACACGTTAGTAAACGAGTAAAGTAACTTACATTTTTACTATTAGAAGTACTTTTATGGGCAAATGATTTGTAAAGGAATCTAACTTGTCAACATTTATTTTTTTATTTTATTTATTTATTTATTTATTTATTTTTAATGTTTGTATTATCTTTCAAATTGAGTCTTCTTTGGGTAGATTTTTACCTCCCCAACCAGTATCACCCAGGTGTACAAGTCAAAAGCCACGTCCTAATTTTTTTTGCCACGTCCTCTTTTATTTTCATTTTACAAGTCAGGTAACACACACACACACTTTTTGTTACCAGCTGGAATCAAATGAAACACGGTGGCATGCAAATAAAATGTTAAAATCTTAAGTTACAGGCTACTAGTTGGGGAGGTAAAAACCTACGCAAATAAGACTCAATTTGAAAGATAAGTATCAACATTTAAATAAAAAAAAAAAAAAAAAAAAAAAAAAAAAAAAAAAGATCGATGCCCAGAAAAAGTAATATTGACAAGTTAGATACCTTTACAAATCATTTGCCCTACTTTTATCACAATGACTGCTCATGCTCATTGATCCATCCTTTAAAAAACAACCTGGAACCACCTTCACTAGCGGTCCAAAGCTTCTAGTAACCAGTTTAAAGACATCAAAGCCTACTAATTTCAGATTTTCTGATTTAACAATTAACATATCGGTCTGGCTCCTAAATAGAGATGCTGGTTTAACCTTATCATGAAATAGAATGACTGAGTAGTAGCTAAAGCAAGGCTTTTAAGGGAAACATACACAATGTTAGGGGGCCTTTTGGATTGCTTATCTGAACAGTTAGTTTTAGAGGTAGCTAGTCGTTGTTTCCACCATATGCTTTCCCTATCAACTATCATCATGAGATCATTTAAGCCCACATGCCTGATATAGCCATTAAACAAAGAGACGAGGTACTTCGTCTTTAAGGTGCTGACTGCTGTAAGTGTTGTCTACTCAGCACTCATTGCGAAGCTGGCAGTTCAGGCTGATCTTAGCTTGATCTCCCAAGACAAAGCAACTCATAACTACCTATTGCTTAGTGGATCCATCTTGGATACCTTTCCCTCTCAGTGATTTTGGTCACTGTGATATACTTACTTGCAGAAACACACCCTCGGAACTCTATAAGAATGTTTACCTTGGAGATCAGTTACTATGTTTCTGCAGTCTGGGCACCTGCTTGTTACTTTCTCGCAGCGTTCATAGCAGACACGTTTTAGCCAGTTACTATTTACTGATTACTCATCATCACATGGATGACGGCATTGGCTCCTTTCTTCAAAGATTCGATGAAATTTGAATATCTTTAATTACCAGAGTTCAGGTGCCATATCCTTTATGGTTCATTTAGTACCTAGGTTTCTCCCTGATACTAGGCCAGATATTGTAATCTGGGTCTACTTAGCCATCACTCATCAGTTGTAAGGAGATACCGGCGATTATCTGATTAAGGCAGTGGGTTGAATGGGATTTCATATTTAAGAAATTATGTACATATACATAATTACATATGTTAGTTTACTATTTTGTTGCATGATTTCTGCAACTATATCATGTAATTTGAATTTGAAGTGTATCGAATGGTAAGGTTCTTTTGATGTCACTTATTTCGTTGTGCTTAGTTTATTGTGAAGAGAAATGTGACTATACTATCAATGTTTGTACATGTTTTTCGATTGTTATGTGTTTTTTTATAACAGCTGTGGCAAATTACATATATAGGACAGAATACAATAAAACATGTTTCCTAAGATTAATTATGCGATACTTTTTCATGTACCTCTTTCCTTTATGTTGGCGATATTCCTGCCTGAGAATCTCGAATGGATTGTGTATTCACTAATATTGTTATCCATGTTTCTGGAAGCAACATGTAACACCACTTATATAAAAAAGGGCCGAAAAACAAACAAAGTATGCAACCTGGAAGCTCATCAACAAGACAAGAGCAACAATCATCAAAAATCAAGTGTTAAGTTTTAAATGAGCAGAGAAAATTAAACGGCAAAAACAGCAACAAACAATTGTCCTAATCTATCATATGAATGAATGAAGTATTATCTGTCTGTTTTTTTGGATCAAGTTTTTTTTTCTTCGAGAAATGTGATATACTAGTACACAAACAAGGGGACATATGCATCACCACGATACTAAGGACCTTCAAATCCCCATGGGGTATGGTAGTCGTAACCCATACAACTGGCTCTCTCGCTCCTAGGCTTCATTCCTGTGAATTTATCCTCCATGGGATCACACCAATCATCTGGATCAGTCATTTGAATAGGCTTTGCTCTTTTTCTCTTACCTGCATTCACCTTTTTTTTCTTACCACATGGTATTCGATCTGTAAGAACAAACTTGCACAATGATTTACTACCGTCGTCCCACTCGAGTCTAACTTTTGTTTCATATACACCAAGTTTCCCTTCTTCAACGGCCTCTATGGTCATGTAGAAGTAATATTCACTCATTTTTATATATGCGCAGTCCATAAATTCAAAATCACGGAGGTTTTTGTGTTCTCCCTTCTTGACATGCTTCTCAATTGCTTCATTGAAGGCAGCAATTGCAAAGTTACCGACTAGACTGACAATGGGATTATCAACTTTAATTGGCATTCTTTCTTTCTCAGAACTGGGAAAACTAATTGCGGTAAGTCCAGGAATCTTTTCATCGAACTTTAGAAATTTCTTCCAGATTTTCTTCTCCTCCTCATTCAACGGAACATCTTCCGTATCAGCGTACATCTCGAGCGGCTCCTTCGGAGGTGCACAACAACGATCACGGCTCTCCAACGGGCACTCGTCCTCTTTCTCGGAAATTACTGGTTTATAGGATATAATGTTTTTCGCAGTGGCCGGGTCATATTTCCAGTCACGCGGCACTAGCTCAATCTTCTTGTATTGTTCAGCAAGAATCCTAATACCGTCCTCAGCAGATTCCAAGTCGAATAAGGAATCCTCGTCATTCTTGTTGGTCTCCAAATGCTTCCTAAGATCAAGTGCCTCCTGAATGTGACGATACAACTTCCATGGTACTACCAGTACTCCTTGTTCATCCTCGGTTATTTTTCTCTTTTTGCGGCTTCCAGATGCGATGTCGAAGTCAGCAGATGGAAGCTTCGAAACCTTCTTTGTGAATGGTAATCTAACGCGAACCATTATTAGCGATCGATCTACTTCCCAAAGATTACCGACAATAAGGGGGTGCATGGATATATATTTATAATACAATTTTTGAGAAAGTTTCAACTTTTAGTCCTTGTCTTATTTTTTATTCACAAAATCAGTCCCTGTAAAAATGTTAAATGCGAATGTCTTCTTCCCCCCTCCTCTTCTCTTTAAATTCACGATTCAACGAAACAATTATGATGTTTGCTAGTTTCAAGTTTGTTTTAAGTACTATTTTTAATGCTTGAACATAAACCGTTTTGGTTGGAGTTTTGTTGATGGTATTTGATAGGGGTGTTCAAAAAATCCGAGAAACCGAAGAACCGACCCGAACCGCTCAATTCGAAACCGAAAAAACTCGAAACCGAAACGGAAAAAACCCGCTTATCACAGTTTGGTTTCGGTTTTTATTTTTTGATATCCGCAATTCACCGAACCGAACCGTGCTTAATACATGAAGGTATTTTTAACTAAATATTCAAATAATTCTGAAAGTAATAATTATTTTATTGCACTAATTTTATCGTTTTACACCATTTTTGCTCCTAATATAATAATTTCTAAACATTTATGTGTGAAAGTTGATAAATGTGATCGTAATTTATAAACGTCGAATAAGTATAATTTTGTTAATTGATTATATATAGATATTTGAATGCAATTATTCTAACAGGATAACTTTTAGTCCTTGTCTTATTTTTTTTATTCACAAAATCACTCCATGTAACATTTAACTGCGAATGTCTTCTTCCCCCTCCTCTTCTCTTTAAATTCACGATTCAACAAAACAAATTATTATGTTTGATAGTTTCAAGTTTGTTTCAAGTACTATTTTTAATGCTTGAACATAAACCGTTTTGATTGGAGTTTTGTTGATGGTATTTGATAAAAACCCATAATTTCTTCAATAGGTTTTAACTAGAGAGTAGAACCGGATGGGGTTTTCTTTGTTCCAGTTACTTGAGGAGGGCGAGTTTTTTATTCAGGTAAACACAACCAAATTAAATACGGCACCCCGTTGACCTGTTCGTGCTTGAGATCGACCTCACATTTAACGATTATATTGGTGTAAAAAATAATACACATTCCGTCTCAAAATTACAGTCCACATTTACTTTTCGGGATTTTTCAAAATAATTGTTCACTTTTCATTTTTAGTAGTAATAAAACGAGAATTTAATGAAGGAATATTTTATTTCTGTGGTTGAAAATTATAGTGGTCTCACTTATATTAAAATGTAGGGGTGTGCATGGTTCGATTTAGGTCGGTTTTTGGCTAAAACATAACCGAACCAAAATATTCTTTTTTTTATAAAACCCATAACCAAAACCGTTCGGTTTTTGGTAGTTCGGTTTCTTCGGTCTTTAGCGGTTTATATTTGGGCACCATATTATACCTACAAATTTGTATTTATGTAGAAAACTGATTATTGTTTTTACATTTTTTGTCAAATTAAATAATGTTTATCCTAAATTTCTACAATTATATACATATAAATGAGACACACACATGCAAGTGAAGATACACATAGTATGATCATTGTCTGTATTCATTTACTGTCAAGTAAACACACATACACGACAAACACGTATATAAACGTTAAAACAAATATATTATAATTCCACCTACAAAATAAATACGAATTTATAAATTTGATTTATTTATTTATTTATAATGTACTAGTATCAATTATATATTACTATATAATAAAAGCGGCTCGGTTTTTCGGTTCAGTTTTTGGACGAAAACCGAAACCGAACGAATTATTTTGTCTTTTAAAAAGTAAACACTGAATGATCGGTATCTAGTTTCGGTCATACAAATGTATAAAGAGTTTTTTAATTGACTATTGTAGTTTTAAAACTTAATTAACAAAGTGAGTACTTTTAAAAATATTTATAATAGTATTCATATTTTAAATACATGGTCAGTTTGCACAAGATTCCCTACTTGCGCCACATCATTCCCTACTTTTTTCATCACTCACCCTTCACTCACTTCTTTTTTGGATGCGCTACTTCACTCACCCTTCATGTGTGATTTTCAAAAACAAACTTTTACGCATACGATACCTATCTTCAAAAACTTGATCGTTGTATCTTGGTTCTTCACAAAAATAATCACGATGCAATGTTTGTGCAGCTGAGATCCGATCGCGTTTTACTGATGTTCGTGACGACCCTGCCGTATCTTCCTCCTCATCTGCGTCAATCGCGTTAGCAAAAAACTCAAGACTACTATCGTTAGACAACTCAAACGGGTCGTCTAACAATAAAGTCGAACCTATTCTTCTAGGCTCCATATTCTTGATTTTTTTTTAAAACCGCGTATGGTTTTTTTTTTTTTTTTTTTTTTTTTTTTCACTCGGTGTGTGTTTTTTGTTTTGTGCTTTCAACCGAACAACAAACACCCTATTTATATATATAAAAAAAACATATAAACTCCTCCAACGCTCCTCCAACGGCTCTTTTCTTTCTTTCCCGTGCGTGGTTCACTCACCCAAAACATCAAACCGTGCGGTGTAAATGTCAACGCGGCGGTGTTACCGTGAGGGGTAGCCCACCGCACCGCAGCCTCATTCATGTACTCCCAGCACTCTTAGCGCTTTCACTCCTATGGATGTTGATCAAGTTTTCAACCCTGCTGTTCCCCATCTTGAAAGTAAGTAAACGCAATGTACCATTTAGTTTTAAGGCATTTATAGATTAACTGCTCGTGCACCATGATGTTTAGTTATAAAGTTCTTTAGGATTTGATCCATCATTTTATTTGTAAGATTTATAGCAATGTTTGTGTTGTTGTAGATGTCAATAAAAGTAGTAGGATATTTAGTGGCTTCCTTAGACCGGAGTACCAAAAGGAGTGTTTGGATGTTGGTTTTGAAAGTGATTTTGTTTGAATACATAATCAGCCGTGATATTAATAATGTGTTGTAGGAGGCAATGCATTTCTACTTTTTAACATATCTTTACTGCTTGAAATAGTTATAATATCATTTCTATAGTGTTCATGGTTGTGTAAATCCTATTTGATTATTTTATATGGGTTAATCTTACGCGAAAGTAGCTCAAACAATAGAAACTGATTTATGGGTTTTCTTTTTCAGAAATGGAGACTCCTGCCAAGAAAAAAAGGGTAGCGTTCTTTCGTACTTCGACATAAGTTATTTCCCCTCGTGATCACCTATCATATTTTTTGTATTGTTAAATTTGTTTTATAAGTTGTGTCATGCTTTAGAGTAAGTCCATCATTTTGTTAGTTCCTCTACGTGTAGACATGTATAAGATTTTACATTTATACATGTCGTAGTTATACTTTCCTTGTCATAACTTCACTTGAGTTTAAAAGCAAATAAAGTTCATTGTATAATATTGAATAAAACTTAAAAATGCATTAGTCGATTCTAAATTGTGTTAGTGTTTGTGCTTTTTTAGAAATGGTATCCTTACTTTACAGTCGAATCTTTCAAATCCCTTAAAAGCCAACATGCGTGGTACAAAATGGACAAATTGCGCGTCTACTTCATTTGGATGAATAAGAAAGCCAACAAACTCTACTTGCTTTTGCACCACAAACATCTAATGGTTGTAAATTACATAAGACATCATTTAATTTGAACAAGTATATATAGTTATATACTAACCAAGACCATTTGTCTTAAATTTTATACGTCTAATACCATGGAAAAAGGATGGCGGCCGAAGTGCCGCAAGACCTGGTAGAGTCACATAAAAACAAGAACTTGGAGAAAACTTTTGTCTCTATCCACCATTTCCAAATTCACTATGTTGACCCAACAAAATATCCAAGGGACGAAAACTACAGCCAGTCAAAGAATTCGGTCAAGGAGGAGTCTACACCTAAATTGTCGTCTACCAAAAAGTTTTAATCGACGAGTAACATGCATAGTTAGTTAGTATCTTATAATTGATGCAATTTTTCTTTTTCAGTCTCACTAAATATTTTATATCTTGTTTGATACATGTTAAGAAGTTTTGCTAGATTTGAATTATCGCATGTTACAACCGTTTGCAATTACATTTTGATATTTTCATGTTCTATTTTGAACGTTATATGAAACACTTACCACAATATTGCATATTGTTAATTGTATGCCACTAGGAACCTCCGTTGCTATGCACGGCCGACGGCCGGGTACTCGCCTAGTTATCTTATAATGCAAAAAAGCCTACTAAAATTAGAAACTCTTAACATTCAACATTGCTTATTATAGTAAGATTCAATAGTCTGCACATAATTAAAACACAATTAATGTGGTCAAGATTTTTAATGTAGTTAATTAATTAACTGGTCAATAAATACAATTAATGCAGTTATTAAAACACCTCTTACATATGAAAAACAAATTATCAAGCATATTATACAACCAACTCAAACACAATTATTAAATGTCACTAATACAAATAATAAAACACATTATACAAATATTTAAGTCCGAACAAGCAACCGCCAAAAAGGCTTGAGCCCGAACGGGCACGAGATAAACGAAATTCTTGATATCTTTAAATTTAAATTGTCAAAAAGTATATAATAAACTAAAATATATAATTTAACGGGAAATTTTATTTCAGGGTACCCGCTGCTGCAACGCGCGGGTACCCTACTATAAACTTAAAAACATTACCTTCTTTTATTTTCAATGATCGACACCTAAACATGTGTAAGAGGTTATAGTATTTCTATTCGGTTCTTCCTTCATCTTTTCTCACAAGTTAATGAGACTAATTAACACGTTTAAAATAAGTGTTAGACAAATCATAGTATGCTCTCGGTATCATTTTAAACTATATTCTAATAACAACCAAATAACCAATGACAAATCATAGTATGCTAGTTTGCACGAGATGATGAAATCAATTAACATATACCACCAATTTTGTTTGTATAACGGCAAGTAACTATCTCACATATTCTAAGCATTGAACTTGCAACAATTTGGTTAAAAAACTTCTCACACAACAAAAGGTACCATTAAGACACAAGTCATTGATTATATGCCACCAGGGTTACATATCTTAACTTTTCAAAATGTATGATATAGCTGATAATTTTCTAAAACATACCTTCTCGTAGCTTATCATAAAGTGACCGATATATATACTTGACAATTTTTTTTCCTTTTCAAAACTTGGTTCCTACCCGGGTATACTCGAAATACCGGAACCGAGAACTGAACTAGAACCGAAAACCCAATTTGGTCCGGTTCTCGTTTCCCTTTATCCTAATTTCGGCTCTTTTAGGTCCCCCAATATTATCATACTACAAAATTTTATCACTGATTAAGTTTTTGACACCCAATTTGATTCATATATAGCTTAAACTTATATTACAACCAACTTTGTGCATGTGTTTTTCATTTGTATGTTTTCTACATGATTCTCATAAGTTAAAGTAATTTGTACTTTAATTAAGCATATTAACAATTACTTTTAACACTTTAACTTGCAATACAAAAGGACAATAGATTAATGTTCACACCAGTTATCTTTATGAATGTGTAGGCATATCCATGAGTTTGTTTTGCAAACCACTTTATCACAATTGCTTATGTAGTTTTCGGCAACTTTAAGGGGCAAATTGACTGTTGAAAGAATGAAATGACCTTATCATTAGGATCCAGTGAGAAGAAACTTAAAATAAGAAGAATGAGAAATAACTATAACCTCATATTTGAGATGCATCGACTTGAATTAGATGCACCTCTATTCATTTAAATGCATCACAGTTAGTTTCGAAAGTGATTTTGAAGTGAAAACGATGCAAAGTAGTACTAGCAACAAATTTGACCCGCAGAGGACGAAAAATACATATGATTCGTCTAATTTGATGAAATGCATCTAATACATGTATATGCATCTAATTTTTTGCTAAAAAATATATTATGATGCATCTAAAAGATTAGGGATGCATCTAATTTAAATTGATGCATCTTTAATATTTTGTTATAATTATTTCTCATTCTTCTTATTTTAAAAATTCTTCTCATTTGATCCTTAGTCATCATTCTTAAGGTAGAAACGAATCTTAAGTATGTTTGATACAACCTTATTCTCACCAAGACATAATCTCAAAAGCTATATTTCATAAGCATGATTATTACAACTGACTCCTAAATCTTACAACTAGCATCTACACGAGGAAGATCCCTTGCTCTTCTTGTCTTGTTGATGAGCTTCCAAGTTTCATGCATTGTTTTTTTGTCCTTTCTTATTCAAATAAATAACGTAAGTGATGGTTTCCAAAAACGCGAAGACCATTAATATTGAGATCACGATCCAGTCAAGGTTCTCAGGGAGGAAAAATACCAACATAAGGGAAAGAGGTATATAAAATAGTCCCAAATAATTAATTTTAGGATAATTGGCATCGCTATCAACTGTATTATCCAAATGCCAAATAAAGTAATATGCATATGCATACCCAAAGATTAGACACAAGAGTATATATCCGATCCAGTTAAGGTTTGGAGGGACAAATGCTACCATAAAAATTGACAAATTTGCCACAAACGTCCCGAATAATCCAATGCATTTTACGATTGTTAAACAGATATACCACATCCACGAGATTTTCAAGTAATATTTTGCAAAAATCAAAACTAGAGATGTGAGTACGGCCACAAATGTTGTAACAATCGATATGATCATAAATGGAGGATTCATTTCGATAGGAGACATTTTTTTCGTATGGCACATAGTGGGAATGGTTACAAGGATAACCCTATAGGTGTAACTCATGATTAATAAAGTAAAATAATAGTCGTGCACCCTGAAAAACACAAAATGCAAACATTAGATCTAACTATATATAAAAAAACACATATCTCGACCTTAAACCCGATAGATGATTTATGAACGTGAACACGAAACATAATCAAAATGGAACGTACGGTAGATCGAAGACGGTGGCCGGTTGTGTTTGTGTGTCTTCTCTAATGGAAATGCTTTTTGAATCGGACTCCATATGTATGCTTCAGCTTTAATCTTACAAAAATGGTGAATCTAAAGAATTATAGGACTATTAATAGTATTTGATAAAATAACAGAAAATGAGAAAGGAGAAATAAAAAGCAATATGAAAAGGTCAGCGAATTAAAAGTTGTTTTCACCTATGCTTGACCAAATCTTTTCTTTCTTAATAAAAGATATAATTTCAAATTGATCTGTTTAGATTTAATAGTTACACATTTTACTCGTAATGCCCAAGGCTTTTTGTCCTAATGGTGTGTGCGTTAATGATATGCCCCGACTTTATTTCATGTTATATTTATTTAGGATATGTTTTTATGTCTGGTTTGTTTTACAAGCTAGGGTATATATACCGAATCATTATTATGAATCAATCAATCAAAATTTAAGATAAACAAATCTCTAGTTCTTCTCTTTATTTTCTTAAGGAGCTCGCACATACGCCTCGGGCTTTATGTCATGTTATATTTATTTAGGATATGTCTTTGTGTCTTGTTAGGAAAGTGTTATTATTTAGATATGTCTTTATGTTTGGCTTGTTTTACAAGCTAGGGTTATTCAGTTATATATACCGAATAACCCTAGCTTGTAAAACAAGCCAAACATAAAGACATATCCAAACAATGACACTTTCCTAATACGACACAAAGACATATCCTAAATAAATATAACATGACATAAAGTCCGGTGCGTATCAGTTAATCACCTGCCAAACAAGAATCATGGATTCAAGTCTTGATAAAGACATTATGTGAAAAATGTTCTGAGATGGAACTAAAATTACCCTTGTGCGCGATGTCTTGTCATAAATAGAACTTTGAATATGAAACAATAAACTTGATAAAAAGCATCAATGGAACTTACATTATGTCACACATTGTACCGCATAAATTCTTAAACCCAAAAACTGAGACGTGAACACGAAAACATTATCGCAATGGAACATACGATAGATTGACGCGGGTGTCCAATTGTGATGGCGTGTTTTCTCCAATAGAAATGGTGGTTGAATCACCCTAGCTTGTAAAACAAGTCAAACATAAAGACATATCCAAACAATGACACTTTCCTAATACGACACAAAGACATATCCTAAATAAATATAACATGACATAAAGTCCGGTGCGTATCAGTTAATCACCTACCAAACAAGAATCATGGATTCAAGTCTTGATAAAGACATTATGTGAAAAATGTTATGAGATGGAACTAAAATTACCCTTGTGCGCGATGTCTTGTCATAAATAGAACTTTGAATATGAAACAATAAACTTGATAAAAAGCATCAATGGAACTTACATTATGTCACACATTGTACCGCATAAATTCTTAAACCCAAAAACTGAGACGTGAACACGAAAACATTATCGCAATGGAACATACGATAGATTGACGCGGGTGTCCAATTGTGATGGCGTGTTTTCTCCAATAGAAATGGTGGTTGAATCAAACTCTATACGTGCTACAACTTTAACAATTATTTAATGTTTTTATATAGTTTTGTGAATAACAATTTTGATTAAGGGTAATATAATAAACTTAAGTAACTCCAACTACTATATATAGTATTGGACAAATTAATTTGAGACAAAACGTAAAAGAAAGATAAACAATAAAATTGAGACAATGTAGAACACAATATTACTAGTTACTACTTGCTACTTAATAATCCTTTATAATTTGGGCCTTAAGAGATGAATTTTGCTTCTTTTGGGTCCAAACTTTGCCATACTACAATATACACGAGGTTAAGTCACTGATTAAGTTTTTGACACACAATTTGATTCACAACTTAAACTTGTATTGCAAACAACTTTCTACATTTATTTTGCATTTCTATGTTTTCTACATGAATCTCGTAAGTACGTTATATCATTTTGTATTTTTACCATATTTAGAAAAATACTTGAACACTTTGCAATACAAAAAGACTAGATTGTTCATAATTGTTACTCTTATGAATATATTGGCATATTCATTAGTTTGTTTGCGGAACAATTGCAAACCACAATATCACAATTGCTTATGTTTGGCATCTTTTAACGGCAAATTGACTAATTTGAAAGGCTAAGGTGTCTTTCTTAAATAATTAAAAAAAAAAAAAAAAAAAAAAAAAAAAAAAAAAAAAAAAAACTTCCTTTTACTATTATCTGCAAGCGTGAAGATGAAATGAAAAAAAATGTATTTGTTTTTTCCATTTATGTCTGTAGGCGAAAAAAGGAAATGAAAGAAGTGCGTTTGCTTTTTTCTCTTATATCTACAAACGTAAAGAGAGAGTGAAAGAAGTGTGTTTGTTTAATTTTAGCAAAAGAGGTAAAAATGACTTTTTTTCTCTTTAATTTTGTAAAATTTTTATTGTCTAATTATCACTTCTTATATCATAAAAGACTTCAAATCCACCTCTACGTCTGTAGGCGAAAAAACCTGTATACAAAATTCGTACTCCTAATGCCCACATAAAAACGCTCTTCCACTACATGTGCCTGATATAATCCTTCTAACCTAATGATGATCCAAATAGTCATCTCAAATCGCTCGGTTACTCTATGCACCATACTAACATGGGTCTACGTTTCTCAAGTATTACTTCATTATCCCCACTCATCAGATATCAGTGAATATAATCACCCAATTCAATCACGCTAAAACAGGAGTCTTGCACACATGAAATTTTGATTCATAGTTTACAGTAATACACAATACAATCACTATTGTACCTAAGACTAAATCTCAAACTTGTGAATTTAAATAATCAATCCATGGAAATAAATCAAACTCGCCCGTCTGGTCCATAGAAAGTCTCGAACTTGTGAAATTCAAACCAATCAGTTCCAGTACTAAGGGCAGGCAAAACGAGGCCTCGACGTAAAAAACTCCTACTCTAACTATAGTTTTGCGATCTAATGCACATACTATAACACCTAACTCGAGCCTCAATCACAATTTATTTCATTTTTCGCCACTCATCCAGTATCAGCGAACATAATATATCGCCTAAAACAGTAATGCTTAAAACTAGATTATCACACACATGATACCTAATCATACTTCCAACCGACCTTAAAACTAGCTAGTTCACTAAAGCTTGTTTACATAATCAATAACACTACGCTAAAACGCCACAATTATATCAAATTTCAATACTAACAACGATTTCGATACAAACTTCTAAACTTTATACAATTAAGAGCTATAAAAAGCAGAATAACAACATGTTGACGCACAATGTAAGAGGCTTTAATTAATGTTTAAGATTACTCATTTACATTAATCCGATTTGGATAAGCACTAAACTGATGAAACGAAAGCTTAAGTTCGATTGTTGATTCAAAAAACTTCAATTAACAACAAGCTAAAATCAAATTCCATGAGTTCCTTACGCTCAAATGTGGTGTATTCTCCCCTTGGTAAAACCAGTAAACTACCCATCTTCTTGAAATTGGTCAAAACTTTATTTACAATCAGTGGCAGCACAATAGCACATAAAGCTTTTCATACGGGAACTAAAATCTTCAAAGGTGGATGGAATTACTATTAGAAACCAAAAATAATGACTTATCAGAATTTGAGGGTGTTTGGTAATAATGCATCTAAGTGTTTATTGATCCCCCTTTTCAACTTCTTGAGCAACCCCAATCGCCTCCTGAAATGTACTCAAGTTCCTTGTTGATACTAACTCCCTTATGTTAGTCTTCAGTCCCCTTATGAACCTGCTCTCTCCTTCTCCCTTCAGCCGCGACTTGGTACTCAGCATATTTAGCGATTTCTACAAAACAAGTTGTATACTCCTGCACAGTTTGATTTCCTTGTTTGAATGTCAACAAATCTTCAATTCCTCTAACTGCATCACCATCATATCCTTATAGGACAATACTTGTCTTTGAACATGTCTTTAAATTGACTCCATGCGGCTCACTTGAAACCTTCACCATGTCCCGCCAAACTGATAGAGCTTGGGATCTCAACTTAGCAATGGCATTCACTACCTTGTCCTCTTCAGCACACTTAATAACTTTAAAGATGTTCTCCATTTCATGAACCCTCCTCATCGCCGCGCGCAATAGGGTCACATAGTCCATTAAACTCAGGCATGTTGTGTAATTGTGTTACATGCTCCCATGCATGCTTTTATCTAATTTCACTCTTACACCTGGTGGTGCTTTGTCTCTCGGATTCATACTCTATACAAACATTACAAAAACTATATATCAAAACAAGTATACTACTGTATCATTATTTCAAATAATGATAATATCTAATTTCAACTAAAACACAAAAACTCAAAATTACCCTCATAAATCTAGTATGAAAAACTGTAAAATTAGGGTAAAAATGACAAACCCGGCTAGGTGGAATTGTTTATCCGGGTCGACTCGGGTTTCAAAAGAACAGTGCATTTTCGAATGAGAAGGAAACATTCTGGGATGAAAAGAAACAAGTGAAGAAGTGTACAATTAGGGTAAAAATGTCAAACCCGGTCGGAATTGTTTAAAAACCGGTTGACCCGGCCGGGTTTCAAAACTTTGACGCGGGTTGCTAAGATAGGGCCCAACTTTATTGGTGATCCGATCCACATGTTTAATTTCTACTTTTGACTTATTTTTGTTTTAACTTTAGTAGCAACAAAATGAAAGAGAAAATTTCCGATTTATAGACAAATCTGAACATCTTTTGTTGCTTATTTCAATGGATTGAGCTGGTTAATACACATAAAATATGTGACTAAACTTTCAATAAAGTGTGGCTAAAGTAACAATTTTTATTTTGTTTACTGGTAAAGGATATTATGAAACATAATATTTGAGTCACTTAACTTACAAAAATATATACATACATATCACTGAAATTATAAAACATTACATTTATATTACTTAACTTATCAAAAAATATAAGCTCAAGTCACTCTGATCAAAACTGAAATTATTGAATAGTATTATTCATATAAGTTAAGTAACCCAAATTAACAAAATGAAAGTTCTTTATTTTATACGCACTTTTTTTGAAAAGTTTAATGACATATTTGTGTATTAACCCCTTACCGATAGAGTATAAGAGTTTTAACGCAAATGACTAAAGCCTGCCTATACATGGCGACCCACAAAGCTAAAGGCCCAATACATTTTGCCTCGGGAACCAATTCCCAGGCACATATGAGTCGAAAGAATAGCATCTCTTGTCTGGAGAATCAATTCTCCAAGCGACGGTCGACTTGGTAGCTTATCCTCCAAACGGTTAGTATACTAATGCCACGTGCATTTAACTAATTAGTGTAAAGATAACGCCGTGAGTATTAACATGCGGATCGTGCCTCACCTGAATATTCTTTTATATAATTCCCCCAAAAATATTTAAAAAGTTTTACACATTAGAAATAGAGGTGACAAAATGGGCGGGCACGAGCAACGGGCTAAACGGGCACGGGGCAATGGGCGCATGTTATACAAATTTAGAAAATACCCAAAACGATAAAAAAAAAATCCTTAAACGTAACACTTTATTTATATTTAATAAATTAAATATATTATATTTATAAGTTTTTCTTTAAAAATAATTGTTGTGTTCTCCAATTGGTAGAAAATATGTAATTGTTTGTGCCCATTTAACTTTTACATAGGCAATATATGCTCATTTTAAAAAAAGATGGACTAAATATGCGCAAATCTTTTATAAATTTGCCAAATTAATCCAATTTTTTAATTTTGGGCACAAATATAAAAAGTTACAATATTGTTTTATATAATTCCCGCTAAAATGAAACTGGAGAGCACGCATTATTCATACTTGATCATAAAACACATTTTACTTCACTCGCTTATTTTTTACACACACACAAAACACTCATTTTCACCTTAAATCATCAAATGCTTTTATAATCTTCAACCCCTTTCTTTAAGAGCACTAAGGGGTGTTTCTTTTTTCCCTTAGCTAAGGGTTTAGGTCCACAAAAGTATTTAATAATATTTCCACTAATAAGTCTATATCTACAAGGCATAAGATTTCTTCCGCTCCCAATTAAGACACACTAACAGCCATAGGTCCCACATGACCCTCACACATTTCTTAGCTAAACAAAAAAAAAGAAACACCCCCTAAGTGTTTGATGAAATGGCCCAATAAGTTTTTTGAACTTATATATTTTTGAGTTGAGATCCATGAAAAACCCATACATGTCATAAAACCTATCAACCAATCATAGGCACCCATTTATATTTTTCACCTTTTTTTTCAAAACAACATATCTTGCAAACGGTAAATCTTCAAGCTACAAAAAAATACCATCGCGACGAGAATTAAATGATCTTTCTATAGATATGCATTGTTATATACTTTCGAAGAATTTTTTTTTTTTAATTTCCGCTCAGAAAGAATCATATATGATTCGTAAAAAATCATACATGATTCGATTCTTACGAATCATATATGATTCGTAAGAATTATATATGATTTGTTAAAATCGAATCATATATGATTCTTACGAATCATATATGATTTTTCTTGGCGAAAAAAAGAAGTTCATCGAAAAAAAAGTTCGTCGAAAGTATATAACAATGCATGTCTATAGAAAGATAATTTAATTCTCGTCGCGATGATATTTTTTTTGTAGCTTGACGATTTACGGTTTGTGAAATATTTAAGTTTTAAAAAAAAGGTGAAAGTTTATTTTTTTATTTTGATAAAAAAAAATAGTGGCTAAGATTGTTTGATGGGTTCTATGCTAAAAGTTGGATTTATAAAGAACTTTTGGCATATACTTTTATGTACTAATTTCACTATGTGTGATAACTAATGGTGTTAGTAGTAAGTTATGGACCAGCTGTTTGAGTTTTGGAATTGGGTAGAAGCTAGGTGTGTTCTATATTGAACACTACGTGTTTGATGAAATGCCCCAACGAGTTTTTCCCGTTTTTTGAGTGTATGTGTAGCCTGGTCTAGTGGTATCTGAGTGGCCCATCAATCAAGAGGTTGCGCGCTCAAATCTCTTCAAAGACATTTGTGAAATGATATGTCACATAGGCGGTGTAGGTGTGGAAAATGTTGTCGTAAAAAAATGTATAGATTGGTTTTTTAGTGCTGATTAGTTTAAGGGGGTGTTTGGATTAGCTTATTTAGCCGCTTCATGAGCTTATTGATTTTGAAAACGCTGATAAGCTCATGAGGTGGCTAAATAAGCTAATCCACACGGCTGTTTATGATAATTATAATAATGGTCCTATTAGTAAGTCATATGAACTACTCCCTCCGTTACATATTAAGTGTCCACAATGGAATATTTGAATGTCCCAAATTAAGTGTCCACTTGTACCTTTCAACCAATAAGATGAGAGTTTAGTGGGTAAAAGTAATATTTGATTGATGAAGAGTTTAGTTAGTGAAATCTTCTAAAACTTTGTGCATTAAAAAAATGGACACTTAATATGGGAAGGAGGTAGTAGTAGTTTAAGCGAGATTATTTGGTGTTGAAAACTCGCATGAGACACATTTTTTTTAGTTGCTAAAGATCGGAATTGGGTGAAGCCGTGTTTTATGAAAGGGTTTATGATTTCTCGGGTCATGTGTACAATTTTTTACACTGTACTAGTTTTTTTGTTACTGCCATAATGGAGTATTGAGTTCATTAGCGGCTCGATTTTAAAGCTAGTCGGATTAGTAAGAGGAGTTTGGTTTATGTTGAAAAAAAGTGTAGTGAATTGAATGTAGAATTTTTGTAGGCTAGTGACTAAAAGATCATATTAGTGAATTGAATGTAGAATTTTTGTAGAATGAAAAAAATGAACATTTCTGCAAAGTACAGTGACCCAGGAAATTGTTAACGCTTTCTAGTAAGGACTGTATATGGGTGAGAAGTTGTCTACATATTTGTATAATAAAGATGATAGAAATGGTGCTATCATTAAGGTATGGACCAGTAGTTTATGTGAAATTATTTGGTGTTGAAAACTCATACGAGCTGTATTTTGTTAATTTGTTGAAGATAGGAATTGGGCAGAAGCCGTGTTTTGTGAAAGGTTTAATAATTTCGCGGGTCAACTCTTCATTTTTGTCATTGTGCTATTATTTTTTTGTTCCTGTCAAAATTGGTTCTGAGTTCACTAGCGATTTATACGCTAGTTGGTCAAAGAAGATGAGTTGGGCGATTATTGTAAAGAATGTGTAGTGAATTGAATGTATATTCATCTTTTAGGTTTAGTGACTACTAGAATCATAATAGTAGATGAACAAAAAAGTTAGTAGAATGACAAAAGTTAACTTTTCCATAAAGTACAACGACACTAGAAATCTTTAACGCTTTCTAATAACGACGGTATATGAGTGAAAATTTGTCTTCTTTATAACAATTTGAAGTTACTAAGCGTAAGTGATTGGTTTCTTGTATATGAATTTGGTGGTAAGAATGTAGGATGTTTATTTGCCTTGCTGTTGCCTGTTTGTATACGTGATATGGTTTTTATGAGGAATATAATTAGTCCAAATTAGGATTTGTTTTTCGTAAAGAAAACATTGTTTTCAAGTGATTCTGAATCTAGTCTTTTGGTGTGCAAACTATTGCATGCTTACATAGAATTATGTCCTGATCAAATAGTCTCAAACATAAAAAAAATCAAGTTATTCAGCTCTTTATTCGTATATAAACATTTTGAATCTGACGTTTCTACTTGTTTACCACCCGTGTTTTTTTCATCATTCGTGACATCACTTATATTAGTTGATAACCACCAAATATTTACACTGTCCTCTGTTTTTACGTCCTCATAATTAAAAGTCCATAACTCAAATGCCAAACATAATGTGTCAATGCTGAATTTGTATCAGATGACAAGAAATTGAAGTGTGTATGATTCTAAAGTAGGACAGTGATTACAAATATCTATAGAAACACTTTCGCTATCCATATAATGTTGAATTATGTTGATTATCAACCTAGAATTTAATCTGCTATTGATGGAATTAATCTGTAAATTTAATCATAAAATGAAATCCCAAGTACCTTATAGTTTGTTTATTTATTTACAGCTTTCACTAGAAGAAATGGACTATGTTGAAGGGAATGTGATTGTTGGAGCGGGCCACCCCGGGTACCTCACTTTATAATCTTTTAGGAATAATATTAGGCATATTAGCACCTTATCTGAGTATTTAATAGCATGAGGCTGGAAGAATATGTGCTACTTGCTGTGTTTTGTTGCTATTAGTACTAATTGTCGAATCTTGGTTTAACGATTTTGTGTTTGGAGGTGCCTCTAGATTTGGTTTGTCAATTGAATGATGTTCTATTGCAAGTACTAGACAATAAAAGGTTAAGAATGACTTAAATAAACGCGGTAAGAAATAACTGCAGGTTCTGTATGGATTCCCTGTCTTAAATGTTACTCATAACGGTAAGCTATAGATAAAGAGATGATAAAGTATCTAAAAGGTGGAAAATTTTGTTTGGGGGTCAAGTAACAGGGTGAAATGACTGATGAGTAATTAGCAATAGCAATAACTCACTTCTAAACTAATAGCATCGAGAGACATGAACTCGTTTACTACATCCTGTGGTCATCTTCCAAACAGTAGCCAGCTAGCTTCTGAGTTTTGATGAATTAGCAGCCAAAGTAAATGTTTTCAAGTACAGAAGATGGTCCATTTCTTAGTTCTAATATGAAAACTACCAATAATAGTAATCTACTTACATTTTGTTACCAATCGTATTATGATTTTGCTAGTGACTACATTTTTTATTTTATTTTATTATTATTATTTTTTTTTAACAAAATGCAAGTAGGTTACTGATATTGGTAATTCTTAAATATCACAACGCGTTAGTAAACAAGTAAAGTATCTAACATTCTTACTATTAGAAGTACTTTTATGGGCAAATGATTTGTAAATGTATCTAACTTGTCAACATTTCTTTTTCTGGGTATCGATCTTTTTTTTTTTTTTTTTTTTTTTTTTTTTTTTTTTTTTTTAATGTTGGTACTTATCTTTCAAATTGAGTCTTCTTTGGGTACGTAGGTTTTTACCTCCCCAACCGGTATCACCCAGGTGTACAAGTCAAAAGCCACGTCCTAATTTTTTTGCCACGTCCTCTTTTATTTTCATTTTACAAGTCAGGTAACACACACACACACACACATAACACACACTTTTTGTTACCAGCTGGAATCAAATGAAACATGGTGGCATGCAAATAAAATGTTAGAATCTTAAGTTACAGGCTAACCAGTTGGGGAGGTAAAAACCTACCCAAAGAAGACTCAATTTGAAAGATAAGTATCAACATTTAAAAAAAAAAAAAAAAAAAAGATCGATACCCAGAAAAAGAAGTATTGACAAGTTAGATACCTTTGCAAATCATTTGCCCTACTTTTATCACAATGACTGCTCATGCTCATTGATCCATCCTTTAAAAAACAACCTGGAACCACCTTCACTAGCGGTCCAAAGCTTCTAGTAACCAGTTTAAAGACATCAAAGCCAACTGGTTTCAGATTTTCTGATTTAACAATTAACATATCGGTCTGGCTCCTAAATAGAGATGCTGGTGTAACCTTATCATGAAATAGAATGACTGAGTAGTAGCTAAAGCAAGGCTTTTAAGGGAAACATACACAACGTTAGGGGGTCTTTTGGATTGCTTATCTGAACAGTTAGTTTTAGAGGTAGCTAGTCGTTGTTTCCACCGTATGCTTTCCCTATCAACTATCATCATGAGATCATTTAAGCCCACGTACCTGTATATAGCCATTAAACAAAGAGACGAGGTACTTCGTCTTTAAGGTGCTGACTTCTGTAAGTGTTGTCTACTCAGCACTCATTGCGAAGCTGGCAGTTCAGGCTGATCTTAGTGTGATCTCCCAAGACAAAGCAACTCATAACTACCTATTGCTTAGTGGATCCATCTTGGATACCTTTCCCTCTCAGTGATTTTGGTCACTGTGATGTACTTACTTGCAGAAACACACCCTCGGAACTCTATAAGAATGTTTACCTTGGAGATCAGTTACTATGTTTCTGCAGTCTGGGCACCTGCTTGTTACTTTCTCGCAGCGTTCATAGCAGACACGTTTTAGCCAGTTACTATTTACTGGTTACTCATCATCACATGGATGACGGCATTGGCTCCTTTCTTCAAAGATTCGATGAAATTTGAATATCTTTAATTACCAGAGTTCAGGTGCCATATCCTTTATGGTTCATTTAGTACCTAGGTTTCTCCCTGATACTAGGCCAGATATTGTAATCCGGTTCTACTTAGCCATCACTCATCAGTTGTAAGGAGATACCGGTGATTATCTGATTAAGGCAGTGGGTTGAATGGGATTTCATATTTAAGAAATTATGTACATATACATAATTACATATGTTAGTTTACTATTTTGTTGCATGATTTCTGCAACTATATCATGTAATTTGAATTTGAAGTGTATCGAATGGTAAGGTTCTTTTGATGTCACTTATTTCGTTGTGCTTAGTTTATTGTGAAGAGAAATGTGACTATACTATCAATGTTTGTACATGTTTTTCGATTGTTATGTGTTTTTTTATAACAGCTGTGGCAAATGACATATATAGGACAGAATACAATAAAACATGTTTCCTAAGATTAATTATGCGATACTTTTTCATGTACCTCTTTCCTTTATGTTGGCGATATTCCTGCCTGAGAATCTCGAATGGATTGTGTATTCACTAATATTGTTATCCATGTTTCTGGAAGCAACATGTAACACCACTTATATAAAAAAGGGCCGAAAAACAAACAAAGTATGCAACCTGGAAGCTCATCAACAAGACAAGAGCAACAATCATCAAAAATCAAGTGTTAAGTTTTAAATGAGCAGAGAAAATTAAACGGCAAAAACAGCAACAAACAATTGTCCTAATCTATCATATGAATGAATGAAGTATTATCTGTCTGTTTTTTTGGATCAAGTTTTTTTTTCATCGAGAAATGTGATATACTAGTACACAAACAAGGGGACATATGCATCACCACGATACTAAGGACCTTCAAATCCCCATGGGGTATGGTAGTCGTAACCCATACAACTGGCTCTCTCGCTCCTAGGCTTCATTCCTGTGAATTTATCCTCCATGGGATCACCAATCATCTGGATCAGTCATTTGAATAGGCTTTGCTCTTTTTCTCTTACCTGCATTCACCTTTTTTTTCTTACCACATGGTATTCGATCTGTAAGAACAAACTTGCACAATGATTTACTACCGTCGTCCCACTCGAGTCTAACTTTTGTTTCATATACACCAAGTTTCCCTTCTTCAACGGCCTCTATGGTCATGTAGAAGTAATATTCACTCATTTTTATATATGCGCAGTCCATAAATTCAAAATCACGGAGGTTTTTGTGTTCTCCCTTCTTGACATGCTTCTCAATTGCTTCATTGAAGGCAGCAATTGCAAAGTTACCGACTAGACTGACAATGGGATTATCAACTTTAATTGGCATTCTTTCTTTCTCAGAACTGGGAAAACTAATTGCGGTAAGTCCAGGAATCTTTTCATCGAACTTTAGAAATTTCTTCCAGATTTTCTTCTCCTCCTCATTCAACGGAACATCTTCCGTATCAGCGTACATCTCGAGCGGCTCCTTCAGAGGTGCACAACAACGATGACGGCCGCTCTCCAACGGGTAGTCGTCCTCTCTCTCGGAAATTACTGGTTTATAGGATATAATGTCTTTCGCAGTGGCTGGGTCATATTTCCAGTCACGCGGCACTAGCTCAATCTTCTTGTATTGTTCAGCAAGAATCCTAATACCGTCCTCAGCAGATTCCAAGTCGAATAAGGAATCCTCGTCATTCTTGTTGGTCTCCAAATGCTTCCTAAGATCAAGTGCCTCCTGAATGAGACGATACAACTTCCATGGTACTACCAGTACTCCTTGTTCATCCTCGGTTATTTTTCTCTTTTTGCGGCTTCCAGATGCGATGTCCAAGTCAGCAGATGGAAGCTTCGAAACCTTCTTTGTGAATGGTAATCTAACGCGAACCATTATTAGCGATCGATCTACTTCCCAAAGATTACCGACAATAAGGGGGTGCATGGATATATATTTATAATACAATTTTTGAGAAAGTTTCAACTTTTAGTCCTTGTCTTATTTTTTTATTCACAAAATCAGTCCCTGTAAAAATGTTAAATGCGAATGTCTTCTTCCCCCCTCCTCTTCTCTTTAAATTCACGATTCAACGAAACAATTATGATGTTTGCTAGTTTCAAGTTTGTTTTAAGTACTATTTTTAATGCTTGAACATAAACCGTTTTGGTTGGAGTTTTGTTGATGGTATTTGATAGGGGTGTTCAAAAAATCCGAGAAACCGAAGAACCGAGCCGAACCGCTCAATTCGAAACCGAAAAAACTCGAAACCGAAACCGAAAAAACCCGCTTATCACAGTTTGGTTTCGGTTTTTATTTTTTGATATCCGCAATTCACCGAACCGAACCGTGCTTAATACATGAAGGTATTTTTAACTAAATATTCAAATAATTCTGAAAGTAATAATTATTTTATTGCACTAATTTTATCGTTTTACACTATTTTTGCTCCTAATGTAATAATTTCTAAACATTTATGTGTGAAAGTTGATAAATGTGATCGTAATTTATAAACGTCGAATAAATATAATTTTGTTAATTGATTATATATGGATATTTGAATGCAATTATTCTAACGGGATAACTTTTAGTCCTTGTCTTATTTTTTTTATTCACAAAATCACTCCATGTAACATTTAACTGCGAATGTCTTCTTCCCCCTCCTCTTCTCTTTAAATTCACGATTCAACGAAACAAATTATTATGTTTGATAGTTTCAAGTTTGTTTCAAGTACTATTTTTAATGCTTGAACATAAACCGTTTTGATTGGAGTTTTGTTGATGGTATTTGATAAAAACCCATAATTTCTTCAATAGGTTTTAAGTAGAGAGTAGAACCGGATGGGGTTTTCTTTGCTCTAGTTACTTGAGGAAGGCGAGTTTTTGATTCAGGTTAACGCAACCAAATTAAATACGGCACCCCGTTGACCTGTTCGTACTTGAGATCGACCTCACATTTAACGATTATATTGGTGTAAAAAATAATACACATTCCGTCTCAAAATTACAGCCCACATTTACTTTTCGGGATTTTTCAAAATAATTGTTCACTTTTCATTTTTAGTAGTAATAAAAAGAAAATTTAATGAAGGGAT
The DNA here is from genome assembly GCA_030686995.1 of Artemisia argyi. Classification (NCBI taxonomy): domain Eukaryota; kingdom Viridiplantae; phylum Streptophyta; class Magnoliopsida; order Asterales; family Asteraceae; genus Artemisia; species Artemisia argyi. The sequence continues at coordinate 11,658,351 of CM060702.1, read as the reverse complement.
ATTTTATTTCTGTGGTTGAAAATTGTAGTGATCTCACTTATATTAAAATGTAGGGGTGTGCAGGGTTCGATTTAGGTCGGTTTTTGGCTAAAACATAACCGAACCAAAATATTCTTTTTTTTATATAACACCCATAACCAAAACCGTTCGGTTTTTGGTAGTTCGGTTTCTTCGGTCTTTATTGGTTTATATTTGGGCACCATATTATACCTACAATGCAAATTTGAATTTATGTAGAAAACTCATTATTGTTTTTACATTTTTTGTCAAATTAAATAATGTTTATCCTAAATTTCTACAATTATATACATATAAATGAGACACACACATGCAAGTGAAGATACACATAGTATGATCATTGTCTGTATTCATTTACTGTCAAGTAAACACACATATACGACAAACACGCATATAAACGTTAAAACAAATATATTATAATTCAACCTACAAAATAAATACGAATTTATAAATTTGATGTATTTATTCATTTATATTGTACTAGTATCAATTATATATTACTATATAATAAAAGCGGCTCGGTTTTTCGGTTCAGTTTTTGGACGAAAACCAAAACCGAACGAATTATTTTGTCTTTTAAAAAGTAAACACTGAATGATCGGTATCTAGTTTCGGTCATACAAATGTATAAAGAGTTTTCTAAATGACTATTGTAGTTTTAAAACTTAATTAACAAAGTGAGTACTTTTAAAAATATTTATAATAGTATGCATATTTTAAATACATGGTCAGTTTGCACAAGATTCCATTTAATGCAAATAAACTAACATATACATTTTAGTATTTTCAACACCAAGAAAACAAATATGGTTTATACACATTCCTAGCAGTTGATACTTGAATGTCAATTGATCAAGAAACACCCTATGCTATGAGTCTAAAACTCACGGCACCACTCTCGTACACCCAAACAAACACGAACACAAAAGCAAAAATGATACCAAACAAATATTTTAAGCTTATTTTACTCATTATGTTTTTGTTATTATTTAGAAACCCTTGATACCCGTCGGTTTGGGTCCGAATCATGGTACACACGACCACCAAATGACGAGTTCTTCCTACCTTAACTTCGATAACCAAGAAAACACGAAGGAGATGATGGTGGGTGTCGAATTCGTGACTGAAACGTGGGTCAAAGGAGTGTTTGTCAAACCCCGCCACGGCGGAAACGCGCGGGTGTAACTTCATGTATATCATCACAACACCTGGTGTCTACATAGAGAATAACTACATGCACATAAATAGAGCAATGCACCAACACACAGTATTGTAACAATACCCCAAGATAAAATAAATAACCAAAACAAAATCCAAAAGGTATCTTCAATAAATATGAAAGTACCAAATGGAAAACATAAATGTATCAAAACCAAATCCAAATAAAGTCAAATCCCAAAACATAAATAAAGTCTCCATATGCAATTAAGTCTCGCCTAATTGCTGCCCTCAACTTTGGCCTTAGAATGCTCACCTGAAAATGATGATTAAAATGTCAACATCACGTTGGTGAGATTCATAGGTTTAGACACATATACACTCACAAGGCAACCAGTTTACTGTGATCATAAAATATATAGCTGGACAAATAATTTAAAGTTATCATGTAAGCTACAATCCATTCGCAAACGAATATCCACACACAAAGGCAACAATAGGACGGCTCGTGTCCCCCGATCCCAACATCAATTAGGTCGCATGCGCGAGCAACAGGATAAGCATCCTCCTAATCGAAGCAAACATAACATCAAATGGGTCCCCAAATGAAGCACACAATGATTACATCACACATAGCATACATACGATAACATTATAAGTCCAAGCTCTTTTGACACACACATAATCATAGTAACTTAAACAATTTAAGACAAGCATCATTCCCATCCCAAGTTTAAAACAAGCAAAAATATGGGACTGTGAACTCACTTTAAACTTCGCAGCTTCCACAAAAATAATTCACAATCTATAACACACAAAAATAATCCACATTACACAAGGTCAAGCAAAAATCTACAACCCATGTAATACACATATGATGGATGTCTAAGACTCATATGATCCACCATGGATCTCCTAGACACCATACTAACCACTACCATAACCTAATACTTACTAAATCCCTTGCACTCTAAAAATCAGAAAACGCAGAATTTTTTGGGTACATTCGCCCACATGAAATCATGACAAATAAAGCTCAACAACTCACACCAAAAATTTATCATGGTCTCTCATAAGCATATAGAAGCTAATCCTAGAAGGACATGGACCAATAACACACACAAGTACTCAAAAGAAAATCAAACTTGTTAACTACTCAAATTCGGAATTAAACGCACACCAAAAAGTTTTAATTGGAATGAAATACTTCCACAAGTTTTTATCGCGAATCCTTTTCGTGGTAGTCTAATATAACCTAAGACTTAACTAATCCAGAATGGATAGTCAAAATACCACTTTTACAACCATAATTCACCCTCAAACTTTTACCCAAATTCTGTCCCGGTTTGACAGCTTTGACACCTTAACAAAGAAAAATCAAAAGACCAACTTTCCGACCTTGAAATCAATCGTGGCTGGACTTTTTGGAAAGCTCTTTCATTAAACTTCAATTTAGACCAAAAATTCGTGAACTAACCCTTCACCATCTTTTATTTACACTCACATCTTTACAACCATAGTTTTCTGTCCAAACCCTAACACATAATCTAACGCGTTTTATACTCAATTCCCTTAACCAATGACCATATTATTAAAAACTAATGATCCTAACATGTTTTACTTCATTAATTTACAGAAGTATATAAACCCTAGATTCTATCATAATAAATATTACATGAATCATAATAATAATTAATTAATTACACATAAGGTTTAAGGATTTTACCTTGATTCTTGATTTTTGCTTGAAAACTATAAAACCCTAATTTTTTTCTCCTTGATTCACCTTGTGGTCGACTTCAATTTGCAGGATAAAGGGGTTTGGGAGTCTTGGTTTTGTATTTATATTATTAGCGGATAACCCTTAAGGCTTAGAGTTGTATTTGGTATCAAATTTGATTTCCTTTTTCCTCCTTATCCCAATATTCGGTCGCCCCCCCCCCCTCTCTCTCTCTCTCTCTCTCTCTCTCTCTCTCTCTCTCTCTCTCTATATATATATATATATATATATATATATATATATATATATATATATATATATATATATATATATATATATATATATATATATATATAGGGTCTCTTTCTTACGAAAACCACTTTATCTGCAAGAACTGCGAAAACCACATTTTTACAACTAATAATACATAATGTACATCACTTAATGCTTCATAGCATTTTGTTATTTTTATTAAATTTAAAAGGGTATAATAGTAAAAGACATTTTCATATTATTTTTTATTTCTTTTATAATTCCCGTTTTTTATATATCTTAAAATTCGGATTTTTCGGATTTTTCGTTTTTTTTTAGTCCTAACATTTTTTAAAATAGCCATGGTGCATACATGTTTTGTTTTTGTTTTTTTTATGCAAATATGCATACGTGTTTTTTTATTTCAAATAGTAAAGGTGCATACATGTTTTCAATTAGTCAAAATGCATCCATGTTTTTTTCTCAAATAGTCAAGGTGCATACATGTTTTTTTTAGTTAACATTTTTTTTATCAACCTACCAATACTTTTATAAACACAAATTAAGAACATAAATCATTATAAAAAGAAAAACAAGATTGATATACTTAAATGTTACATTTCGCTTTATTACAAGTACAAAAAACAATGAAATAATCATATATCTCCAAAGGTTGCAAATTATCTTCATGTATAATCGTGTTTATCCACTTCCCAGTCTTGAATGATATCATCTTCTTCATCAATCAATCTGAAACAAGTATGCACGAAAATAATTAAACCACAAATAAATAAGAAACGAAAATTAATCACAACAACTAGCATAACGCATACGCACAATCTTGTGTATATTAAACTAATGATATAAACATGTTTTTTAATCATAAATAGTTAAACACAAAACATATATGTTTTATAATCCAAAACACAAAACATATATATTTTATACGTAAACATATATGTATCTTTCCAAAACATATATGTTTTATAATCCAAACACAAAACATATATGTTTTTTTTTTAACCTATACTAATCCCAACACAAAACACATGTAATTATAAACACAAAACACACATGTTTTTTAACCTATACTAATCCCAGCACAAAACACATATGTAATCATAAACACAAAACATACATGTTTTTTTAACCTATACTAATCATAAAGACAACATACGTGTTTAAAAAATCATGTTCTCAAACATATATGGTTTTCATTAGTTAGATCCCACTAATTAAAACATATATGTTTTGAACATGTATGTTTTGAACATGTATGTTTTGAACATACATGTTTTGAACATACATGTTTTAAGAATATGTAGTTATGATTTCATGCATGCCTTCTCCTTAACAAAACTCGAAACTAATTTGACAGAACATGTACAACCTCGAAACTGTTTATACGATTTAACCGATTATTGTAAACCCTTTTTATGTATTCACGAACATGTATCCACCAAAACTCTCATACGAAATCACTTGTATAAACAAAAAATAAGCTTAAAAAGAATAAAAAATTGAGAAATGAGTTGTACTTACTACTTAGTCAACCCACGTAATTACCTGGCACTACAAAACAAAAGCTCTTTTATTTTACACTTCTTCTTTTTCGTTTAGTGTGCAAGAAAAAAACTGATTTCTTTTTCTTCCATGGCCCTTTCTTCTTCATTTTTGATATGACACACGATTTTTAAGGGGGGAAAATTACCGAAATATTTCAAATACTCGAGAAAATTACATTTGAAATAGAAGCCAAACAGAAAAACAACAAGAGTCGACAAAGATTTATGTGATCGTATTTGATATAGAAGCCAAACAGAAAAACAACAAGAGTCGACAAAGAGAAAAAGTCGTATAGAACAAGGTGAAAGTTTTACCCTTGGAGCATGATGCGAAGAACAAACCAGGATCGAAACCAAGTTGTACCAAACGAACACAAGCCAAAAACCAACCTCGAACCGCCTATAAACCCACTAACAACCACCCCTTTGTCGAACCAGAAGTTACCCACGTCCAAGCATGATCAAACCACCACCAATACCACGATGAAACCCTCCTTTTGTTTCATTTTTTTTTGGATCGAAAAGAACAAACTGGATCAGTTTTTTTGGATGGAGGCGTGAGTGAGAGAGAGAAAGAAGGGAATGATTTTTGACCTAATATTTTGGAGTTACTGATGGAGGAAAGATTGAATAAAATTCCATTTTTTATGCAAGCAGTTAATGAGATGGTATAAAATAAAATGCCATTTTTACCCTTTCTCATTAATGTTCCAGGAAATGGGGTCTCAATTAATCACAAAAATGCCATCTTGCATTAAATTGTTGCACACTCTCCTTTATTGATAGTACAAAAGTAGTTTTCGCAGTTCTTGCACTTAAAATGGTTCTCATTTGAAAGTTACACTATATATATATATATATATATATATATATATATATATATATATATATAGGGTCCCTTTCTTACGAGAACCACCTTATCTGCAAGAACTGCGAGAACCACTCTTTTACAACTAATAATACACAATGTACATCATTTAATGCTCCATAGCATTTTGTTTTTTTATTTAATTCAAAAGGGTATAATAGTAAAAGACATTTTCATATTATTTTTGTTTTTTTATAATTCTTGTTTTTATGAATTTTATCGTTTTTATGAATTTTATTTTTTTTTATTTTTTTTTTGTAATGCTAACATGTTTTCAAATAGTTACGGTGCATACATGTTTTTTAAGCCTAATCATTATTTTTTTGAAATCTCAAGGTGCATGAATGTTTTTTTTCTTCCCAAAATAGTCAAAGTGCATACATGTTTTCTATTAGTGAAAGTGCATACATGTTCTTTTTCCCTTTCAAGGTGCATATAAGTTTTTTAATATAATGAAATTTATAACAAACCAAGAACATAAATATTATATACAAACTTGTCGATATCGATTGAAATACAATTAAAATACAAATTTCTAAAATCATAAATACATGAATCTAATCGATCTATACACGTGAGCACTAATAATATTCAACACAAATGGACATATGCGCACGAGTAGCCGTCAACATTTTTTCAAAAGTCGGACATATATGCACACTTGTAGCCGTGAACATTCTTGTAATTACATCTGATACAAAGAAACCTGATACAAAGAAAAGTACAAAAATTATCAACAATAAATGTCGGATATAATTTTAAAACATACATGTTTTGAACATACAAAACATGTATGTTTTGAACATGTATGTTTTGAATATACAAAACATACATGTTTTGAACATACATGTACTTTCCACCAACTAAAAATAACTTCAATGTTGCATAGAAAAATGATATTGACCATAGTTAATAACAACTTCACTGATTTATTTGTATTTGTCCAGATCTATAACGAAAATCAAATGTCCAAAACAATTACTAAAACCTAAAACTAAAGACGGATCTATAACGAAAATCATATTTCCCAAAACAAATGATTTCATGTATCTCAAATATCAGGAAAAAAAAAAAAAAAAAAAAAAAAAAAAAAAAAAAAAAAAAAAAAAAAAAAAAAAAAAACCACTTGAAAACGCGGTAATAAAACACATATCTATAAAATACAATACATAAATTTATACCAAAAAAATTATAGAACTAGAAGAAAAAAAAACGAAATGAACATGTTCAATGAATTCATCATTGTTTTCACCCTATGGATCAACAAATATATATAATAAACAAATAACAATGAACTGGTTGTTAACAATTGCCTTATACTTGATGAATACGGTTTACAAAATATTAAATAGGTGTAATCATCAATTAGTTAATAACTAATATAATAACCAACAATACTATTACTTACAATTTAAAAGACTAATCAATAGATGGATCACTATTTATGTTATTCGATCATAAGCTATCCAACTAGCAAAAAATCTTTTTTTAATTCGGCTTACAGTAAACATTGCCTGAATTGACACGATGTCAACGTAGTTTATGAGATTGGCTTTATGACTTTTGTTATTCATTCATATATCAATTAAAACTTTATATGAAAAAGCTACATGCGATTTAGATGCCTTTACATAATACTCCTGTAACACAACAAACACACCATGTGCCAAGACGACATCCCGAATACATTATTGTTGCATCTCGAGGCACAATCAATGGGCAATCATTTGCACACACCCATTCTATACACTGATGAGGTTCATAATTAAGCACATAAGGGCAATAACGGTCATCTGCTTCGTCACCAAAAAAAATGTATCCAAATTGTTAAATAGAGGAACAAACATATAAAAAGGTAAAAAGATTTGCAGGTTTATATATCTTGCAGCATTGAATATAAAAATCGTATAATCCCAGAAATGGGACAAAAAAAAGTATAGTATTACCAATTTTCTTGCATTCCTCGATTATCTCGGCCATACCAATTGTAATTAGCATGGAAAAAAAAGAAAAAGCATGAAATTCTTTTCTCCATGTTCAACCCAAAATTTTAGTGTACACCAAGTAATCCAAATTATATTCTGACAACACTTTAATGGTTTGTACTTATACCACGCATGCATCATTTAAGGATTATCATAATACTATGTTGAATTATTACGTTATATTATATTATATAATATTAACAACATTATCAAATCTTTTACTACGTATATAATAACTAGTTATAAGACCCATTCACGTGCGAGCTTTTTGATTTTTTTTTTTTAAATTGATTTGTAATTAATTTACATCATATATATTTATGTGAACTTTTGATCCAAACACCTTATAATTATTATAATTATCTTGAAATTTTAAATCTTTTGTATTAATGTTTACATAACCATTTTATGACTCAAACACGAGAGGTAATCTCACTTTTCTGTAAAAAGAACCCCACACGCGTATCAACACTCATATAGTTACGGAAAAAGTTTAAATGCATGTTCGAGTCCACGATAATATTTTATATCTCTTAATATATATCCAATAAGAATAATAATTAAAATGAGAATGGTAAGAAGTAATTTTAGCCACATATTTTAATTTGTGAGAGAAAATTTGAATGACGATTAATCCAATTTTGTAGGTGCATCTAGAAAATGTCGTTGTGATTACTTCTTATCATTCTCATTTTAATTATTTTTCTCATTGATCCTAACTCTCTCTCCTTCTCTATCTATATATGTGTGTGTGAGAAACAATTATTGGGCCAAAACAATTTTTACCCAAAAAAATTATTGGGCCAAAACAAAATATACTCAATTTGGGCCTAATGTAAAACCAACCCAAATACAAGTTATACAACTAAGCATGGACTGTGGCTAGACCAAAACACAGCCGAATACAAGTTATACAACTAAGCATGGGCTGTGGCTAGACCAAAACACATCACACCCAACTTGGGTTAAGAAAATTGTCAACCCAACATTCCAACAGTTTGGCTAAGGCCTGTAAGGGTTTCCAAATCCAAACACATACACATACACTGGACAAGTTTTTGCTCGCTTAATTATTTTTTTTTGAACAATTTTGCTCGCTTAATTCGACATACAAAATACTTGAGTAATAAAGACTTTGACAACAATTATGTTAACTCTTTTAAGAGATTCAAGATGGTGAAAATCGTTTCCTAAACCTCACTCCCATTTTGCCGCCCCTAGCTAAGGAATAACAAGACTTTCAAAATTTAAATTAAGTGGGTTTGACTTGGTTAATACCAAGTATGACTTCTTTAACCATCAAGTAACCAAGTTTTGTACCATGACATGATGTAATCCCCTTTCCCACAAGCATCTTCGGTTCTATGAATCCCAAACAACCAATCTTTTTTGGTTTTTAAACAAAACACGATACGAATCTAAGAGTTTATTGAAGATTGAGAAAAGTAATCTAAGAAAGAGAAAAAAACCAAACTTCACGTTATGATGATCTATAAGTAGGGCTAAATAACCGAACCAACACGAAGGAGGCTTGTTCGGGTTCGTTAGTTTTGGTTTAACTTAACAAACGAAGCAATATGAAGAATTAAACAAATGGACATTGGTGTTCATGTTTTTTCTTTGAAAAATAGGTTATCTTTGTTCGTTTATTAAGACACTATGCATGAGTGATTCTTAAACGAGTAACTTGTTTACAGTGTCAACTAAAATCGATAAGAATTTATTGTATTAAATGAGCTTAATGCATCATTTTGTAATAATAAAAAGACAGACTTGCTCGTATTTCTTAAATTGAAATAAGGACTTAGTGGTATGAATTTAAAAAATAAAATAAACAAAAAATAAGCAAACATATCATTACTAATTCTAGTAATAGGGGCTTCTATATATCGAAACCTCAAATAATGAAAAAAAAAAAAAAAAAAAAAAAAAAAAAAAGGTGACCGACTATATATTCATAAATGGCGCTAGAAATCGAGGGCCTTAAATATTCGGGAGACTAAAGTGATGGCTTTAGTAGCTTTACTATTAAGCCACAACTGATAAATACTAATAGCCCAATATTGTCTTTTACACCAAATATGCATATTTTTGAAAATTATGAAAATTGAGGATTTTACAATTAAGTTTATTAAATTAGACTAGACGACCCGTGCATAGCAACGGGATTTTATAGCGACAAATAGTTTATTGATAAAAAAATGTTTATAGGTTATAAACGAAAAATAATAAAAGTTTGAATATTTGAGAATTTAACATAATATTTTGAAACCCGGTTCGACCCGGGTGATTCAACCGGTTGAACCGTTCCGGTCAAAAAATGAGTCGATTTAAACCGGGTCAACTTGCTAGGTTGGGTCGAAAACGGGGCAAATTAAACTGGGTCAACCCGTCCGGGTTTGAAGCGTCCCGGGTCAACCCGGTTTGTGTTTTAATTGGTTGTATTTAATTTGGTAGATATTAATTGGTTGTACAATGTGAATAAATAATTGTACTTTTAAGTAATGGGGTATTTTAATAAGAGTATTAAATGCATTTCAATCTTTTTTTATATACATTTTTCAATATTTCACATTTCACTTTTTGACTTTTCCACTTTCACCTTTGACCATTTTTCTTTTATAGATAGTAAAGATATAAGATTAACCTCTTTCTGAAGGTATGATATTATATTGGGGTTTGGTAGAAGGTAATTTACTTTTTCAAATGAACCTATTTGGTACGTGATATTTTTTAGATTGTAGAATTGTAATTAACTTTAATAAGTGTTCTAATTTGGTACATGGTGGTGACATGTCATACATGAAATTCTGACATGTGGTACCATTAATAATGTGATACATCATCATCACGTACTATATTTGAACACTTATGAAACTTCGTTACATTTCAACAACGTAAAAAAGTGTACGTACCAAATCGGTACATTTAAAAAAGTACATTGCTATTATTCGATCAAATCCGTATTATATTAAACCATCAAAATATAACATTTATATAAACTTAAGTCTAAAAGAGAAAAGAGAAAAAAGAAAAAAAAATGCTTTGTGCATTTTTAGTTTTTTTTCCCGATTTTACCACCAATTTTCTCGAAAGTTTGACTTAAATTTTGACTTTTATTAGTCATTAAAATAAAGCTCGATTTTGCGATTAACTCTTCTATAGGTTAATAAAAATTTTATTTGTCTGTATATTTATACTACATTATAATGCATTTGAGATTATTATATAATTAGAAAAGCTTAAAATTAAGATTTTTTTCTTGCTTATTATGAAAAGATTTAAATATTAATTTGTTAGAAAGCAAGGTGGTTATAAAGTTTGTTAGGAAGTGGTTAGTTGTTCAAACTAAAATTATTTGACTTAACCATATCTAATATCTCTACTTATAAATCATGAAGACAACTCAACGTGTAACAAATTAATGCAAAACTAGTTGGATACCAGCGCACAGCTGCGGCGATAAGTATAGTTATATTATAAAAACAGTAAATGAATTGCTAGCCCAACTATCTACGAAATTCCTTACCCGCTTAGTGAATTTGTTTCACAACACTCCGAATGTATATGCGTTAGTTGTATGTGTTTACTTGGTTTCGATAGCTTTCCCGTAACATCATTATTCCTGCCGCATATAGAAAGACTCTCGCAAGTCACAATATCTTACCCGTCAAACACTTCCCCCCAAAAGTACATGATTTTAACGAATCAAGATTGTATTAATTGGAATAAAGGTTAAAGTTGTAAAAATTTTGAATCAAAATAAAATAAACCTAATAAAAATCTAAAAACCAAAAACTCATAAAAAAATATCAAAATGAATGTTGATTTAATGAGCACAAAATTTTAGAAAATATAGTGAAATTAGATCAATAAAAATATATGTATATAAAAAGATATTTTAATTTGAAAATAAAGGTAAATTTTAAGTTGGGAAGTAACGCATGTCACCTTATAATTAGAGCTCCTTATCTTAATTTTTGGTTAGGAGTTAGGCTTGGAGTTAGATGCATTATATAGTAGTATAGATATAAACACAAGGTAATTCTATAGAATTCACCGTTTTTGTAGAATTTAAATATAAACACACGGTAATTCTAGAATTTAAATAGATTTAATTGAAATTTTATCTTTTATGAAAAAAAAAGAAAATAATTTGTCAAGCATAGGTGAAAAATATAACTTTTAATTCGCTGATCTTTCCATATCAATGACTTTTTTCACTTTTTTCTTTTTTCTATTGTTTTAAATAGATTTAATTGAATTTTTTTCTCTTTTTTCTTTTTTCCATTGTTTTTCTATCGTTTTTGTAAGATCAAAGTCGAAGCATACATGGCGTCCGATTCAACAACCATTTCCATTAGAGAAGACACACCAACACAATCGACTACCATCATCGATCTACCGTACGTTCCATTCCGATTGTGTTTCGTGCTCACGTTCATAATTCAATTACGTACTGGGTTTAAGACTTTATTTGTTTTTGATATATTGTTAGATCTAAGTTTAATTTGCATTTTGTATTTTTCAGGGTACACCACTATTATTTTTATTTGGTATGCACGAGTTACCTCTTCAGGGCTAACATATTACTGGTTCTAGAGAATACGAAGAAAAAATCTCCTATGGAACTGAATCCTTCATTTGTGATCATATCGATTGTTACAACATTTGTGGTCGTACTCACGACACTAGTTTTGATCTTTGCAAAACACTACATGAAAATCACGTTAACGAGGTATACCTGTTTAAGAATCGTAAAATGCATCGGATTATTCTCAGCGTTTGTGGCACTTTTGTCACTTTATATGGTAGCATTTGTGCCTCCAAAACATAACTGGTTTGGGTATTTACTCATGTCTCTTCTCTTCGTGTTTGCATATGCGTATTACTTTATTTGGCAATTGGATAATATAGTTGATGACGATGAGAATGAAAATTATATTAATTATTTGGGACTTTTTCATATACCTCTTTCCCTTATGTTGGTGATATTCCTACCTGAGAACCTCGACTATGTTGTGTATTCAATATTATTGTTCTTCATTTGTTTGGAAGGAATCAGTAACATGATTTATTACAAAAAGAATGCAAAAACAAACAACTAAGGTTTGCAACTTGGAAGCAGCTGATCTACAAGACAAGAACACAACGATCATCCACGAGTACTCGAGTAGATACTAGTTGTAAGATCTGAGAGTTTATTGTATTTGTATACTAGCATGTACCGAGAATAAAGCTGTAATAAACATGATAACGGAAATTAGTTCTTCAGATAAATGTCTTGGTGAGCATAGTCACAGGAAATGCTAACATCGCGCGAACCATAACGTGGTACGATAGCGTTCCAAAATGTGAAATACATAAGTATTTATTTTCTACCCTAAATGTGATACTGTATTATAACAAGTTCGTCTTATCAAAATAACAAACCGGACTAGAAGTGTCAAAGTAGATAGCATTAAATATCAAAATGACCAGTGAGCATAAGAAATTGTCAATTATCCTAGTAAATATATATTGTTTCCTCCTCCACATGATAATGAATATAAACAATGCTCCAACAATATGCACATGATAATCGAATCTGGTGATCTTAGTCTTTCAAATTAGTCAATTTGCCCTAAAAGATGCCAAACATAAGCAATTGTTATATGGTGTTTTGCAAAACAAGCTAATGAATATGCCAACATATTCATAAGGAAAATGATTTGGAGACCTAAGTTGTGTGCCTAAATTCATGCCTAAACATATGTGGCATGATCTTGATGGTTTGTAGAAACGTGGGTCCCATGGCTGCAATCATCAGGATGATGCCACGTAGGCTTAGGCACATGTTTTAGGCCTCTCAATCATTACTATATTCATAAATAAAAACTGTGCGAACAATCTATGGTCTTTTTGTGTTTTTCTTTTTTCGAACTGTGGAAAATTATATTGAAGCTCTAGCTAGAAGCTAGAGAAACAACATACATCTACAATTTAATTACTATGCTAAGTCTTAAAGTATTGGTCTCAAACTCTCAATATGCTAAAAACAGAAAATGATGTAAATTATGAGAATCATGTAGATGACATAGGATGAAAAGCACATGTACAAAGTTGTTTGTAATAGGGAAAATGGTTTGAAAATGCATCAAACTTGACAAATTTTTCTTTTGTATGCACTATACTTTTAATTTTCCTATTGTAACATCCAACTTTTTAAATTTTTTTATTTTACTCATCCAACTTCCTTAATCATCCTATTGTACGCATCCAACTTCCTTAATTTTTATATACATAGGCATCCAACATCCTTAATTTTCTTATTGTCACGTCTTTTTTTTCGCTACAGGTCTACAATAGAAAAATTAAGAAAGTTGGATGCTACAATAGGAAAATTAAAAGTTTAGTGCATACAAAAGGAAAATGTGACAAGTTTAATGCATTTTCAGACCCCTTTGTAATATAAGTTTAAGTTATGAATCAAATTGTGTGTCCAAAACTTAGCTAGTGCCATATGCTTTCTAGTATGATAGCATTGGACCCAAAAAGCTAAATTCTTTATTTATTTTGTTATGGGGTATAATTCACCATGGGTATAATTCACCATGGGTGTCTAAGCTAAATTATACTACATGGGTGTTTTACATTGGGTCGGCAAACAGTAATATTATTCTGGGGTATAATTCACCATTCATGCATACCAAATTAACAAATTTGGAGAGTGTATATGGAGTCGGCTTCAACCACCATTTCCATTGGAGAAGACAAGCCATCACAATCGGACACCATTGTCAATCCATCGTAAGTTCCGTTGTGATTATATTTTAATTTCGTGTTCACGTTTATAATTCATTTTTCGTGTTTAAGAGTTTATGCGATACAATTTGTGACATCTTCTTAGATCTAATATATGTATGCAATTTGTGTTTTCTACGCATACCACCTATTTCACTTATTTAATAGGATTGAGTTACCTCTTCAGGGTTAGCCTAGCGGTGTACGAAAAACAATCGCTCTTTCAAATGAATGAAAATTGTATATTGTTAATTACAGTTTGATGCCAAGCAAAGCTTTTTGAAAGAAAATAAACGAAAAATGGTTGGATTATATCGGCTAGGAAATCATATACTCATATGCTAATTAATTGTGTATACCATATTCTATATAAACTTACTTTATTTGTTATGTGTTTTTCTTGTAGTAACATTTTGCCAGAATCAGCCGTTGACGAGATTGCGCCACCAAAATGGCTTGTAAGGTAATATTTTTTCCCTTTGTATCTGTACTTCATTTTTTTTACGGCGATATTTCGCTGAACACAAAACTAGCTAGAGTCTAGTGAAGGAGATTACAAGTTACAACGGGTTTAAACACCATGAAATCGGATCATTGATCCAATCAATCCTATAAGGAATTGATTTTTTTTACATTTATTAGAGAACCATCAATAAGAAAGAGTCTTCATTTCTTCCAATATTGTATATATCCTTCTTTGGGGTGGGGCCGGGGTTTAGCTCAAAGCATAACTGATTTTTATATCTCCATATGATCGAATTGGTGGTTTGGTTCACCACATCAAAACATTGTTTCAAGCCTTTGTCGAGGTTAACAATGTCGCTCGATGAAATTAGGTGATGAAGGTCTGTGGGGTAAGTGGAAAGCCCACACCATGGCGAAATCTTTGACCATAGATCAGCCACTATCCCACAATCAATAAATAAGATGATGGATGGTTTCAGTAGCTAGCCTCATCACACACTGGACACCTAGTCGAGCTTAGGTCGATACCACAATCGTTTAGATTGCATTGAGTGGGTAAACGGTCTAAGCTTAGCCTCCAAGTGTGGATGTATACTTTAATTGATAAACCTTTGTTCCATCTAAATTGTTGACAGTACATTTGATAGAAGAATAGCATGGCCAGCATCTTTCCTCATGGAAGCAACATGGTATTTTATGGTTTAATCTAAAGAGCATCCCATGAGTCTAAAGAATCCCCACTGCCAAGGTTATTTTTTTTGCAATAAAAGGAGTAGATCATTTAATTGGTTGGTCTGTATACCACTCCTCATGTTCCTCCTCCAATACCACCGGTAAACACGTAAAGGCCTGCCATCTATAATACATCTATCTTTAATTTTGCAACGTTTAACCATTTCCAGTAGGTATGGAAATAAATTTTTGAGGTTAGTTTCTCCAATCCAAACATCCTCCCAGACCATACACAAAGACCTGTCTCCCACTTTTTTAATAAGGGTGTTGATACTCACACCACAACTTTTTATACTTTCACCATAATCCGTGCATGGAAGTGACAAACTTTTCAAAGGGAATTAGATTCCGAATGAAAATACCACCACCATTTAATCAACATTGCTAAGTTACAAGCAAGTAAACTACATACCAACTCCATGTCCACCACAACTAGTACGAGAACAAACTTTAACCCATGCAATCCAAGCCATTTTCTTAGAATCAAGTTAGGCTATGTTTGGCGCAAAGCTTTTTGGAGCTTTTTAGGGTGATGAGCGGTGAACAATGACCTTTTTAATTTTTAGTGTTCGTTTGGCATGAGAGCTGTGAGCTTTCCTATTTTTTAGGAAAGTCATTTTTCCAATGTTTCTTTATGAAGCTAGTGAGTTGTGGCTATTGCTCACAGTGACTGTACTGCTACTGCTCAAGCTACTTTTGCCAAACATAGCCTTAACCTCCCCGTAAGAAGTTGTGTCTAAA
Organism: Artemisia argyi; assembly: GCA_030686995.1. Lineage (NCBI taxonomy): Eukaryota > Viridiplantae > Streptophyta > Magnoliopsida > Asterales > Asteraceae > Artemisia > Artemisia argyi. The sequence goes on along the minus strand of CM060702.1, from coordinate 11,642,064 downwards.
GCTTTTAAGATAATTAAAAACACGTCTAGGAGCCTTGAAAAGGGAGAAAATTTACGTAAAGGATTCAAGCACCGACTTTAGTAAAGTGAGCCTACCACCGTATGATAAAAGCCTTGGCTTTCCAAGAGGCAAGTTTTTTTAAATTTATTGATGATTGATTTTCAATTGCAAGCTTTTCTCATATTGGCATCCAAGGGAAGACCTAGGTATGAATAAGGGAATTTTGATGGATGACGATTCAAGGTGGATAACCTAATGGTTTCATTGGTGGATGTTGGAATTTATATATATATATATATATATATATATATATATATATATATATATATATATATATATATATATATATATCTATCAAGTTAACCAATTAACTACGAGTACGCAGCGGATATTAGATCTAGTTAAGCAATTATGATTAACACATAAATAATAAACAAATTAAAGGAAAAGAGAAAACATGAAAAATAAATAGAAAACTAACCCTCGTAGTCACCCGCAAAATAAATCAAATAAGTGATTAAAACAATCACCTCTACGAGTGCTCACACAAACACGTCAAACAAATACGCCCGGAGTGCTAGCCGTGTACCACGTAAACCCAACAACCTTTGTCAAAGCTCAATATAAAACCAGTTCCTAGTTATCCGAGAATATAACAAAAGAAACAATAAAGTCTTTAGTTTCTTTTCTTGCTGCAACAACCTACTTTTCACCTTGGAATAATAGAATGCAAGTTATAGGTTTGAAAGTGACAATAGATTAAACAAGTATTCAATGACAACTTGTTATAATCGATTATAAGAGTTTTGTGATATTGTTTTCCCTTTTTTCTGTATCGTACATGTGAGCAGGTTATGATGGCTTTTATAGCTTCTAAAACCTACTCATGATAAGGCTAAAAACAACACATGATAAGCTTAAAACTCTACCAACTTAAGCCTTATCATAACTCTTCACAATCCTTATCACATTGACATGAACCTGGACAGTTTTAATCTTTTCCAGATCCTTCCATAATCCTACCATAAGGTTTTAGAACAAGTTAGGACTTCAGTCAAGATCACTTCATGTCCAAACAGATCACATTTGAGCTTTAACCGTGAAATACATAACGTATTCTAATGTTTTAGCGTGTGTGCCCCCAATAGGCTCACACACCTTTAGCCGTATCGTGCTAGTCCGACTCTCACATTTCAACAGCTCCCACTTGGGAGTTGGAGTAGCAGATAGCACAAATACCAATGACGGAAACGTCTAGCAACGCTCTCACTCGCTATTAAACTAAAGGTGCCTGAGATATAGTTTCATAAATCATTCTCAGTAGCATGGTCATTTATGTCTTGCTTTTATCATCCTTTGTTATAGATACCGTTAAACCATGGATATGGATCCTAACTCATTCCATATAGTTTAACCATTTAGATTCTCGTTATAGAATTTAATTAGATATACCAAATGTAATCAAGAATCATCTTGCATTACCCTTTGGGTTCGGCCGAACAATTATCTTATTAATTCTGGAGAGGGCCCATGGTATCTTTCTGCACATATCAAGTGGAGTAACAAATCCTTTGTTGACTACAAGTGTTGTGGATGCTGCTTTACATCACTCTGAAAAATAGCTTTTATAACAGCCTTATTCAGGACAGCGTTTGGCATATAATTACAAAAGTGATATCCACACATAACAGAACTTGCTTGTATCTCAAGTCTAAGGATGACTTAAGAAACCATTTCAACATTTTACTCATGACAAGGATCCAAAAGTAAATGTTTGAAAGTTGGGTATCCAATATGCATCCCTTGTGAATACATATGAGTTTGGCGGGAACAATCCACATTCTCATAGAATATAACCAACACTCACATTTGCCTTGCATAACAATATTCCCATATTGTTAACTGACAATGGACATATTTAGAATGATAAATCATTTCATGGATTAAACATGCAAATATGGAATAACAGGTTATATGAATAAAATAACAAATACCTTGTATCTTTATATATCAGAAAATAAAACTGTCTTACAATTCCAAATTATCCAAATACTAATTACACACAGATTTACATGAGACTACTAGCTGGTATCAAACCAATATCCCTAGTCAATTTAGAATGCTTAGGATATGCTAAAGCCTTCGTAAATGGATCGGCTAGATTGTCATCCGTGTGAACTTTTGATATCTTCACGTCTCCCTTCTCAATGGTCTCTCGAAGATAATGAACTTTTGCGCGGTAATGTCTAGCACCCTTGGTGATTCCACTTTCATTAGCTATAGTAATGGCTCCAGTATTATCACAATACATATTTATGGGTTCTTCAATTGTCGGAACAATGCCAAGCCCAGAAATGAATTTTCGAATCCATACAGCCTCTTTAGATGCATCATAAGCAGCTATATACTCAGCTTCTGTAGATGAAGTTGCATAAATACTTTGCTTTGTGCTTTTCCAGTCAACAGCACCTCCATTTAAAACGAATACATATCCAGTCTGTGATTTGAGGTCATCAGCATCTGTCAGATATCCAGCATCAGTGTAGCAAGAAACCCTGAGCTCTCGTTTCATATCACCTCCATAAACCAGAAACATATCCTTAGTATTGCGTAAATACTTAAGAATATTCTTAACAGCAGTCCAGTGAAGTTCACCTGGATTCTGTTGAAATCGGCTTGTTATGTTCTGAGCGAACGCAACATCAGGACGAGTACATCTCACAGCATACATAATTGATCCTATAGCCGAGGCGTAGGGAACTCTTTGCATGCGCTCTTTATCAGCAGGTGTCTCAGCACCTTGTGATTTACTCAATTTAAGCTTTTCTTGCATTGGGATAGTTCCTCGTTTGGAATTTTCCATAAAATATTTCTTCAATATTTTCTCAATGTAAGCATTTTGACTTAAACCAATTAACCGTCTTGATCTATCTCTATAAATCTTGATTCCAAGAATATATGCAGCTTCTCCTAAATCTTTCATGGCAAAACATCTTCCAAGATAGGATTTTACATCTTGTAACATTGGAATGTTGTTTCCCATGAGTAATATGTCATCAACATATAGAATTAGGAAAGTGACATAACTCCCACTAGCTTTCTGATATACACATGGCTCATCTTGATTCTGAGTAAAACCAAATTTCTTAATCTCATCATCAAAACGTTTATTCCATTGCCTAGATGCTTGCTTAAGTCCATAAATGGAACGCTTGAGCTTGCATACTCGGTTAGGATATTTTGGATTAACAAAACCTTCAGGTTGCTCCATATAGACTTCTTCGTAAAGATGTCCATTGAGGAAGGCGGTTTTGACATCCATTTGCCAAATCTCATAGTCATAGAACGCAGCTATGGCTATAAGAATCCTTATAGCTCTAATGTCTGCAACAGGAGAAAAGGTCTCTTCATAATCAATCCCGTAGGTTTGAGTGAAGCCCTTTGCTACAAGACGAGCTTTAAAGGTATGTATTGCACCATCCATGTCAGTCTTCTTTTTGAAGAGCCATTTGCTGCCAACAGTTTTACAGTTAGGAGGAAGCTCAACTAATTCCCAGACTTCGTTGTCTTTCATGGATTGTATTTCTACATTCATCGCACCAAGCCATTTCTTGGATTCAGGATCCAATAATGCAGCTTTATAGGTTTTGGGTTCACCAAGATCCCCCAACTCATGCTCCTCAGCATCGATGTATAAGCACATTCGATCTGAGGCACGACGTGTCCTAGCGGATTTACAAATGGGATTGATATCACTTTGAGGTTCATCAATTTCTTGATCATCCTCATCATGACCTAAGCTAGTGTCTACAGAAGGATTTGTATCTTCCTCTTGAAAAATTTCAAGATCTTCTAGACTCCCACTTGCTTCTTGATCCATAAGATTACTCTCAAAGAACTCAGCATTCCGAGCAACAAATATTTTGTTCTCGGATGGAAGATAGAAAGAATATCCTGTTGTTTCCTTTGGGTATCCTATGAAGATACACTTAATAGATCTGGGTTCTAGTTTGTCAGGTTTGATAAGTGTATCACGCTTAACAAGTGCCTCACAACCCCAGACTTTTAAGTAAGACAATTTAGGGGCTTTGCCATGCCATACCTCGTATGGTGTCTTATCAACCTTCTTAGTTGGAACCATGTTGAGAATGCGTGCAGCAGACTCAAGGGCATAATCCCAAAAGGAATTTGGAAGAGTAGTTTGACTCATCATGGAGCGAACCATGTCTTGCAGTGTTCGATTTCTCCTTTCAGACACACCATTATGTTCTGGAGTGTAAGGAGGAGTGCGTTGGGCAATAATCCCATGCTCCTTAAGATGATCCAAAAACTCTTGACTCATATATTCACCTCCACGATCTGAACGTAGTGACTTAATGGTCTTCCCGAGTTGGTTTTCTACTTCCTTTTGAAACACTTTAAATGTTTCAAACACTTCATGTTTATGTTTCAGCAGGTAAACATAACCATACCGACTATAGTCATCAGTAAAAGTGACGAAGTAACTTGCTCCTTGTCTTGACATAATTCTAAATGGGCCACATACATCGGTGTGTATTAGTCCAAGTAGATCCTTAGCCCTTTCCACTTGATGTGAATAGGGTTTTCTTGCCATCTTACCAGACATGCATGAAACACACTTTTCAAATGACTTACTGTTAGTTGAGTTGAGAAGTCCATCATGTTGCAACTTCTCCATGCGTTTCTTGCTAATGTGTCCAAGACGACAATGCCACAAGAGAGTAGAGTCCAAGTCTAGCTTGGCTCTTTTATTGCTAACATCATACATAGAACTATCATTTGTTTTAGAACAAGACATATCAATTTCATAAATACCATCCCTTGGGATAGCACTAAAATAAACAACATTATTCCTAGAAACTGAAATTGTGTTATTCGATTCAAAGCGGTTAATAAAACCATCGTCAAACAAACGAGAAACTGAAATAATCCCTCTAGTAATAGAGGGAGCAAAATGACAATTGTTCAAAACAACTACTAATCCACTTGGGAGACATAAATGATAATTTCCAATAGCTTCAACTCCTGCCCGTTGACCATTGCCCACGTACAGACTTAAAGCTCCTGGCTTCAGCTTCTTACTTCCCCTGAGACCCTGAATAGTATTACAGATGTGAGTACCACAACCCGTGTCATAAATCCAAGATGTACTAGGAAAAGTTTAGAGTTCTATGGTGAAAATACCTGAAGTGCTAGCTCCTGGAGATAGCTTCTTCTTTTTCAGCAACTCGGCGAGATACACGGGACAATTCCTTCTCCAATGACCTATTTCACCACATTGGTGACAGGTCGCGTCCTTTGCAGGGCTATCCTTCTTGGGTGGTGGAGGTTTCTTGGGCTTGGAGGCATAAGATGGTTTATGCTCAGGAGCATAAGCCAACTTATACTTTCCATTCCCTTGATTCCCTTTAGCAGCCTTGAACGGTTTTTTACCTTGGTTTTTCTGGACCTTTCCTGCACGTATAGCATGAAGTGCAGGTGCAGCATCTTTCTTGGGTAGCGTCTGCTCATGTTGTTTAAGCATAGCATGTAATTCATTCACAGTCTTCCCCATGCTGTGCATATTATAGTTCTGCACAAAGCTGTCATACTCCTTAGAGAGTCCAATTAAGATTAGACTTACTCCAAGGTTCAAAGTGACGGGATGACCGAGACGCTCCAAGTTGTCAATGTAGCTCTTCATCTTTAGAACATATGAGCTTACAGATTGACCTTCTTCTTGCTTGCACGAGTGAAATTCCCTCGCGGTTTGCAGAAGTTCCTGTTCTGCCTGTTGAGCAAACATGCTTTTCAACTCCTGTAACATGTCATATGCACCAAGATGGGTTAGATTTCGTTGGATTTCTAAGTCCATGGTCATAAGCATGAAAGCAGCAATGTCCTTTGACCCCTTGACCCAAGCAGTGTGAGCTGCATGAGCCTCGGGAAGGACTGGGTGTCCAGGAGTTGCAACAGGTGCAGTAGGAATATTAAAAAATTAACTTTTTTATAAATACACATTTTTTAAAAATATTAAAAAAAGGAAAAAAAATTAAAAAAATTATTTTTTTTAAAGTTAATATTTCAAAAAAAAAATCAAAATTTCTTTTAAAAATTAATATTTGCTAAAAAAATTAATTTTTTTATAAATACACATTTTTTAAAAATAAAAAAAAGGAAAAAAAATTTAAAAATTATTATTTTTTAAAGTTAATATTTAAAAAAAAAAATCAAAATTTAAAAAAAAAATTAATATTTGCGAAGTAAAAAAAATTAATTTGTTTTATAAATAAGCATTTTTTAAAAATATTAAAAAAAAATTAAAAATTATTTTTTTAAAGTTAATATTTGTAAAAAAAATCAAAATTTAAAAAAAAATTAATATTTGCGAAAAAAATTAATTTTTTTTTATAAATACGCATTTTTTATAAATATTAAAAAAAAGGAAAATAATTTAAAAAATTAATTTTTTTAAATTTAATATTTAAAAAAATTCAAAATTTTTTTAAAAAATTAATATTTGCGAAAAAAAATTACTTTTTTTTTATAAAAACATTAGTTTTTTAAAAAAATTAATTTTTTTAAAAAAATAGGCATTTTTTTATAAAAATTAATTTTTAAAAAAATACGCATTTTTAAAATAATTAATTATTATTTATAATTTTTTTTTGCAAATATTATTTTTTTTAAAAAAATTTGATTTTTTTAAAATATTAACTTTAAAAAAATTAATTTCATTTTTTTTTTATTTTAACTTTTTTTTTTAATTTTAAAATTTTTTAACTTTTTTTTTTCTAAAAAAGAAGACTAGCGGTGCAAATGTTTGGCTAACGAAGGCTAACGGTGTAATATTTTCAGTCTCGTTAAGAGATAACGGAGGAAAAATTTGCACCGTTAGTCCTCCTTATTAACGAGGGATGTATTGTGGCAATCGTTTGCCTAACGGGGATGTATATTGCCAAAAGTTTCTGACAGGGATGTAAGATGCAAAAATGTGTAAACCATAGGGATGTATTTTGCAGTTCTCTCTATCAAAAATGAAGGCTTTCAATTATAATGATGAAAAGGAAGGGTAACAGTCTAACAGATGGTCACCTTGACGAATGCCTTTCTTAATCTTGAATTCTTTGGTTGGCGACCGGTTCTGATATCTCCCTTAAAATTTATTTATTTATTATTTTTTTTAGAAAAAAAAGAGAATCGTGTTTTGGGTTTTGAAATTATTATCTTGCTATATTCTGTTTTTTATTGATTTTTTTGACATCCCTTTCTAACATGTCCAAGATAAAGCTACACATTTTAAGAAATGAAAGAATGTAACAAATGACTTGCATTTGAAAGAAATTATAGATGAAAGAAAGTGAAAACTAGATAAAACATGGAACTTTTTTTTGGAAGGCAAACATGAATCTGCTGTTGGTTGGTGCACAACAGTAGTCGATCAAGTGTTTTTATTCGAATTCAATTACTTTTTTGATATTTTTATAGAACTTGACTAATTTGTAATATAATTTTTCCTTTAATATTTAAACATTGTTGTAATTTTCTCTAATAAATATAGGTGTTCTTATTCATTTGATATATATACATGATTTGTTTAATACTTCTATTATCTGTTTTTTGGTTGTGCAGCGCAAGAGAGGAAGCGGATACCATGGCTACACACTGGTTAATATACAACGGCATATCAGCTATGGCTGTTGTGGCAGTCCAGTTTTCCGTTAAGGGGACCAATCACAAACTCCATGGTCCAAGCCCATACTATATTTTCACCTCGGTCGGCATATTCTTGGCATCTGTGATTTTGCGCAGTCTCCTTCTGAACGCATACCAGGCAAGCCAAACCTCCCACCCTATGAAGAAGAAGCGTAATCGAGCTGTGTGGGGACTCTTCTACATCACCTCAATATCAGTCCCACTTTTGCTATTATCATCCATTTTCATACCTGAGAAATACATTTGGGCACCTCTTGTCGTTACATGTGTTTTATGGATCGTTAAAGTAGTAAGATGTGTGGTCTCCGAGCCGGTGGGTAGTGTGGCACAGCAGCAAAACCCACCCACTGGCCTTCAGATGAACCTCAACCACACTCCTCCCGCCGATACGACAGACTTAGAAAACCTCGCCATTCAGGCACAAAACCTGGCCATTTCTCTAGTAGGAAACCCCTCCATGCTCAACAGCATACCCAACCCAGGTGAGTTTGCCTGGGGCCTTCAATTCATTGCAAACCAGGCACCTCCTATCAGGAAGTTGGCATAGTTTGCCCAAAACTTGGCCTTTGCTCTAGTAGGAAACCCCTCCGTGCTCAATGGCATGCCCAACCAAGTTGAGTTCGCCCAGGGCCTGCAATTCATTGCAAACCAGACACCTTCTATCGCCAATCCGGCATATCTGGCACAAAACCTGGCCTGGGATCTACTAATTAACCTATCCATGCTCTTAAGCATACCCAGCCGACGTGAGTTTGTCCTGGCCATTCTATTCATTGAAAAGCAGGCACAGTCAAACGATGATACCACATCCTGAGAAAATGTTTTGTCGTTGCTTTCTGATAGACAAGACACATGTGCCCCAACCACTGCGCTGGTAGTACCATGTAACACTCAAGAAGCTGCTAAGCTTGAGCAATCTTCATGATGACGTCGCAAAGAACTGAGTTTGTTAAAGTTGTTGCAAGTCCACAAAACGTTTCTGAAATGGAGAAGCCTGTGAGTTACTCGGACCACTACTCCTTTTAAGCCATGTTGATGACATACATGTTAATTTTTAATTTACTATTATTTTTTTTAGTAAAACACACTTTGTTATGAATAATAATTATCTAGGGTTACAATAAAAGTGATTGAGGCCTGCAAATTCAGTGTTTTTAAACAGTAATCTATCTAGTATAAAACTTGAATCTAACGAATCTGGAATTGTTTCATGAGGGAGATTAATGAGATTTTATATAGTGTACGAAGAGACACATTGAACCATTATTGCAACTCTTCAAAAATACAGCTATGTTGACATGGAATGTTGCATCCTTTTATTAAGCGTCACAATGAACACCTAGAGATTGATCCATCTTTTGACCATATTTAATGTCGTATATTTATTTAAATTTAAATATATTATAAGCACAATTAAGCTAAAACATGCTTAAAACCCACTACTAATTATTTACCAGGGTGTAGGATTACTCTCCTTTACCAAAAAAAAAAAAACCCACTACTAAGGACTCGATCCATTTGAAAATCATTGGTGGAAGTCATTATAAACATATGATGGTTTCTTTTTTCTAGCTAGCAATAATATGGGATAGAACTTTACATATGTTCCAAGTTCCAACATTTATTACCTTGACAATTTTTATAACAGCAAAAATAATATAGCTTAACTGTAAAACAACATAAAGAATTAAAAAAACGTAATGTTACAAAAAGCATATTTTTACAAAATAAATGGATGTTTTAAACATATATAAAAAAACTCTATAACAAAACCTATAATCTGATATATTTCAAAAACAAAACAAGATTAGTTAACAAATGAACACTAGCTTGATTTAAAGGATCATAAAACAAGTCCATAAATCATATCACGAAAGCTGTTGAAACAAGAAATAGCAAAGTAGCAAACTCCTTTCTGGAGTACTTTCTCAAATTATTATGTAGTTCTGCGCACCACTACAACAATTTGAACATTTATGGACCACAATACCGTCCATAAATATCAAAGTGTGTCGTCGCTAAATGGAATATGGAAGCGGAACGATGTTTGTCTTCGAGAATATATTTTGACCATTACAACTTATACATATTTTTTATTAGTGGATAGATATGGCCCAAGTTCGATTGAGGGTTTGGTCCACTAAGGATTTATTATGTACTTGTATTTATATATAGGGATAACTTGGCTATAATCCTCCTCTATATTACACAAGAAAATGAATCAGAAACCCGCAGAAAAAAGTTAGAGACTCACAAAATAACTCAGGGACCCGCAATTTGTAACACATTGTAAGAAATTGGCTACAGTTTAATTGTAGCTAATATATTCCCTTATATATATATATATATATATATATATATATATATATATATATATATATATATATATATATATAGTAAGGATCCAATAAGAATTAAAATAAAAATAAGAATGATAAGAAGTAATCTCAAACCTTAGATTTAGGTAATCAATGGCTTAAATTTAGTGATGGCAATATGGTAAATAAAAGGAACTTTATTGACATAATTAAGGGCAAGAAGGTAAATTTAGTATGTTCTCTTTCTCATATTCCAAGTTTCATTTCAAATATTCTGGGTTTTCTTATACGAACCGTTCGAAGAATTTTAAATGCATCTATTTTGCTTAATTGATATCCTTTTGCATCCCCTTATCAAGATGCATCTAGGAAGATGAGTCACCAAATCATAATATTATAATATAACATGCATCTCTTTTAATAATAATCAACACAAATCTAAAGTGGCATATGCATCTTTTTTTTATTAAAGGATGCACCTATAGTCCTGTAATCTAGTTATATTTGAAAGAGAAAAATAGATGCGTGGATGCATTCGATTCGTTAAAACGTAACTACAACATGCAACTTCGATATTAATTGTAAGCAATTAAATTTAGATGCAAACAAAATATAGATGCAACTAAAATCAAACGCATCCATTTATGTATTGTATTTAAGATTAACAAAATCATAATCTACATGCATCTATTTTGTTCATGGTCTGAAAAAATGAAAAATAAACCGTGACATGAGAAGAAGTGAAATGGAGTAAAAGTAGGAGTCAGTTTTTCTATGATGGAGAGGGAATTTGTCTAAAATACCCTTAATTCTATTTTAAATTGATTGGCTAAGATTACTTCTTATCCTTCTTATTTTAGTGTTTCTTCTTATTTGATCCTAAGTCTATATATATATATATATATATATATATATATCGTATCACACAGGGTTTCATTGTCTAACATGATATCGGGATGGGTTTGATCCTCATACCTAGGTGGCTAACTTGAGCCGCCGCCTCTATGTCACCCCGTCAAACCCTAGCCGCCATCATTTATCCATCTAAAAAAAAAAGTCTATGCGTTGCTTTTATTTTTGTTTCTTTGTTTTTGTTGTTGCTGCATGAAGAAAATTAATCTCCGCTTGCTGTCAGATATCGTCATCAAAATTAATTATTTGTTTTACTGCTTTTGCTTTGCTATCACTTTATTTTGCTTTTGGGGATGTTGATGAAGATTTGTCTCTGTTTGTTGTCGAACGTTTTCATCAATAAAACTTTTATTGCTTTACTGTGTATTTGAATTTATCATCTAATCCGAGCTTTTGTGATTTTGCCGCTCAGATTGCGAGAGAGTATAGTGGATAGATATGGCCCAAACCCGATTGAGGATACAATAACCAATCCAAGTATAAAACTTGAATCTAGCGAATCTGCATTGATTTCATGATGAAGATTAATGAGGTTTTTGTGCTTTGATGCCTTTTTCCAGATTACAAAAAGCCCTTTATGTAGTGTAGGAAGAGACTCCTTCATCCATTGCAACTCTTTAAGATACAGTTTTGTGGTTATAACTGTAAAAAGGAACGTTGCATCTTTTATTAAATGTCACAATGAAAACCTGGAAAAATGAGTTAATAAAAATTAATTCTTGAAATCCAATAACCCAAGAAGACCATGGTCTATTTTTTGACCATTTAATATATATATTAATTATACATATATTAAACTCAATTAAGCCACAACATGTCTAAATCACACCACTAAGCCCACTACTAGGGCTTGATCCATTGGGAAGACAATGGTAGAAAGACATTATAAAGATGTAATGGTTTCATTGTTCTAGTAATGTAAGATAGAACTTTAAATGTTCCAACATCAATGTCATCTTTATCTTTATGTCTGATCAACAACTTATTTGAACAACTATTTAAGAGATTCATAGTCTGAAATCGGAAAATTTTTGGAGAAAACAAATTGCCTATTTATGGTTACTGCTAAAACAAAGCAGTTTATTGTAACCCACCAAACTGATGTCGACAAACCTTTTTTTTTTCAAGTTTTGTTTTAGTGTTAAAATTCGCATGTGAAAAAATCATATGTGATTTTTATGTTAGGAGTCACGTATGATTTCACAAACCACAAGTAAATTCATAGAATCACATTTGATTTTAAGATAACAAATAACATGTGATTTTTACAGACATAAATTTCAACACTCACAAAAAAGTCGAAAAAAAAGGTTCGTCGAAATCGATAAAAGTGTCCCTTTAATAAAAGATAATTTAGTTCTTGTTGTGATGGTATGATTTTTCTCGCATAGTGATTAATGGTTTGTGAGATATATATATATATATTTTAAATAATTCTGGTTCGGGTGTTTTTTTTTTTTTTTTTTTAATAAAAAATTGAATATTCATAATTGGTTCACTGGATTTCTATAGAATTTGGGGTTAACATTGAGGGAGGTGATTGGCACACTCCAAAAACTTATTTGGACACTCACTGTACAAGCAGTTAAAGCAAGTTATACTTACAGTACAACTGACTACTGCATACTATGGAGTGTCCCAATAAATTTTAGAAGTGTGCCAATGATTTCCCTAACATTAAACTTATCTCTTTTGCACAAGTCACAAAATGTGATAATAAAATGATAATTCGCATAAATAAAACATTTAACTAAGATTTATACATTCCATGGATTACCTTTTGAATACTCTCTCAGTCCCATATTGACTGTCCAATTTGACTTCTTCAAGTCTTTTTTTTTTTTTTTTTTTTTCAAACCCAATCTATTCATATATTTTGCATCAAGTATTATATAACACAAATAAAATATTTAAGGTTGAATTTGAAAAAAAAAATACTTAAAAAGGTCAAACACATCGAAACAACATAATACTAAAGTCTCACTGGAAAGAAAAATAATAAAAAAAAATAGAATCAACCTCAAACACAAGACAAGAGGATATTAAAAGACTGATATGAAAAATAAAAGATAGAATCAACCCCAAATACAAGACTGAGGATATTAAAAGACTGATGTGTAAAATATAAGTTAAAATCAACCCCAAACACAACAGGAGGAGGATGTTAAAAGACTCATATGAAAAATAAAAGATAGAATCAACCCCAAACACAAGACGAAGAGGATATTAAAAAACCGATATGAAAAAAATAAGAGATAGAATCGACCCCAACACTACAACAAAATGGAGTTAAGGCAACGCCAATAAAGTGTTGTATTAAGTCTTTAAAATGTTGCATTATACATAATGTGACACTTTATCAAGTGCTGTGTTATGTAACGTCGCCTTAGGTATACGCAACACTTATGTTAAAATATGCAACATTTATTAAATGTGTTGCCCATGTATAGCAATCGTGATACTTTATGGTGGGACACTTCTAAATCAAAATGCAACACTTTTTACACTCAAGTGCATCACTTGTACACTAAAATGCAACATTTTTTTACACCCAATTGCAACACTATTGGATTTAAAACAACACTTTTGGCATTGATATGCAACACTTCTTCATTTGCAACCATCAAATATGCAACACTTTTATGTATGAACTGCAACATTTTCCCGTGTTTTGTATCATATTGGTGACACTTTTTCTAATGATTTGTAACACTTTTATTTGATGCAACACATATATTGTAAATATTGTATTTTCATATACAATGTTTTCAAGAAGTCTAATATATACGAGTACATTGATATTTTCATTCCAACAAAGAAATAATCAAATACAAAAATGTGATAATGCACTTTGACCCTTTGGTCAATGTAACATAACTAACATACATTGTCTGGTAGAAAGAAAATGCATCTAATCAAAATTCTAGAAATCTTGACATCTTCTTTGGAACTCTGCACATACAGCTTTTTGTTAAGTACTCGAAAGCAACATAGCCTGCTACACAAGAAAATGATATACGGTTAGTTTTTTTCCTCCTACTTGAAATAAAAAGTCTAGCTACCATTAGTAATACTGTTACTCTGTTTAATCAGAACAAAACTTTTATAAACCTATACAATATCATTAAAATAGCTTTCTGGAGAACACAATCCTACAAAAATGAACAAGTAGACCTTATAGCATACGTGCGGTTTCAGGTCTTAATGGGGATGAGGCGTGGTGAAATTATCTTTTATTACCACATAACCATTTAAGATCCTCTAACGTTTTATGTTCTAGTTTACAAAACTAATATGAAACTACTTTCAATAGATTTCTAAATCGTTACAGTTAAACCAGTAAATACGTACCAAAGTCACTTATAATACTGCAACATGTAGTATCAGATAGAATACAAGTTACGAATTAGTACCTTCTACCAAAACATAGATAGTAACTCATGTTAAGACAGCGGTCGCACAACTCCGGAAGGTAATTTTTCTATATGCTTTTACATGGAATGTTTAACTAACTTGTCTTGCTGGTCAACTTCTTTGCGCCTTGCATCTAGTTCAGACTTATTTCTTTAGCGGTACTCCACTTCTATCTGTTTTGAATTCCAACCAACCGAGTGTTTTCAGCTACTATAGTGGCCCAAAAGCTCCCTATACCATGGTTACCAAATAAGTAAAATAATGCCCACTGGATAAATAAGATGTAAATAGTATATCTCATTACTCATTTTTTTACAATAACAAGAGGATTAATGTTAACGGTAAATAATTTGGTGACAGAATTAGTTTGGTGACATGTGGGATAAGTACTCCAGCTTGTGTAACACATACCACAATACATAAAAATTGGATGTTTAGTGTCACTAAACCTTGCTATTTTGAATCACTATATGATTTAATTTTGTTCATTAAATTCGATATCATATTGTTTTCGGCATTTTGTTTAATATTCATCACTCGAAGTGTTTCATTCATTTTTTTAAAGAGGTTATACATACATCCAGGCCTAGATATGTTGTTAAATATCAAAATTCTGCATAAAATATCCTAAATCACTGATATCGTTCAAGTCCAGAACAACAACAACAACAACAACAACAACAACAACAACAACAATACCCAATCCCGCGGAAGCGAGGTATGGGGGAGGTAGAATGTAGGCAGATCCTACCCCTACCCCAGCAAAACTGGGAGTAGAGAGACTGCTTCCAGGAGACCTCCGGCAAGTGCAAAAGTGCGAGTGATAGAAAAAGAGAGACAAAAACCAGTTTTGATCATGAAATATTCCATGGATCCACGAATTGCTGCTGATACAACATAAATATGCAATTTTCCCGGTAATATATCTATGACGAGTACTGTTAATTAATTTGGTTCTGAAATATTTATGACGAGTACCATAAGTGACTTGGTGTCTATTTTTGTCTACGTCATGACAGTCTCTCTAAGAACTGGCATGGCAGGCTCTCCAAGAATTGGCAGATCAGGGTTTGGTGGACTTCATCAAACATTTAATTTCATAGAAAAGTTTAATGGATGAGGGAATTGAGGTATGTGTTTTATTCCCATTTTAAGTGTTTGGGAATGAATTAGCAAGTTAATAGATACTTGAGCTGACATTTTTTACCCATTTCTTAAAATGTTACTAGTATAAATTTGGTAAAAAAAAAATGGGTCAAATGGGTCAATATGTTTAAACAGTTTAAATGCATTTATCTAGTAAAATTTATCAAACTTTACTCATGGTGTCCAAATCTTATTCTCCCTGTAATACATATCAGCTTAGTCAAATACATAAATTCTAGTTTATCTATGAAGACAAAGAGTTGGTGATGTTTGGTATTGCTAATTCTAAATCGCTTGTGTGCAAACAAAACATGCCAAGCATGCTTTTTGACTCTAAAATAAGCAAATATGTAGTTTTACCCAAACACTCAAAACTAAGTTATCAGCTTATGTAATTTTATTCATGTATATTGAAGAATATGATTGCAGTGAACATCTATGTTGTGTAGTTATAGGCACTCTCATTGTCTACACATCACTATTTATTCCTTTAATCGGACCTCCCACAATAAACTTGATCTTTTTAAACTTTCAAAGTTTTATAAAATTTAAAATGTGAATAAGAGAAACATTATGGGTTCTCCTTGGGTTAGTGTGAAAAAGGTTTAGCTTCTTGACTCCTTTCATACTAACGGCACTTAAATGGGTTCTTTGTGAAATGACAAAATGAGTGAATTAGACAGTGCAACGAATGGATCAAATGGTAACATCTAATATTACTTCCATATCTTGTGTATTTGTGTTATTCTACCATACACCATGCTAACTAGCTAGGACATCATCTCAGTCGCAGGTAACAATACACGAAGCTTAATTTCCTAAAATGCAAATGAGAATTTTCATCACGGCTGTAAAATAAAAAAACTACAGCAAAATCATCATACCGCAACACATATGTGTTATATAAGTCGAAACAAACACCCCCACAAACACATTAAAAGTAGTAAAAGTTATCTATCAACTTACCATCACTTCTTGATTACTCCAATATCTATTTCTCACTGTGTTCTGATATAAAACGAAAAATATAGATTGATTGTATATTAGTCTATGATCGGTGGTTTAAATAGCTAATTTTTTTGTTAGGAATATTTGAGATGCTAGTGAATAAGTGATGGGGAATTTATTGGCATACTTCCAATGAAATTAGATGTTACTAAATGTCATCCCTTAGTTACTTGAATCATTGTAATTACTACTTAGATAATTTGTTTTTTTATATTACCAGTTCCCTATTGGGATTTCTACCAAAGAATTAGAATACCATCGATTTTTTAATAGCATGTTACTCAAGTACACTAATAACTAAATTATACTAGCATCATATCTTCAATAAGCATGAAAATTCATTAATAGTTAAATTAAAACAAACCTTGTGAATTCATATGAAAATAAGATAAGTTTTACAATTTTACCCGATGCCTTTAAAGACAAGGTAGAGGAAGTCCAGAGGCAACACAATGCAAGTGTGCCAAAACCACGGTTGTTTGTACTTGAGGTTTTTTGGACGGATTTGAAAGGAACGGGACGGTAATGAATTGGTGATTTATGTGATTTGGGTGGTTACATCAAGGAAAAGGAGAGGCAGTTTTATTCATACGGATTAACTTATACTTTTTACTTTTACATCGACTTATTATAGCATTGGGTACGCTCGTGCCGTCAGGCTCGTGTCGTGGGGAAAAAGTGCTGTCACGTCAGCAAAAATCTCCACGGCATCAGAATCTCACGGTACAACATTCTGGCTATAACCTTTAGCATCAGAAAATGTGGTGTCGTCGTCCATTTTTTTTTAAATAAAATAAAACATACACAATATTAACCAAAATAAACTTCATTAATTAAAAAAACACACATTACATAAAAAAAAAAAAAAAAAAAAAAAAAAAAAAAAAAAAAAAAAAAAAAGTTGCATAAAAATTAAAACCTAGTACATAAATATAGAAATAAAAACCTATTGCTCGTTGGGAGGATATTCCTCGTTAGTAGGATGCTTTGACCGGATTCGTGCTTGTTGAGCTTTCACGACTGCCGCGTTGATCGTCCATCTTGCTTGTATCCATTTGTAGCATTCGCATCTCTTCGGCAATCTTTTGAGACTCATATAAAGTAACTCTCGCGAGTGACTCTCATTTGAGAACATCTATCTTTACCTTGCGGTCTAACTCGTATTGTTGTTGCAACATTTCTTGAAACATTGTCGGGTTTGAACCGGAACTAGCGGTCGAGTTTGATGAACGTTGACTCTTAGAAACCTGGTACATGCTGTCTGGCCGTGGCAACACGTCCGGTCCAAAATGCTCGGGCTCCTCGTTCGTAGGCCGAAGAAGATTACATCTTGCCAAAGTTGAGTCGGGATTTTTCCAATCGTGCTTGTCTTTCAAAAAATCCCAAGCGCTCATGTGTCTGAAGTCATAACCCGTCGTTTTTTTAAACAATATGTGACAACAGGTCATAAAATCTCTATCATTCTCCCCACTCATAACGGCCGTTTCATCCACCACCGTATTCCACATCTTTACATCTATATTCATTGGAGTCCACTTTCAATTCCCGTCAACATGTTTTTGGTACGAATAGTATAGTTGAGCCTCTTGGCTTCCTTGTTGTATGCATCTAGCACTTTGTACCAAAACATATCCCTTTGTTGATCCGCGCCCGTTTTTGGATCCTCGGAAATTTGAATAAAACACTCCGCCAAAAGATACTCCTCGTCTTGGCTCCAAAAAGTTCGAGGTTGTCGGGACGGGACCACATCTTCATCTACGTCTTTCTCTTTGTTGTTTTTCTTCATCTTCGTCTTTGTCTTTGGCTTCTTTGCCATCGTCATTGACCTCGATTTTTTTGAGGTCGGAGTCGGGACCACTACTTCTTCATCGGATTCTATTTGCTTTTCATCGATGTCTTCGTCCACTAGATGGAATGATGCATAGTCTGAATTTGGTTGGGAAGGGGTGGCTTGGTTTGTTTGTTGAGTTTGAGTAAATTGATTATATTGTTGTTGTTGTTGTAATTTGCATTGACTAAATAGTTATAGTTCTTCAGGATTCATATGTGGGTTTTGGAAGGAGGGAAAGTAACCCGATTGAGAGTATGGATTTGAAGACGATCCCGGATTGTTACCCGGATTCGAAGACGAGCCCAACATTTGGTTCGTCGAGTCGTTTAGCATGTTGTTAATCCATTTTTTGTTGGGATTCATTTTGGATGGAAAAAATAATAGAAGTAGAGATTAGTAGTATATTGAAGGTATGAAATAATAAGGGGTATTTATAAAGTTTTTGGGGGGTTTAATTTGTGTGATTTAAATGTATTAATGGGAAAAGTGCCAAAAAACGGGTATATACCCGTTGGAGTCCAACGTTCCAATTTTACAACCCTCCAACGTTCCTGTTTAAAAAAAAAAAAAAAAAAAAAAAAAAAAAAAAAAAAAAAAAAAAAAAAAACTCGTGGGCCGGCCACCACGGTGCGAGCGACCGTGCACGTTTGATGGTTTTGGGTTGGTGGTGAAAACGCCACCCACAGCGCCACCATACCCCTCGCTCTTATAATGTTGTTATTGACGAGTATTATATCATTTGTTTAATAACGAAAGCACCAAATTGAATAATTTCGAGAAAAAAATAAATATTAAAGGTATGTTTGGTACACAAGATTATTGAGAAATAAGGATTATTTAAAAAAAAATAATAATAAGTTATCTAAAATATAAGTTTCGTTGTTGGTCGAGTGGTGAATTTGGTCGTGAACTCGACGAGGTCGAGTGTTTATTTATCAAAAAAAACTGACAGTTGAAATATTGTTAAAAAAAAGTTCATTTTTCTTTTTCTTTTTTTTTAAACATTTCTAACTTTTAAATATCTTATTAATTATTTATTTTTATTCAGACATTCTCTTTATACACTTTTACACATTTAATCTACAAAATGTCTTCCAATCTATTCTTTTATACATCTTCGGACGATGAAGATGAAGTTTATAGCGAGCTTGCATTTTTTACGGAGGCCTGTAGTGCGGTTATTGAAGCGTCAAATCCAAAAATCTCACGAACCCAAAGAGACAGAGATTGTTACGGTGATCATGACCGTTTAATGGCGGCTTACTTTTCCGAACACCCACAAAATGACGATGCAACATTTCGTATGCAGTTATGAATGAGCTGAAAACTATCCACAAAAATTTTTCGAGCAGTAACCGATCATTCCCCTTATTTTCAACAAAGACCTGATTGTACGGGAAAAGTTGGGATTTCCCAATTGATGAAGTGTACTTTCTCAATTCGTCAAATGGCATACGGATCCGTTAAATATCTATAAATGAGTGCGCGACAACGGCATGTGAGTCTTTCGTATTTTTTATGAGGCCATCATGGAGTTATATGGAGCAGAGTTTTTGCGAAAGCCGACATATACCAACATTGAAAAACTCTATGCTCCTCGAGAGGAAAAGCATGCATTTCCTGGGATGATAGGAAGTATTGATTATACGGGTCGGCTGTGAGAGAACCCAATTGCATTTAAAGCTCAATTGTGTAGGGGTGATCACATGTCAGATCCATTCATTTGTTTGGAAGCGATTGCCTCCCACGACTTATGATTTTGGCATGCGTTCTTTGGTGTCTGATATTAACAAGAACGTGAACGTTTTACGTCAATCCCCTATTTTCAATGATCTCAAAGCAGGGAAAGCACCAGATGTTCCATTTGTGGCTAACAATGTGACTTATAAACGGGATATTATCTTACTGACGGGATATATCTGGAATGGTCCGTTCTTATGAAGTCCATTTCAAATCCGGGGGCGAATGATCACAAACGAATAATGTATAAGACAAAGCACGAAGTAGCAAGAAAAGATGTGGAACGAGCTTTTATTGTTTTAAAGAAAAAGTGGAAGATAATTAAACATCCGGCTCGAGGGACGACGTGACGTAAAATAACAAATATAATGTACACGTGCATCATATTACATAATATGATATTACATGATTCCGAGCAGGCGATATCTCCCAAATTTTTTCCAGATGAGCAACATTGTGATGATGATCTCATAAGACCGCATGAAGAAACGATAGAAGTTACTTAGGAGATACATAACAGAACAACTCATCTAAGCCTAAAAGCCGTTTTGGTGGAACGCATTTGGCATCGTGAAAATCAAGTCATTTTATTTGAAGTTTTATTTGTAATGATTTTAAATGTATGCGAATTATTATGTATTGGTTTTTTGTTGTTAAAGTAATTTAATTTTGTTGTTAAAAAAAGTTGGAAAAAAATGTCGGTCGCTTTAGTGTGCCTTAAAGGTCATTCATAAGTTGTAAGAGAGAGAAAGCTGATATTACAGAAAAAAATGAGGGTCACTGAAAGTCATTGCTGTGGATAGCCTAAATAACTCATAAGATTATTCTAGTTTTATAAAATGTTTATTTTATTTAACTTTTCTTTTTGTCAATGTCTTTATAAATATAGTTTAACTTGTAACATATAACTGCTCATGGTATTACATAGACTTAGTCAAATTAGACTAATGCTATAATGACTTGAGAAAATGGAGGGAACGTGTAACTTTGCCGCCAAAACATGTCAAACATTGATTAAATGATTAGATAAATTACTACTCTAATTAATTTAGAAAATGGAGGGAATGTGTAAAATGTGGCGCCTAATCTCTTGGGTATATTATGAGTTCCGGTTAATATATTTGAAACAATAGAGGGAATGTTCAATTTATTAATTGGCGCCAAATGTTTTTACATTCGTTTGAAAGTTGAGGCACAATAATAAAAGAACCAAACATATACTATAAAAGATATGTCACAAGAAATACCTATCACAAAATTTCGTGTATCCTATGTGGGCCAATCGGTATTAAATTTTGTGATTGTACAACTACACACGTACTATCCCAATGTAAAACACAACACTTTAAATGAATCGTTAATTCTTCATAAATCTTCCACTTTTCAAACATGTTGCATATAGTCTTAAAAAATACAACACTTAGAATCAAGTGTTGCCTTTAAGCCTTTACAGATGTAACACTTGGTTGAATTGTTGCTATAGGTTTTAAAATATGCGACACTTTTAGAAATATGTTGCGATAGAGCTTCAAATGCAACACTTATTTATAAATTGCTGCCCTATACAAAGTTTTACTAAAAAAGCAACATATTTTAAAAGTGTTGCTTAAAAAATGTTGCATTAGACTTGTTTTCTAGTAGTGCAAACACAAGACGAAGGGATATTAAAAGACTGATATGAAAAATAAAAGATGGAATCAACCCCAAACACAATATGAGGGGATATTAAAAGACTAATATGAGAGGATTACTAAGCATTGGGGACAACTGCAACCTCAAGAGGTGGTATGTTTCCATCAGCGAGGTTTGTGAGAGCGATGGCGATTTCACGCGGGTATGCCAAACTATTAAGGATAGTGGAGTTGGAGATGAGAGCAAGGGAGAGGCAAAAAGCCAGCCGGGTTGGGTCAATGGAGTTGGGGTTGGGATTTTCTAGGTCTGGGTTATGGTCGGCCATGTTGGCAATATGTGTGACGGCGGGAACACTATTGCTAGGGTGTGCTGGGTTAAGGTGGTTTTAGACAGCTAAAAGGTTGGCGAGGTCAGTTAGGGCACTGGCAGAAGCAATGTCAGAGGCAGGGGCAGGGGCAGGGGCATGGATATGAATTGGGGGGAGGGGCTTGGCAAACACACTCCAAGACATAGTAGATGCTCGCGATTAAACTGCTGCCTAGTGGTATCTATGATTTAGTCTTTTTGTGGTATATAATTATTCCGAAGAAATGCTCGTGAAAGTATTTCCCGGGTCGTTTTCCCAGCGAAGGTAGAATGGAGTCGTGAATAATCGAATCGCGAAATCGAGTCGTGAAAAGTGGTAAAGTGAAAAATATGATTTTGGAATTCAAGTTGTGATAAGAAATGGTGAAATATGAAGAATTTACAAGCTAAATATGTACAAATGTTGAAAATGTAAAAACGGAAACGCAACCGTAAAATTTAAAACGTAACGTTTATTTAAAAATGATCCTACGAACTTGGAAATATTTTCTAAAAATCTAAAACTATTAAAAAGAATTTTAAGAAAAAGAAAAATATTTTTTAGACTTTTTATTTATTTTCTAGAATTTATTTCCTATTTATTGAATTAAAAGTGAATTAAAAATAGAGAAAAATAGAAAAACAAATTGGAAAAATGAAAATTAAATTCTAAAAATTCTAAAATATTATAAAAGAAATTATAAAAATATTTTTGTATTTTTCAAGACTTTTTCTGTATTTTTATGGATTTTTGTTATTTAAAATTGATTTAAAAATAATTTTAAACTAAAAGAAATTAAGAAAAATAGTAAATGAACTCATAAATTATGAAAATTTACCAGAAATTCTAAATAATAAAAGAAACTTGCAGAAAAATTTTGGAAAAGAAAAATTAAGCAGAAGTGCTTATTTAGCCAAAATCAGCTTATGGCAAGTGCTTATTTATAAGCACTTGCCACAAAACTTTACCAAACTGATAACACTAATGTAATATGCTACTAAGAACTCTAATAAGCCAAGAAATGATCAAACGTAACACAGAATCCCAAGAATCAAGCAATAAGCACACTTATATAAGCTAAATAAGCAGAAACCAAATCAGAATAAGCAACAGATTAATCAGACCATGCACTTCACTAAAATAACCATAGAGGAACTCAGAAAAGCTAAAAAGGCACAATCATAAGCTCAAAAGAACACTAGCAGCCTTGGTTTACAAACAGAAAACTAGGCTACACTACCAATAAGCAAGGCTTGATAAGCTATCTAAATAAGCTGTAAATAAGAAACTAATTATGGAAATTCAAAGACTACCAATCAGAGATGAAATAAGAACAAAAATCTAAAGCTAGGACTATAAGCTACTAATCAAAATGATTCCATGAATGTGGGTCTAGAACTGTGGTGTAGGGGAGATAAGCGCTTAACCAAGCAACTTCTAAGTACTATTCTGATAAGCTATTGAATTCAGAACTAAAAATTGATTGCTGATTATGATAAACTAGTTGCTAAGGAACTCAAATCATCAATCCTTATCTAATTCTAACCACTAATGAGTCCTACAAGTTCTCTCTAAAATCTGACCAAATACTGAATTTAAACTAGTTTTGACTTTTTGTGTTGAAATTAAGTTTGACTAATATGAAATTAGATTGACTCTAAATGACTACAAATGAAATTTTAAGCTATAACTAAACTAGATTAAACTAAATTATCAACTAATACTTCTACTACAATGATTATGTAACTACTAAATTTAATCTCACTAACTGTTATGAATATCAGAAGAGTAAAATGACTTTTACAGCTTTAACCTACAAATTTTTGTTAGACTAAGCTTTAATATAACTTGAGTAACTTGTATAAACTTAAAACAACCTCTGTATAAAACATGAGACCAGCTAACAATTATGATCCAAACACCCCCTTAACTCAATACTAACTTTATTTATATGATGCAACAAGCTAAAATCTAACTAAACAATAATCCAAACAGTTGAGATAACTCAATCAGATCACAATCAAACAACTAATAGCAACTGAAAACCACAGACACAACATTAACACAGATATGCAGATCTTAGTTATAACAATCAGACTTGAATCAAAACTAGCACTAAGCCACAACAAACATTTGTAACTACTACATTTGATCAAACTAACAACATTAACTCTAAATCTACTGATCATCAACAATCAATAACAATCAAACACTAAATAGCAGACAATTAGATCTAAGCTACTTATAAATTGAGAAACGGAATAGAACTTACTAAATCATTTCCCCTCAGCTCAAAATAGAGGGGATTCTCTTTGCTTGCCTGTCTCTAGACAGGCCATTGGTTTCCATTTCTCCAATTGGACTATCAACAACACCTCAGTTCCACCAAAATTCCAACACAGTTGACTAGAATTTGACCAAATTAAGAATGAACAAATGTAATAGAACAAACTCTCTCAGAAGCTTTTAAAAACTGAAATAGAACTAATGAAACTTAAAATCAAGCTTTTATATAACCTAATTTCTATGAAACTTTTATGTGATTTTTAAAACTGAATTGGAATTTAAATCTAGAGTGAACAATTTAACTAACCACAACAAGCTGAATTGTAAAAGAGATTTTTTTAAAACTATTAAGCAATTATAATAAGCAGTAGATAAAAATAAGCTACAAAAGATTTCAAAAGCTGAATTCCATTAACAAATAACAAGAGTTACAAAATGAATTTAAAACAGATTACAAGTCTAAAGTAATTTTGGCAGAGTTTGGCTACTCCAAACTCCACACCTATTACAAGCTAACACTAATCTATTTATAGTGGAAGTGAGGAGAGAGCCTACGGATTGCCATGTTGGCAATCCGTGTGAGGTTGTGCTTCTTTTAGCACAATCAGAGCCGTTAATCATCAATCAATCATTATCCAACCAATGTACACCCTTGGATCTCCATTTGTGACGTTTCCCAACCAATAAGTGCTTGCCACGTATCCCAAATGTGTGCTTGTTTGAGTCTGACACAAGCTGACATCCCCCTGAGCTTCTAGAACATCTTTGAATAGACCCAATTACCCTTAATTGTGGTTAATTTTGGAGAGGGATAATTAGGGTTCATGTTTACTGTTCATTGAATAGTAAAACTGGGAATGGGTTAATATTTGGGGGGCGGGGTGTGTGTACGGGGTAGTGTTTGTTTATTTATTTTTGACTTTTGGGGCCGGGTCAAGATAATGGTTTTAGGTAGTGGGCTTGGGATATATATTTAAAAATGGGCTTTGGGTTATGTTTATGGGAAATGGACTTGGATCAGATTAAATGGATTTCAGATTTAGATATTGAAATTGTAAGGACCAATTGTGAATATTCTGAAACTTAGAGGACCATTTCTGCCATTCTTTGCAAAATTAATCCAAGGGTTACTTATGGCATTTGATGAAAGTTGAGGGTTGATTTGGCATTTTGAGCTCAAATAATTATCCGGTCTTGAAAAATGCTTCCCGGCATCGGCTTTTGAATCCTTTTCGTACTCTCGTGCCCGTTTTTGTTGTTTTCATGAGATTTTTTCGTCATTTGTATAATATCCGTACCTGCATATCACAAACACAAAAACACATGTTTTCTTGGCATTTGTTAGCTCAATTAGTCGTTTTGGGTTGGTATTTGGCCATAAAATGGTGAGTAAATAAGCACTCACCAATCTACACCGCCTTCTCAGGTACAAACATTGAGGTAAACAACAACAACAATGGGGCAGCTAAAGAAATCACATGAAATGTTGCCCACGCAACTCGGCTCAACCAGCTTTTAAGAAGGTCTTTCGTATGTTTCCTACGATACCATTCTCCTAAAACTAGACAAGTACACAAAGCTGTGAAGGCACCAAATGAGGCATAAGTGTAAATTGACCCATGCTTTTAAGAAAGGGTTGACTTGTCGAGCCCCCGAATGGTTTTGTTTGCAGTTAACAAAGCGACGAACATTGCTGCACAAGGAGTTCCCCAACGTGTTGTCCTACCTTTTAGTTCCTCCCGAGCCCTGCACATACAAAAATAAAACAAGTTTAATTTACGAAGAAACTTTATTTTCAATCATGCTTTTTCAACAAGTATATTTTTTTAAATCATCTGACCAAAGTTTATTTTCAATTTGTTCCCCCAAAAGTAAAAGAAAAAAAAAAGTGATTATCAAACGATTTGTGTCTCAATAGCATTTCATATTGTGGTGTAAATGTTGTGAGATAGTTAGATTGTGGTTTTTTTATTGAAGAAAAAAAAGTTTGCAAAATTCTCTTTAATATTCTAATTCCTCATCCCAATTACCGATTTCAATCTTTCTTTTATAATGCAATATTCTGTATTTGAACTTAAAGCTTCGAGTAACTATAAAAAACTTTAATCTATAGATATTATTATAAGGGTGCACATTAAAATAAAATAATGAAATCTCTATACAAACAATTTTCAGGATGTTTTTAGGGGTACCTCCGATAGGTTAGTGTCAACCCCTTTTAAGTCATTTTGTCAGTTTGTGAACAGGGAAAAATAGTGTTTTACTATTTTCTGTTCCATGATTTTTGTGATTTAATACTTTTGACTTATCAAACTTATGTATTTTGTTTCGTATTTTCAATTTTGTAGTTTATAATAGAAACTAAATCATTTTTTTTAATTAAAAAAAAGAAAAAAATAATAAAAAGAAAGAAAGATGTGCCATCATCCATTTAGAGGGGCGCGTATAACCTTAAGCCCAATCTTCATCATTAAATTACAGTAAAAAAATATATCAACAATACAAATTTTTATAATGTTTCTTATGTTTTTATAGAAAATGTTTTTTTATAGAAGGTTTTGTAATATTAAAAGTTTTCTTATAAATCGGTTTTTCAATATAAAAGGTTTTTTCTAATGTTCCATAAAGCTTTTTCATATATGTAAGTTGATAAAATCAAATCAAACTGATATATAAAGACGAGTATAAATGATAAATTTGAGTCAACCCAAGATGAGAAATGGGTATATTTGGCGACGAGTGTTTGAGAGCGCTTTTAAGCAACTAACAACTATTACGTAGTATTTAGCGTTTTGTACATAATGCTTGTTTGGAAACAAATAACGAGCAATTCTAATTTTTCTAAACGCTTCACTTGAATATATTACTTGAAAGAGCATTTACTAGTAACCAACGTTTGCATTT
The DNA here is from genome assembly GCA_030686995.1 of Artemisia argyi. Classification (NCBI taxonomy): domain Eukaryota; kingdom Viridiplantae; phylum Streptophyta; class Magnoliopsida; order Asterales; family Asteraceae; genus Artemisia; species Artemisia argyi. The sequence goes on along the minus strand of CM060702.1, from coordinate 11,614,811 downwards.
AATAATTACAACCATACAACTATGTTATCAAACATTTTATCATAACAAACAACTAATGTTTTCTGCTATTGCTTTTCGCTACTCTAACTAGTTATTTTCACTGAACATACATACATATCAGTTTAAATTTTTTTTAAAGCACACTTTATTACCAAGTAGTTTTTACAACAACAAAAATAATATAACCTACTAAGGAGTATTAAAAAATGTTTTGAAAGTAGAGATTAAAATAAAAACATTGTGTTAGAAAGTAGAATTTTAGAAAAGGAATGAAGTTGTATAAAAATAACAACTTTTTTGAAATAATAGTGTTTAAAAAATGGCTTAAACTCTCATAAACATTTGATCAATTTGGTATTTAGGTTTGGTATTTTTAATAATTTTAGTCGGTTTATTATTTGAAAAATTAGGTCGGTTGATCATTAGCATTAGAATTCCCTGTACCTTTGTATTTGATACATGTCTATTCGGTTTGATAATTTCTCTTTCAAATAACAAAAATGATAAATGAGCCTAATAAATAGGCATAAAAATGGACCTAATGCATTAATGACATGTACATTTGATCAAATGTACATGTCATTAATGCATTAGGTCCATTTTTTACATGTCATTAATGCATTAGGTCCATTTTTAGGCCTATTTATTAGGTTCATGTATCACATCTCTTTGAATAAAGTTTCTGATTCATTTACAAATTTTGTTTGTTTCGTTTTTTATAACCAACAAGTAGAGATTTAAAAATACTATGTTACAAAAAGCACGTGTTTACAAAATAAATGAATGCTTAAAAAGAATATACACAAAACTGATTAACAAAAACTACTAGTTGACATATTTCCAAAAAAAAAAAAATAAATAAATAAATAAATAAATAAAATAAAAATAAAATAATAAAATATCAATATGAAATAGCAAATACTACGAATTCAATAATGTTGGCAAAAAAAGAAGTAAAATCAAGCAAGCAATCAAGAAGTAAAATCATCTTGCGTGATAACTAAGTTCATGTGCTTATGAATTTATTTAATTTAAAATGAAAATGACATAGATAATGTAAAACTTATACTCGTATTAATCATGCGCATGATCAGCGAGGTTTATATGTGCAATCTCTTGTGGGAATCAACCTTCGACAATCACATACAATAAAGGAAAAAGCATGACTTACAAAATGTGTAATAAAGGTCCGTACTTACGTGTGTGAATAACCCGCTAAGAGAAAAATGTTGTCCACTTAAATGCACATGCCAACTACCCGGTATAAGTGGCACGTGTTATGTAGCCTCTCGTAATTTTCCCAACGGTTAGTAAATACCTACAAGTTGTTACGTTATTTAAATACCCACTTTTACGTATGACAAAAATTTTTTTTTATAAGACTTGATATATAATTCACAACAGTAAATTGGGAATTATCTTTTACTTAGAAACGTTACTTGCACACAAACCTAGATAGTCTAAATTATCGCGGATATATTTATATTAAAAACATTTATAATTTATAATATACGTTTCGTTAATCTATACCGTACAATATTTATATATTCCGGAACCTACGAAAATTCCCGAGATTGCTCACTATCGTTACTTGAACTTATCCCGACTCCCTAAAATTTCTATGTGGACCCCACATCTTAAATGGGCCCCACTTCCTAGTATTTATACCAACCGGACCCTTTCATTTTTTTTTCTCTTCTTTCTGCTGGACCGAAACCAAAGCCAAAGCCCAAAGGGCTCAAAGCCCAAACGCACCTTTATATTTTTTTTTCTCTTGTTTTGTTTCCAGCCACGATCGAGCCAAGGAACACCCCTAGTTATTTCATTTTTCGACACACAACCCATGTATATTATTACATAACTTGTTTCATCACCTAGCTAACTTTCATGAATAACAAATCTCGTTCCATAACTCTCACATTTAGACATCCAAATTTAGCCAAAGTAAACTACAAAAATCGTATGTGTATAAAACCAAATTTTGTCACAAGCCTTCTTTATCACCACCCAATGTACCCAATGACTTCTAGACCAACTCAAATGCACAGTAGAATGTCAGATAGTGAACAGAGATTGCATGCAAAATTCCTATTGTTGCTAAGCCTCGATTGGTAAAGAAAATGGTGCCATCGTATACACTAGCCAACGCATGAGTCTTGTGACTCTTGAACTTATCCTCACCACCCTAAAACAGCCTATATAAGCTTTACATGCAAACCACATCACTTCATACACTCATACGTACCATACCACTAAAATTAATAACGAAAAGGAGCTATGGAGGGACGAAAGGATTGCTAGGAGTACCACGTTTCAAGACGAACCTAGGAAGCAAAGTTTGGAGTCTACTTGAACCTTGGTGTGCCGTGAACCACGCTACAATCCTCCTTGAACCAAACTCGATCCCTACGAACCATTTAAACCACCTATTTTGAGGTGAGGTGAGCACTTGGAGTTCCTTTATTATATTCTATTTTCGTTATTATGAAGTTTTGCACATTCACTTTGCCTCATTTAGTTCGTAAAATATAAACGTGACATATATATTTTAATTCACATCCTAAATGTTTAATGTACTAACAATCAAGTGACGTAAAGTTTAATCTAAAAATAACATATACTTAATAAGAAAACGACACGATTTGAAGTAGTCTTGACCCATTCGAAATAACTAAAAAGACTTAGAATATTTTTAAGCCTTCAAACTGTTTTCAAAATAAATTTTAGTCATTTACTTGGCCTCGTTATTTCGAAATCTAGAAATATAACATATTGTTTTTAAAACTCGATCTCATAAACAACTTGGTAAACAATTGGGAACCATATTTTATTCGAAGTTACTAACTCGTATAACCACTTTACTCGACCCTTTTGTCTCGACCAAAAACCAGATTTTTAGAAAACTTATATAAGCTACGTGGGCTTATGTTAAGCCCACTAAGCTTATGTGCTACACTGGGCCTGGGAGCCCAACACCGGTGTTTTTAGTATTCTAAAATGAGTCCAAAGTCAGGCCCAAACCTTTCGTAAGCCCATTGGATCACAAAACGTTAACGGACCCTTAATTTGGCTCGTTAAGGCCCATTTTGTAAAAAAAATTGGTTTTTAAGCTAATAAGCTAATCAAATAAGCTATTTGGAATATTCTGAGCTTATTTAATAAATAAAAATGTTAAACTTTTCATTTGGTGAAATTTGGACTAAGTTTGCAAATTTTTCAAATCGAGGGACTAAAAGTGTCAAAATGGGAAACTATGGGTAGAAACTGTCAAAACGTAAAACTTTGAGTTCTAAACTGATAAAAATGATAATTAGAGTTGAAAAATGTAAATATTGATTCTATTGGACCAAAAATGCAAATTATAAATATTTTGGACTAACGGTGTAATATATATATATCGTTAGGGTTAAAAATGTAAATTATGGAAACTTGAAGGAATTTTCAGTAAATATTATATTATAAAAATAATATTAAACTTTTACATATTTAAACATATATAAGACTTATATAAACATAAACTTATATATATATATATACGATATATAATTAAACAATATAACAATACGTTAATTATTCTTGTAAAACGATACGTTTATTTCTGTTATAAAAACTAACTTTATATCAATCATCGATATTTTTACTTACGAGATATAATTATATATAACGTTGTTTTTAAACTTAAAACACTTAAACAAACACGAGATTTATTCGTAACTAAATAACAAGTATTCGCGATAAAACCAGATTTAGACTATTAACTGAAACTTGCATTATCTTTTAGGTTGTGTTGTGTGAAGCCATTTCCTTGCTTTGTTAAGACTACGATACCACTGTACTACTAAGGTGATTTCATAGCCCACTCTTTAACTATTTTCCTGTGGGGAGATACATGCTTAAAACTCGATCACAAGTCTTTTATACCGGGTATTGAAATACCGTCAGGCAAATGTTATTAGCTTAAGTTACTATTGTCAGAAGTCCCTCTATCATGAACCTTAATCACCTGAAGGGTGAACGTAAATAATTGTGAATAGTACTATTAGTGATTAACAATCCTCGTTTGGTTGTTGGAGAAAACACCAGGCGCACTTTATTGTTCTTATAAATAGGTTATTGACAAATACCTATCTTTGGGGGCCTATTACTTACCATCATAATTCATATTTATGATTGGCTGTTAATCGTTGAGTATCATGAGCTTAAGGCAATAACAGGAACATTAAATTTTCTTGACATATTGATTGTATGTGATTACAATACATTCGTAACTTGTGATTAAACTCTTAAACTCAAACCTATGAATATCACTCAACTTTATGTTGACTTTAGCATGTTTATCTCAGGTAACTAAACAAGATGGATCTGGATGGCACGGAGTGGGCAAAAGCATGACAAGAACCATAATAAACTACTTATTTTCCTTCAGAATAAAACACGTTCTTGACTTAATAATGTTATGTATCCCAGATATTTGGTATTTTAAAATAAATTTAACTTTAATACTTCACTTTGTGTTGTCTACTATGATTGTGACAAAGATCCTCGAAGTAATACCCCGAAAGTCTCCCGCTGACATGTTAAGTCTTCCGCTGTTAAAAACGACTTTTGGGGGTGTTACAGATTGGTATTCAGAGCCACGGTTATAGAGAACCAGATGTTTTAAACATTGGACTATAACTACACTTTAACTGGACCATTTTTACAAAATACCACTTCATGCTCTCCGTGCCTACAATCCAACATCTGGTAGAAAAGTTACTTCTCATTATTTCTTACTTATATAACTTGATATATGCTTACATGTTATGATTATGCTAATAACTATGTTTACTAACCGGGATTATTACAGTACCATGTCTTCCAAACCTAACTTCATTGTGTTGTTATCGGATTCGGAAACTGAGAGCTCTACACCTATTGTACCAACACTTGCTCCAATGACTGTGTCACCTACAACAGATAAGAATAAGGAAAGTCAGCAATCCTCTACTTCACCTCAAGCATCATCTGGTCCAATCAGACGCAGTAAGCAAACTTCTCCATTCCAGCCTTATGAACCAGCCACTGCTGGAAAAGCTCTTTCATATGCTGAAGAAAAAGACATCTGGGATGATACTAAATGGAAAAAGGAAGTTGCTCCAACTGCAGAACCAGTGATACTACCTAGCATATTTTATCAACAGACTACTACTGTACCAGTGACAATCAACAGTCCACCACCTGTGAAAACTTCCAGTGCTCCTCTATCTTATCAACCAAGGAATTACCAGATTCGTCCTACCTCCTCAGATCCTTACTATTATGCAAGAACCAACCATAAGGCTCGTAAGCGGGTCAATGCTCGCAAATGGTCATTTCTACTACCAATCCTTAAGTATTGGAGATCTCAAGAAGGTACCCCCACCAACAGAGAACTTGGTGAAAGATCATCATTTGCTGCATCTAAGATCCTTCCAGTCACTGGAGAACCCATTCATCATACCATACCCCTCTTGGCAGCTAGGTTAGTAAGACATGAAGACAGGTTAGACGCCATAGCCACCTTGGTGAACAACATCCCTAATGAACTAATAGAAGTCATATCAGCTGAGATCGAACAACTTGTGATGGGACACTTAGAGATGGGAACCATGATTGAACAACTAAGTACCCAATTCGGTGAAGCTATGGAATTCATCGGATTACTTTGCTCTGCTAACACCGTAAACAGGGACATCATGTGTGACATCGATCAAGCCCTCGACACCACAAGAGCCCAAGTCATGTCTCTGCGACGTGCACAACAAGAAACACAAGCTAGGGAGAGAGACCGAGACCAAATCATAGAAACCATGGCCGCCAAAATTCAGGAACTAGAACGTCGTCTTGATGATAACCAAGGAAAACCCTAGAATGCCATAGATTGTCGATGTAGCCTCACCCACATCACAGTAATAACTTGTATTTGAATGTCCTAGAAGATATGTCAACAAGAATAAATAAGTGATGTAAACTCAAAACGACAATCTAATCAATGATGTTATGTTTGCTTTATTTTCATAAGTGTTATGATATCGTATATTACATCGTGATATATGTGACACTATTATAACTTTGAACCTATTGATGTTACTAAATAGTCTAACACAAGATGGTTATTATGAAAATTCTGAAAATATATTCTCATTTTTAGGAATATGGCACCTAAGAGAACCGTGACCACTACCTCAGCAGCAACCATGACCCCGGAAGAGATCCAACAAGCAATCACCAATGGAATCAATGCAGCCTTAGCCGAACAAGCAAATGCTAATGCACAACCGGCAAGAAATGTTGCTCCCGCACCTCGCCAATGTACCTATAAAGACTTTATGGCTTATCAACCAACTTACTTCATGGGTACTGAAGGGATAACTAAACTTGCCCATTGGTTCGAGAGATGCGAAACGGTATTCCAAAGGAGTGGATGCTCAGAAAACAACAGGGTCACATTTGCCACCGGAACCTTAATGGATGACGCTTTGTCATGGTGGACCGCTACAACTCAAACTTTAGGTACAGAAGCAGCATACCAACTCTCCTGGACGGAATTCAAAGCCAAGATCCTAAAGAAGTACTGTCCTCGATCCGAAATAAGAAAACTGGAAGACGAATTACATGTCCTTGCAGTCAAAGGAATCGATCTTAGGGCTTACAACAGGAGATTCCACGAGCTGATGGCATTATGTCCTTCTATCGTACCAGATTTAGAGAAAACTCTGGAGAAGTATATTGAAGGTCTTCCCCGGAATATTGAAGGAAACGTCACAGCATCCAATCCACCATCACTAGAAGTCGCAATGGAGTTAGCACAAAAACTCCTAGACCGCGAAATCAAGTGCAACGAACTCAAAAGAAAGCTCGATGACAGGAGAACCACCCACCACCAAAACCACAATCACTACCATAACGGCCATCGCAACAACAACCATCACCACAACAACAACTACAACAGGATCAACCAACAACAACACCAGAACAAGAACCCACATCGTCAACAACAGAACCAACGACAAGAACCTCCTAAGATATTTACGGCAACCAATGGCAATGGATATCAAGGTATTAAGCCACAGTGCAACCGATGCAAGCTTCATCACAATGGTGCTTGTACAGTGAAATGCCATAAATGCCAAAGGATAGGTCATGCCACAAAAGATTGTAAGACCCCTGCTACCGGCAGCAACCTACAACCAATAGCACCAACATGTTACTCATGCGGAGAAACCGGACACTTCAAGAATCGCTGTCCAAAAGGAAATGGTCAGAACACTGCACGAGCAAGAGCATACGTGATGGGAAATGAAAATGAACCACAAAACCCCGACGTTGTCACGGGTACGTTCTTATTACATCATCATAATGCTAGAGTATTATTTGATTCTGGAGCAGATAAGAGCTTCGTGTCAGATACGTTTGCCCCTTTCATTAACTCTAACCCTTCTAAGCTAAAAACCACATACGAGATAGAAATGGCCAATGGGAACTTAATTAGCACCAACTCGGTTTTAAAAGATTGTACCATAACCCTCGTAGGAGAATCCTTTCCTATTGACCTGATGCATGTCCAACTCGGTAGTTTTGATGCTATCATCGGAATGGATTGGTTATCCAAACATCATGCTAAGATTCATTGTGACGAGAAAGCCATACACATTCCTTTTAAGAATGAAACCCTCGTTATCCATGGCGACAAGAATAAAAACCGATACGAAATCATCTCATGCCTCAGAATGATAAAATACATGAACGAAGGATGTCATGTATTCATGGTTCAGGTGACGGAAAGTAAGTTAACCGAGAAACAACTTAAAGATGTACCTATCGTTAAGGAATTCCCCGAAGTATTTCCTGAAGATCTACCCGGTCTTCCACCGACACGCCAAGTAGAGTTCCAAATTGAACTAGTGCCTGGAGCGGCACCAGTAGCAAAAGCACCTTACAGGTTGGCACCTTCCGAAATGGAGGAACTATCGGAACAACTAAAGGAATTATCCGATAAAGGTTTCATTAGACCAAGTTCATCACCTTGGGGAGCCCCAGTTCTATTTGTTAAAAAGAAAGATGGATCATTCCGAATGTGCATAGATTACCGAGAATTAAACAAACTCACTATAAAGAACCGATATCCTTTACCTAGAATAGACGATTTATTTGATCAATTACAAGGATCGAGTGTATACTCGAAGATTGATCTAAGGTCGGGATACCATCAATTGAGAGTTCGGGAAGAAGATATTCCCAAGACAGCCTTCAGAACCCGTTATGGACACTATGAATTTCAGGTAATGCCATTTGGTCTAACAAACGCACCCGCTGTGTTTATGGACCTAATGAACCGAGTATGCAAGCCATATTTGGACAAATTCGTGATAGTGTTCATTGACGACATTCTGATCTACTCTCGTAACAAAGAGGAACATGCCAATCATTTGAGAACAATCCTAGAGTTACTTAGGAAGGAAAAGTTGTACGCGAAATTCTCAAAATGTGACTTTTGGATTCCCACGGTGCAATTTTTGGGACACGTAATCAATAGTCAAGGAATACACGTGGATCCTGCAAAAATAGAGGCAGTTAAAGAATGGTCATCACCTACAACTCCCACAGAAGTACGTCAATTTTTAGGTCTTGCAGGTTACTACCGGAGATTTATTGAAGGTTTCTCTAAAATCTCAAAACCATTGACCAAGTTGACCCAAAAGAACGAAAAGTACGTTTGGAGACAAGAAGCAGAATCAGCCTTCCAACTGTTAAAACAAAAGCTTTGTGAAGCTCCAATACTAGCATTGCCAGAAGGAAGCAAAGCTTTCGTGCTATATTGTGACGCTTCGTACCATGGTTTAGGTGCAGTTTTGATACAACGGGATAAGGTAATAGCATATGCCTCACGTCAACTGAAGAAACATGAGGAAAATTACACAACCCATGATCTAGAACTAGGAGCAATAGTATTCGCTCTTAAATTATGGAGACACTATCTATACGGCACCAAGTGTATCGTGTTTACAGATCACAAAAGTCTTCAACACATCCTAGATCAAAAGGATCTAAACATGAGACAACGCCGTTGGTTAGAATTGCTTAGTGATTATGATTGTGAAATCCGTTATCACCCAGGAAAGGCTAATGTAGTAGCAGATGCATTAAGCCGAAAAGAAAGACCAAAACCTCTCAGGGTCAGATCGTTAGGCATGACTATTTGTTCACCCCTTCCAACACAAATCATTATCGCCCAGAGCGAGGCTCTCAAGAAAGAAAATCGACCAATTGAAAAGATTTTTGGTATGCCGGAAAACGAAAACGGATTTGTGAAAAGATCAAATGGAATGCTTTGTTTCAAGGAAAGAAGCTGGATTCCTCTCTTCGGAGGTATTCGTGACCTTATCATGCATGAATCTCACAAGTCAAAATACTCCATTCACCCAGGTTCCGACAAGATGTACCAAGATCTTAAGAAACTATATTGGTGGCCGAACATGAAAGCCGACATCGCTGAGTACGTCAGTAAATGTCTAACATGTTCAAGAATAAAAGCAGAATACCAGAAACCCTCCGGATTACTCACCCAACCTGAACTCCCCATGTGGAAATGGGAACGTATTACAATGGACTTCATCACCAAACTTCCCAAAACTTCTACTGGCTACGATACGATATGGGTTATCGTTGATCGTCTCACCAAGTCAGCTCATTTCCTACCAATCAAAGAAACTGATGAAATGAACACGCTTGCTCAGGTATATCTGAAGGAAATTGTATCACGACATGGAGTGCCGATTTCCATTATATCAGATCGCGACAGTCGTTTCACGTCTCATTTTTGGAAATCATTGCAAAAAGCTTTAGGAACAAAGCTGGATATGAGCACAGCCTATCACCCACAAACCGATGGTCAAAGTGAGAGAACAATACAAACCTTAGAAGATATGCTACGCGCTTGTGTTATAGACTTCGGAAAAGGTTGGGACAAACACTTACCATTAGCAGAATTCTCATACAACAACAGTTATCATACCAGTATCAAGGCAGCACCATTCGAAGCACTTTACGGTAGAAAGTGTAGATCGCCCGTTTGCTGGGCAGAAGTCGGAGAAGTACAACTCACAGGACCGGATCTAGTTCATGAGACAACCGAGAAAATCATCAAAATCAAACAACGTTTACAAACCGCTAGAGACCGACAGAAAAGTTACGCCGACCTAAAAAGAAAACCCATGGAATTTCAGATTGGAGATAAAGTTATGTTAAAAGTATCACCATGAAGAGGAATGATACGATTCGGAAAGAGGGGAAAGTTAAACCCAAGATACATCGGTCCATTCAAAATCCTAGAAAGAATTGGACCCATGGCATATAAACTTGAACTACCCGAGGAACTTAGCCGAATTCACAACACTTTTCATGTGTCAAATCTCAAGAAGTGTTTATCCGATGAATCTTTGGTCATTCCATTGAAAGAATTACAACTTGATGACAAACTCGTTTTTACCGAGGAACCAGTAGAAATCATGGATAGAGAAGTCAAACAACTAAAACAAAACCGTATCCCTATCATAAAAGTTCGATGGGACTCTAAACGAGGACCAGAGTATACTTGGGAACGCGAGGACCAGTTTCGCACCAAGTACCCACACCTCTTCTCTTAGACACCCTTGGCAACCCTCCTAAACTCGAATTCCGGGACGGAATTCACTGTAAGATGTATGTACTGTAGCCTCTCGTAATTTTCCCAACGGTTAGTAAATACCTACAAGTTGTTACGTTATTTAAATACCCAGTTTTACGTATGACAAAATTTTTTTTTTATAAGACTTGATATATAATTCACAACAGTAAATTGGGAATTATCTTTTACTTAGAAACGTTGCTTGCACACAAACCTAGATAGTCTAAATTATCGCGGATATATTTATATTAAAAACATTTATAATTTATAATATACGTTTCGTTAATCTATACCGTACAATATTTATATATTCCGGAACCTACGAAAATTCCCGAGATTGCTCACTATCGTTACTTGAACTTATCCCGACTCCCTAAAATTTCTATGTGGACCCCACATCTTAAATGGGCCCCACTTCCTAGTATTTATACCAACCGGACCCTTTCATTTTTTTTTTCTCTTCTTTCTGCTGGACCGAAACCAAAGCCAAAGCCCAAAGGGCTCAAAGCCCAAACGCACCTTTATATTTTTTTTTCTCTTGTTTTGTTTCCAGCCACGATCGAGCCAAGGAACACCCCTAGTTATTTCATTTTTCGACACACAACCCATGTATATTATTACATAACTTGTTTCATCACCTAGCTAACTTTCATGAATAACAAATCTCGTTCCATAACTCTCACATTTAGACATCCAAATTTAGCCAAAGTAAACTACAAAAATCGTATGTGTATAAAACCAAATTTTGTCACAAGCCTTCTTTATCACCACCCAATGTACCCAATGACTTCTAGACCAACTCAAATGCACAGTAGAATGTCAGATAGTGAACAGAGATTGCATGCAAAATTCCTATTGTTGCTAAGCCTCGATTGGTAAAGAAAATGGTGCCATCGTATACACTAGCCAACGCATGAGTCTTGTGACTCTTGAACTTATCCTCACCACCCTAAAACAGCCTATATAAGCTTTACATGCAAACCACATCACTTCATACACTCATACGTACCATACCACTAAAATTAATAATGAAAAGGAGCTATGGAGGGACGAAAGGATTGCTAGGAGTACCACGTTTCAAGACGAACCTAGGAAGCAAAGTTTGGAGTCTACTTGAACCTTGGTGTGCCGTGAACCACGCTACAATCCTCCTTGAACCAAACTCGATCCCTACGAACCATTTAAACCACCTATTTTGAGGTGAGGTGAGCACTTGGAGTTCCTTTATTATATTCTATTTTCGTTATTATGAAGTTTTGCACATTCACTTTGCCTCATTTAGTTCGTAAAATATAAACGTGACATATATATTTTAATTCACATCCTAAATGTTTAATGTACTAACAATCAAGTGACGTAAAGTTTAATCTAAAAATAACATATACTTAATAAGAAAACGACACGATTTGAAGTAGTCTTGACCCATTCGAAATAACTAAAAAGACTTAGAATATTTTTAAGCCTTCAAACTGTTTTCAAAATAAATTTTAGTCATTTACTTGGCCTCGTTATTTCGAAATCTAGAAATATAACATATTGTTTTTAAAACTCGATCTCATAAACAACTTGGTAAACAATTGGGAACCATATTTTATTCGAAGTTACTAACTCGTATAACCACTTTACTCGACCCTTTTGTCTCGACCAAAAACCAGATTTTTAGAAAACTTGTATAAGCTACGTGGGCTTATGTTAAGCCCACTAAGCTTATGTGCTACACTGGGCCTGGGAGCCCAACACCGGTGTTTTTAGTATTCTAAAATGAGTCCAAAGTCAGGCCCAAACCTTTCGTAAGCCCATTGGATCACAAAACGTTAACGGACCCTTAATTTGGCTCGTTAAGGCCCATTTTGTAAAAAAAATTGGTTTTTAAGCTAATAAGCTAATCAAATAAGCTATTTGGAATATTCTGAGCTTATTTAATAAATAAAAATGTTAAACTTTTCATTTGGTGAAATTTGGACTAAGTTTGCAAATTTTTCAAATCGAGGGACTAAAAGTGTCAAAATGGGAAACTATGGGTAGAAACTGTCAAAACGTAAAACTTTGAGTTCTAAACTGATAAAAATGATAATTAGAGTTGAAAAATGTAAATATTGATGCTATTGGACCAAAAATGCAAATTATAAATATTTTGGACTAACGGTGTAATATATATATCGTTAGGGTTAAAAATGTAAATTATGGAAACTTGAAGGAATTTTCAGTAAATATTATATTATAAAAATAATATTAAACTTTTACATATTTAAACATATATAAGACTTATATAAACATAAACTTATATATATATATATATATATATACGATATATAATTAAACAATATAACAATACGTTAATTATTCTTGTAAAACGATACGTTTATTTCTGTTATAAAAACTAACTTTATATCAATCATCGATATTTTTACTTACGAGATATAATTATATATAACGTTGTTTTTAAACTTAAAACACTTAAACAAACACGAGATTTATTCGTAACTAAATAACAAGTATTCGCGATAAAACCAGATTTAGACTATTAACTGAAACTTGCATTATCTTTTAGGTTGTGTTGTGTGAAGCCATTTCCTTGCTTTGTTAAGACTACGATACCACTGTACTACTAAGGTGATTTCATAGCCCACTCTTTAACTATTTTCCCGTGGGGAGATACATGCTTAAAACTCGATCACAAGTCTTTTATACCGGGTATTGAAATACCGTCAGGCAAATGTTATTAGCTTAAGTTACTATTGTCAGAAGTCCCTCTATCATGAACCTTAATCACCTGAAGGGTGAACGTAAATAATTGTGAATAGTACTATTAGTGATTAACAATCCTCGTTTGGTTGTTGGAGAAAACACCAGGCGCACTTTATTGTTCTTATAAATAGGTTATTGACAAATACCTATCTTTGGGGGCCTATTACTTACCATCATAATTCATATTTATGATTGGCTGTTAATCGTTGAGTATCATGAGCTTAAGGCAATAACAGGAACATTAAATTTTCTTAACATATTGATTGTATGTGATTACAATACATTCGTAACTTGTGATTAAACTCTTAAACTCAAACCTATGAATATCACTCAACTTTATGTTGACTTTAGCATGTTTATCTCAGGTAACTAAACAAGATGGATCTGGATGGCACGGAGTGGGCAAAAGCATGACAAGAACCATAATAAACTACTTATTTTCCTTCAGAATAAAACACGTTCTTGACTTAATAATGTTATGTATCCCAGATATTTGGTATTTTAAAATAAATTTAACTTTAATACTTCACTTTGTGTTGTCTACTATGATTGTGACAAAGATCCTCGAAGTAATACCCCGAAAGTCTCCCGCTGACATGTTAAGTCTTCCGCTGTTAAAAACGACTTTTGGGGGTGTTACATGTTAGAATTATAATATCATGACAATCATATAAAATAAACCAAACACATCAAGTGAGCATAGCGGAAGCGTTATAACAAGATCATATAACATGTAATTAATTAATCAATATTAAATAGTAAACATACCTTTGTGATTCTAGCCCGAACAAGAATCAATATGCAATCTTCAAATCAAGAACACTAATTAGGGTTTATGTGGATTATAAGAATTACCCCTTACCTCTTTTGTAATTCAATCCAAGAATCAAACAATAGTGTGTTTGAATCGTGTTCTTGTACACACGTACTAATTCAAGTAAAAGTTTATGCAAGTAAATCAAACACAAAACTTTTAGTTTATAAAAATCGAATCCCCAAGATGGGATTGTTGATGGATTGATTTTTGGACAAGAAGAGGAGAGAAAAAAAAAAACACCTATTATGTGTGTACAAGTTATGAGAAAACAATATCCCATGAGGTGTTTATATACTTGATGAAACTTGGAGCTCAAGGCACAAAGGAGGTGGAACTCCTTCTAGAACATTCTTGACTTTCCAATTATTCACAAGTATTACTTTCCTAATCTTCGTCTAACGGTCGTTAGCCATTCTCCGTTAAATACTAACGGTCGTTACTAGTTTTGTGTTTATTAATAATTATATATAACATTTATAAATAATTATTCTTTTACTCTTCATACGTAAAGTGTGCAATCCCACGACCTCGAGTTCGATCCTAACATACGACTACTAAAATAATGTCCATAATCTAACAGCTCCCACTTGGACATATTTTAATAGTGTAATCACATCGGTTAGCGTCTTGCAACACGCCGATGCCTCTAGTACGATCTCGAGTAAGGCTCCTGGAAAAACCTTTTAATGATTTCTCATTATTATTAACCTTTTGTTTCTAATACCACGTTAATAAGGATATGGATTAAAGTCATTCCTTAATTAACCATTCTGTTTCTCGTTATTTGTGATTGATTAAGATTACCAAATCTTCTGAACATATTCAGGGGAGATCTTGGGTGCGGCCGCACATACATCTTACCAAACCTATGAGGGGCCCAGCAGTATTAAACTCCAAAAATAAATTTGAAGAAACAAATTCTATCTTGACTACAAGCAAAACCCACAAACTTGGTAACACTTTCGAATATGACTACCAGTTACGTATAGCGTTAAGTTATTCAACAAAAATGTACTACATTCATGACACTTATCTTGCATCTCAAGTCTGAGGATAACTTCTCATGATTTACTTAATAACAAAATCCATAAAGTAACATCATGTGGTTGGGATAAGTCCTATATTCGGTATCATTGAATATCATCTGAAATGGCATGACTACGCATCAATATACTTTAGTATATTATACCAACCTTCAGATTTGTCTTGATTTAATAATATTCCCATATTATTAACTGACAACGAACAATTTAGAATAACATTTATTCATGGATTTAAACATGCAAATATAGGATACAATATATTATTAATTAAACATACCATGTATTTAAATTTATAATAATTGTTTAACATCCCTTATCCAAATACTAAATAAATCAATGCATGATAACTCTTGTTGATGAATTATGTCTCAAGTAATGACATTCATACTTGTTGACAAGACATAAATCATCCAACTTTGATCCATCGGAATTTTAAGAATACTTATTTCAAGAATTCAACTATTGAAGTTCTTGTATGTGCATACTCAACTATTTAGATAATGTCATATTTCATAAAATGTGTGACATCCTTAACCACAAATTTATGATAATCAAACTTCCAAACATTTTAAAGTTTGAAGTATTCTTATTCTCTTAATGTATAATGCAACTATGCTCTTATTAAGCATAACTAGTAATAACCAAGGATGAAATCCTTTACCATAACTAGTATTGAGTGTCATCTTAAGTTCATTAGCATCATTGTATACGTACAACAATATGCTATTAAAACTTCCCGTAAACATTAATATCTATTGCGTAATGTTTGATGCCCTTCAAACTTTCAAGTTTGTTGGCTATGACAATTTTCACAACAATTGAAAAATTGTTCATCTATAGAATTTGGAAGCTACTCCAGATTTAGGATGTGATTATATAATCAAACATATTCATTAAGAATATTACACAAGTTATCTAATAACTTTTTAATTAATTAGATATTAATATTGCCAAATCATCTTTTGTAATCAAGCATGATACAACAAAACATGATGTTCATGAAAAATCTTTAAGTCATACTTAGATTTTTATTCATGTCATACATATCTGTTTAGACTTTCTAAATAATGTATCATGTTATATTAGATTCATTTACCGCACATGTTTCAACAATAAACATTCATTCCAAGGTTATATGTCTTATTTTCTAAATCTTTCAAGTAAAGTTTCATTCCAAACTAAGACTTAACTTTTAACTTATATGGAATATTACTTTTCATATGTTCTACAACATATGTGATTTGAAATATTAAATATAATACTCCCACTAGCTTTTAGATATACTTAGAAATTATCTTATTTTAATTATAAATCAAAACATGAATTTAATAATTAAACATAAGAGTAATCTTCTAGATGCATGCATATATCCATCCATGGATTATTGCACTTTGTACACTTCTAAAGATTTATTTGAATTCATAAACTCCTCTTGATTACTTATCGTCTTCGCTCAAGTAATCACTCAAGAAAGAGTTTTGATATTCCATTGTCAATTTCATAAATATGGCAACCATAATCTTTATATATTTAATGTATTTAGAAAAGAATATTCAATCACAGTTAATCGCTTAAGTGTGATTAATAATCTTGTCATAAAACATGCATTAAATATGTGTATAATATTGTCCATATGATTTCTATACAAAGATTTAAACCACAAGGGTTACCTTATCTTTAAAGAAACTCATCTTCATTTTCTAGTCTAACTATTAAGATAAACCAAGTTTCTTAAATTGATTATCTTTATGGATAGCATCTTAATCATTCATATCATGTATACTTTACCCAACTTCATATTTGGTAATGTATCATAATGATTATCAGGTTTACAATAATCCTGTAAATCATAGCCCTCAGCATATTAATCAAATATCTGAAATATATTGATATTCTATGAATGATAATTCCATCATCTTGAGATTTAACATTTAAATGTCAAACTTTATTATCATGTTGAGATTTAACATTCAAATGTCAAACTTCATCATGATATTAACTAGTGTATTTTAAAAGATTATGTATCTTGTAATTTTATCTTTTAAAGATCAAAACTCCCACTTGCTTTTAGTAATTTAAAGACTATCTTTAAATACTTAGCAAATAAAGCAACAATACAATGTTCTCTTTTGGGATATTACAAATACATATTGACAGTTCCTGACTTTACTTTGTTAATAACCTCTTTATAAGTAGTTAAACAAATTTAGAACTTCAATTTAATAATTAATGTGATTCATCACATTCCATCATATGATAATGTCTTATTAATCTTCTATGTTAGAGTTTTATTAAATATGTCCAAGTCATACTCAACATTCTAACCTTGATAACTTTTGGAAGAAAAGAAGTCATAGTTATCTTTAATCAAACAATATAACAAGAGTTTGATTTTCCTAACTGAACATACCATAAACATTTGATATTTCATTAGTATGAATATTGTAAGACAATCTAACAATATTTAAGATAACCATTTTTTTTTTTTTTTGACTTGTCTATTTAGTATTTACCAACTAATGCATTTTAATGGTATAATAATTTTCAAGCCATTTACATGTTTTATAACAAAAGTACTTTTGACAAAGTCACTTCATATCCATGTCTCTACAAGAAAACATAAACTGTTATAATCCCACTATACGTTATAAGTCATTTAACAATTTAATGACTTCATGTATATGTCTTAATTAAAACACATAACAAGATAACGTCTTACTTTATTATAAGTCTTGTAACAATTAAACGACTTTATGTTTATATCTTTACAATGAAACATAAACATGTTTAAATAAAGTAATTACGAACATCATCTTTTGGTTTCAATAGTAATCTCAATTTAATTTATTACTTCACAATAATGTAAATAACATTATTTCTTCATTTATTTATGTCATTCCAAGAACACACAAATATTCAGATTGAAGCAGCATTAGATTACTTTAATATTTTATGTCATTCCATGAATTCATAAATATATAAATTAAAGTAGTCTTGATATCATATTGACACATGTTCTAATAGGTATCTAATTTAGAAACTGTAAATTCTCATAGTTCAATTACATCAGTTGATCTGCTAGTAATGAAAATATGAAATTCACCTTGTTGTTGCAATCTAGCTAAGCTCTCACATAACATAAATTGTAACACCAAGTGTTTCTTGAATTAGATTAGTATAATTCATATTAGAACGTTATTCTCTTACCTTACAGTCAAGAGAATCCATCATATCTTTATGAGTTATTTCTTGCACACATTAAATATAACATTTCTCCCACTTGTGCATGGAACAACCTCATATAGTTGATAAACAACACGCCACGCATTTGTTTATATGTTCAATATGATTGTGTCATAGATTTAGCATAACAAGTAGATGTAGAACAAAAATGTCTAGTAAGGAAACGTACAAGACTATCCTTAAAAGTATGAGTGTTTACACTTGGAAAGTAATTATCTTTAGCTACCAAGATGTCAAAGCTTGTAACTCCCACTGAATTAAAGATCATTACAATAATTCCTTATTCAGTAATAAGTACACAATACTCCCACTGAATTTGACAACATTGTAAATGTTTCATATCCAGTAAAAGAAAATAGTTTGCTTTTAACTTTCCTACACCTTTAAATGTCCATACATAACAATTATGTAACACCCCCAAAATTTGGTACAACGGAAGACTCAACAAGCTTTCGGGGTGCTACGGGGATTGGTATCCATTCAAAGTCATGAAAGAACGAGATAAAGTAAACATAATAAAAATACAACCACGCGGGGTTTTAAAGTTTACATTTATCCCAAAATCATCCAAAGTCAGGCCCAAAAGAAATAAATATAGGTCCACAATAGTTATCAGAGTTTTAGAAATATAGATCCATAACCGGTGCCAAATGCCAAGCCTCCAATCCCAAGCATCCATAGAGCATCACTTAATTACCTGAGAAAATGTGCTAAAAGTCAGCTTTCGCTGGTGAGATCATAGGTTTAGATTCATAGTTCAATATAGTGGACATATACGCAAAACGCTTGCTAGCTAGACTAGGCCTCAATCATCCAACCAAAATAATCCAACCAAATCAAATCAACCCTATAGGTGCACGCTATAGCTCAAATCAATCCAATCAATAGCTTACCTAGTTCAAGTCTAGGCCTCGCTCTAAAATCAATCCAATAGCTTACCTAGTTCGGGACTAGGCCTCGCTCAACAACCAAACAATAGCTTACCTAGTTCAGGACTAGGCCTCGCTCTATAACCAAATCAATAGCTTACCTAGTTCGAGACTAGGCCTCGCTTAATCCTACCTAGTTCTATAAGCATAGCAAGTTTTAAATAAACAAAGCGATAATAGTCCACATAAAACATTTGCACGTTTCTCACCCCAAATATTGAAAACAAAGTTCAAGAGTAAAAGTGGGGCTATGACTCACCTCAAGTCCAGCAATTCCTCAAAAGAAACGATAGAAGAAAGACGTAAGTAATCTCAAGCAACTCACATAACGGCGACTACAGACTCGGCACTTCCTAACAATATCAAACTCGTTCAGAAATTATTTCCTCAAAACCAAATATTCCCATTCCCGAACGTATTC
The DNA here is from genome assembly GCA_030686995.1 of Artemisia argyi. Lineage (NCBI taxonomy): Eukaryota > Viridiplantae > Streptophyta > Magnoliopsida > Asterales > Asteraceae > Artemisia > Artemisia argyi. The sequence continues at coordinate 11,594,923 of CM060702.1, read as the reverse complement.
CATTTTACTTTCCAAAAATATCCGTTTCTCGAATTAACTTCATATTCATTTGAAATTCGACGTTTGGTATCCATATGGGTGGAGGGTCGACACAACTCAAACCAAAAAGCCACAACAAACAAAATAATAAACCAACTATAGGTCTAATGTTAGCCCAACATATTATTTAAATAACTATTGAAGCTTATTAAATCCGTCGATTTGATAATCTCCCATATTTATTTACATAATATATCGTTCCAAAACTATACCCAACCTAAAGCACATTGCACAACAGATTCTATTTGATATATATCGTAGTCCAATAAATTCCCTATATATATCGTCGAATCGGCCAAATTCCACGAGACATATAGTAATTTATTACTCTAAAACATATACCACATCCTATGGGCGTCGTGGGATACGATGCCCATTAATATACTCATTTTATATCGTCAAATAACTCGATCTAGAATAAGTCACTTGATATATAAAATGTTTATATTAATCGTCATATATCCGTGACAACACAAAAGTCACAATATAAAGCCCACTTGGACTTTAAAGAACCACAATTCGTATAACTCGATAAGTTTCTAATTTATAAACAAAATCACATTTTTAATTATTATTTACCCGACTTATTATTTCGCCATTATTTATATAGTTATTATTTATAACAATAGTCCGACATTTATTACACTATTCGCATAGCATAATAACTATCGTTATATTATTATAACGTTTACTCGTGATCGTTTTATTATTAATATACGCATTTATATATATATATATATATATATATATATATATATATATATATATATATATACGTTTAACACGTCTATATACGTATATAAACGATTATATTCTCAATAATATTATTACGAGTATTATTTTTAATATCGACTTTTAAATATTTATCGAGTCATAGAATTTGGTCACATGTCCGAGTCATGACTCTCGGCTCATAGTCCAAGTCCAAATAATAAGAATCAAGTCACAATAATAAATCAACTCCGTCCAAATCAATCCCATATCCACGTGCTACAACATGAGGGTCCGACTACGGCACCCAACTAACCTATCTCCGTCATCTAATTGACCGTCTCACAATCGGTCCCCAATTCCATACTCGTCAACACAACTCCAATAATACTCACAATCGAGAAATACCACATCAAATCCGAATAATATACCAATGACCAATATCACAATCACAACAAAATATAAATAATAATCACAAGTAACATATTGTCCGAAAACCAAGTAAGCAACGGGTTGAGTTACCAAGTCAACCCGGGTCAACATATGCTCAAAACATGAAACAGGAGCCACACCCGAGACTCATGAGTCTCGGCTAGCTCCTTGAGCTCAACCGAACCAAAACAGCCCCTAGGGGGGGGGTGTGTCGGCCAAAAATACCAACGACCACAAGGGTCCCTCGAACCTAAATAAGCAATCCGAACATCACAAAACAAGAACCCAAGATCAAAATACATCGAATGGCCAAGAAATCGACCCAAAACTACCCAAACCGAGAGCATAAGCTCTCGGCCGGTTCTCGACCCATCAAGAAGCATAAACCCGGATACCAAACCTCCATTTAAATCGTTATTATCAAAACCCAATTGATTCATGTATCAAAATCCATGAAACCCGAAAAAGAAAAAGAAAACCGTGACCCATGGTCACAATTCGAACCCAAACTCGAGCCAAAAACTCGACCTACCTTCAAAACTAAAGCCAAATCGAAAGATCTTCAAGAAATAATAAAAAGTGGTGATGAACTCCTGATGATATTAATTCGAAATAGGTGTTAACGTGGGAGTTAGAGCGCGTGATTGGTACCAAATGATAGATCTTGAAAAGATGGTGAAGATGGTGGTGTTGTTTTTAGTGTGAGGGTGGCGGTGGCGGCGCTATGGTGGAATAAGGTGGCGGCGGTGGTGGGAATAAAATGAAGAGAGAGAGAGAGTTGGTGAGATGTTGGTGATGGTTGTGTGTAGCTTATGAAAAACGCAGGCCACAAGGACGATTTTTGTTATTACTCTTAAAAAAAAAACTTTTTAAATAATAATAATAATAGTAGGTGTAGGGGATTTAGTAGCCCGGTGTCAATACACGGACCAAACCCGAAACTCAAATAACCAAATGACTTTCTCAAACCAAACCCGTTCCAAAATAATAATATCCGATCCAATCAATAAAACATAATTAAAATTGTTAGGTTAACCTAGTGCCGGAGTCAATGTAGTGCCAAAAATAACGATCTCACAATAAATCATCACGACCGAAACAAACCAAACCGTAAATAAATAATCAAATCTCATAAATATCGTACGATAAAAAATCACGTACCAACGTTCGTAAAATATCTCGTCACAATAAACTTTCAAAAATTCCAAATTTATAATTTTAATGTAATGCGGGTTTTAAAACGGCTCCCTATTTTGCCAGTTGTCACATCCTCCCAGCCTCAGAAGAAACTCGTCCCGGGTTTCTCTCGGAACAACCCATCTACGAAGTAAAAAGCTTCGGATATCTCTTTCGAAACTCATCCTCACGTTCCCACGTGAATTCCGGTCCGTGCCGCGAATTCAAACGAACTTTGATGAGCGGAATACGACTTCTCTTAAGTCGTTTGATCTCTCTATCCATTATCTCAATCGGCTCTTCCACAAAATTCAAACTCTCATCCACACGAATATCCTTGATCGGTATAACTGGTGTTTCTTCCGAAAGACATTTTTTCAGATTGCTAACATGAAACACATCATGAACTTTACTCAATTACATTGGTAATTCCAAACGATAAGCTACGGGCCCAATTCTTTCCAAAACAAGAAATGGTCCAATGTAGCAGGGATTAAGTTTCCCACGTTTCCCAAAACGTATCACACCCTTCCAAGGCGAGACTTTCAACATCACTTTGTCTCCAACCTGGAGTTCTAGGGGTTTACGCCTCTGATCGGCGTAGCTTTTCTGCCTATCTCTAGCTGCTTGCAGTCGATCTCGAATTTGCGTTACTTTCTCAGTAGTTTCCAAAATAAGCTCAGGGCCTGTGAGTTGGCTATCTCCAACTTCTGCCCGACCAATAGGCGAACGACATTTACGACCATACAAAGCTTCAAATGGTGCAGCCTTAAGACTTGTGTGGTAGCTATTGTTGTAGGAGAACTCCGCAAGGGGTAGATATTTCTCCCAGCCTTTACCAAAGTCTATGATGCATGCATGAAGCATATCCTCCAAAGTCTGAATAGTTCTCTCACTTTGGCCATCGGTTTGGGGGTGATATGCAGTACTCATATCAAGTCTCGTCCCCAAAGCGGTTTGAAGTGATCGCCACAATGCTGACGTGAAGCGGCTGTCGCGATCCGAAATAATCGATATCGGAACTCCATGACGAGAAACAATCTCCTTCACATACAACCTCGCAAGTTTATCCACACTATCATCTTCACTAATCGCCAGGAAATGAGCAGACTTAGTCAAACGATCCGCAATTACCCATATAGCGTCACAACCGCTAGCTGTCTTTGGTAATTTGGTAATAAAGTCCATCGTAATCCGCTCCCACTTCCAAACCGGAAGTTCTGGCTGCGTCAACAATCCTGATGGTCTTTGATGTTCGGCTTTAACCTTAGAGCAAGTCAAACACTTGCTAACATACAACGCTATATCTGCCTTCATATTTGGCCACCAATATAACTTTTTCAAATCCTGGTACATCTTGTCAGACCCAGGATGAATAGAGTATCTTGACTTATGCGACTCGTGCATAATCAACTCTCGAATTCCTCCATACAATGGTACCCAACTTCGCTCTCCAAAACATAATACTCCATCAGAACGTCTAACAAATCCCTTCTCATTTTCTGCCATCCCAAATATATTCTCAGCAGACCGATTCTCTGCTTTCAACGCTTCCGTTTGAGCTTCTAATATTTGAGATGGTAATGGCGATACGATAGTCATTCCTAATGACCTCACTCGTAACGGTGGAATTCTCTCCTTTTGACTAAGAGCATCAGCAACCACGTTTGCTTTACCCGGATGGTAGCGAATTTCACAATCATAATCGCTTAGCAACTCAATCCAACGTCGCTGCCTCATGTTAAGCTCTTTTTGGTTCAAAATGTGTTGCAGACTTTTGTGGTCAGTAAACACTACACACTTGGTTCCATACAAGTAATGTCTCCATATCCTCAAAGCAAAAACCACCGCACCTAACTGCAAATCATGGGTGGTGTAGTTCTTCTCATGCTTCTTGAGCTGTCGGGAAGCATAAGCTATCACTTTCTCTCGTTGCATTAACACAGCTCCTAAACCTTTATGAGAAGCGTCACAATAGACGACAAAGTCCTCGTTACCTTCGGGTAACGCCAAGATAGAAGCACTACGCAACATTTCCTTAAGTAATTGAAAGGCTTCCTCTTCCTTATCTCCCCATTCATACTTAACACTCTTTTGAGTCAATTTGGTCAACGGTTTTGCTATCTTCGAAAATCCCTCAATGAATCTTTGGTAATAACTGGCTAATCCTAAAAATTGACGAACTTCTATTGGGGTCGTAGGTGCAGCCCAATCTTTAATCGCTTCAATCTTAGCAGGATCTACATGAACTCTTTGTCTATCAATCACATGACCTAGAAATTGTACCGTCGGAATCCAAAATTCACATTTCGAAAACTTGGCATACAGTTTCTCCTTCCTGAGCAATTCTAAGATAAGTCTTAGATGCTCCTCATGCTCCTTCTCACTCTTCGAATAAATCAGAATGTCATCGATGAACACAATCACAAACTTATCTAAGTAAGGCTTACACACCCGATTCATGAGATCCATGAATACCGCCGGTGCGTTAGTCAACCCAAACGGCATCACCTGAAACTCGTAATGCCCGTAACGGGTTCTGAAAGCCGTTTTCGGAATATCTTCTTCGCGCACTCAAAGCTGATGATATCCTGATCTCAAATCGATCTTCGAATACACACTCGATCCTTGAAGCTGATAGAACAAATCGTCGATCCTCGGTAACGGGTATCTATTCTTCACCGTTAACTTGTTCAACTCTCGATAATCAATACACATGTGAAACGATCCATCCTTCTTCTTTACAATTAAGACCGGGGCTCCCCAAGGTGAAGAACTTGGTCTTATGAATCCCTTTTCGGCTAACTCCGCTAATTGTTTCGACAACTTTTCCAATTCAGTAGGTGCAAGACGATAAGGCGCTCGTGCTACAGGTGCAGCACCAGGTATCAACTCAATCTGAAATTCCACTTGTCTAGTAGGCGGAATTCCCGGCAAGTCATCGGGAAACACATCCGAAAAATCACGAACTATAGGTACATCTCCAATGCACCTTTCCTTTTTCTCCTTCTCTCCTTTCTCAGAAATTTGGGCTAAGAAAAGGTAACTTCCCTTTTCCATTAGCTTTGGAAACTAGTGCAAGATATGACCGCTAATCTAGATGGGCCTCTCAAATCCTTTCTATCTCCTGGTATGTTCAGAATCTCCTTGCCGTATGGCACACGCACGATCTTCTCATCGCAAATTATATGAGCACGATACTTCGACAACCAATCCATACCAATAATGACATCAAAACTTCCTAATGTGACGGGTAGAAGATCTATGTTGAAAGGGCGATTCAGAAAGTTTAATGTGCAACCGCGAATGATAGTCCTAATCCTCTCTATGTTCCCATTAGCTAACTCTACATCATAACCAATTCCTAAGGTCATCGGGGGTTTCTCTAGTAAGGGTGCAAACTTAGTGGACACAAAACTCTTATCGGCACCAGTATCAAATAGTATGGAAGCATAACGATTATTGAGAAGGAACGTACCAGTAACGACGTTCGGATCTTCTCCTCTCTCGTTCCCAAGTGGATACACTCTTCCATGAGCAGCTCCAGCTTCCACACGTTGGTCCCCATTATCTTGTCATCCACGATTACCTCCAGCTCCACGGTTTCCATTATTGTACCCATTACCACCCGATCCTTGATTTCCTCGATTCCATGATTCCCTACATTCATTCCGATAATGTCCCTTCTTTCCACATCCATAGCAAGTAACATTTGCCTTGCTCATAGTTTCAGGAGTAGCTTGAACCATAGCAAGTGGTCGAGCTCTACAATCCTTAGCTATGTGTCCCATCTTAGAGCAATTCTTGCACATCACAGTACATCGACCAGAGTGATGCTTGTAACATCGGTTACATTTGGGTGCATCTCCATTGTGGTTCTTCTTGTCTCCATCTCCCATAGCATAAGCTCTAGTAGTTGTTTGTCGCTTGTTTCGACGATCATTACCCTTAGAGTGATCATCCCTCTTTCTCTTTCCATTCTTATCCTTCTCAGCTTCTTCCAATGCCAAAGAGTCCATCAATTGTTGAGCGATAGTGATAGCCTCATGAATGTTTGCAGGCTTAGCAGAAATCACATCGTTCCTTGTAGCTACCGGCAACCCATCGGTATACCTCTCAATCTTTTGGGTCTCAGTCCTAACTATATCAGGACAGAGTAAGGCCAACTCTCGATAACGGCGATTGTAAGTTGCCATATCGGTACCTTTCACCTTATGGTTCCAGAATTCAACCTCCAGTTTCTTAATCTCATTCCTTGGGCAGTAAGTATGAATCAGCAAGGACTTAAATTGCTCCCAAGTCATGGCATAAGCCACATCACTCCCAACCGAATTACGGTAATTGTTCCACCAAGTTAAGGCTTCATCCTTGAAAGTAAAAGAAGCAAACTTTACCTTCGCATTCTCCACACAACCACTGACATTAAACACTGACTCAGTCTTCTCAATCCACCTAACCAAGTAAACCACTCCTTCAGTTCCACCAAACTCAATAGGTCCACAAATCTTAAACTCCTTGTAGTGACATCCATTAGCACGAACAGGTGGGAATGTTCCAGCAGAATTGTTGGAATGATTTGACTCAGCTAGTAGCTCAGCAACTCGTTGCTCCACAAGTGGATTGATCATTGCTTGGTCCACAGTAGGTGCATTAAGCGGAACATGATCATTGTCTCCCTGAACATCAACATTTTGATTCCTGTTGTTAGGTTAGTAGTGTCCAGGTTATCAGGAGTAGGGGTCTCAACATTTTGAGTTGGTCGGCGTCCTCGACGACCAGGGGTAGTCGTTGCAGGTCCAGTTCTGGTAGCTCTAACAGGGTTTCTTCGTGGGGCCATTGATCTGAAACATCATACAAGTTCATGAGTCTCCGATAGAACTTATCATATGCTCAACAAGAATTAAATCAACGAAGCCAAGTCATGGAAGGGATATCAACAATACACCACAAGACATCAATAAGGCGCATAGGAACTCAATTTCCATAATATCCAACAACCACATAATACCATAAAATAATAACCATCAACCATACAATAAAAATCCAACATTGTTCCAACTACCGAAAACACAAAGATAACAATCGTTCCAACGAGACGAGTAATCAACGGAAATACATCAAAATAGATAACTAGCTTTTCTAACCGAACACTCCTCGGTTTAAAAAAGCAACAAGATAACATAGCTCAAACGTCTAGCCACGCTGCTGGCGGAGGTTCCTCAACTCCTGCCTCAAGCCATCAAGATCCCTCCATAATGATCCTAACTCCACACTATAGGTGTCTCGGTCTCTCTTGAGGTCAGCCACCTCCTTCTCCAGCTCGGCATTCCTTTGCCATAGCTTGCGGTCGGCCTCTCGAGCTGTAACAAAACCTCGCTGTAAACTATCGATATGCTCGTGAACCTCCATCAAAACTCTCCTCATCTCAGTAGTCCTGCCCACAACCACAGTCATATCCACTCTCAGATCCGCTATGAACTCTCCAATAACACTCTCAAGTCGATCAGATATACGTGCAACTCTCTCACCAAGATCCGTAACCTGAGTCCATAACCTACCAATCTTACCTAACTCTGCATGCTCAGCAGAAACCTCAGAAGGTGCATCCGACTCAACGGGACTACCAGGTGGCAACTCAACTAAAAACGGATGATCAGGTGAATCAGGCTCAATCGGATGTATAGGTGAATCAGGCTCAATCGGATGTATAGGTGAATCAGGCTCCTCAGCCTGAGCTGGCGGCACAATCAAATCATCATCATCAGGCATCTCCTCCTCCTGAGGGTCATCCTCCTCCTCAGGGTCATCATCATCACCCTGCTCAGCCTCCTGAGGGTCATCAGCCTCATCCTCACCCTCGTACTCCTCCTCCTCATCGGAAGAGTACATCATCAATTGTCGTCTCCTAACAGGTGAACCATGTGGTGAAGGGGTAGGTGATCTAGGACGACGACGCAATGATGCAGGTGGCGCCTAAGACAGAAGAGAGTGAGCATCAATCTGTAAAGGTGGTGAAGTAGGGCGTACCGTCATACGTGTCGTAGCTCGGTGGGCAAAACGCGGAGCCACACGAGCCAACGCATGATGAAGAGTAAGCTGCCTCGATGTACCAGGGAGCCCTAGAGAAGATGAGGGTCCCTGCGTAGATGCAACAGGTGGTGCTGAAGTAGAACCTGTCGGTGTCATAGTAGCTGAATGCATGGCAACCTGGTAAGGGTCATCAGGAGCCATGGTGAACTGTGCTGGCAATACCGGTGTAGTAAGAATATCCTCAACAACATTAGGCGTATGGGAGGCCATAGTCTGTGACAACGACTTAGGGTAGGTGTAAGTGTTTCAAAACAACTAAACCGCGAACTCAAAATACCATATCCAAAAATCATCATATAATTCCAAATCGTATATAATCAAGAAAGATTTAAGATACCGCATTACTAAAACCATTCGCAAAACAATTAAGCCATATAATTCCTTAAAAACGCATATAATTCCTCAAAACGCCATCATATCACTAAATCAATAAACCTCAAAACCTCAAATCATCTCAAGAAATCCCAAATCTATAATCATCTCAATAATCTCATAATACCTCAATAATAAACAATGATGCTTCGGCTTGGCGGGCTGGCGGGCAATGGTCGAGGATCGTTTTCTATAAATATAGGTTATAGTTTAGGTGTCTATTTACCTAGTTCTCTATAACCTTGGCTCTGATACCAATCTGTAACACCCCCAAAATTTGGTACAGTGGAAGACTCAACAAGCTTTCGGGGTGCTACGGGGATTGGTATCCATTCAAAGTCATGAAAGAACGAGATAAAGTAAACATAATAAAAATACAACCACGCGGGGTTTTAAAGTTTACATTTATCCCAAAATCATCCAAAGTCAGGCCCAAAAGAAATAAATATAGGTCCACAATAGTTATCAGAGTTTTAGAAATATAGATCCATAACCGGTGCCAAATGCCAAGCCTCCAATCCCAAGCATCCATAGAGCATCACTTAATTACCTGAGAAAACGTGCCAAAAGTCAGCTTTCGCTGGTGAGATCATAGGTTTAGATTCATAGTTCAATATAGTGGACATATACACAAAACGCTTACTAGCTAGACTAGGCCTCAATCATCCAACCAAAATAATCCAACCAAATCAAATCAACCCTATAGGTGCACACTATAGCTCAAATCAATCCAATCAATAGCTTACCTAGCTCAAGTCTAGGCCTCGCTCTAAAATCAATCCAATAGCTTACCTAGTTCGGGACTAGGCCTCGCTCAACAACCAAACAATAGCTTACCTAGTTCAGGACTAGGCCTCGCTCTATAACCAAATCAATAGCTTACCTAGTTCGGGACTAGGCCTCGCTTAATCCTACCTAGTTCTATAAGCATAGCAAGTTTTAAATAAACAAAGCGATAATAGTCCACATAAAACATTTGCACGTTTCTCACCCCAAATATTGAAAACAAAGTTCAAGAGTAAAAGTGAGGCTATGACTCACCTCAAGTCCAGCAATTCCTCAAAAGAAACGATAGAAGAAAGACGTAAGTAATCTCAAGCAACTCACGTAACGGCGACTACAGACTCGGCACTTCCTAACAATATCAAACTCGTTCAGAAATTATTTCCTCAAAACCAAATATTCTCATTCCCGAACGTATTCCATTTTACTTTCCAAAAATATCCGTTTCTCGAATTAACTTCATATTCATTTGAAATTCGACGTTTGGTATCCATATGGGTGGAGGGTCGACACAACTCAAATCAAAAAGCCACAACAAATAAAATAATAAACCAACTATAGGTCTAATGTTAGCCTAACATATTATTTAAATAACTATTGAAGCTTATTAAATCCGTCGATTTGATAATCTCCCATATTTATTTACGTAATATATCATTCCAAAACTATACCCAACCTAAAGCACATTGCACAACAGATTCTATTTGATATATATCGTAGTCCAATAAATTCCCTATATATATCGTCGAATCGGCCAAATTCCACGAGACATATAGTAATTTATTACTCTAAAACATATACCACATCCTATGGGCGTCGTGGGATACGATGCCCATTAATATACTCATTTTATATCGTCAAATAACTCGATCTAGAATAAGTCACTTGATATATAAAATGTTTATATTAATCGTCATATATCCGTGACAACACAAAAGTCACAATATAAAGCCCACTTGGACTTTAAAGAACCACAATTCGTATAACTCGATAAGTTTCTAATTTATAAACAAAATCACATTTTTAATTATTATTTACCCGACTTATTATTTCGCCATTATTTATATAGTTATTATTTATAAAAATAGTCCGACATTTATTACACTATTCGCATAGCATAATAACTATCGTTATATTATTATAACGTTTACTCGTGATCGTTTTATTATTAATATACGCATATATATATATATATATATATATATATATATATATATATATATATATATATATATATATATATATATATATATATATATATATATATATATATATATATATACGTTTAACACATCTATATACGTATATAAACGATTATATTCTCAATAATATTATTACGAGTATTATTTTTAATATCGACTTTTAAATATTTATCGAGTCATAGAATTTGGTCACATGTCCGAGTCATGACTCTCGGCTCATAGTCCAAGTCAAAATAATAAGAATCAAGTCACAATAATAAATCAACTCCATCCAAATCAATCCCATATCCACGTGCTACAACATGAGGGTCCGACTACGGCACCCAACTAACCTATCTCCGTCATCTAATTGACCGTCTCACAATCGGTCCCCAATTCCATACTCGTCAACACAACTCCAATAATACTCACAATCGAGAAATACCACATCAAATCCGAATAATATACCAATGACCAATATCACAATCACAATAAAATATAAATAATAATCATAAGTAACATATTGTCCGAAAACCAAGTAAGCAACGGGTTGAGTTACCAAGTCAACCCGGGTCAACATATGCTCAAAACATGAAACGGGAGCCACACCCGAGACTCATGAGTCTCGGCTAGCTCCTTGAGCTCAACTGAACCAAAACAGCCCCTAGGGGGGGGGGTGTCGGCCAAAAATACCAACGACCACAAGGGTCCCTCGAACCCAAATAAGCAATCCGAACATCACAAAACAAGAACCCAAGATCAAAATACATCGAATGGCCAAGAAATCGACCCAAAACTACCCAAACCGAGAGCATAAGCTCTCGGCCGGTTCTCGACCCATCAAGAAGCATAAACCCGGATACCAAACCTCCATTTAAATCGTTATTATCAAAACCCATTTGATTCATGTATCAAAATCCATGAAACCCGAAAAAGAAAAAGAAAACCGTGACCCATGGTCACGATTCGAACCCAAACTCGAGCCAAAAACTCGACCTACCTTCAAAACCAAAGCCAAATCGAAAGATCTTCAAGAAATAATAAAAAGTGGTGATGAACTCGTGATGATATTAGTTCGAAATAGGTGTTAACGTGGGAGTTAGAGCGCGTGATTGGTACCAAAAGATAAATCTCGAAAAGATGGTGAAGATGGTGGTGTTGTTTTTAGTGTGAGGGTGGCGGTGGCGGCGCTATGGTGGAATAAGGTGGTGGCGGTGGTGGGAATAAAATGAAGAGAGCGAGAGAGTTGGTGAGATGTTGGTGATGGTTGTGTGTAGCTTATGAAAAACGCAGGCCACAAGGATGATTTTTGTTATTACTCTTAAAAAAAAAAACTTTTTAAATAATAATAATAATAGTAGGTGTAGGGGATTTAGTAGCCCGGTGTCAATACACGGACCAAACCCGAAACTCAAATAACCAAATGACTTTCTCAAACCAAACCCGTTCCAAAATAATAATATCCGATCCAATCAATAAAACATAATTAAAATTGTTAGGTTAACCTAGTGCCGGAGTCAATGTAGTGCCAAAAATAACGATCTCACAATAAATCATCACGACCGAAACAAACCAAACCGTAAATAAATAATCAAATCTCATAAATATTGTACGATAAAAAAATCACGTACCAACGTTCGTAAAATATCTCGTCACAATAAACTTTCAAAAATTCCAAATTTATAATTTTAATGTAATGCGGGTTTTAAAACGGCTCCCTATTTTGCCAGTTGTCACAAATTACTTATGCATTAAAGAGTGTATTCTACTACTTAAACGATGGACTATCCATCAAATGCTATTAACTTGAAAAATTGGGCATGCAATTTTTTTCTTAATAGGTCTACCATCCTACAATGAATGTAGCACCTTTAGAATAGTTAAAACAACTAGTTTGTCTTTAACCATTTTACGGTAATTAGTCTAGCTTCTAATTATAATAACTCATAAAATGTCATACATAATTTTCTGTTAACCAAATATCATATTTGTTATTAAGAATTTAATCACCGAATGAGGATCATAAAATCCCTATGAAAAATATGCGCAATTTTCTTAACTATTAAAAATTTGCTATGAGTTATATTAGGATTTAGACATATCTAATATTCCTATTATCCTTTTCATTCATGAAAAGAAATATGATTGTATCTCACTCTTCTTTCATAGAAAGGAGACTTCTTTTGTCTTTTAAGTAAATTATTCTTAATCAAACATTTGTTTGAAAACAGAACGAGATCAATTTACCAAAGCCCAAAGTGCGTTTACGGTTTCGAACGTTGCATTAATACATTAAAACGAATTACAAAATTCAATTTCAGTATTTTCGATAATTAGGTCTTTAAGAAAATAAAATATCCATCGGTAAATATTCATATAAACCATAGTATTTTCTTAAAGCTAGGATCCTAATTGACATAGTACCATTTCATCAGTTGATCTGCTAGTAATGATTGTATTCAACAAGGTAATTGTCGAACAATAATAGCCAATATCATATTGCAATTTCTAGATGATTATGGGATTTACATTCACAAAACCTTTATAATGTAAGCATGTTTTATCCCCATCTTAATGCCTTTAGTCAAAGTTCTCACTTCCTACTCAATTTAAGTCGTCCAACTTAAAAACTGCAAACTCATAAATCCATTACATCAGTTGATCTGCTAGCAATGAATTTATGAAATTTACCTCTCCATTGCAATCTCGCCAAGTTCTCACATGACGTAAATTACAACTTCAAGTGTTCTTAATTAGATGGCATTTGACTTAATTTTATAAGGGTATTAAATTTTGACGTGTAATCAAAATAATGTATGAAGAAGCATGCATACAACTTCGTAACATTGGTTTTATAAAACATTTTTATTACCTATTTACTAAGAGTAAAATAGCAAAGTTTTGATTGAGGTATCGGGTTCACCAATTAAAGAATTACCAACAATTATCGTCCACTATATCGTACTTTTGCATAAGTCATAAGGCTTAGTGTTTCGGATAATCATTGTGGAATTGTGGTCAATTCACCCTTAAGATGACAGTGTACATGTAATGGTTATTCGGTAAGTCTAATTTACACACAAACGAGCGTTAAGACAGAGTGTTGTCAATCTAAGGCCACAATTTAATGCGAAGCCAACCTTATACCCATCTTGTAGTGTGTAAACTTCATTCGGGCCTATTTAACCATTACGTACAAAAACATCAATCAACCAATTCTTTGAAATTTAAACTCTTAAAACCAAAACAATTTCGCCATTTATTTAGTACATATTATTATTCTGTTCAAAATTACCCTTTTCATTTATAAACATGTCTAACATAATAATAAACAAAAACAAGTAATATATAATAAAAAATAAACAACCAAATAAACATATGCATAACATAACAATTAAATATGTATAAAACATGTAGCTACATGCAAATCTTTTTTCAATAGTCCTATTAATAATCAAGTCTAGGTGTATAATGCATTTATTTAATTAAGGCTTTCTTCTTCAAATGAAAAAGAGCCACATACATCGATAAATCGATTGCGTAAGCCAAAACTAAACAAACACCACATAGCACATAATTGATTACTTAATATTGGAATCTTCCCCAATTCGACATCTATTAATAAATTTACATGTTTCGATATAACTAAACAATTAATTCATATATCCAATTTAAACTATTTAAATTTTCACAAAATAAAATCCATGCAAACATGCACTTTTCATGGATTATGCTTAACAATTAACATATTGCACCAAGATCGTTTACTAAAACGCATAATCAACTACATGACATCCTAGGGTTTCTAATTATATTAAAAAATTCAAAAAACAAAACCCTAATAGGTCAATTGACCTAATAAAAAATTAGGGTTAGGAATCGAAAAACCCTAAAAACATGTAATTAAACGAATCAAGATTCAATTTTTATGCGTTTTGATAATCAATTACACATTATAACGGCTCTAGATGCCACTGTTAGAATTATAATATCATGACAATCATATAAAATAAACCAAACACATCAAGTGAGCATAGCGGAAACGTTATAACAAGATCATATAACATGTAATTAATTAATCAATATTAAATAGTAAACATACCTTTGTGATTCTAGCCCGAACAAGAATCAATATGCAATCTTCAAATCAAGAACCCTAATTAGGGTTTATGTGGATTATAAGAATTACCCCTTACCTCTTTTGTAATTCAATCCAAGAATCAAACAATAGTGTGTTTGAATCGTGTTCTTGTACACACGTACTAATTCAAGTAAAAGTTTATGCAAGTAAATCAAACACAAAACTTTTAGTTTATAAAAATCGAATCCCCAAGATGGGATTGTTGATGGATTGATTTTTGGACAAGAAGAGGAGAGAAAAAAAAAACACCTATTAAGCGTGTACAAGTTAGGAGAAAACAATATCCCATGAGGTGTTTATATACTTGATGAAACTTGGAGCTCAAGGCACAAAGGAGGTGGAACTCCTTCTAGAACATTCTTGACTTTTCAATTATTCACAAGTATTACTTTCCTAATCTTCGTCTAACGGTCGTTAGCCATTCTCCATTAAATACTAACGGTCGTTACTAGTTTTGTGTTTATTAATAATTATATATAACATTTATAAATAATTATTCTTTTACTCTTCATACTTAAAGTGTGCAATCCCACGACCCCGAGTTCGATCCTAACATACGACTATTAAAATAATGTCCATAATCTAACAACACGATGCATATGTGTTTCACGAAGCCTCTCCTGCGTGTTACCTATGGATGAAGAGAATTCATTTTTTTAATAAAAGTTAGGATTTTTCACAAAGATATCACAAGCTCATATAGACTAGAAATCTAGAATAATTCAAAAGCGCGATCCGAAGTTTATAAGAAACAGTACCTTTTCTTAATTCCGATACCACTCATTTCAACAAGAAGAGTTTTTCCCTTTTGTGTCGTAAAATAAAAGCAGAAACAGTAAAGGATTTGAGCATATTCCATGAAGTGATTTTCTTCGCGGCTTGCGTTTGAAGATGTTTCTTGGAACCATAGGCGGAGCTATGTGAGAACAAGGGAGGGTCCCCGCCCCCTAGGTCCAAGCCCGTTAGTGTATTTATTTGCGATTTCATGTGTATTTTCAGAAAAAAATTTATTTCCGCCCTCCCATTTAATGTATTTCCCGAAAAAAATTTGCTTCGGTCCTCCCACGGAAAATTTTCTAGCTCCGCCATTGCTTGGAACAACCTTACTAGTAATGTGATCAACACTTGAAGATAGCATATTTAGTGAAGATAAATGGTTTTATCTGAAAATGAGTTGAAAGAGATTTTGGAAGACCTTGGAGATGTGAAAAGTGTGTGTGTGAGTGGTACTTTTATTTGTACTGATTTTCATATTACCAGATGTGGGATTGCTAAGTGTAGGATAGATGTACAAGATGTGATGCATGAGTACAAGGTGTGAAGGGGTTGTAGACTTTTAGTTGGTTTATGAAGTTTTTGCTTAATATTTGTGGAGCGGGTGAGCAAATTAGTTTGTGTGCTTTGTGGGAAAAAAAAGGTGCACGCAACGATGAGGCGAGCAAGGTTGTTTAAGCGCGATGTGCCACTTTTATTTTTGCGCTGTGTTGTCTTTCGTAATCCAATCTCAAAGTGTCGTGTTTGGTGATGCAGTATTTAAATGGCTGATTCCTGAAATTTTCGCTTAATCGATTTGAAGATGTTCCTATTCTATGTTACATGGAAAATGAATGCATGTCCTGTAAGTTTGAACAACCTCGTCTTAAATAATGAATGACATCATGGGATGAAAATTAATTTGCTTGATGTCTGTTATTTTAGAAACAAACTGGCAAAAAAAAATACATACTCCGTAAAAGAAGTAAAATATCATAACAGTTTCATTTCTTGAAAAAGATGACAAATAGGTTGCCCTAAAATTAAATGATATGTCATCCAAGTAATTTAACATCATGTCATTTATTCATGTACTTCAATTTCTTAGTAACTCATGTTTATCTTTGACAAATACTGATAATCTTTTACTTTCATTTATGTTTGTGAAATGAGAAGGGAAAAAAAAAAAAAATTAATTAACAAACTTAATTCATAATAGGGTTTTGCTAAGATGTGCACACTCCGTATATGTTATGTATGTAAGTGCTTATTATAAGCTCAAGGTTTCCGAGTCATACATATACCTATATACTACTCCGTATATGTTATGTATTCAGAATAATACGCGAAATAATCGACAGTGTACATGTTTTTTATTTACATGCTACCTAAATGTTATTTTTGGCTTTTTTGCCACTACGTACATTACAACCTTCAACTCATTTAACCGGAAAACACGTCAAATGCACGAGAAACAATTGATCGTGTTCAATTAATTATGCTTACACGGACCATAGCTTGTTAGTGCGACTAATTAATTACTTAAAAGTGTTATATACGTACGGGTTGATCTGACTAAACTATCACTCATAACGACGACTATTATAGATGCAGGGTTTATAGCTAGTCTAGAAGCTTAAGGTCACATAAAAGGAGTTCATATGCTTTGATTTCCTTATAGCTAATCCGTAGGAAGGTAAGCATTTACTGTACAATAAAGTCATCAGTGACCCACTAATAAATATGGTAGCATTGTGTACAAAGTACAAACTGCATATTTCATCAAAATTGTTTATGATTGTAATGTAGCTAAAAAGAAGTGAACTATACACGTACAATGGGTTGGTTATGAAGATTAAATAGGGTCTACTTAAAACACTATGTAGTTTGGTCATCTCTATTCGAGAATTGTAGAAAATAGCACTTTGTTGCGGTTGTATATATCTTCAAATTGTTTTAAATCCTATAAAGTTTTAAAAATTTGTATTGGAGCTACAGTTAAATTCTAAAACATTGACTTCTCTAATTTCTATACAAATGGGCTAAGTTAATTCGCATATAAAGGGTGAAAATATCCTGTGAAAAACTACTAAAAAAAATTTCGCCCGTTTTACACTATGTAGCTACGTTTGGGCTAAGTTAATCGCATATACGCAATGCAGTTTGGTCATGTGTATTAACGAGTATTGTAGAAAACCACACTCTCGTTTATCAAGTTCATCGTTGAGTACAACTAGGCCCAACCATTTGAATACGTTTCGCAATCTAAATGGAATAGTCTCATTTTTTTGGGTAAAAGGTCAACGACCCGGTAAATATATTATTCCAAAAAGCATTTAAGTACAACGGATATGGGTGAATCTTATATCTCAGCCCGTTACATAGACGAAAAGCTTACATAACAAGATACTTCCTATTTTCTAAACAAGAAAACAAAACCATTAACCACATGATAACAAAAGATTCTGACAAAAATATAAACTACTCCTACGACCTTGGAGATTAAAGCCATAAATGGCATTAAGAGCATCCAAATTCCCTGGAAGATCATAAATTTGCTTCGAATAATCATCATAGTCATCAAACTCATCTTCACGCTCATGACCACCACCAAAAAGATTTGCTGATTCGTCGAACGTGTTAAGAACCTCATCATCATCACTATCAGAAATCACAACCTCACACACCTTTGAAAAAGGGTTAGCCCTCTTAGTGGAAGAGGTATACGGAATAGGAAGACCATCATCATCCACAAGAGTAGCTTTCCCATCAATAAGTAGCTTTTCAAGCTTACCAATTTTTTCAACTATAGGAGTAGAACCAACTTCCTTTGTTCCCATTGAATCACTCACAAGCGGTTCTTGTGATGTAGTATCAGCCTTAATCGACTCATCCTCATTAACTTCCATTGTACGGCCGCATCCACATCCTTGTTGGTGTCGTTAGTAGGAATACCAAAACCATCTGTATCATCCATATTAAGCGCATCAAACTGATTGGATGTAGTGATCTTCGTTCCACTTATACTAGCCACATTAGAAGCATTCTTCTTAGTGACAGCAACTTTCTTAGGTTCAGGAGGAGTCTTTATGGGTTGGTAATGAAACTGCTTACCCACAACAGGTTTAGTAAATCCTCCTTGAGCCGAATTTGTTGAACCAACTTGCTTTCCTTTCTTCTTAGTGTTGACAGTCTTGAAACCATCATTAACATTGTTAGTAGGTTGGGCAGGAGGCACAACAACTTTAGGACAATCCACCAAATTATTACCAAAAACCTCACACTTATCACATCGAGGCGGTTTCCACTCATATTCAACACGAATCATCTCAATCGTCGAACCCGTACCATCAAGTAAAGGTATCTGAACAGTGAGGCTGTCCCGAAGCACCTCATCCGATTTCACTTCAATCATACACCTAGCAAAACTACTACGACCCCAGGATTCCCTGCACATTTGACTAGTAAAAGCATCTAACCTTTTGGGCGTACCAATCAATGTAGCAAGAAGACTAAGCGCGTCATCCGAGAACATAGCAAGAGGGACATCATGGAATTTAACCCACACCGGGATGTTAGTCAAATCCTCTTTAAGCAAATTGGTGTTCAATGTCCATGGTTTAAGAATAATTGGTACATTAGGAATCAACCATGGACCATTATCAAGGACATCATCAACACCTTTTTTTGAATTAAACTTAAAGAAAAAGAACCCCTTCGCATTCATCATAACCTTTTGTAAACCATACTTAGCCCAAGCATTGCGAACATAATAATCAACAACAGGAAAAGCAAGGCGTTGGCCAAGAAAATACCCGTAAAGCGTGTTTTCAAATATGAGATTCACCTCTTCTACTACTTTCATTGGTACAGATAGATCCACATCAGCCTTTTTGCTACCTTCCAATCTTTGAAAATTAGACACATGTTTCTGATGATCATTTGAAGTAGCACCCGCATAAGAGACCGACTTCCCTCCACTAGCACTTGTAAAAGTAGGTAACGGATGTTGCATACCATTACCAGGACCACAAGGAGGAGCATTTGTAACATTAGCTCCGGTACCTTTCGGAACAGAAGTCTGCCCTATACCACTCGAATTGTGCAAATCAGAATGAGTAACCTTATTAGCATCAATCCCAAGTTGAACATTATTCATTGCTATGTCAAAATTCTTCCGCGCATTAGATACCAATTGATCCACACTAGGTTGCTTTGGAGTATTAAGTATACTATCAGGAGCATATGAAACATTAACCGACTCCAACTCATCCAAAACAACCTTACCAGCATCAATAGAGTTAGTAGCAGCCCCATGTGACCCTTCGGACACATTAGCAACACCTTCAAGTGAAACCTTGTTGAAGAACCCTTTTTCCATCTCTCACAAACCCCACGACAATCAACCTAATCGACTCACACAAGCAGAAACAAACCATCTAATCGCATGACCAGCAACAACAACAACAAAAAACGATAAAACCCTAACTGAAAAGTTAGGGTTTCAAACGCTAAGAGTCCAAGATCTAACCAGCACCCATTATGATCGTCCCAATGATAATAAATTCGATTCAATAAACTATATAGGGAAGATACACCAACCTACTTGATAAAAGATTGGAAGGATCAGAGAAGAGCAGGTCGGTTCAAAACCAAAAAAACGATAACTTTTTTAAAAACCCTAAAGAAACGATTATAATAACCAGGAACTATGTGAAGAATCTGGTCGTGTAATGTGAAAAGCGATAAAGGGATGTTAGGGTTTAGAAAAAAATCGCCAGAGAGAAACTAGGGGCTTTATTGCAAATTGTTACGTTTGACTCTAAATGGAATAGTCTCATTTTTTAGCTTAATTTTGTAATGTAGTTTCGTTTCTTTTGGATAGTGTACTTTTGTATGTATTTGACAAACATTTATCTGAGATCTCATTATATGAACATTTTTTTTAACGGCATTTTATTGAAACAAAACTAGCAAAGAGCTAGAACATTACAAGGAAACAAGATACGAGTTTTTTAACCAATCAACCCAAGTAAAAGACACTTTGCATCTATATCTACTCGAATAAAACGAAAATAAAAGAATGTCTTCAAAAAGCGCCATCTTTGAAGAAGGATCTATGCCAAAAACCATCTTGTTACAGAAAGACCAAGTAAGCAACCATAAACCAAAACAACCCCCTCTAATAACTTCTTGTGCTTACTCGACATCCTTAGATTACCAGACCAAGACGCCCACTAATCAAACGATCTAAGCTCCATGAAATGCACATTCCACCAACGACAAATCTTGTGAAAATTATCTTTGGTAAAGTCACACGCAAAAAAAAAAAAAAAAAAAAAAAAAAAAAAAAAAAAAAAAAAAGCCGACGATTCAACTCCTTTACCACATATGGGACACATAATCGAAAGAATATCTAAACCCCTACGCGACAATTTGATACGAGTAGGCAAGCAATCTAACTGAACCTTCCAAGCATGAATATTCACTTTAATAGGGACCTCCTTAATCCACTGTGTTTGAGAAGATACATTAGGTAAATTATAATCATCAATTGCCTTGCGTATCGAGAATACCGAAAACTCCCCCGAGCCTTCTAATGCCCAATACCATCTATCTTGCACCACTTCAAGAACTACATTACCGAGAGCATCCAACAAATGTTGCAACTGCTCGGATTCCACACCATTCCGAGGTATACGCCGAAACGAGCTCCAAACGTTCTATTGCATAAGTTTAGAGGCCACATCAATCTCCTTATTATCCTCCAAACTATAAAGTCAAGGAAATGTATGCTTCAACGCATTCTCTCCACACCACACATCATCCCAAAAAGAAGTCTCTACACCATTACCTATCTTTTTTTTCTTCATAAAACTATAAAAATCAATACATTTCAATTTGAATATCTTCAACTCTTGAACAATACCACACCAAATGGACTTAGGAACATATTTCGATCCTTCACCAATTCTCCCATCCTCACCATAAATGGCTTTGATAACCCTAGTCCATAATAAATCTTGTTGAGTAGTGAATCGCCAAACCCATTTAAACATAAGAGCACGATTTAGCGCATATAAACTAGACACACCAAGGCCACCTTTCTCTTTTGAAGACAACATATTACTCCATTTAATCCATACCGACTTCTTACTATTCAAATCTATCCCATTAAAAAATGACTCCTTATATATTCCATACGTTTAAGGATTTTCATAGGAACCTTAAAGATGGACATACGGTAAATTGGCATAGATCCTAACACCGCCTTAACAAGGGTAAATCTACCACCTATCGATAAGGTTTTCATCTTCCATTTCAAAAGACGTTTCATCAAGATATCAACAATATCCTCCCAAGCTCGAATTCTAGACATGTTTTCCCCCACTTTCCCTCCTAAATAATTAAAAGGAGCGTTAAGAATTCCGCAACCTATACGATCCGCTGCTATCCTCATATTATCCTCATCAATCGCAATTCCCAACAATTTACTTTTACCCAAATTAATACTTAATCCTGATGCACGTTCAAAGCACTTCAACATGTATATAATCGTATCAATATTCTTATTACTCCATTGTCCCATAAACACAACATCATTATATGAACATATTTTGCATGTGTTACGAGTTATGACTTTAACAAAAGAATAATACGTCGGGCGTTCATTTGGGTGTAGAATCATGAATATATTTTCCTCGAGGTGTAGAATCATTTGTTTTTCTTTCTAAATTTAGGATTTAATGCATTATTGCTTCCATTTATAATGTTTGGGACTAATTATGTGTTTTTTTTTTCTCATAACTTTTGTCACAATTGTGTGGGGGTGTTACTGTTCATTAGCGTTTTGTTTTCGGATCAATGAATCTGTGATGATCACGAACGTTCAGGGACTGTAATTGTTGATACAAAAGTTGGGCGTTCCTGATTATGGGCTCTTGCTCTCGTACCAATTCACTTCTTAATGCTTGAAACATGCGCACTAAGAAAATAAACAACACCGTTAGGCTTATCGTGGGATTGTCTCCCACGATTAGACTCCGGCTTGAGAGTAAGTAATCGGTTTAAGGTTCTCGTAAAGAGTTTTAGGGTTTGTGAATCGTACCTTTAATGAGAATTATGTTATTCCTTATATAGGCGCAGAATCCTTGTAGGGTTCGTGCTCCTTACGTTTCGCACACATAGTGCTTATCCGGGTTAAGGATATCCATTCCATAGATAGAAGATCTCTATCTATTCCGTATATAGTTTGGTTGGGCTTGCGTGAGCCCACTCCATTATTAATGCGACCCAAGTTATAATAGCCCACATATGGTGGCTTTGGGTCTTAGTAATGTTTAAGAAGCGAATTGGTACGGCCTGTAGCCGCGGATGCTAGACTAGCCCATATATAGACTATACGTCACCATGTCTCCCCAGTCTAGTGTGCACGGCCTGTAGCCGCGGATGCTAGACTAGCCACAACAGCGGTAAGCGTGGCGGGAGAACTTTGAAATATTGCCGCCCAATATTGAGTACAATGTACCTAGTCATAGATATTTCAAAGAAGTGCCTCGAAAATCGGGGGTTGTGTCCACGTGTCCCTCGGAAAACGGGAAAAAGTACATGTACCGTTTCGGTTTCTAGCCACACGTTTTGTGAGTGGGATCCACGTGGGCGTCATCTAGGGTTTTTGGACTCCTTATCAAAGAGTCACCGCCTCCGTTTTACCTAAAACACACAGTAAAAACACATACTCACCCTTGCACCCTTCCTCAAAGCGTTTTTTTGCAAAGAAAGTAACCATTTTATTAGGTAAATTAGTGTGCGTATCTTAGTAAATTTATGAAAATGGTTGCCCAATTAGAGGATTTTCGCTCTGTGATGAGTGAGAATTATGTGCGTCAGTTTTCATCTGACTACTTCATCTCTCTGGATGTGCATCCAGAGTCTCCAGACGTTGATGCGTGTATAGCCGATTTCCCCGAAGGGAAAATAGGACTATACATGCGTTTTTTTGAGTACGCGAATTACCGCTACCGATATCTAATTTCCTGAGCGATTTGCTCAATCACTATCGTCTTCACATCTCACAGCTGCATTGTATAGGTGCGGCTAAGGTGTCAAATTTTGAGGTAAACTGCCGTTTACTTGCGATAGAGCCGACCATTGCCTTGTTCCACGCCTTCTACCACACAACGTGGTCGCATGGATGGGTGTTCTTTGCGAAGCGCGCGGGGAAGCTTCAGTGTTATACTGAGAAGGTAGACTCCCTGAGGCATTGGAGGGAGCACTTTTTCTGGGTTGATGACGTAGTGTTTCCATCACCCTTTGGAGGGAGCACTTTTTCACAGTTTTATACTCAAGACACGTTGCCCTAAGGATGGGCGCCCCGCACCCGGTTCCTATAGTTTGACCGATGCGCAGACCCTTGATGCCAACCACATTCCCATTAACCCTTATCCGGAGGAGTTTTTGGTGCATGTGGGGTTGAGTCGCAATTACTTTGGTGGTGTTGACGTGGTGCCAACCTTCATTGATGAGGAAGGCCGGGGTGGGTGTTCGTCCCTTCTGCTTCTAATCATGTGTAAAACCTCGCAAAAATTTGTATAATTAACTTCGGATAATTAAATAAATAATCTCTGTCATTATTGTAATTACCATTTTTACGGGGAAATTTAAAATTTTCTTTGTATATTAAAATGGTCACGATTACGATATTGCAAAATTCACCAAACGACAAAACAAGTTCTCGACACAATTAACAAAATATTAATAATTCACTAATCTTAATTAATAAAAATAATTATAAAATCAAACGGACCCTTAATCCTCCTTAGCCCAACCGGCCCAAATTATTAACCCAAAATTTATTACAAATAATAATACAAATCGACTAATCATGCTTCAAAACACCTCGATCATTTCTAATTTTTACACACGACCCATGTATCTTTTTGCACAATCTCGTTCACCACCTAGCCAAATATTAGTGTGTCAAATTCCAAGTTCATTGGACGACGTTTGATACATTTTTAAGTGGCAAAGTGATTGAACCAAAATCAACTCAATCAATTTATATATTATTCATTTCTTAACCGTTTTAATTCCCGTTTGTTCCTATGAGTTTCTAATAATATTTCTAACATGTTTTCATGTATAAATATTAAGTATGATCAACTAAGAACCATTGAATCACAAATGAGCATTTCGTTTGCTTGATAAAATGTATGTCGACATACCTCAAACTCACAAGGACAATTTTAATATTTTCTAAGCATATTCATCTCATTGTTTATTCAAAACCTATATCCTAGAAATCTCTATCCCTGACATTGCATAGTTGATATGGTCTCCTCACAATTATTTGAGCCATACAACTCAAACTCTTAATATATATACACATACGATCGTCCCTTTTATTCTCCTCCTTCATCACCAAATCGTTTTCTAAACTTTCTCCATTCTAAGATAACTTAAAAACCTCAAGAGAATCATACGAAAGCATTTGGAAGCAAGAAGTTTGTAACTCCTTGTTATACGATCCTTTCTTGTTGAATCTTATTCGAACGTGTATATATATAAGTTTTTCAAACCGTTTCCCTCGACTCTCTACCACACTAGTGGTGTAGTAAGTCGTCTTTACTCTTTCTCAACTCATATTAATCGTTATTTTCATTACATGCATCATGTTTAGTATTTTTCAAACGTATATGAATTTATATTAATAATTACGTACGTATATATATATATATATATATATATATATATATATATATATATATATATATATATATATATATATATATATAGAAAGTGTTACGTGACTAGCCTCTATCTTGGAAGGCCTAGGAGTCACGTATCATGCTTAAAATACGTTTAAAGTTATTATACATGCATCATATTTACTTATTTTGAAACCCATATACACGTATAAATTTCATGCACATATATAAAAATTCACTAAGTTATTTTCTTACAATTTCAAACGAGCCAAACACCTCTCAAACGCATCGTATATCTTTTTATTTCATATAACAAACGTACCATATTTTTCGACGTACTAATAGACCACCGAGAAAACTATTATTTTCATTTATACAACTTATAAAAATAATCACGTTTTGACACCCTACTCGAGCCATTTTGAATCGACACAAACTGTATTTTTCAAATCAAAACTTAAATAAAAACCTTATAGTTGTCGATAGGGCTTAACCAAGGCCCAATAAGATTTTATGATAAAACAGCCCACTGGGCCCATAAAATATATTTTTGGAATCATAAAAGAAGCCCAAGTTCAAGCCCAAAACATTTTTCATGCCCTCGCCTCTAAATTTTTAAATGGGCTTATGTATTGTTTCGTTAAGGCCCATGAGCTAGAAAATTAAGCTTTTCATACAAATAAGCAGTTAAAATAAGCTTTATACTTAATAAATAAACTACATAAATTTTATTAAAATTTTTCTAATCATTTTTGTATTTTTGGACTAAAAATGTAACGCGACGACACCTAGAAGGACTAATATTGAAAACTATGAAACTTAGGTACTAAAACTGTAAAAACAGATTTATTAAGGTAGAAAATGAATTATTATCAATATACAAGCTTAGAAATGACTTTTGAATAATTAGAGAACTAAAAATGTAATACATTTATAAAAAGGACTAACGGCGTAACGCTAACGTCGTTAGTATAAAAATTGTAAAATTGGAAAAAGGACAAGGACTACACTTAATCTATTTGACATTCTTATTTTATTTTCTATTTTACGGCAACCCTCACGTCATATGCATTTTCATTTCATTTTATATATATATATTATTTATTTTTACGTTAAGTATATTTATAACGATATTTAAAAGGTTAATATTTTTACTTACGATTTAAAAAAAAAGTAAAACTACGATGGATATTTTAAATAAAGTATTTTATATCATGCATGACATAATAATATCACTTCACATCATCTGTTCGTCATAACGAATAATGCTTATTCGTTATTCGTTCGTATTTACCAAATAGTATTTGGTTATATTCTCTGATAAATTTATTTATCAGGTTCTGTGTCAAAGGCATTCCCATAAATCTCATCCTATCTTACTTTTCATCATTTCCAAATCAATCCAAGTGAGTCATAGCCCCATTTCAAATAATTGTTTTTAACTCATTTGGGGGAGATACATGCTTACATATACTTTGATAACTCGATAAGTATATGAAATAAAATAAAATACACGATTCAAATCAATTTCCTAATTGATATTAAATATAATATAATTTGTGATTTATAATATATTGATATTCCCAATGTGATTATTGTGGTATGTGAAAAATCTATATTGATGAATTATTTGATTGAAATATTGATATTCATATGAAAATTGTTCCCAATTCGATTATTGAGATATGTAATATAAATGTGTTACTGGCGATATATTCAAACTGAATTTCTGATACTCAAAAGATGATATTTTCAAATTGAATTTCTGATACTCAAGCGATACTATTTCCAAACTGAATTTCTGATACTCAAGCGATACTATTTTCAAATTGAATTTCTGATACTCAAATGATGATATTTTCAAACTGAATTTCTGATACTCAAGCGATACTATTTTCAAACTGAATTTCTGATACTCAAATGATACTGTTTTCAAATTGATCTCTGTGATACGATATTTGATTTCATGATGTTATGCTAAATGAGCTCATAGGTCCTTGATATTGCCTAAGTTAGCTTATCGCCATAAAGCCCTTCTATCATGAGCCATTAATCACTGAAGAGTGAGCGCGAATATAGTGGATAGCTTCGAAACCTGTTTCGGGTTGACCTCCGATCCCACTAATGCTTGACGGAATGCCAATTGCAATTGGTTAGCCGCATTAGTCGTGATACACTATATTTGAGTAAAAATAGGAATTGGCAAATCACCTATTACACGAGGGCAAATTCATCATTGATTTGATGAACACCCGCCGTTTACGGTATTTGTTAACGTCTTGCGTGTCATGAGGCTTGGTGCAATATCTATAAAGGAATAGAATATATGTATTCAACATATATTTAGATATAGCTGTATAGGTTCGCCCATATGTGAATTGTTTATCTGATCAATTTAGTATCATGAGTTTCCAACTCATGTTAAGATTTTTGATTCTTTATTGAATGTGATTGAATAATTATATGATTTATTTGTGAATATATTTGATAATTGTTTCATTTCTGTTTGTATTTTAAAAATACCAAATATTCCTGAAATCTAACAAAATAAAGGGTTTTTCCTAAAACTCTATGAACTCACCAACCTTTGTGTTGACACTTTTAAGCATGTGTATCTCAGGTAATTGAACGGAGCAGGACAAGACACGGAGTGGGCATTTATTACTCTGATAAATTAAAATGGTGTAAAAATCAAATTTGTCATTTTTACAAGCCTTTATATCTTTTCATAAGATTTTAAATCAAATGGTTCAGCTTTTATCAAAATTATTATTTAAATGACAAATAATTTTCAAAACGTTTCTTTTAAACCGTTTTATGTGGTTAAAACTTCGATCCTCACCGTAACACCCAAATTACTTTTCCGCTGCGACAAACTTTAAAAATGGGGGTGTTACAGATTGGTATCAGAGCTACAGTTATAGAGAATTAAATGTTTTTCAAACATTAAAACTATAACTTCATTTTTAAAATAATGATTTTACACCATAATATTTTATGCCCTCCGTGTCTGCAGACTGCCGTGCTCCATATTTTAATTGTTGAGATTACCTTACATGCTTAATAGTTACTCATATACAATTGTTATTTCATCTGTACTGTTATATCTTTAACAATACAAAATATTTATAAAATATTATTCTCGGTTACTACTGTAGCTTGTCTTCAGGAACGCCCGTGAATGTCAAAACAAATATCCATAATATTAATACCTCATCTATAAATAAAAATTTTCCAAATAATGAAGATCCTTACGTACAAATAACAAAAATCCGCGCATAAATTACCTTGTCGATTAGTATGGATGTTAAGTCAGAATCTTAATATGATTTACAATGTCTTAATTTGAATGGATTGGGACGCCCTTTTATTCAAATCAAGAAATTTTACATCATAAAACCATGAGTCTATATTTCCTTAGTTACATAGTTTGGGACGCTTCTCTATGTGAATAACGAAATACAGATAAATAGGTTTAATTATATCTGAAATAACAAGCATATGAAACCAAGAACCACTAAATTTCATTAAAAACTCAAAATCTTCCTTTGGGATGTAAGTTAAGAAAATGTCTTCAACAACATACATGAGAACGGTATGGGTGTATGACATTTTAAAATCTTTGGATGAAAGAAATATGAGTGGTGAAGAGGAAAAGGTGGGATATGTAAGGCAGTAGCCGTAGACTACTATCCTACCCACAGACATTCCCTATTCACTACCCAAAGACAAAATGACTTTCATCATTCCCAAAGGCTGAAAATCCGGCAATTCTACTCTATATTCTTATCCAAAATTTTCTTTATAAAAATCTGTATTAACAAAGCTCTTTGTTTAACGGGTAGGTTACCCGCACAGATTTTTATAATTCATGATAAATACCTAAAAGTGACATCTAATAAATTTTCTTCCAAATTGTGTTCACAACGCAAACATTCAAACATAATATTATTAAAATATACTTAACATTACAAATAATACTGAAATAAAAACACCTAACAAACATAAACATAAACTTAAAAAAAAAAAAAAAAAAAAAAAAAAAAAAAAAAAAAAAAAAAGGCTGGATAATCCCAAATCTGAAAGTTGTTGGAGTCACAACCATCATCTTAAGGATCAAGATTCGCCAACCTCTCTTCCTCCATCTGAGCCTCCCACCTGCTCAGCTCCCGCTCCATGTCAGAATTCCAATCACCATCACCAACATCCACATTTTCCTCAAAGCTTAACTGGAAGTGATCCAGATGAGGCAAGTGTTGTTGTTGTTCAAAAACTCTTGGTGCGGATGAACTTGAGGCACCATAATGGGGGTGTTGTGGTGGTGGTGTATGTTGTTTTTGTTGTTGTTGTTGTTGTTGTTGTTGTTGTTGTTGTTGTTGTTGTTGTTGTTGTTCAACCCTAACAACACCGAAATTTTCTTCAAAACTCCAACGAATTTTATTGGAGATCTGGGCCTGAGTCTGACCGACACAAGCCCTCAACGATTCAATAATAGCGGCGTGCTTGCGGCACTCCTCCTCCAAAAATTTATCAATCACCTGCCTCCTCTCCGCCGATATATCTGTGCATCTCACATAGCGTCCTCTAAGTTCTTGATACAATTTTTTTGCCATCTCATATTGATTAATGGCTTCTACAATAGAAATTTGGTGATCCACATCGCTATTTTCTGTCTCTGCCTTGATGAACAATCGAAATTGTTCAGGGGTATGTGGAAGTCTGCAAGGCATTGAGTGTTTTGTGTTTGTGTGTGTGTGGATGTGTGTGTGTGTGAAAAACCCAAGTATACCAGTGGTATTTATAAGGGTTTGGAAATGTTTTCCTTTATTTTATTCCGGTAGACATGACCGTTAGTAATTACTGTTCACTAGCCGTTATTCTACTATTCGTGATCACTCTTCTCAATATTCACATTTCTTAAATACATCAGTTATTTTGTCTTGTCTAGTACAGGTAAATCTAACTGAATCCCGTTTCCGTAGCTTTAGGAATAAAAATCTCTCGACAACCTCTGTTCAAAAAAAAAAAAAAAAAAAAAAAAAAAATTTACTCAAGTATTCACATTAAATTTGAATTTCGGGACGAAATTCAGAATGACATGTGGGTACTGTAAAACCGCGCAAAAATTTGTATAATTAACTTCGGATAATTAAATAAATAATCTCTGTCATTATTGTAATTACCATTTTTACGGGGAAATTTAAAATTTTCTTTGTATATTAAAATGGTCACGATTACGATATTGCAAAATTCACCAAACGACAAAACAAGTTCTCGACACAATTAACAAAATATTAATAATTCACTAATCTTAATTAATAAAAATAATTATAAAATCAAACGGACCCTTAATCCTCCTTAGCCCAACCGGCCCAAATTATTAACCCAAAATTTATTACAAATAATAATACAAATCGACTAATCATGCTTCAAAACACCTCGATCATTTCTAATTTTTACACACGACCCATGTATCTTTTTGCACAATCTCGTTCACCACCTAGCCAAATATTAGTGTGTCAAATTCCAAGTTCATTGGACGACGTTTGATACATTTTTAAGTGGCAAAGTGATTGAACCAAAATCAACTCAATCAATTTATATATTATTCATTTCTTAACCGTTTTAATTCCCGTTTGTTCCTATGAGTTTCTAATAATATTTCTAACATGTTTTCATGTATAAATATTAAGTATGATCAACTAAGAACCATTGAATCACAAATGAGCATTTTGTTTGCTTGATAAAATGTATGTCGACATACCTCAAACTCACAAGGACAATTTTAATATTTTCTAAGCATATTCATCTCATTGTTTATTCAAAACCTATATCCTAGAAATCTCTATCCCTGACATTGCATAGTTGATATGGTCTCCTCACAATTATTTGAGCCATACAACTCAAACTCTTAATATATATATATACATACGATCGTCCCTTTTATTCTCCTCCTTCATCACCAAATCGTTTTCTAAACTTTCTCCATTCTAAGATAACTTAAAAACCTCAAGAGAATCATACGAAAGCATTTGGAAGCAAGAAGTTTGTAACTCCTTGTTATACGATCCTTTCTTGTTGAATCTTATTCGAACGTGTATATATATAAGTTTTTCAAACCGTTTCCCTCGACTCTCTACCACCCTAGTGGTGTAGTAAGTCGTCTTTACTCTTTCTCAACTCATATTAATCGTTATTTTCATTACATGCAACATGTTTAGTATTTTTCAAACGTATATGAATTTATATTAATAATTACGTACGTATATATATATATATATATATATATATATATATATATATATATATATATATATATATATATATATATATATATATATATATATATATAGAAAGTGTTACGTGACTAGCCTCTATCTTGGAAGGCCTAGGAGTCACGTATCATGCTTAAAATACGTTTAAAGTTATTATACATGCATCATATTTACTTATTTTGAAACCCATATACACGTATAAATTTCATGCACATATATAAAAATTCACTAAGTTATTTTCTTACAATTTCAAACGAGCCAAACACCTCTCAAACGCATCGTATATCTTTTTATTTCATATAACAAACGTACCATATTTTTCTACGTACTAATAGACCACCTAGAAAACTATTATTTTCATTTATACAACTTATAAAAATAATCACGTTTTGACACCCTACTCGAGCCATTTTGAATCGACACAAACCGTATTTTTCAAATCAAAACTTAAATAAAAACCTTATAGTTGTCGATTGGGCTTAACCAAGGCCCAATAAGATTTTATGATAAAACAGCCCACTGGGCCTATAAAATATATTTTTGGAATCATAAAAGAAGCCCAAGTTCAAGCCCAAAACATTTTTCATGCCCTCGCCTCTAAATTTTTAAATGGGCTTATGTATTGTTTCGTTAAAGCCCATGAGCTAGAAAATTAAGCTTTTCATACAAATAAGCAGTTAAAATAAGCTTTATACTTAATAAATAAACTACATAAATTTTATTAAAATTTTTCTAATCATTTTTGTATTTTTGGACTAAAAATGTAACGCGACGACACCTAGAAGGACTAATATTGAAAACTATGAAACTTAGGTACTAAAACTGTAAAAACAGATTTATTAAGGTAGAAAATGAATTATTATTAATATACAAGCTTAGAAATGACTTTTGAATAATTAGAGAACTAAAAATGTAATACATTTATAAAAAGGACTAACGGCGTAACGCTAACGTCGTTAGTATAAAAGTTGTAAAATTGGAAAAAGGACAAGGACTACACTTAATCTATTTGACATTCTTATTTTATTTTCTATTTTACGGCAACTCTCACGTCATATGCATTTTCGTTTCATTTTATATATATATATATATTATTTATTTTTACGTTAAGTATATTTATAACGATATTTAAAAGGTTAATATTTTTACTTACGATTTAAAAAAAAAAAAGTAAAACTACGATGGATATTTTAAATAAAGTATTTTCATATCATGCATGACATAATAATCTCACTTCACATCATCTATTCGTCATAACGAATAATGTTTATTCGTTATTCGTTCGTATTTACCAAATAGTATTTGGTTATATTCTCTGATAAATTTATTTATCAGGTTCTGTGTCAAAGGCATTCCCATAAATCTCATCCTATCTTACTTTTCATCATTTCCAAATCAATCCAGGTGAGTCATAGCCCCATTTCAAATAATTGTTTTTAACTCATTTGGGGGAGATACATGCTTATATATATACTTTGATAACTCGATAAGTATATGAAATAAAATAAAATACATGATTCAAATCAATTTCCTAATTGATATTAAATATAATATAATTTGTGATTTATAATATATTGATATTCCCAATGTGAGTATTGTGGTATGTGAAAAATCTATATTGATGAATTATTTGATTGAAATATTGATATTCATATGAAAATTGTTCCCAATTCGATTATTGTGATATGTAATATAAATGTGTTACTGGCGATATATTCAAACTGAATTTCTGATACTCAAAAGATGATATTTTCAAATTGAATTTCTGATACTCAAGCGATACTATTTCTAAACTGAATTTCTGATACTCTAGCGATACTATTTTCAAATTGAATTTCTGATACTCAAATGATGATATTTTCAAACTGAGTTTCTGATACTCAAGCGATACTTTTTTCAAACTGAATTTCTGATACTCAAATGATACTGTTTTCAAATTGATCTCTGTGATACGATATTTGATTTCATGATGTTATGCTAAATGAGCCCATAGGTCCTTGATATTGCCTAAGTTAGCTTATCGCCATAAAGCCCCTCTATCATGAGCCATTAATCACTGAAGAGTGAGCGCGAATATAGTGGACAGCTTCGAAACCTGTTTCGGGTTGACCTCCGATCCCACTAATGCTTGACGGAATGCCAATTGCAATTGGTTAGCCGCATTAGTCGTGATACACTATATTTGAGTAAAAATAGGAATTGGCAAATCACCTATTACACGAGGGCAAATTCATCATTGATTTGATGAACACCCGCCGTTTACGGTATTTGTTAACGTCTTGCGTGTCATGAGGCTTGGTGCAATATCTATAAAGGAATAGAATATATGTATTCAACATATATTTAGATACAGCTGTATAGGTTCGCCCATATGTGAATTGTTTATCTGATCAATTTAGTATCATGAGTTTCCAACTCATGTTAAGATTTTTGATTCTTTATTGAATGTGATTGAATAATTATATGATTTATTTGTGAATATATTTGATAATTGTTTCATTTCTGTTTGTATTTTAAAAATACCAAATATTCCTGAAATCTAACAAAATAAAGGGTTTTTCCTAAAACTCTATGAACTCACCAACCTTTGTGTTGACACTTTTAAGCATGTGTATCTCAGGTAATTGAACGGAGCAGGACAAGACACGGAGTGGGCATTTATTACTCTGATAAATTAAAATGGTGTAAAAATCAAATTTGTCATTTTTACAAGCCTTTATATCTTTTCATAAGATTTTAAATCAAATGGTTCAGCTTTTATCAAAATTATTATTTAAATGACAAATAATTTTCAAAACGTTTCTTTTAAACCGTTTTATGTGGTTAAAACTTCGATCCTCACCGTAACACCCAAATTACTTTTCCGCTGCGACAAACTTTAAAAATGGGGGTGTTACATCATGTAAGTTATTTCTATATGCGCACGTTTAGTAACTAATCCCTTCTTTTGCTGCTTGTTTCTGTGTGCGCAGAGATGGATCTGTTTGCTGTGGTGAAGCTGGAGAAGCCAAAGCAGGTGACTGTGGGTGTGCGCCCTTTGAGGGAGAACAAGCAGCCACTTTTGGAAGCGACCCAGGGTCATCTAACTGTGCTGGGGGATGTTGGCCACGAAGATACGCCGCCTCACCAAGTAACGCCCGTTCACAGCGTGGCGCCAGATGTGGAAATGGCGCAGGAGGAGGAGGCGCACGCTGAATCATCTGATAGCGT
The DNA here is from genome assembly GCA_030686995.1 of Artemisia argyi. Lineage (NCBI taxonomy): Eukaryota > Viridiplantae > Streptophyta > Magnoliopsida > Asterales > Asteraceae > Artemisia > Artemisia argyi. Next base: position 11,560,053 of record CM060702.1, on the reverse strand, counting down.
GAAAATATTGAAGCCTGAGGAAGTGTTGAAACCTGAGGAGGTAGCGCAGGAGCTGAAGCGCAAGGGAGAGGCTGGCAGCTGTGGTACCTCCAAGAGGAGACGCTATATCATCGGAGATGAAGAGTTGTCTGCGGAGGAGGAGACATCCGCTCCTGGTGCGGATAAGGAGGCTGCTAAGACCTCTCCGTTTATGTAAGTCGTATTCTTCATGCGTCATTTATATTTTTATTACTTGTCGTAATATGTACTAACTGTTTCCTTCTTGTTTTGTAGTAGCGATGATGCCATGAAGGATGATGGAGCCTTCGTGGAGACGGTGGCCCCTCCTCAAAATGAAAACAAGGAGGAGGAGGCAAAGGTTGATGAGGGCGTATCTGCGTAGCAACTGATGGATGAGTTGGCTGCTACTGCTGCGCGTCAAACTGAGCTGGTGGCTCAGTTGAAGACGAGGTATGTCGGGGAGAGTAGCACTCTCGCCCAAAAAGATGAGGAGATAGCTGTTCTCCGTGCGCAGCTGGCTGAGGCGCAGGCGGAAGTGGGGTCCTTCAGGGTTTGTACGGACAAGGTCACGAATGAGAAGTTGACCGTGTTGGCTAAGCTGGAGCAAGCGCGCGGGCAGCTTCATCAGTTCAGGGCCAACCTTACTTGGGCAGTAAGGTATCTTGAGGAGAAGAAGGAGGAGCACTTCGCGAACATTGCTAAGTTCAAGGAGCGCATGGAGGACATTGTCCAGGTGCAGGAGGATAAGCTGCGTGGCCTAAGCATAGAGTATGATGAGGAGTTATACCCTCATCTGATGTCGACCATTGCTGAGCGCAGGTACGTTCTTTTCAGTTTTTTATGCCTTTGTTATTTTTTGTTGTTATGTTTCTTTTTAACACAAGTTGTCCTTGTTGATGTAGGTGCTTGATTAGTCATGGACTGCGCCTGGCCGCTATGGGCACTTTGGAGTCCCAAGAGGTATTGGGGGCCTTTGGGAAGGTGGTGCAGTGCGCTGTGGAGCGTGGGAGGTCGCAAGCTATGGAGGATCTCCATGAGGCTAAGTTGTTGAACAAGGCCTTGACTGAGGTACCTGGCTATAACGCGAGTGCGTATGATGAGCTGGTGCATGCCATGGAAGGGATGAAACTTCTCGAGCTGCCTCATATTGCACGGTTGGAGCGCGACCAGGACAACCCCATAAAGGTAATTATGGAGGGGTTGACCTTAGAGCGCCATAGTTTGGAGGATGCAGAGGCGCAGACAGACTACTTCCATAGACCTGACGAGTCGCAGCTGCAGGTTCCTGTTTTTGCGGAGCCTCACGACCTGCTGAACCCTTTTGCCCTTGAGAGGGAGATTCCTCTGAAGGAGGTACTGGAGCACCACGCGCAGAGAGCTGCCCAGAAAAAAGGGATTAAAGGCAAGGCAGTCTTATGCGGTGTAGGCGCTGCACATATTCCCAGGTCTGATGGAGTTCCTGTGAGTGTGCCGACCGTATCTCCCAAGGATGCGTTGCTCTTGAGAAAGCTTCAAGAGGCGGGGAGTTCCGCTGCATCGGAAGATAGCCCTGAGCATTGTCATAGCATATAGGCTTCTTTTTCTGTTGTAGCTTGTATATTTATCGTATAAATAACAAAGTGTATCTTTTTTGTGATATAGTAGTTGTCTTTTTTCTTTTTTTTTTTTTTTTTTTTTTTTTTTGTGTGTGTAAAAAGATGGAATAAGATAACTTTTTATGTATAAATTAAGTGCATGAATTAAGATAAATTATGAGAATAAACTTGCTTTTAATTTTTGCGAAGTTATATTATTTTGACCAAGAGTCTTGGTTCGTTATTTGCTAAGCTTTGTACGGTGTACTTGATATTTGCGCACCCTTCGTGGGGCGCGCACAGAAAACTTACCTCAACGTCTCAAAAGTAAGGCGCTTAGCAAGGATGCGTGATCCAATGTTGATGGGTTTGCAACCCTCTTACTCAACGAGTGAATTAGTAGGTTTACTCATCCTTTATGCCTTCGTGGGTCTTAATTAGTGCATGCACGCCATATAGGCAAAAAAATATAAGATAACAATATTGACATATATAAGATTGTATGCAATAAAGTGAAATGTGTTATGGAGTTAGCTAGAAACCATAACTTTTTATTGATACTTGCAAGTTATTGAAAAAGTAAAAAACAATTCCTGAGAAAGAAAAGAAAAACAAACACTTATTGGGCACATTCTAAAGTGCAAAGTTGTCTGTATATGGGCCGTAGCCTGTCCTAAAGATAGCATCTTTTAAGGTTGCAGATATTTCAGGTGCGTGCTAGGTCGTGACCTTTCATGTCGCGCAACCTATATGCGCCACTGCCTAGCGCATCAGTGACCTCGTAGGGTCCTTCCCATTTGGGTCCAAGCTTGCCTGTGTCTTCTGCATGGCTTGCGTCATTGGCGCGGTATACAAAGTCTCCTGGTCTGAAGGAAGTGTGTTTGACCTTTGCATCGTAATACTTCTTCATTTTTGCCTTGGCCTTTGCTTCGCCTATAGCTGTGCGTTCACGTCTTTCTTCCAGTAAATCCAAGTCTATGCGCCGCTCATCGTCATTTGTTGTGACGTTGACTTCTGCTGTTCGTATGGTTGGCATTCCTATCTCAGCTGGTATGATGGCTTCCGTCCCGTAGACAAGGGAGAATGGCGTGTCGCCAATACTGGTTTTGATTGTGGTGCGATGCGCCCATAAGACATGTGAGAGTTCGTCCACCCACCTTCCTTTGTGTCTGTCAAGGCACGCTTTTATTCCTTCACCTAGACTGCAATTTGCGCGCTCAACTAAACCATTGGTTTGTGGGTGTTTTACTGAAGCGAAGTGTTGCGTGATGTTCAATTGCGCTCACCAATCTTTGAATGGGTTGTCGCAGAACTGTTTCCCATTGTCTGATATAATCTCTCCAGGTAGTCCGAAGCGACAGACAATGTTGTCCTAGACAAAGCGTTTGACTTGGTTGCCCGTGATGCTTACCACCGCCTTTGCTTCAATCCACTTCGTGAAGTAATCTATGGCCACAATGAGGAATTTTAGCCCTCCTGCTACGACTGGAAAAGGTCCTGCGATGTCAATGCCCCATTTGTAGCATGGCCATGGTGAGGTAATGGGTGTTAGCTCTTGTTGTGGTCGGCGCGGAATTGGCCTGTGTACTTGACAATTGGTGCATTTCTTTATCAGATCGCGTGCGTCGCGGTGCATAGTTGGCCAATAATACCCCGATCGTAGAGCGCTTGCTACCACAGATCGCGGCCCTGAGTGCATGCTACATGATCCAGCGTGGATTTCTCAGAGTACATAGTCTGCTTGAAAAGGTCCAACACATCTGATCCATGGTTGCAAGAAAGAGCGTCGATAGAGTATGTTGTCTCGTAGTTCAAGTCGCTGCGCTGTGCGCCGCACTCTTCGAGCGTCCTTATTGTCTTGTGGCAAGACTCCCTTGTTAATGAATTCAATGATAGGTGTCATCCATGTAGGATCTTGTTCTTCTATCACTGTGGATACTTCCATCTCCAAGATTGACTTGTTTTGTAAGGTTTCTACCAATACCTGTTTTGATAGGTGCGCAAAGCTTGTGGATGCGATTTTGCTGAGCGCATCAGCCTTCCTGTTGTCCCCTCTAGGTACTTGTTTTATTGTGAACTTATCAAAGTTCTTGATTAAGGACTTGGTCTTATCCATGTATTGGATCATGTGCTCGTCTTCGGCTTCATACTCACCTAACACATGGTTGGCGACTAGCCAAGAATCTACGTTTGCTTCCAGGTTACGTACACCCATCTGGATTGCAATGCGCAGTCCAGCAAGTAGGGCTTCGTATTCCGCCTCATTGTTTGTGGCTGTGAATTCGAAGCGCAGCGCGTAGGTGAATTCCATGCTTTTGGATTTGTAAGAATAAGGCATGCGCCTGATCCATCCACACATGAGGATCCATCTATGAACAGAATCCAGGGTTCTTGTAGATCTGTTTTGGTTGTTGAGGTTGGACTATCCGTATCTGGGTTTTCAACAATAAAATCGGCTAATATCTGTCCCTTGATTGCAGTGCGCGGTCTATATGAGATGTTATACTCGCTTAACAAGACACTCCACTTTTGTAGCCGTCCTGATGTGTCAGGTTTAGAGATAACTTGTTTGATTGGCTGGTCTGTTATTACAGCTATTGGATGCGCTTGAAAGTATCTGCGTAACCTTTTAGCTGCGAATACTAAGGCTAGGACCAGCTTCTCCATGACGCTGTAGTTAGTCTCTGTCTTCTTCAATGCTTTGCTAACGAAGTATATGGGTGTCTGGATGAAGTTTCTATCTGTCAATAGCAATGCGCTAACTGCTCCATAGGTTGCAGATAAGTACATGATTAGCTCTTCCTCTGGTCGCGGTGCGACAAGTTTGGGGAGTGATGCTAGGTGCTGTTTTAGCTGTTGGAAAGCTTCTTCTGCTTCCTCAGTCCAGCGAAAATCTCCCTTTTTGGTACACTTCGTGAGTGTTTTGAAGAGAGGGAGTGATTTGTCTGCTGACTTAGATAGGAAGCGGTTTAGCCCTGCTAGTTTTCCGTTTAACGACTGGACTTCTTTGAGTGTGCGCGGTGAGGGAAGATCAATAACAGCTTTGGTTTTTTCTGGGCAAGGTTTAATTCCATCAGGTTCTATTAAGTATCCGAGGAACATGCCTTCAGTTGCGCCAAAGGTGCATTTTTTGGGATTTAACTTCATATTTATTTGTCCCAATGTTTTGAACGTTTCCTCGATATCGCGCACCAATTCATCCTCTGTGTGGCTTTTGATGACAAGGTCGTCCATGTAGACTTCCAAGTTTCGACCCACTTGTTTCTCGAAAGCTGTGTCCACTAGTCGTTGGTATGTTGCGCCTGCGTTTTTTAGGCCAAAAGGCATTTTTGTGTAGCAGTAAACCTCTTGACTGGTGTGGAAAGCTGTTTTTTCTTCATCTTCGACTGCCATCTGGATTTGATGATACCCTTTGTATGCGTCTAAGAAGCATTTGAAAGGGTATCCGCACAGGGATTCTACCTTCCAGTCTATTTCTGGCAGTGGGTAGCAGTCCTGTGGACATGCTTTGTTAAGGTCTGTGAAGTCCACGCACATCCTCCAACTGCCATCACTCTTCTTTACCATCACTGGATTAGAGAGCCAGTCGTGGTAGTATACTTCGCGCATAATGCCTGCGTCTACGAGTTTGTGTACCTCTTCCAGAATAGCTTTTGCACGATCTGGGGCCTGGCCGTGCTTCTTCAATCTTATTGGAGGGTATCCTTGTCTGATTTGTAGCTTATGCTCCGTGATAGAGCGTGGCACTCCGGTCATGTGTTTCGGTTCCCATGCAAAGATATCTAGGTTCTTTTGCAAGAGTGCGCATACAGCTGCTTTACCTTTGTCAGATAAAGATCCTCCAATCGAAACTTGTTGGTCCGGGTAATCGGGGTGAATAGCGACCTTTAGGTTTGGTGTTTTTTCTGTGCGCTATTATGGAATATTCTCCACCTCAGTGGTTACTGCGTTGCATTCTTTTGGTGGTACTGTTGTGTTATAGAGGGTAAAAACTCCTCCTTCCACTGGAAATTTGAGCATCCCATGCGCTGTGGATGGCACAACGCGCATGGATGAGATCCCAGGTCTCCCAATGATGCCATTATATGGTGAGGGAGATCTTATTACCATGAAATTTATCCATATTGCTGTTGAGTGTTGTTCATCTCCCACGACCACTAGCAAGCGTAATTGCCCCATAGGCCAAATCTTTTCTCCTGTGAATCCTGTCAGCGACGTTGTTGCTGGTATCAACTGACTTTGGATTTCAGGCCGCAGTCTTTTGAAACAATGATCGTATAGGATATCAGCGGATGCTCCTCCATCAATGTACATGCGGTGGATATCATGTCCTCCCGTATGTATTTCAATGGTTAGAGGTTCTACTACTGCGTTGTCCGCAGCTAGAGTCGGGAAGGATATCTCTTTTTCTGGAGAGAATTTTTGACTGACTTTTTGTTTTATCTTGCGTTGCCTTGACTGTATCATGTATATGGTGTCAGCTTTTTCTTTGAGAGGTTCTTTCTTGCCCCCGTTCCTTTGTTTGTCCTTTCCCTCTTTGATGTTTTTTACAAGGTGGTTCATTCTACCTTCCCTTGCTAGCTTTTCAATTAGTTGTCGTAGCTGGACGCACTCGTTAGTTGTATGGCCTTTTTGACCATGGTATTCGCAGTATCCATTCCGTACGCGCTTTTGCTCTGCGGTACGCATTGGTGGGGGTTTTGGGAAATTTGCACCATCTGTTACAAATATTTCCCTCGGAGTTTTTGTGAGAGGGATATATTTGTCATTGTCTCTTCCACTGCGGCAATTCCTGCTGCGGTTGTTACTCTGATCATTGGATTGTCTCCTAGGCTGTTCTTGTTGCCTATAATTCGAGTAACCCTTTTTGCTGTCCGCGGCGGCTGCTTCTCCTTGTATGAAGGATCTCGTACGCTTTGTTAGCTCATCGAAAGTTTGGGGAACTTTGTCATTTAGCTTCCGGATAAGTTCTGGGTTGTTAATCCCATTCATGAATCCTGAAATTTTTAGAATTTCGGGACACGCTTTGACCTGTATGCACTCATCCTTGAAGCGTTCCATAAAAGCACTGGTTGATTCCCCTTGGCGCTGTTTTACTCTGGCTAATTCAACAGGGTTTTTAGCGCACTTCTTTCTCTGGGTAAAGTTGAGACGGAATGCTTTCCGTAATTCTTCAAACCCACCGATGCTTCGTCGTGGGAGTTTGCTAAACCATGTGCGCGCATTCCCCACCAATGTAGAATTAAACATATGGCACCACACAGGCTGCGGCCAGTTTTCGATAGTGGCAGCTGATTCGAAAACTTTTAGATGATCATCCGGATCACCTGTTCCATCATATGTTTTTACGTTAGTGGGCATGCACCTCCTTTTGTGGTCGGAGTAATCGCTGATGCGTCGTGTAAATGCATCAATTTTCTGGCGTCGCCATGGAAGAGATATGTCCTCATTTTCTTCTTCGCGACGTCTTCCTCTTAATTTCCAGTGTCCTGTTTCCCTATCCTCGTTGTCCGAGGAGTCACTAGAGGAAGAGTAGTTTCTTTTTCGGCGCTTGCGCCGGCTTCCTTCAGAAGAAGAGCTTGAGGGGCTTTCACTTGGGGACATTCTTTTCCCCAATCTGTCGTGAATTCTCTTGCTCCCAGATTTGGAGGACCCTTGGCTTGGTGAATGCTGAGGTCCTAATCGGTCTTGTATCCCTCGACTGCCAAGTCTGGAGTGAACATTAGTGCGCCTCTCGCTGCCTTCATATTCCTCTAAGTATTGTGAATCAGATGTCGTACCCAGCCTATCGTGGATAGTAGTATGTTTTTCGTTATCTGCGCGTCTTCCTCGTTGGTGGCGCGGTGGTGATGGTTCGCGTTCAAGACCAAAATTGAGCCGAGCTTGTAGGCTCGTACTTGACCTTCTCATTGCTTCTTCTTGCATGAGGGCAGTTAGGGTTTCATAATTTTGGGATACAAAATTTCCCAACGTTAGGTTGGGTGTGTCCTCAGTTGCGGCAAGAATGTCTGCCTCAGCATTGGGCACCCTATCTCGGTTAGGCGCGCCCGGTGGTACAGTGTTGTCCACTGTAGGCACAGTTTGGTGAGGAGTAGTGAAGAGGGTGCGTTGGAGTTCTTCAACGCTTGGGACCACTGTGGTGGTTTGGGTAGTCCTTACAGGCAGTTCTACCACTGGAAGAGGTTGGGTTATCCCTGCCTCTTGGTGACCAGGTGCGCTGGTTGTCCCAACAACCTGCCTAGGGGTCGAATCTTGTTGATTTTTCCTCTGGGGGTCACGTGTTTTTTCTAACTGCGGAGTCTGCTGGCTTGAGTTCTTATTTTTCGTCATTCTAGTTCTTTAGTTCTCAGTAGGGGTCCCACGGATAGCGCCACTTGTTGATACAAAAGTTATGTGTTCCTGATTATGTGCTCTTGCTCTCATACCAATTCACTTCTTAATGCTTGAAACCTGCGCACTAAGAAAATAAACAACACTGTTAGGCTTATCGTGGGATTGTCTCCCACGATTAGACTCCGGCGTGAGAGTAAGTAATCGGTTTAAGGTTCTCGTAAAGAGTTTTAGGGTTTGTGAATCGTACCTTTAATGAGAATTATGTTATTTCTTATATAGGCGCAGAATCCTTGTAGGGTTCGTGCTCCTTACGTTTCGCACACATGGTGCTTATCCGGGTTAAGGATATCAGTTCCATAGATAGAAGATCTCTATCTATTCCGTATATAGTTTGGTTGGGCTTGCGTGAGCCCACTCCATTATAAATGCGACCCAAGTTATAATAGCCCAAATATGGTGGCTTTGGGTCTTAGTAATGTTTAATATTTGGGCTCGTGGCCCATATATAGACTATACGTCATCAGTAATCTTCTTGTTTTGTGTATTAGTCTAGTCATTCTATTGAAGCATGATATATAGAATAAGTTGTTTAACAAAGATATTCATGGTTAATCTGGTTGTTTAACATATGGTATGTGGAAGTGTGATCGAGTCTTTGTGGAACGATAATAAGTAAGAGATTAACTATTCTAAAGAACGAAGAATAATATATGATAACATATATATAGCTACATAAGAAAGTCCTTTTTCACATAAACTAAGGCGTATAGTGTTTACACATCATTTGGTTTTTAGTCAAGACTTCAACAACCAATGTAATAATCAAGGATTTGGCATCGTGAAGTATTTACAAACTTGTAAACTTCAAATAGGTTCCAGAAATTACAATCCAGTTTGCTTTTCCATGCTATGTTGCAATCTACAAGCATACACTTTTACTGTCATAAAAAAACTGTAGTTCATAAGAATTGAACAAGCTAGAATAATACAAAGGTTCCTAAGAAAAATGATGAAATACACTACAAAGAGCACATATTAACCCCTACAAGGCTTCTGACTAGCGGATAATTCCGAGACTACAAGTTACAACAGTGTTAGAGCATGCCCACACGTAACGTATGAGCCCACGTTAAGGCACGTTAACGTGCGTTAAGGCACGTTAACCGCTGCACAAGCCATCGTTAAACCCACGTTAACGCACCACGTTAGCGTGCTAACGCTGAGTTAAGGTGAGAAACGTTGAATGTGGTGGTTACACTTTTGGCCCTTCATGATTGAAAGGTGTGTGTTCTTGTGTGTGTCTGTGTGTTTTTTAATTGTGTGTGTTTGTGTTTTCAGTTTGTGTGTGTGTGTTTAGTGTGTGTACAGGTACACGATGGAGAAGATGATACAATTTGGTCAGTTTGCAGTTTAGTCCCTGTGGTATGTGGTGGTTACGGTTTAGTCCCTATAGTTATAAAAGCAGTTTTTTTTTTTTTTTTTTTTTTTTTTTTTTTTTTATTATTATTTTTTTTCGTAATATATATATTTTTTTTCGTTGTAACTTTTTTTTTGTGTGCGTATTGTAATATATTTTAAGAATGAATGTTATGGTTTTTGATAAATGAAGTATTAGTTTTAGTTTAGGGTTGAATTTGAAAATATTTAAAAAGTGGAGTTAAAGTGAGTTAAGGTTGAGTTATGAATGGGGATGTTTTTTTGTGAGTTAAAGTTAAAGTGATAAAGCTGATGTGGCGCTGACGTGTCTCTGAGTTAACTTATAACTTGTGTTACGCTTGTGCATGCTCTTAGAAATGTTTAATTAACTAAAGTGTAATAAAATAAAAGCCAAAATTAAATTGGTCGGTTTTGAGCATGTGTGTCAATGTGATTTTCGTTAAGGCTTACGGTATGTTTCTTGGAGCAACATTGCAACAATACTAGTTGGGTGATCAACACATGGGAGCGTGTTACATGGATCGCATTAATTGTTACTCACAAATTAAAACATTTAAACCGTTACTTCTCCATGGACAGAACTTTTGCTTTGCTTCTGGTTCGGTGGCGGCTCGTTCGTAACTCATAATCATATGAGCCACAAAATAGCATATTGTAGGCTAAATGATAAGTGTTATGAGCAAGTTGATAAAGCTTGCTAAAATTAGCAATAAGATAGAATCCACCCCCGCCACATCGAGAGACACTTTCGTGGCCCTTCCATGGATACTTTCATCCACCCCGTCCCAAAAAAAAAAAAAAGTTCCATAGACTGTGTACTGGGGTTTTGATAAATAATTAATATGGCGAATACATCAATATTGAAGCACACAAACCAGCGCTATAACAGAAAAATAAATAATACTACCTTATTATAATTCCGAGACCACCCATTCTAACAAATTGAAACAATGATAGATTGATAGAAGGGTCTTTTGCATGTGCTGAAGGAGAACATTAGTAATGTGATCAACAATTGGGGATAGCATATTAACCGGAGGTGGTTGTTTTACTAAAGTTTTATGTCTATTTGTTATCCGTAAATAGGTGTCTTTGTATATTTGAACAACAATTAGAGCATAACTCATCTCTTCATTCAATTCGAAATATCGAAAAACTATTCTCAAACCTCTTTTACAATGCAAAAGCTTTTGACAAGACTTTTAAATATATTACATCTTAGCCTAAAATTACGAATGATAAATTCACGGACTGGCTAGTTAGCTATGTCTTTCTCTTTGGCGTATGAGCAACAGGACTGTATAGTTTGTGTAGCTGATTGATGATAAGGAACACTTTATGTTTTTTCATGAAAACGAAGGTACCTATAGCTGACTAATGAAAAGTTTCAATTTATAACGTGCCACATTTGATTTTATTAGCGTGGCATTAAATTGGCCAAGTTGGCCCGCTGTGAACACTCCAAGACCGTTCATACGGCCGCTTCATCTACAAGCACTAATGGCTATTAATATCAGAAGTCAGGATATGATCCTCAAACCGGAGGTAGTGATCCAGGTCCAGAAAGTAGCGTGGCTGGAAGTACTCCTACTACTGATGTTTTGCCAGATACAACCAACTGTGAACACTCCAAGACATAAAAAACCAATGGGCCAACTTGGCCAATTAATGCCACGCTAATGTTGCTCTCAAGTTTTTACACAATCTTTTGCCATGCATGCCGGTGGGCCCCACATGTTGTCGGCAAAAGCCTCACATTGTCGTTTCCAAAGGTATTAGTGACGAACCGTTGGTGAGGATAATTGGGTGACGACTTGTCCTCGCCAAAGACTTTTAGCGAGGATCACTTGTCATCGCCGAATGGCTTAAAAAGCCCTCTCCAAAAGCTTCGAATGTTGTTGTGGTATATAAATACCCTCTCCTCTTTTAGCCAGAAGTAATTTTTTTTTCTTGTCTGATTCAATACTCATATAATATTTCAACTTGGGTTAAAAGGAAAAAAAAAATTAAGTGATGAACACGTATAGTCTATAACAATCACAAAATAAAATACGGCACGTATACTTTTCTCATGAACGAAATTGTTTAAATGGGGAACTATAGACGCCTTATTTAAAGGGAGTCATAAGAGAAAGCACTGTACATTTACACTTTATTCCCGAGTTCTTATTTGAAGAGAAGACAAGAGAAGTAGAGAGGAAAATGTTAAAAAGTCATATTCATGACATTTTTTTTTTTTTTTTTTTTTTTTTTTTTTTTTTTTTTTAGAATAGAAGAGAAGAGGGAAAAAATTATGTCAAAACTTCTCTCCTAATCTTCATCCCAAATTGGGATGATTTGGAGATGAGGAGGTTTTAAGCCATTGTTTCTTACATACACTTTCTTTTCTATCCGACTAGGGAACACAAAATTAAAAATCTTTTTTTTGCCTCTCTTCTTTTCTCTCTTGTTTCCTCTCTTCATTTGCTTTTTTCCATTTTATACTCGAAAACAGAGTGTAAAAGACACATGTCATTATTTAAAGGGAATCGCACAATCGGTTAGTCCGTTATGAGTCCTATGACCATCTTAGGAGCAACTCTTTTCCTTTACCACCTTTGGTTGACTTGACCAAAAAGAGAATAGTTAAATCCATATATCGTTCATGTGGTTTACACACAATCCCACATTCATCATTTTTTTAAATATGTTAGGCACCATGTGTTCCAATGGTTGTAAAATCCTGCAATGTTAGTCCTTCTAAAAAATATAAATTAGTTTTTGTGGTTAATTCCCTCACGTGCTAAAAATGTAAGGGCATTTTGGAGTTTTTACACATTGTCATCTTCGACCTCTCTTTCAATTTTCTTAAGAAGTTTTAGTGACATTTCATTTATACTTTTGATGACACTTTTTTTACTTCCACGACACTTTTTTTGACATTCGGTGATACATTTTTTATGTGTCATTAGATGACAATTTTTTGAAGAGCATCCAAGTAATTTGACATGTGAGATAGATTGTGTTCCAATGGTACCCCATGTTGTGTGAGAAACTCTCTAATCAAATGGTCGTTGGTTCAAGTCTTGCTTATGATATGTGAGATAGATTTGTGATATAACTATTATAAGATAGTTAAAATATCTGGTTAAAAAAAATTACTGTAGCATATTGAGTACAACCTGCATATTTCATCAAAATGGTGTATGATTGTGATGTAGCTAAAAAGAATTGAAAATGCTATACACAATGGTATGGCTATGAGAATTAAATAAGATCTATTATACATACTATTTAGTTTGGTCATGTATGTTAAGGCTACAAGGTGCACCTTCTACAAAGTCAAAGGAAAAGCTTTTCCCTAGCGGAAACCCATTTCATTCAAGGCGGGAAAACAAAAAATCACTCCCTATCGGGACTTTACTCCCGCACCAAAAAATAAGCATAACCAAGAGAAATAATATCTGATTTCTTTTGTGTATATTGGGGGTATCGAATTGTGTAATTGTGTGTTTTAAGGGTATTTTTAATTTATAAAAATGAGAAAATGTTTAATGGAAGAAAAAGAATGTGTTGTAAAGGTTAAGGGGAATGAGAAGTAAAATAGAATGGAAGTGTTAAATGGTGACATGGAACTGATGTGGCGAGGGAAAAACCCCAACCACACCCTCCAAACTAATAAAGGGTATTTCGACGGATGATAATAACTTGAACCTGATCTCTTGTATTCCGAGGGATTAGTGGTTGAGGTTAAGCTCATCACAGTTCGAGCTATACTCATTTACATAATTAAAGCTCGAGCTCATTCTAAGCTTTATATTTTTAACTTGGGTACTACTTGTTGAAAGAATTCAATATCTCGTGCTCGTCACAAAAATACTTTAATTTTGGAACACCATTTATAATCGGGAGATGGCTGTTCACAAGATCTCATGTGAGTTCTGACTTCTTTTTAACGGTGGTTTTGTAAAAACAGCAACGCTTTAGAATGTTAAAAATGGTGCTCGTGATGTTAAAGCGTTGTTGTTTTTACAAAACCACCGTTAAAAAGAAGTCAGAACTCACATGAGGTCTTGTGAACGGCCCTCTCGCGATTATAAACAGGGTTCCAAAATTAAAGTATTTTTGTGCATTTGCAATAACCATCAAAACTGGGTTAATTCCAACATTGTGCCAAATGCGTGTAGAAAAACAAGGTCATAAGTCCATAGGAATCCTCATGGTTCCTTTGAATCATGTTGTTAACTTTTAATAAAACATTTATCATTATAGGGTTGATGTATATATTTATATGGTGAGCGGGTATTACGACTTTTGTCAGGACTTTAAGCATAATGCACAATATCCAGGTATATCATAATTAGTTTCAAGTAGATATTACACTATAAGAGTTTGTTAGAGCGGGAATTGACGCTTCGTTGCATGACTAACTTACTGATAATTCAAAGCACGTGAATACAGTAAATCCAGGATCACTATTTTATCATACTAGGGAGCATAACAAACGGGTGTACATTTTTAATATTATCGTTTTACAACCTACCACACCGCGATAATTTTATCAAGATAATTTGCTTTTAGTTTTGTAAGTGACAATTGAAACCCCATAAAAAATAAGTAGTTTGAAACTTTGATTGAATATTGAAATTTGTAAATTACTTAGTTCTTTGTGTTTGATCATGTACTTACTACCATTATCACAGGCAGGGCCGGATTTAAGCATGTGTAGGTGGTGCGATCGCTCAGGGCCTCCATTTTTCTAGGGGCCCCAAAATTTTTAAGCACTAGGGATCATATAATAAGTTTTGGCTTTCATTTGATCATAAAGTGATCTTAAATAGCTTAAATCCTTCAGAAGGTGATATTGACCATATTCTTGTGATTTGAAATGTAAGTAGAAACAGGGCAAGAGTTTTGATACGGGGAAGAAGATGAATATTGTTGGATCATGTACACTTTTAACCCTTAACGTTTATTGGTTTTTACAGTTTTGGCCGAACTATCTTTCTATATCCTTTATAGGTGAAAACAAGTTATAAAATTAACAGTTTCAACCCTTAGTTTAAAGTTTTATGAGAATAATATAACGCTTTTACTTTTCTTTCTTAAAAATATTTCAAAGATGGTCTCATCTATATGGTTTGATAGAGTTCGATTAGTTAATGTTGTTCTAATACCTTTTTGTTACTTAAGCCCTGCGATCTCTATAAATATTGTATTCATATATGTATATCACATAAGTCATATTCGCGCGCCTATTTAGTAATTATAACATAGTAACATCGATATCCAAGGGATGCCATGTCAATTGTTGGCACATCGTCATTCTTGCATAGGGCCCCCAAAATCCACGGGACGGACCTGATTATACAATGGGAGGTGATTGGCACACTCCCAAATCTTATTGGGATACTTTATTTTACAAATAGTTAAAGCAGGTTATACTTAATGTACAACACTCTATTGCATACAGTGGAGTGTCCCAATAACTTTTGATGAATCGTTTCCCTTATACAATACATTGGACTTACTATCATTATACTATACATGACAGGATTCGTGTTAGTGTTAGGTAGTAGGCTAATTGTTAGAAAGAAAACAACAATAAAAATGTTAGTAATGATTGTTTAATTATTGAGATAACACATAAATGAGATAAAACATAATGAGTAGACATAGTGGGGTAAGATTGTGTTTCCATTGTAGTTTAAAATGGATAAGGTGAAAGAAAGGAAAGTCTTTGATCTTTTCATTTTTTATTACAAGGATGGCGAAATGAAGAATCAATTCATCCCTCACATACATGTTCATATTACAATGCCATTCATTAGCGTCATCATCGATCAACTTCCATCACTGTGTCATCGATCAACGCCATTGACACCCATAGTAAGTCTTTTTCTTATGCAGCAAGCTAGCTAGGTATAGTATGCATCATCATCATCATCATCATAATCAAAATCACTCACATGAAATAAACCATGTTCATATTACAATGTCATTTTCATTAACGACATCATCGATCAACTTCCATCACTGTGTCATCGATCAACGCCATTGATGACCATAGTATGTCTTTTTCTTATGCAGCAAGCTAGCTAGGTAGAGTATACATCATCATCATCATCATCATCATCATCATCATCATCATCATCATCATCATCAATAATATCACAAAACTGATCTTCGATCTCTAAATTAATAGATTAGAAAGAACCTTTCACTACTTTCCTATCCTATCTCTATTTATGCACACCCCAAATAGACGGTTTCGTCACTCACCAAACCACACCTAGCACCTTAGCTTCTTTTCAAATAATCACTCTCAAGTCTCACAACAGAGAATGCAAAGTTGAACAATGGAGTATGTTCAGTTTTTTCTTCTTACATACTTCAACTTTAATTGCTTCACTTCCTAGCTATTGTATATTCATTATCAACTAACTATACTATACTCTGGAGTTTTTATAGTATTCATGTTGCACCACCACCAGCCAACACCATAGAGAGGTAATGCTTTGAATCTGTTTTACACCATGTTTACATTTTATATCATCTTTTTTTTAATCGTCCATGAACATGCGACTTTTATTGCAGCAATGCAAGTTTATCATTGTTGTTTGTTTATTTGGCAAATTTCAAACAACCATGAATAAGATAAACTTACAATACTGCCATACATATCACATGTTCATGGACAATTAGAAAAAGAAGATATAAGATGTAAGCATAGTGTAAAACAGATTCAAAGCATTACCTATCTATAGTGTTGGCCGGTGGTGGTGCAACATGAATAATAAGAAAACACCAAAGTATAGTACAGTTAGTTGTGAAAGAATATACAATAGCTATGAATTGAAGCAACTAAATTGAAGTATGTAAGAAGAAAAAACCTAACATACTCCATTGTTCAACTTTGCTTTCTATGTGGTAAGACTTAGAGAGTGATTAGTGTAGTGAATTTTTTGTTTTTGCAAAGAAAACAAGGTGATAGGTATGGTGTGGTGAGTGATGAGACCGTCCGTTTGGGGTGTGTATAAATAGAGATAAGATAGGAAAGTAATCAGTGGTTCTTTCTAATCTACTGAATTAATTTTAGAGAATATCAGCTTTGTGATATTATTGAATATGAAGATGATGCATACTATACCTAGCTAGCTTGCTGAATAAGAAAAAGACTAACCATGGGCGTCAATGATGTTGATCTATGACACAGTGATGGAAGTTGACCGATGATGACACTAATGAATGGTATTATAATATGAACATGGTTTATTGCATGTGAGGGACGAATTGATTCTTCATTTTGCCATCATTGTAACAAAAAATGAAAAGAGCAAAGATTTTCCTTTCTTTCTTACTGAACCTCCTATACTTGATTCCATTTAAGACTTTGCTAAACAATTAATATTAGTTTTGTGTGCAAGTAATTGATGATGATACATACTATACGTTGCTGCAAAACAAGAGCCTTACCATGGTGTAGATGGAGCTGAATCAGCTGATGGCATTAATTGCGTTGTACCTCGCTTCTGATATGAATATGGTTTATTGCTTGCAAGGGTTGAATTGATTTTTCATTTTGCCATTCCGGTGAAATAACTAAATCAGAAAAGATTTTACTTTCTTTCTTACTGAACGAGCCTGTAGGTGACTCCATTTCATATTGAGATATTACATGTAATATGAAAATGTTATTAACTGAATGAAAAGGTTAACATGTGATATGAAGTATACTTAGTACTGTATCACAAATAATTTTTTTAACCATAACTAAACAGTAATTTAAAAACTTCAAACCACGCCTTATAGTAGTAACCACTAAAATATGTGAATGCATATTTAGTGTTACATGTGTCGATAAAGATGTAATGTTAACGAGCCATCTCCTTTTATATAATGAGATAAAAAATGGTTACAACGGTAGAAGTGTTACAAACATTTACGCTTTAATGTTAAGCTTCCCAAGTTTTGGTCTTCAATATTGACTTATTCATGATAAAGTGCATTTTTCTTTATTTAAAGTAGGTGTTCATAACACGACTTTAATTACTGTCAAAATAAATGTTCACTTCAAGTTACCAACAACTAATTAACAACTGATATATGACATCTTTTATGCATTTCATGGTATACTGATTTACAAAGCACCACAACGCGCACTCTTATCCTCGTTACAAAACAAATATGGATTCCAAACTTTAAACTAGAAACTGAACCACAATAACCAGCAGCCTAATAATAATCATATAGAACATATGAAGTAATATAAAGACCTAGCTACAAGAACACACAAAGATTTGAAAGAAGGAAAAAAAGACACATCAAGAAGTAAAAACACATACACCCAAGACAGGTTCCGATGAAAGCAACCTCAAGTTAGATAAAATAAAAAGGAATTCTCTCTCTTCCAACTAATATCCCCACCATTAAAAAACTCAAAATACATAGTGTTTAGTTTTGAATTTCGATTATTTCCCAGTAGGTTTTAGAGATTTTCACGGTTAGTTTTTGTTTGTTTTGAATAATGGAGATTTGGTGCCAAAATTCAATTTTGTGTATAATTGGATATTAGTTAATTGTAGCATTTTGAGTACTTAGTCTTACATTCCTGAGTGTTAATTTTCAACTGATGTTGATTAATTGACGATTTCACTTCTAATTTTTTCATTTTCACCAAATTGTATAAACCCTAATTTTGGAAATGAGAACTAAGAGACAAATTAGACCACCTCAGAAGCTTTCTGATTCAGATTACTCTGTTAATAATACTAAGAGTCAGAAAACAGTGTCAAAAAAAGGAGCTAAGAAGGATGCTATGGAGAATGGAAAAACTGTGGGTGAAGGGGATAAATGTGAAGGAAATAATAGGATGTTGAATGTATCTGAGGCTATTGTGAGTAAGACTGAGGAAGGAGGAAAGTGTGAGGGGACTGAAAGTGAGGGTAATAAGGTTGTGGAAAGTGCAATTGTGAATGAGAAAGTACCAGAGGTAAGTAGTACTGATGCTGAAGTGCAGGAAAATAGAATGGAACAGGCTAAGGAACAGGGTGATTTGGATAAAGCTAATAAGCAGAATGTGGGTGATAAGGAGGAGAAGGCAGATGATCAGACGTTGAAAAAGGATAATAGGAGTGGTGATAAGACTTATGCTACAACCACAACAGGTAATCTTAAGGATTTGAGTAAGAAATTGTTTGTTGTACCTACTGAAGTTGATGATAATGGAAAGGAATATGTGATTTTTGATGATATAATGATTGATGAAGGTTGTAAGAAATGGGATTTAACATTGTGTGGCTATTTTGTTGGGCATAACATGTCTATTAATGAGCTAAGATACAATTTGAGAAGAATGTGGGGAAGGAAAGGATTTAAAGATGTGATTGATGTTAATAATGGGGTATATTACATAAAGTTCTCTAATGAAGAAGGATTAGATGAAGTTGTAAATAGTGGACCATGGATGGTGAGTAACAAGCCTTTTTTTGTTCAAAAGTGGGACATTCATGTTTGTTTGGATAAGAGAGAGCCTGATATGTTACTTATTTGGATCAAGTTAAGTAATGTGCCTTTGGAGGCTTGTACTACACATGGAATCAGTACACTTGCTAGTAGATTGGGGAAACCACTTGTTATGGATAATGTTACTGCAGATATGTGTAGGCTAGGGGTGGGTAGGATTGGATATGCTAGAGTGTTGGTTGAGGTGTCTGCAAAGAAAAGTTTGCCTGATTTGATTGAAGTTGTGTATAGAGATAGAGAAAGAGTTGAAGTATGTAGAAAGGTTGTCAAGGTGGAAACTGAATGGGTTCCACCAAGGTGCTCTGAATGTTGTGTGTTTGGACACTTAGACAAAGGGTGTGGTAAACAAGTTAACAATGAGGTTCCAGATGTTATGGACAAGGATAATGGGAAAGTACCAGAGAAAGATAAGGTGAATGATGTGAAAGTAAATGATGGATTTGAAGAAGTGAGGTACAAGAGATTTAATGGAGGTGGCAACAAATACAGAACATAATTTAATAAGCCAAATTATCAATACCAGAGGAAAGGGGAGTTTATGCAGAAAGAAAAAGTTACTACTCAGGCTATGTATCAAAAGAAGAATAAAGGAAGTAAACAAGAAAGAGTGAGTAAAGAACAGGTTCTAGTGAAGGATAAAACACCAGTTAAAGAAGTTGGTAGCTCAAGTGTTAATGTAGATAAGAACCAGAGTCCAACAGGAAATAACAATAGCAGGGGTGCATGGAATGTAAGAGGTGAGATTTTGGAAGCTTTTAAAAGATCTGCAAATAAGTATGCTATGTTAGATTCTGATGGAGACGATAATACTGCAACTATTGGTGTTGAGGAGAATAAAGAAGGTGATGTCAGGGAAGAAAATGATGTGTTTAAGGATGAAAATGGTATTGCTAAGTGTATGGAAGATGATGTTATTGAGGTTAAGGATAGTGGGGTATTAACATAGTAATAGTCATGGATTTAAAAGTTGGATGTTGGAATATTAGGGGTATGTGTACCTCTGCTAAACAAAAAGAAGTGAGGAATTTTATTGATGGTGAAAAATTAGGTATATGTGCTGTGATTGAAACTCAACTGAAGAGGAAAAAATTGTTCAAGATTGGAGATAGTATTTTCAGGAATTAGGAATGGGTGCATAATATGAATTATTGTGATAAAGGTTGTAGAATCATCCTAGGATGGAATGGTGATTTGGTGAATATGAATATTGTTCATTTCTGTAAACAAGCTGTGTTGTGTAAAGTTGAAGCTATTCATGGTAATTGGAACATGTTCTGTACCATTGTGTATGCTGCAAATGGTGGAAATGAAAGGAAAGAATTGTGGAAGGAGCTCAGTATATATAAGAGGATTGTGGGAGATATGCCTTGGGTGATGATGGGTGATTTTAATGTTACTCTTGATCCAAGTGAACACTCTAGTGGAAGCTCCAATATGACAAAGGATATGACTGAGTTTAAAGAATGCATTAATACTATTGAAATGGAGGATGCTGCAACTTCTGGCTTATTTTTCACTTGGACAAAGAATTTGTATAAAGCTAAAACTGGTGATCATACTGGTGTTCTCAAGAAATTGGATAGAGTAATGGTGACTGAAGATTTTGTAAGTAAATTCTCTCAAGCTCATGCAATGTTTCTCCCTTGCATAATTTCAGATCATTGTCCTATGGTTTTGGTGTTGCCTAACATAATGCAGCCTAGGAATAAAGCTTTTAAGTTTGCCAATTTTGTGGCTGAGAAAAAGGAATTTTTAGAAGTGATTTAAAGATAATTGGGATATCAGGGTCCCTGGATGTCATATGTTTTCTTTTGTTAAAAAATTGAAGATGTTAAAGAAGCCCTTGAAGAAACTTGCATGGAAAGATGGGGATGTGTTTGATAATGTGAAAAATATTAGAGAAGAGTTGGAAGATTTACAGAAAAAGATTGCCAAAAATCCTAATGATAAGAAGTTAAGAGAAGATGAGAGTAACACTTTATTAAAGTTTAGTGAAGCTATGAAGACTGAGGAGCAATTTTTGTATCAGAAGGCAAAAGTTAAAATGGTTAAGCTTGGGAGATAAGAATAATGCATTTTTTCACAGAACTTTGAAAAGCAGAAACCATAAGAAAAGAATAAGTGCAATACATGATGAAAAGGGAAATAGATTTGAAGGTGAAGAAGAATCTAATCAATTTGTGCAACATTTTAAACAATTCTTGGGTAATAAATCCAATGTGGTTGAATTACCTGATCCTGAGATATTGTTCATAAATAAAATCAATGAAAGAGAGGCTGAGTATATGGTAAGGGAAGTAAGTGATGTTGAAATCAAGAAAGCAATGTTCTCAATTGATAATAATAAATCTCCTGGACCAGATGGTTTTTCTTCATTGTTCTATAAGAAAGCGTGGGATGTGATTGGAAAGGATGTATGTCTAGCAGTGAAGGAATTTTTTGAAACTGGTAAAATGTAAATGAGATTAACTCAACACTCATTGCTTTGGTTCCTAAAATTCAAACAGCAGCTAAAAAGTCTGATTATAGACCAATAGCTTGCTGTAATGTCATCTATAAGTGTATAAGCAAGGTCATTACTGAAAGAATGAAGAAGTGCCTAGGTAAATTGGTTAGTAGCAATCAAAGTGCCTTTATTCCAAGTAGGTAGATTCAAGATAACACATTGATTTCACAAGAATTATTGATAGGGTATGGAAGGAAAGAAGGTCCAAAAAGAGTAGCTATGAAAATAGACCTGCAAAAAGCATATGATACTGTGGATTGGGTCTTTTTAGATAAAATTTTGAAAGGATTTGGATTTCATGAGAGAATGATTAAATGGATCATGAATTGTGTGACTACTACTTCCTTTTCTATAAGTGTTAATGGAGAAAGTTGTGGATATTTTAGAGGTGGAAGAGGATTAAGACAAGGAGACCCAATGTCCCCTTATCTTTTCACTCTTGTAATGGAGATTCTCAATCTACTTATGATAAAGAAAGCTGAAGGCAACAGCTTGTTTCAATATCACTTTGGATGCAAGAAGTTGAAAATCACTCATATTTGCTTTGCTGATGATTTGTTAATGTTCGGCCATGGAGATCAACATTCAGTTCAGATTATCAAGGAGGTTATTGAAGAATTTGGTGCTATTTCATGTTTGCTTTCTAATTACAACAAGAGCACTGTTATATTTGGTAGTGTGAGTTTAGAAGAGCAACATGAATTATTAAAAGTGGTGCCTTTTACAGTGGAGAAACTTCTAGTGAAATATCTTGGGGTCCCTTTAATCACTAAAAGAATTGGCATAAAGGAGTGTAAAAGTTTAATAGACAAGGTGAGGAACAGGGTTTTGAATTAGAAGAACAAATGCTTATCATATGCTGGTAGATTACAACTTGTGGCATCGGTGTTGGAGTATATTCATGTGTACTGGGCCACTATTTTTATTCTGCCACATGCTGTGATTGAAGATATTAATAGTATTCTGAAAGGTTTCTTATGGAATCAGTGTGAGAAGGCAAATGGTAGAGCTAGGGTAGAATGGAAAAGGTTGTGCAATCCAAAAGCTCAAGGAGGTCTTAGTCTGAAAAATTTGTTTGTGTGGAATAAGGCAATGATTGTTAAATATCTGTGGCATGTAGCTGTGGATAAAAACTCTATTTGGGTAAAGTGGATCAATACATATAAGCTAAATGGAAGGAGTGTGTGGGAAATTAATGAAGAAAGTTCTGATAGTTGGGGGTAGAAGAATATTATTAGGATGAGACATGAAGTAAGGAAGCATATGATAGTTAAACTGGGAAATGGGACTAACACTTCTATGTGGTTTGATTCTTGGTCTCCTATTGGTGCTTTGAATGAATTTCTTAGCTACAGGGACTTATATGATGCTAGGTTTAAAGCTAGTATGACTGTAAGTGAATTTGTAGTAGATAGAACAGGTCAATGGCCTGAAGAATGGCATCACAAGTTTCCTATGATTACTCAAATGCAACCTATTATACTTGATAGTGATAGAAGAGATAGTTTAGAGTGGCAGAGGAATGATGGTACTTTATGCAAATTCTCCATAAGGCAGACTTATAGAGATATGCATGAAAATGGTGAAGAAGTTAAATGGCACAAGTTGGTGTGGTTCTCATAAAATATTCCTAAGCAAGCTTTCATTCTATGGTTAGATGTTCAAAAGAAGTTGCCTACACAAGATAAGATCAGAAAATGGGGTAATTATGACCTTATGGCATGTCTGCTATGTTACAATGATATGGATTCTCATGACCATTTGTTTTTCAAGTGTCAGTTTTCTAGAATATTATGGTCAAAAGTATTGCAGAAGATTCATTTGACAGTTAAAAGTACTAATTGGGATGAGGAGATTGAAAGATTTGGGGAGATGTATAATGGTAATTCAGTGGGAAGTGTTGTCAGAAGGTTGTGTTTAGCTACTAGTGTGTACCTAATATGGCAAGAAAGGAACAATAGAATATTTAGAGATGAAAAGAGAAAGGTGGAAGATTTGTTTAATACTGTATGTGACATTGTGAGGATGAGGTTATCAAGCTTGAAAGTGAAAAAGTCAAAAGCTGTTAGTGACACTGAAAAAGAATGGAATGTGAAATTTTAAATGGTCCCTGATATAGAATAAGTGTTGCTGCTAGAAAGTTTTTGTACGGTGAATGAGACAGTATGGTTTTGATAGATAAGGGGTGTTTGGATATGTGATTTACAGAAGCTGTATGCAAGTTCAGTTGACTATTATTGTCAAAATAATCAATTGATCATATCAAACCATAACAATGGGTTGTTACTAGTACCATGGAGTTCATGTGGTATGACTGTATTTACTTAAACCTCAAAGTTTTAACCATTTTGGCCTTGGGAGGAAAATGGTTGACTTTGACTGTTCAAATGAGAGGTCTAATTCACTTGAATGTACCATAATGTAGGGCACCCATTGTGAAGGGTATATGGTTTTGGAGGACAATATATGATGAGAGGAATAGCGAGGAGTGAAAGAAGAACCTGCTTGGTCCTCTCAATACATTGTCATAGGAGGAATGGTTGGCATCATGGTGGGTGTGTGTTCCCAAGTAACTGAAGCCCTTCTATGAGAGGGAAATGTAGGTTACTTTGGTAGAGCCCCACCATGGATTGGTAAGGGTTCCTAGTGATGCCATTTTTCATTTTCACTTAGTCTACTGTGGTGGCAGGATGAGTGGATAAGTGGAATGAAAAATGGAAATGTAGTTAGATGGTAGGTGCATATTGATGTGAATTCAATGAATGGATATGGACACAAGATGAAACTGAGGATATCAGAGTTGGTGGATGTCTTTGTTCTGGAATAGTGGCATAGTATAGTGTTGTTAGATTTAGTAGCTTAATGCTGTCTGATATCGGGTATTATAGAGTAGTATAGTATCTGATGTTTGTTGTGTTACTGATATGGGTGTGTCCATACTCAGGTTATGTTATTCATGATGTACTATTGTTTGATATTAATATAATTCACATTTGCACCAAAAAAAAAAAAAAAAAAAAGGACAGGTTCCGATGTTTTAATGGAAGTGATTTCTTAAGACATGGTTGAAAGAGCTCTTGAGGTATGTGTGTACATCTTTATCTTTGACTCTATGTAAATTTTGAGAAATGAAATGGTGTACATCTTTATCTTTGACTCTATGTAAATTGAGAAATGAAATGGTCAGTTATATATCAATTGACCTATGGGAATAATTATTGAATAGATTTTTTTTAGAAAATTAAGCAACATCTATTATAGGAACCAAACCAAAAAACAATATACAAAATATAGATGGCCAATGCAGAACTTTGGTCCATATATTAGCTAGTATATTACTGCCACAATGTTAAAATATGTAACTTGTGAGAATCTTATCACTGTATAAGTAATACTTTCAAATGATATTAGTGTTGAAACAATATATGATATATTTTTTTAAGACAAAGAAATTGATATGATTGGTGATTAATTTGGTGCAAAGCCAAATAGTTGTTGGTATAGGTTTTAACTGAACTGGAGGTTGTATCTGTACTCCCTTTATTATTGTATTCATGGTACGTAAATTGTATACAAGTGTGTTGGTAAAGGTATTTACTAATTGGTCGTAACATGTATGTATTTTGGAGTGATAGCTCTGCGGTGCATGTTACTATATATGTTAGCAGTTTTGGTTTTGAAGTGTTTTACTTTATCAGTAGATCATGATTACATGTTTATTTAGGTAATAATATATTGTTTAAAAAATGCTTTTTTTTCTTTCTTTTTTCTTTTTCTTTTTCTTTTTTTTAAGATACCTCTATAGTGAGATTTTACTTTAAAAAACTAACTAGGGAATAAGTTAAACTTCGTGCAAAACAAACATATATCCTGTATGACTACATGTCACTCATCCATGTTTCCTTACATCATGAAGGTAAAATGAGAGTTGACTCGAGCCCTCAACTTATTTAGCTTTACCAACACTTTCTTTACAGACCATTTTTTTTATACGCGTAACCTCAGAGCAACTTTTTATCAGTACAAATAAAAGTACCACTCACACACACTTTTCAAATCATTTTCATTTTCAGATAAAACCATTTATCTTGAGTAAAAATATGTTATCTTCAAGTGTCAGATCGAATTACTAGTAAGGTTGTTCCAAGAAACATCTTCAAACGCAAGCCTCGAAGAAAATCACTTCATCGAATATGCTCAAATCCCTTACTGTTTCTGCTTTTATTTTACGACACAAAAGGAAAAAACTCTTCTTGTTGTAATGGGTGGTCTCGGAAATAAAACAAGGTACTGTTTTTTCATAAATTTCACGTCATGCTTTTGAAATATTCTAGTTATCTATATGAGATTGTGATTCTAGAACTTGCGTTAGTGGTTCATTCCAAAACCACATGTGAGACTACATTCGTGTAGTTGAAATTACTACATGATAAGAGGCAAGGATAACCCATGTTTCTTTTTATAAGTACATTGACTTCATTGGTCAAGTAATTTTCCCACGCCTTTGCGATGTACTCATTTTTGGTACACGATACCTCTACTACACCTAGGGCTGAGCATCGGGTCGGAACCGATCTGAACCGACCCGAACCGAAAAAACCGAAAACCAAAATTTATGAAAAACCGGAACCGAAACCGAACCGACGGGCCGTCAGTTCGGTTCGTTTTCGTCGGTTCGGTTCGGGTTTGTCGGTCCATGTGTATTTTGGCATGTTTTTGTCGGTTTTGGGCCGAACCGAACTGACCCGAAACCGAAATCATGTAAAACCTGAAACCGAAATCGAACCGATGGGCCGTCAGTCTGGTTTTTGTCGGTTCAGTCGGTTTCGTTGGTCCGGTTCTGTTTTGAACCGTCGGTCCGGTTCGGTGTAGTCTACACCTCTCAGAGCCTATCTTTTTTGTTTTTAACTTTAAGCATTTCACTTAAAGAAAGAATTTGTTTACAATCCACCCCCAAATGTACACCTAAATCGCCTTAGCTTTCCTTGTATGCACTCATCTTTAGTGCATTATTATTACAACATTTGTTTTAACCCTTTGTTAATTGTCTAATTGATTACATGGTTGCTAAGTCAAGTCACATCTTGTACATATTGTTTTGGGACGATTGGGACTAATGGGTAAAGTACTATCGTTATAGAATAATGAGGAAGAACATCAATTATTACCCCCATATGTGCGTTAATATTTTAAAGTACTCCAAGTCTTTTGATTATCTTAATTCGAGTCATTAGATTATTTACATGTAAATTATGTAAAAGTTCAAGTGTAAGGAGAGAACCGAGCCCCTTGATGTATTATTTTGGATGGTAGGGCAAGAGTATATGCCAAAAAAATGAAAAAAAATAGAAAAAGAAAAGGAGAAAAAACATACAGACTACCATCCCGTTTTCTTTTGTTTTTATTTGATTTTATGTTTATTAGCCTAAGTTGAGTCGAGTCTTCGCTTAGCAACGCCGCATTGTATATGAAATTAACTTGCCACCAGTAAAATATCTCTTTATCCAACAAACCGTGTTTTCCATATCCCTACACCTAACATTGTAACCCTTTATAAAATACCTCTTTGATAGTTTTCCTAGGTGCTTACACCAAGTGGTGGAGGTTTTTTATCCTTTCCCAAGCTTATGGTAATCTATGTGCTATGACAGGTAGTGAGTGATATTTTGCCATTTCCATTTGTTATATTTTGGTTTATGACACCTAAGAGATGAGAGTATCAAAATACTATTTGTGAGGTGCTAGTATGTAATCTCCGTGCTTGTTTTGATTAAGGTGGAACGATCGTGTATTGTAATTACTTTTATATTAATGTTAAATGACTCCTAGCTTGTATTTTGATTAGAATAAAAGCTCATTTGCTTAAGGACAATTTGGGTATTTACACGTGACGGCGTCACCCTATACCAGAAGTAGGCCATCACGTGTATTCTCTAAAACGTGATGACCCAGAACTCTTACAAAGTGACGGCATCAAGAAGTTGGATTGGGCGACAAGAAACCCTAGCTGCGGCGAGATAACGGCGTCAACCATTAAAAGGTGACGACGTCACCCTTGTAAATCTATATATAGTTTTTGATTTTTCATTCATTAGTGTATAACTTTGGAGAGGAACTTTTTGGTGGAACACACACACACAAACCCTAGTACAAATTTCAGAGGTTTTTAAGGGTTTCATACCCTTGTGTCTTTCATGTTCAATTAAAGATAAGTAATCCATCAATCATTCAATATGTCTATGTATTGTTTGATTCTATCTTACGCTTGTCTTTCTTTTAACATGCTAGGCTAGGTGTATTTGTGTTTGCTTAGATGTAATGAAACCTAATTATTGATTATTGATTGATGGTTTGTTATTAGTTGTTGTTGGGTGATTGATAATAGATGTTAGGCTTAAGAAAACTGGCTAATCTCTTATGGTAACTTGCTTGAACGTCTTAAGAAACAACAATCGGATGTGTACTACGATTTTAATGGTTGTATTTAATGCATAAGTAACTATTAAGGAGGCCATGGTAAGGATACTTAACGTGTCGCCATTGTAAGAGATAGAAACTTATAGAGTTGGGGATTATCATACACGGCCTCATAAATGGTATTAAGGAATGCAAACCGTCACCCATGCAATTATAATAAGCTTATCAATCAATAAAAGATAACTAAGGAGTAATGAAATCTAAGTAAACACGTTTTCTCCATATATAGTTTTCACATTTTATTTTATTGTCATTTTATTTTTATTGCATTAATAGTTATTTGGGTTAGTTGACTAGCAACTAATTCCACCCCTCTTCCAAATACCTGAGATTTTACTTGCTTTCATAAAATATAAAAATACAAAAAGAATCATCCCTCACCTTTAGACCTAGTTAGATTAATTTCAATCCTAGCGAACACTATTCCCTGTGGAGAACGATCAATCCCCCCGGTACTTGCCACTTCACTATACTACATCGGTCAGGTACACTGCCTGGTGGGGATTGTAAACTTCTCAAGATCCCTTGAGAAGTAAAACTTTCGTGTAGACCGCAATCCGCACATCAGTCACCAGAATAAGTTAGTAGGTAAAACATACAAGAGTTTAACATCAATACACCCAAAGTTCCAAAAGATTTAGAATTTAATAACAAGTTCCAAAATCAGACAAGATATCAGCAGCAACAAAACTCATTCACCCAATGACACTAAACAGCACCAACAACAGAAGCTGCAAAACAAAACATAATAAATAAAAACAAACAAACAAACAAACAAAACAAAACAAACGGTCATATTAAAAAATCGACATGCAGAATAGATTAGATCAAGTATTACCATTGTCACATTGGGACCCATGAAAGGTTCCAGGTGTAACAGACAAGGTGTAGCCCATAAAACCATATTCGTCACGTCCTAGGGATGCACAATAGTCTTCCAATGCACTGAAATACACAAACCCAAAACGACCCCTCTTGGGTAGGATAACATTAGGAGTCCTCCTTTCCAAGCAAAACTTGCTAAAATAATCCTTGAGCTGCAATAATAAAATAATACAGGTATAAGCCAACTGTCATTTTGTTGTCATTTTAAGCTTATTAAGAGGCTGAGAAAGACAGTCTGCTGAGGCAGATCAGTTATGCAGACAGATGAATAGCCTCACAAGGCACATTTACAGAAAAGCATTTATTAGAAATTTTGAAAAACTTTTAAGCTAAGAAAAGGAAAGTGCATGTGTGTGTTGTGTCTGTGATTTGAATTACCCCAGGTTCGATTCTACCCAACCCCATTTTTTACAACTATATTCTTTTCTTGGTTTTTCTTTGAAAATTTAAAGAACTTACGAAAACATGATAATTTTGTGAAAGCTGACTTTTTGGAAAATTAGAACAAGCTCAACTTATTCAATAGCTTTAGACAGATGCCAAAAAGAAACTAAATGAAAAACTAAAAGTTATCTAAAAGCTAATAAGCTAAAATTTAGACTTACGAAAGCACAAACACCTCAAAGCTAAAGGACAAACTCTTTTTAAAACCCAAAAATAGACAACAAGTGGCTTGTATGAGCTCAATGCAAGCTGATCAAATATCCTCTATGAGACAGTTCAGGCAAAAAACAATTATTGGGGGGGGGGGGGGGGATTAGCAGACCAAATAAAATCCAACAAATAAGCTATAAAAGCCGAGATAAACCTATAAGCTACTTGTGCAACTAATTTGCATAACTAATTCTAACTACAACTAACCTAAAACTCAGAATCAAAAACTAATTTAGAAGAAAAAAAGGGAAAAGGGAAGCACAGGTTGAGAAGCTGATTTGCAACCCACTTTTAAGCTCCTGATAAGCTTGAAAATCAAAACTAAGCTTAGACCTATAAAGTACCTACTCCTAACTACTTGTGCAATAGATTTCAAAACCTAATTCTAACTTAAGGTTACCTAAAACTCTAGTTCACATGGGGCACTTGGGTTAGATTTAATTGTTGAAGTAGTTGTGGTTCAAAATGGGAAAAAGATAGCAACAAATAAGCTACTATTGGGCTATAAAAACTTAAATATGCTACAAATCCTAAAATCTACAATACCAAGTACTTGAAAACCTAAGTGTGGAACCTAAATACTACTTAATTTAACTTCCAAACTACTTAAATGAACAAAATAACTTCTAACTAGCTAGATTTGAACACTTATGGCAAACACCCTCCACTTACCTGGTACCTCTTGACAAACTTAGGAAGTCCGCTGACCTGTGCATAGATAGGAGTCTTGGTTCCTCCCTCAGGGAGGGAGAGAACCATTGTCCTATCCTTCAGCTCGGTGCCATTCAAGCTTAAAGCCCGCACAATATAATCCAATATAACTTTGAGATAAATAAAGGGCAAATCGCATAAAAGTGTACTCAACTTATGCTCAATTTTAATTTAAGGTACTTCACTTCTTTTTTCTCAATTTAGTGTACCAAACTTTTTTTCTCCTGCAATTATAGACAGTTAACAGGTTAGGAGGTCACCTAGAAAGTCACCTTCTTCTCTAACGTGTTTTTCCTACGACTTCCTTTCCGAGGACATTTGTTTTTCCTTAAAAGTGAAGTACTTTAAAAAAATTCCCAACCAAACCAAAAACATAACATAACATATTATGGAAAATAATGTTGATTAATTCTTCAAAGCATCATCACCTGCCAACCAAGATAAATCTGAAACCGAACATTTTGGTATCGAAGACCTTCTTGATTTTGCCACCAATGAAAGAAACAATCGACGTTCCAATTCTTATCACTCTAACATATTAAATGCATCACTTACTAGCTTGTATTTCATAATTCTTATCATATTATCATATACATTGTTAGATTGATGTGAAGTTAAATTTTATTATAAGAAAATAAACGCAAATTAGTTATATTTATTGTTTTCAAGGACCACTGAATATAAGTTTGTTTTCTAAATTTATAACGAACCCTGTTACTTATTCTAGGTAGCAGCATATATTAGTATAGTTTTGTACTACAAAATTGATAGTATTCGTCAACTTTATGCTTATTGAGAAATACAACATCAAAGTGAATATTCATTTACACTGATAAACATGTAAGTTCTTTTGGTATATGTGCAAAATAAATATATAATCAGTTTTACCATCAGCTAATGTGACATGATACCGTAGAACAAAGGTAAGCTAATTTCGTTTACTATCAACTAATTTCGTCAGAAAAATGTCACTGGAAAAACAGGTCATCGGAAAATCAGGTTGGAGAAGAAGGTGACCTACTAACATAT
Organism: Artemisia argyi; assembly: GCA_030686995.1. Taxonomy (NCBI): domain Eukaryota; kingdom Viridiplantae; phylum Streptophyta; class Magnoliopsida; order Asterales; family Asteraceae; genus Artemisia; species Artemisia argyi. Next base: position 11,528,943 of record CM060702.1, on the reverse strand, counting down.
TAATTGTCTACAATTGCAACCAAAAAACATTATGTTACGAAAGTAGAATTTTAGAAAAGGAACGAAGTTGTATAAAAATAACAACTTTTTTGAAATAATAGTGTTAGAAAAAATGACTTAAACTCTCAGAAACATTTGATAAATTTGTTATTTAGGTTTGGTATATTTCATAATTTTAGTCGGTCTATTATTTGAAAATTTAGGTCGGTTGATCATTAGCATTAGAATTCCTGTACTTTTGTATTTGATACATATATATTCGGTTTGATAATTTGGATAAAGTTACCGATTCGTTTATAAATTTTGTTTGTTTCGTTTTTTATTACCAACAATTGAGATTTAAAAATACTATGTTACAAAAAGCAGATGTTTACAAAATAAATGAATGCTTAAAAAAGAATATACACAAAACTGATTAACAAAAACTAATAGTTGATATATTTCGACGAAAAAAAATGAAATCAATAAAATACCAATATGAAATAGCAAATACTACGAATTCAATAATGTTGGCTAAAAAGTTACTAATCCAATACGAGACACGCAATCAAGCAAGCAAACAAAAAAATACAATCATATTGCGTGATAACTAAGTTCATGTGCTTATCAATTTATTTAATTTAAAATGAAAATGACATATATAATGTAAAACGTATACTCGTATTAATCAATCTTGCGCATGATCAGCGAGGTTTACATGTGCAACTTCTTGTGGGAATCAACCTTCGACAATCACATATGATAAAGGAAAAAGCGTGACATACAAAATGTTTAATAATATGGTCCGTACTTACATGTCTGCAAAATGTTATCCGCTTAAATGCATATGCCAACAACCCAGTATAAGTGTCACGATGTTGACAACATGTTTCACGAACCTCTCCTGTGTGTTACCTATAGATGAAGAGAATTCATGTTTCAATAAAAGTTAGGATTTTTCACAAAGATATCACAATCTCATATAGATAACTAGAATATTTCAAAAGCACGATGTGAAATTTATGAAAAACGGTACCTTGTCTTATTTCCGAGAGCACCCATTTCAACAAGAAGAGTTTTTCCCTTTTGTGTCGTAAAATAAAAGCAGAAACAGGAAGGGATTTGAGCATATTCGATGAAGTGATCTTCTTTGGAGCTTGCGTTTGAAGATGTTTCTTGGAACAACCTTACTAGTAATGAGATCAAACACTTGAAGATAACATATTTTTACTCAAGATAAATGGTTTTATCTGAAAATGAAAATGGGAATGAGTTGAAAAGTGTGTGTGAGTGGTACTTTTATTTGTACTGATTTTCATATTACCAGATATGGGATTGCTAAGTATAGGAGAGATGTACAAGATGTGATGCGTGAGTACTAGGTGTGAAGGGGTTGTAGACTTGTAGTTCGTTTATGAAGTTTTTTTGCTTAATATTTGTGCGGGTGAGCAAATTAGTTTGTGCGCTTTGTGGGGAAAAAAAATGCGCGCAAGGTGAGGCGAGCAAGGCTGTTTAAGCGTAATGTGCCACTTTTATTTTTGCGCTGTGTTGTCTTTCGTAATCCAATCTCAATGGTGACGCAGTTTTTAAATGGTCGATTCCTGGAATTTTCGCTTATATCTATTTGAAGATGTACCTATTCTATGGTACATGGATAATGAATGCATGCCCTGCAAGTTTGAACAACCTCGTCTTAAATAATGAATGACATCATGGGCTAGTTAGTTACTTAGTTACTGTAGCTACTCAGCTACCTCATTTAGGTTGCCCTAAAAATAAATGATATATGTCAATTTAATAACATGTCATCTATTCATGTATTATATAATTCGATTTCTTAGTAACTGATGTTATCTTTGACAAATATTGATAATCTTTACTTTCATTTATGTTTGTAAAATGAGAAAAAAGGATTAACAAACTTAATTCATAATAATAACTTGGAGATTATTCATCTAATTAGAGAATTTTTAAATCGTACACTTTTTTAAAGTTATTCTTGAAACTACTTTTAGTGTTGAAAATTCGTAAGAGTATTCAAGCTTATAGAATAAGCTCTCTTAAATCTTTTGATCCAAATAATGTTTATAACTGTAAGAGCTTATTATATAAGCTTAAGGTTTCCGAGTCATACTAGAGTCGAGTTATATTACAAACCAAACATTCCTCACATAGGACTCATCCCCACCATCCATCTAAAAAGGAAATCAATGGTTGAGATTAAAAGGATTTTATTATTTCACCCATTTTTTATAATTTAAATATCTCTTAAACCGTTAATCGTTAAGTGAAAATAATTACACCATCGCGACGGGCATTTAATTATCTTTCTATAGACGGGCACTTTGATATACTTTCGAAAAAAAAAAAAAAATTGTTTTTTTCACGTTTTTTTTCCTGGCCGAAAAAAAAAAATCATATATGATATGCAATATCATATAGTATGATATTACATATAATATCATATATGATATTAATATCATATATGATATGTAATATCATATATGATATTATATGTAATATCATATATGATTTTTTCGGCCACGAAAAAAAACGTGAAAAAAACGAGAAAAAAAAAATTTTGTCGAAAATATATCAATTAGCCTATCTATAGAAAGATAATTAAATGCTCGTCGTAACGGTATATTTTTTTTCGCTTAACGATTAACGGTTTGAAAGATATTAATATTTGAAAAAAAATGATGAAAGTGGGTTTTTTAAATTGTTGGGATTAATTTCATCCATTAGATCAAATAAAGATGGAGGGAAGATGAAGGGTGTAAATTAGTCCCTTGGTATGTAAAAAAAGTTTGGTCCTCAAATGATCTTTAGTCGTCATACTATATGTTAATGTATTTAGAATAATGTGTGAAATAATCTACAGTGTACATGTTTTTTATATACATGCTACCTAATTTTAATTTTAATTTTTTTTTTTTTGAGTTTTTTACCACTAAATTACAACCTTCAACTCATTTAAACACAGTAAATGCACGAGCAACAATTGATCGTGTTCAATTATCCTTACACGGACCATAGCGTGTTAGTGTGACCCCGATGACTTGAAAATGTTATATACGTAAGGGTTGATCTGACTAAACTATCACTCATAACGACGACTATCATAGTTGCAGGGTTTATAGCTAGTCTAGAAGCTTAAGGTCATATAAAAGGATTTCATATGCTTTGATTTCCTTGAATAAATTCTAGCTAATCCATAGGAAGGTAAGCATTTATTGTACAATAAAGTCATCAGTGACCCACTAATAAATATGGAAGCATTGTGTACAAAGTACAAACTGCATATTTCATCAAAATGGTTCATGATTGTAATGTAGCTAAAAAGAAGTGAAAGAACTATACACAATGGGTTGGTTATGAAGATTAAATAGGGTCTACTTAAAACGTTTTAAAAATTTGTATCGGAGCTACAGTTAAATTCTAAAACATTGACTTCTCTAATTTTTATACAAAATGGGATAAGTTAATTTGCATATAAAGGGCGAAAACATCCTGTGAAAAACTAAAAAAAAAAAAAAAAAAAAAAAAAAAAAAAAAAAAAAAAAAAAAAAAATTTGCCCGTTTTACACTATGTAGCTATGTTTGGGCTAAGTTAATCGCATATACACAATGCAGTTTGGTCATGTGTATTAACGAGTATTGTAGAAAACCACACTCTCGTTTATCAATTTTATATTCTAACCTTTTGTTAAAAAAAAAAAAAAAAAAAAAATCTTTGAGTACAACTAGACCCAACCGTTTGAATACGTTTTGCAATCGAAATGGAATAGTCTCATTTTTTAGCTTAATTTTGTAATGTAGTTTCGTTTCTTCTGGATAGTGTACTTTCGTATGTATTTCACAAACATTTGATTATCTGGTCTCATTATATGAACATATTTCGCATGTGTCACGAGTTACGACTTTAACAAACGAATAATATGTTGGACGTTCATCTGGGTGTAGAATCATGAATTTTCCTCGAGGTGTAGAGTGATTTGTTTTTTCTTTCTAAATTTAGGAGTTAATGCATTATTGCTTCCACTTATAATGTGTGTAGATGATCACAAACGTTCAGGGAGTGGTGAAGCATTGAGGGTTTTTTTTTTTTTTTTTTTTTTTTTGGATTAAGTGGGTGGGTCCCTTTCTATTAATGAGTCTTAATGGGGAGGAACACCCTTTGCTTCCTCTACCCATATAGACCATTTAACAGAAAAAGAAACATATTATATGTGTGGCCCTCACCACTATCTCCTCATTAAGACACATTAACAATAAAAAGAAACACCCGTTGTTTAACAAAATGGATTGATTTGCACACCAATTTTTTTTTGATGAAAACACCATTTTGTACAAGCTGTATAGCACATCATACAACACTGTAATGCGTAGGGTGTGATGAAAGTATAAAAAAATGTGATGTGCAAATCAACCCCTTAACAAAAAGATGCATGGTCATATGGTACGTGGAAGTGTGATCGACTCTATGTGGAACGATAATAAGTAAGAGATTCACTACTCTAAAGAACCAAGAATAATAAGTATACGATAACATATATATACATAAGAAAGTGCTTATATATTGACATAAACTAAGGCGTATAATATTTACACATCACTTGGTTTTTAGCCAAGACTTCAACAACCAATGTTATAATCAAGGATTAATTGGCATCGTGAAGTATTTACAAACTTGTATATATACTTCATATAGTAACCAAAAAGTGCTCCGCCATCTTTTATTGGCACATTAAGAAACTACAAACCAGTATGCTTTTCCATGCTATGTTGCAATCTACAAGCATAAAATTTTATTGTCGTAAAAAACTGTAGGTCCTCAAGAATTGAACAAGAATAATACAAAGGTTCCTAAGAAAAATGATGAAATACACTACAAAAAGCACATGTTAACCACTACAAGGCTTCTGACTAGCGGATAATTCCGAGACTACAAGTTACAACAATGTTAGAAATGTTTGAACTAAAGTGTCGTAAAATAAAAGCCAGAATTAAATTTGGTCGGTTTTAAGCACGTGTGTCAATGTGATTTTCGTTAAGGCTTACGGTTGAACATGTTTCTTGGAGCAACATTACAACAATACTAGTTGTGTGATGCAACACATGGGAGCATGTTACATGGATCGCATTAATTGTTACTCACAAATTAAAACATTTAAACCGTTACTTCTCCATGGACAGAACTTTTGCTTTGCTTCTGGTTTGGTGGCGGCTCGTTCGTAAGTCATAATCATATGAGCCACAAAATAGCATATTGTAGGCTAAATGATACTCCGTAAGTGTTATGAGCAAGTTGATAAAGCTTGCTACAATGAGCAATAAGATAGAATCCACCCCCGCCACATCGAGAGATACTTTTGTGGCCCTTCCATGGATACTTTCATCCGCCCCGTCCCAAAAAAAAAAAAAAAAAAAAAAAAAACGTTCCATGGACTGTATACTGGGGTTTTGATAAGTAATTAATATGGCGAATACATCAATATTGAAGCACACAAACCAGTGTGCTATAAAAGAAAAATAAATAATACTACCTTATTATAATTCCGAGACCACCCATTCTAACAAATTGAAACAATGATAGATTGATAGAAGGGTCTTTTGCATGGGCTGAAGGAGAACATTAGTAATGTGATCAACAATTGGGGATAGCATATTAACCGGAGGTGGTTGTTTTACTAAAGTTTTATGTCTATTTGTTATCCGTAAATAGGTGTCTTTGTATATTTGAACAACAATTAGAGCATAACTCATCTCTTCATTCAATTCGAAATATCGAAAAACTATTCTCAAACCTCTTTTACAGTGCAAAAGCTTTTGACAAGACTTTTAAATTACATCTTAGCCTTAAATTACGAATGACAAATTCAGGGACTGGCTAGTTAGCTACGTCTTTCTCTTTGGCCTATGAGCAACAGGACTGTGTAGTTTGTATAGCTGATTGAAGATAGGGAAAACTTTATGTTTTTTCATGAAAACGAAGGTACCTATAGCTGACAAATGAAAAGTTTCAATTTATAACGTGCCGCATTTGATTTTATCACCGCGGCATTAAATTGGCCAAGTTGGCCCGCTGTGAACACTCCAAGACTGTTCATGCGGCCGCTTCATCTACAAGCACTAATGGCTAATAATATCAGAAGTCGGGCTCCTCAAACCGGAGGTAGTGATCCAGGTCCAGAAAGTAGCGTGGTTGGAAGTACTGCCACTACTGATGTTTTGCCAGATACAACCAACTGTGAACACTCCGAGACATACAAAACCAATGGGCCAACTTGGCCAATTAATGCCACGCTAATAGATGTTGCTTTCAAGTTTTTACACAATCTTTTGCCATGCATGCCGGTGGGTCCCACAAGTCGTCGCCAAAAGCCTCACATTGTTGTTGCCAAAGCAGGTATTAGTGACAAGCCGTTGGCTAGGATAATTGGGGGACGACTTGTCCTCACCAAAGACTTTTAGCGAGGACTTGTCATCGCCAAATGGCTTAAAAAGCCCTCTCCAAAAGCTTCGAATGTTGTTGTGTTATATAAATACCCTCTCCTCTTTTAGCCAGAAGTAATTTCTTTTCTTGTCTGATATGATTCAACACTCATATAATATTTCAAGTTGGGTTAAAAAAAATTAAGTGATGAACACGTATAGTCTATAACACTCGTAAAATAAAATCAGGCACCTATACTTCTCATGAATGAAAATGACTAAAATACCTTTCAATGTTATAGTTTAAATGGGGAACTATAGACACCTTGTTTAAAGGGAGTCATAAGAGAAAGCACCATACATTTAAAAACACATGTCATAATTATTTAAAGGGAATCGCACAATCGGTCATGTGTCTTATGACCATCTTAGAGCCTTGGGTGTGGTATCGCCACTCGCTCGCCGTTTCTAGGTGGCAAAAAAATGTTGCCCTTCGCCACCACACCGTGGTGGTTCGCCATTGAAAAAGAAGAATTTTTTAATTTATTTTATTTTATTTTATTTTTTTAATGTTTGTGTGTTTAAAAAGAAGATTTTTTTTCTTCTTTTTTTGTTTAATAATAATTTTTTTGTAATTTTTTTTTAAATGTTATTTGTATTACTCCGTATTTGATTGAAATAAATTTAGTTTATTTGGAAAATTGAATAAAAATAAATAAATTTGTAAGTACTGGGCCCCAAATGAGTAAGTTTGGATTAGTTGTGACTAGTGAGTTGTAAAGGAAGGTTTGTTAAAGTAATATGACCACACCTAAAGCTCTTAGGAGCAACTCTTTTCCTTGACCATATTGTGGACCACCTTTGGTTGACTTGACCATATAGAAAAGAGTTATTTGCATATATTGTTCATGTGGTTTTTTTTTTAAATAATTTTGTTCATGTGGTTTACACAATCGCATATTTTGTCATTTTTTTAAATATGCTGGCACCATGTGTTCGAGTGGTTGCAATATCTTGCAATGTTAATCCTTCTGAAAAATATAAATTAATTTTTATGGTTAATTCTCTCACGTGCTAAAAATGTGAGGGTATTTTGGTCTTTTTACACATTGTCATCTTCAACCTCTCTTTCATTTTTCTTAAGAAGTGTTAGTGACACTTCATTTATACTTTTGACGACACTTTTTTTTTACTTTAGCGACACTTTTTTCACATTCGGTGATACATTTTTCAGGTGTCATTAGATGACAATTTTTTGAAGTCCATCCAAGTAATTTGACATGTGAGTATTTTGTCATATTTTTTAAATATGCTGGCACCATTTGTTCGAGTGGTTGCAATAACTTGCAATGTTAGTCCTTTTGAAAAATATAAATTAATTTTTATGGTTAATTCTCTCACGTGCTAAAAATGTAAGGGCATTTTGATCTTTTTACACATTGTCATCTTTAACCTCTCTTTCATTTTTCTTAAGAAGTGTTAGTGACACTTCATTTATACTTTTGACGACACTTTTTTACATTAGCGACACTTTTTTCACATTCGGTGCTACATTTTTTATGTGTCATTAGATGACAATTTTTTTAAGTGCATCCGAGTAATTTGACATGTGAGATAGATTGTGTTCCAATGGTACCCCATGTTGTGTGAGAAGCTCTCTAACTAAATGGTTGTTGGTTCAAGTCCTGCTTAGAATACTGTGTGATAGATTTGTGTTATAACTATTGTGAGATAGTTAAAGTTTCCGGTAAAAAAAAATTATTGTAGCATATTGTGTACAAAGTGCATATTTCATTAAAATGGTGTATGAGATAGTTAAAACCCCAACCACGCCCTCCAAACGTACTAATAATGGGTATTTCGATGGATGATAATAACTTGAATGTGTGATGATCACAACGTTCAGTGTGTATTTTTTTTCCTAACTGTTTGTTAGTTGTTAGTAGTTCAGGTAGCAGTGACATCCAATTATGTATTATTATAGTCATTCTATTGAAGCATGATATATAGAATAAGTTTTTAACAAAGATATTCATGGTTAATCTGGTTGTTTAACATATGGCACATTAAAAAACTACAATCCAGTATGCTTTACCATGCTATGTTGCAATCTACAAGCATACACTTTTACTGTCGTAAAAAAACTGTAGTTCATCAAGAATTGAACAATAATAATACAAAGGTTCCTAAGAAAAATGATGAAATACACTACAAAGAGCACATATTAACCCCTACAAGGCTTCTGACTAGCGGATAATTCGGAGACTACAAGTTACAACAATGTTAGAAATGTTTTAACTTAATTGTCGTAAAATAAAAGCCAAAATTAAATTGGTCGCTTTTGAGCACGTGTGTCAATGTGATTTTCGTTAAGGCTTACGGTTGAACATGTTTCTTGGAGCAACATTACAACAATACTAGTTGTGTGATCAACACATGGGAGCATGTTACATGGATCGCATTAATTGTTACTCACAAATTAAAACATTTAAACCGTTACTTCTCCATGGACAGAACTTTTGCTTTGCTTCTGGTTCCGTGGCGGCTCGTTCGTAACTCATAATCATATGAGCCACAAAATAGCATATTGTAGGCTAAATGATAAGTGTTATGAGCAAGTTGATATAGCTTGCTACAATGAGCAATCATAGGATAGAATCCACCCCCGCCACATCGAGAGATACTTTCGTGGCCCTTTCATGGATACTTTCATCCACCCCGTCCCAAAAAAAAAGAAAAAAAAAAAAAGGTTCCATGGACTGTGTACTGGGGTTTTGAAAAATAATTAATATATATGGTGAATACATCAATATTGAAGTACACTAGTAATGTGATCAACAATTGGGGATAGCATATTAACCGGATCGGAGGTGTTGGTTTTACTAAAATTTTATGTCTATTTGCTATCCGTAAATAGGTGTCTTTGTATATTCGGACAACTTAGAGCATCTACAATGCATCTATCAAAAAACGACTTTTTGTTATTGCAAACTCATCTCTTCATTCAATTCGAAATATCGAAAAACTATTCTCAAACCTCTTTTACAATGCAAAAGCTTTTGACAAGACTTTTAAATTACATCTTAGCCTTAAATTACGAATGACAAATTCAGGGACTGGCTAGTTAGCTACGTCTTTCTCTTTGGCCTATGAGCAACAGGACTATGTAGTTTGTATAGCTGATTGAAGATAAGGAACACTTTATGTTTTTTCATGAAAACGAAGGTACCTATAGCTGAATAATGAAAAGTTTCATTTATAACGTGCCACATTTGATTTTATTAGCGTTGTCGTTCAGAAAAAAAAAAAAAAAAAAAAAAAAAAAAAAAAAAAAAAAAACATTTGATTTTATTAGCGTGGCATTAAATTGGCCAAGTTGGCCCGCTGTGAACACTCCAAGACCGTTCATACGGCCGCTTCATCTACAAGCACTAATGGCTAATAATATCAGAAGTCAGGATCCTCAAACCGGAAGTAGTGGTCTAGGTTCAGAAAGTAGTGTGGCTGGAAGTACTGCTACTATCGATGTTTTGCCAGATACCTCTAGCTGTGAACACTCAAAGACATAAAAAACCAATGGGCCAACTTGGCCAATTAATGCCACGCTAATAGATTTTGCTTTCAAGTTCTTACATAGTCTTTTGCCATACATGCCGGTGGCCGGTGGGCCTCACACGTCGTCGCAAAAAACCTCACATTGTCGTCGCCAAAGGTATCACTAGTCTTCGCCGAAAGGCTCAAAAAGTCCTCTCCGAAAGCCTCAATGTTGTTGTGATACCCTCTCCTATTTTAGCCAGAAGTTTTTTCTTTTTTTTTTTTTTTTTTTTTCTTTTGTTTTTTTTTTCAATACTCATGTAACATTTTAAGTTTGGGTTAAAAAAATTTTAAGTGATGAACATATATGGTCTATGACACTCACAAAATAATATGAAAGAAAATAACTAAAATACCCTTGAATGTAACAGGTTAAATGGGGGAACTATAGGTGCCGTATTTAAAGGGAGTTATAAGAGAAAGCAATATGATTTTAAGCAGTGTTATTAAACCCGGGTTGACCCGGCCGGTTGAACCGTAAACAGTTGGGTGACCGGAAGGCGGTTTCGAGCGAAAAATCAGGTTGAACCGTGACCTAGCGGCTCGGGCGGGTCAATTAAAAAAGGGAGACCGGTTTTTAAAACAATGCTTTTAAGTCACATGTCACTATTTAAAGGAGTTGCAGAATGGATTAGTCGCTTATGACAATTTTAGGAACAATTCTCTTCCTTGACCATGTTGTGGACCATCGTGGGTTGACTTGACCATGTAGAGAAAAGTTAATTACATATTTCGTCCTTTTTTTTTTTTTTTTTTTAACTTCGCTTGCACCATCCGTCCATGTGGTTGCAAATTCATGCAACGTTAGTTCTTATGACAAATATATGTCGTTAATTCCATCACATGCTAAAAGCATGAGGGCATTTTGTCTTTTTACACATTTTCATCTTCAACCTCTCTTTCAATTCTCCTATAAAGTTTTAGTGGCGTTTCTTTTATATTTTTGGTGACACTTTTTTACTTTTAGTGACACTTTTTTTGTTCGATGACACCTTTTTTATGTGTCATTAGATAACAACTTTTTTATAATGCATCCAAGTAATTGTAACATGTCATTTATCCATGTATTATATAATTCAATTTCCTACTAATTGATGTTATTTTTGTCAAAAACTAATAATCGTTTACTTTCACTTATGTTTGTAAAACGAGAGAAAATGATTAACAAACTTAATTTATAATAATAACTTAGAGGTTATTCATTTAATTAGCATATTTAAAATAACACTTTTTTTAAAGTTTTTTTCAAACTACTTTTAAGATAACGAATTTTAAATTGAAAATTCATAGTGTTTAAGCTTATAGAATTAGCTTCCTTAAATCTTTTATCCAAATAATGTTTATAACTGTAAGAGCTTCCGAGTCATGCATACATACCTATGTATTATATATGTTGTGTATTTAGAAGAATGCATGAAATAATCTATGGTGTACATGTTTTTTTATTTACATGCTATACGGCTAAATGTTATTTTGACTATTTACCACTATATTACAACCTTCAACTCATTTAGGCCGGCAAACACGTTCAATGCTCGAGCCATGTTTACACGGACCATAGCAATTGTTAGTGTGACCCCGATCACTTAAGAGTGTTATATTCGGGTTGACCCGACTAAACTATCACCCATAACAATGACTATCATAGATATAGGGTTGTAGCTGGTCTAGGAGCATAAGGCCACATAAAAGGAGTTCATATGCTCTGATTTCCTTGAATAAGTTCTAGCTAACATATATCCATAGAAAGGTAGGTTAGCATTTACTATACAATTAAATTATCAGGAACCACTAATAAATATTACTGTAGCATTGTGTATAAATTGCATATTCATCAAAATGGTGTATGATTGTGACGTAGCTAAAAAGAATTGAAAGAGCTATATATACACAATGGTATGGCTATGACAATTAATTAAGCACGGTCTATTATACATACTATGTAGCTTGGTCATGTGTATTAATAATGGGTATTTCCAGGGATGATAGTGACTTGAGCCTGATCTCTTGTATTCCGAGGGATGACAATGAGTTGAGCTGTTGAACCTAAGATTGTCACATCTCGAGCTCTACTCATTTACATATTAAAGCTCGAGCTCGTTTTGAGCTTTTTAACTTGGACTCAACTTGTAAAAAAACCAATATCTCACACTCGAATCATTTTATGGTAATCTAAAAGAAATAAACTGAACTCGAGTGCGGTTTGTTAAACACACTAGGCTCGGGCTCTTTAATATATTTTGAGATCACTTGTTATACGTATACGCATTATATATAGTTATACATATGCGCATTATATATATGTTATACATATGCGCATTATATATGCGTACATATTTTTAAGACTCGGTTTGAAGCTCAGTCTTGAGCTCGTTTATTAAATGAGCCCCATACTAAAGCTCAAACTCGGACTTATTTTGACTTGGAGTTCGAGCTTTTATCCATTTGATCACTTTTCAAAACCGCTGTTAAAGAAACGTCGGAACTCAAAGGAGGTCTTGTGAACAGTTAACTCCCGATTATAAATGGGTGCGCCAAAAATAAAGTGTTTTTGTGCATATGCAATAACCATCAAAACTCCATGAATACCAGCATTGTACGAAATCCGTTTAGAAAATCAAGGTCATAATTGATGTCCATCGGAATCCTCATGGTTTCTTTGAACTATGTTGTTAACTTTTAACAAAACATCAAACAATATATGGTTGGTGTTTATTTTTATGTGGTGAGAGTGGGCATTACGACTTTTATCAGGACTTTAAGCATAATGCACAATGTCTAGATATATATGAGTATAAGATTTTTTTTTTCCTTGCATAAAAGGCGCCCAACAAAAAATTTCAGCCGATTTAGGTTTTTTACTAACTTTTGTTAACCCACTTCGTTAGTGAATTGCGTGTTTGGTCCTTGAATTCGTATAATCATTACATGTTTGGTCCTTATTTTTTTTCAAAAAAAAATAATAAATAAAATATAAAATGAAATTTTTATTTCTATAACTATTTTTTCGATTTTTTTTTCTAAATTTTTTTTTCGATTTTTGTTTTTTAATTTGAAAAAGAAAAGTTTTTGAGAGAAAATTAAAAAAAAAAGTTTTTGAATTCTCTTTAATTTTTTTTTTCAAAAACTTATTTTTTTCAATTTTTTTGAAAATGTTTTTTCAAAAACTCTTTTTTTCAAATTAATTTTTTTTTCAAAAAAAAATTAGAAAAAAAAATCGAAAAGAAAAGTTATAGAAAAGAAATTAAAAAAAATGATAAAATCAAACATGTAATGATTATACGAATTCAAAGACCAAACATGTAAGTCACTAACGAAGTGGGTTAACAAAAATTAGTAAAAAGCCTAAATCAACTAAAAATTTTTGTTGGGCCCTTTTTTACGTAAGAAAAAAACAGGAGTACCTTGATTGAAAACGGAACCTAAATTTAGTGTCTTTTTGTATCATTTGCCCATAATTTAAAGGACGTGACAATAGTAAATGTGATACTATTATCTAACATGGTTTTAATAACTCGAGATCGACTCGAAAAATACTCGATTCGACTCGATTTTAAACGAGTCGAGCTCGAGCTCGAGCTACTCGTGTAAGATGTCGAGTCGAGTTCGAGTTCTAAGTTACTCGGCTCGTGAAGCTCGCGAGCCTTAACGAGCATTCCTGAAATTACATATATACCCTTTATTTACACGTATATTTACTTTCCATTTTCTTTCATATAAAAAGGAAAAGTTAAATACCCTTAACTTCATAAGTTTTATATGTGTGTGCATTATAAGATGTGGATTTCTTCTTCGGAGCATAAGTAAATTTTGATCTGAGAAAATATATATGGATTGTGCTGTGGGATTTGGATTCTTCGAAGGATGCTCATAAAAGCAATATTTAGCAGTCGAAACTAGGGGTGGCAATTCGGGTCGTGTTCGTGGGTCAGAAACCTTCAACCCAAACCCGACCTGTTTATATAAACGGGCCACTAATCTCAACCCTAACCTGATTACTTTTAACCTGAACCGACCCATATAACCCGTTTAATTAAACAGGTCAAACAGGTTAACGGGTTGGTCGGGTCAAACGGGTTAACTAGGTCGATATCCATACCTAAATTGGTGAAGCAACTATTTGGAATTCGAAGATGGTGATTAGTGAAACGAGTCGAAAAATAAAGAAGTTTATACTTACTATATTAGGATTAGAAGATACAAGTTAAAAGTAAAAGATAAGTACTCACTTGATAATATCAATAGAAATATGAATTGCCTTTTCAGTTATCAAAAATTGCCTTTTCATTTTTCAAAGCACATATTTCAACTTTCCGAGCAACTCCCTTTTAGCTTTTTTTTAAACTACACGTTAATTTTGAACTACCATTAAGATATGTGTATTTAATTTTTAATATTTATTAAAATGTTAAATGAGTTATCGGGTCGACCCATTTAAATTATTCTCAACCCGAACCTGACCCGTTTAATAAACGGGTCAATCAGGTTGACCCAAAAATGACTTGAAACCAATTTAGCCTCAACCCTAACCTGCTAATTTTCGTGTCGGTCTCAGGTCGGGTTTCGGGTCGTGTCGGAAATTGTCACCCTAGTCGAAACATCTGGATCTGATCTCTCGTTATGCTGGGATTTGGATTTCTTGAAGGATGTTCATAAACTTGATTTTATTTAATATATAAGAGCCGAGTCGAGTCGAGTTTCGAGCTCGAGTTTTAGTGATCGTGCCGAGCTCGAGCTTGAATTTTGAGGCTCGTCGAGCTCGAGTCGAGTTTCGACCTTGAGTATTATATGTTGAGCCGATCTCGAGCTTGTCAATACTCGACTCGGCTCGGCTCGATTACACCCCTAGCCGACCAAACCCGATCCGAACAGATAAAAGCAAACCTGATCCGAAAACCAAAAAAGGAAAAAACTCGAACCGAGAAATAGATATAAAAACTGAATAACTCGGTTCGTGTCAGTTTTCGGGTTTCGAACCGAAAAAACTGCCAAAAACCGAATCGAACCGAAACCGACAAAAACCAAAATAAATATACAAAACTGAAACTCAACCGAAAAAAGTCGATTTGGTCCGGTTTCGGTTGGTTTTTCGGTTCAGATCGGTTTTCGAGTGGATTTGCTCAGCCGTAAGCTTGTAAGCTTGTGTGTGTAATCTGTGTATTCGATCAGGGATGCATTGATTAAAGTATATGTTGGGTAAACTGGTTAAGGTGAATTGAAAGATGTAAATATTATATGGTGGTTGGCATTCATTCTTCTTGAGCTAGAAGAGGCGTTAGCTAGGCCGTTTTCTTACAGGAATGCTAGCGCACGCCTTTACGTTTTCTTCGCTTGCTCTACAGTACGAGCCTCATTCAAAACCGCGCCCCTTTAATATGATGAAGAGGGTCACCCTTTTTTATTTTCCGCACCAATCCTTATTTACTACTACATCTTTTTTTGGGTGGTTGGCATTTATTCTTCTTACAACAACTGATGATATATATGAACTCCATGAGCTAGAAGAGTGTGCATAACATTATTTTCTTAACGACAAAATTATCTAAAAACCGAAACCATTAAGATGCTTGGAGCTAGGAGAATCGACGTTTAGGTTTTGCCGTTTCGGCAAGATTGATAGAAGATCCCGTATATACATTTGAACAATGAGAAGGCAACGTATTCTTAGGTGTATGATAAATAGCAAAATTACCCCTTTAGATTATATTGTAACTTTAATTCAATATATTACTCCATTCATTTCAAATTAATAGTTTATATTTTCTTTTTAAGTTATCTCAAAAATATTGTCCATTTTACCTTTTAAGTACAGTAATAAAAAAAAAATTTAGTAGAGGAATATTCTAAATGAGTAGTTGAAAATTGTACTGGACCCACTTTTATTAAACTTTGTGATTTCTGTCTCCTAACAATAATTTTGAGACGAAAAAAATAACTAATTTCCACATGTTGATCTCCTATTGGCTTAGCATCCACTATGATAAACCTTGACAAAGGTTTATAAATATGCCACATCACAAATATATAAACCTTTTAGATTTAAACCTATTTCCACTATAGATAAACTTGTTAAATCTTTATAAATATATAGCATAACTCAATGCATTAAATTGTGAAAAACTCTAGGATATTGGACCTCTTCATAACATGTAAGCACTATAGTTAACAATATTATAGACCTCTTCATCTTTTTATAAACAACTATAGTGGATGTCCATCTCACTTTAAAAACTATCTCACATGAAATAAATGCCAACCACCATATAACATCTGCTTCTCTTTCAATACACCTTAGAGCACAAGGTGCAAAGGCAAGCTTCACCCTCTTCATTCGGGCCCCACCATGCCACATCACCAAAACACCTCAACTTCAACTAACCACAACAAACTCCCCCTCACCAAACAACAAACCTCAACTTCCCCATTAGGCCCCCACCTCTTACACATTTATTGTTTTATTCATTTCATTAAATAAATTAAATTCATTTCACAAATAATAAAAAATAACAAAACATACTAATTTTATTTCATCAAATAAAAAAAGTTACAATACGGAAAAAAAAAAAACATACGATTTGCGAAAAAAAAAACATATGATACGGCACGAAAATAAATAAACCGATAAATACGATATGCAACATCATCAATAATTTATAAAGCCTTATAATTATCGATGAGTGCTGACTTTTCTTCCCAAACTTGCAATACTTGTTCCCTGACCATTCTCAAAGCGACTTGAAGTTCCAAATCTGTTTTATCATTTCTTAAAAGGGTTTGTAAACCGACCATGACTATTGGATGGTCTTGAGGTAGCTCACGTAACCTTTCGACTTCTGGAGCACGAGACTCCCTCTGTCGAATAATTCGAGCTATCTCACCCAACAAGTTGTTAATCAACTTAAGTTCATTTTCTTGTTTATTGCGTAATCGGGTAAGTATTCTTCTTTGCACCTCAGATGGTTGGTTAGCCATAGTGTATGTGTGGAATTTAGTTTCAGTTATTTGATAATAAGAAGTTGAGTAAAGCTGGTATTTATACTGAAACTAGCCGTTAGATATTTTTATTGGAGAAACTAGTCGTTAAGCATTTTATTCAAACTGAAACGTACACTGACATAACATCACAAACGAAACGGAAATACTTAACATAAACCAACAAACGATACAATAATACAAATGCGATTAATTGATAAATCGGTTCCAGATGGTGTTGCTCTTCAAAATCAACCAAACTTGAAAATATTTGAAATCTCTCCCATCATGGCGTTCTTTGTAAACATTCAAAGCATCTTCAACACGATCATCTGGCTCACGTGTCGGTTGCAAATTCAAGTAAATTTCATGAAACTTTTGGCAATCTGAGTTCATTCTTGCCCACTTACCCATTAGCTGGCTTTTGCTACGAGTTGGACCGTCAGATTGTTCATTGAACTTTTCTGTTACAACTTGCCAGAAAGGTCCTTCGTTGGCATGGAATTCGTGAACGTTTTGCCACATCTCGGCTAGCCAGCATTCTTCATCAATAGACCAACGAGTTGCCATTGTGAATTTTTTTGAAAGTGAAGTGTGTGCAAAGTTGTATGATAATATATGGTTTATATAGGAGTCTATAAACATTTAGGATTCAAAACCTGAGCGGGATAATATTCAAATTTCAAAATATTCAAACTTCTTGAATTCAAATTCAAACAAATGGGCGGGTAAACGTTTAACATTTGAATTCAAACGTTTAAAATACATAAGAGAAGTACACATGATACATAATTAGTTAACATAAAGTACATAAAAGAAATCCACCATTACTCATCGAATCTGTCCCATGCGAACGTGTTTCTCAGAGCGAACCACACATGTTGATATTTAATCCCTTTACCATATCGTTCATGATAAATACGGTTTGCATTGCTGAGACGATTAGGGTCTGCACTTGTACGCTTCAACTCTTTGTAAATAGAATTATACCTACGACATTCAGGGTTCATTCTGTTCCATTGAAACGTAATACTATTTTTATTACGGTCCCGACCTTCTGTCTGATTGTTGAACCTTTGTGTAACTGCATTCCAAAAAGAACGTTCATTTACAAGTTCCTCAGAATCGTGAACTTCAAGCCATACAGTTGCTAGCAACCGTTCTTCTTCCACTGACCAACGATTAGCCATTGTAAAACTGAATGGTAAATATTGAAGTGTGTCCAAAACTGAATGGTATAATATGGTATTAATAGGGGTTTTTTGAAAGCGGGATAATTTCAAAATTTGCATTCAAATTGAAAGCCGGATAATTTCAAAAATTTAAATTCAAATTGAAAGCGGGATATTTTCAAAATTTGAATTCAAATTCAAAACGGGATAATTGCAAAAATTTGAATTCAAATTCAAAACGGGATAATTGCAAAAAATTGAATTCAAATTCAAAACGGGCAAATTGCAAAAATTTGAATTGAAACCAGAGAGCGGGATACTTCCAAAAATCCTTCTATAAATACGTATCCAAAATCTGAAAACACACACAATTCCCACAATCATCAAACAATTCTCCTTTCTTCTTCCAGAAAAATGTCTCACAACGCATCACCTCAAAACAATTCCCAACAAAACACACCGCCGGAAGATATATTTCCGGTGTTTCAGTACGACAACCCACCACCTCCAACTCCACCAGAAGTTATGTTTCCACCTCAAAACAATTCCCAACAAAACACACCGCCGGAAGATATATTTCCGGTGTTTCAGTACGACAACCCACCACCTCCAACTCCACCAGAAGCTATGTTTCCACCGCCAAACAACCAACAACCAAACAATCAACCTGCAAACCAGCCCATCATTCGTCAATTGACTGAGCAAGAACACTATGAGCTGGATATGGAAGTGCTACGGGAGTATGAAGCTGAACAAGCCCGTCAGGAAAGGGAGCGTGAGGTGTACCTCAAAGGAAAACAAGAGCGCAGGAACAGAAGAGCCGAATGACGTTGGGCTCAGGGACTTCCACCTTTCCCATCCAGTGAGGACGACTCAAGTGCCTCTTACTCGAGTCAGGAGGGATACGTGTCGGATGATTCATTTTATTGAATCATAGTTTTTATTATCGTATGGTAGTTTATGGTTTTTAATTTTCGTTTTTAAGTTTAATGTTGTTATCGTATTTGTAAAATAATTGTATGTTGTTTCAAGTTATTTTAATCCTATGTTTAATATAGTTGTATTATTCAAAAAAAATATACGTATAAAAAACATACATATACATATACATATACATTTTACAAATAAAAACACACATATACATATACATAGGGGTGATCATCGGTCGGAAACCGGACCGGACCGGCCAAGACCGGACCGGACCGAAGACCGAGAACCGGAAAACCATAGACCGAGACCGGACCGAATATGGTCGGTCCGGTCTCGGTCCGGTCTCGGTCCGGTCGGTCTTCGGTCGGTCCGGTCCAATTAGGCAAGTTTTTTCGGGTTTTTGGTCGGTCCGGACCGGACCGGACCGGACCGACCGGACCGAGACCGAATTTGGCAAAAAGCTTAGACCGAGGACCGGACCGAATGTGGTCGGTCCGGTCCGGTCGGTCTCGGTCCGGTCGGTTTTGTCGGTCGGTCCGGTCCGGCCGGTCCGTTTGCTCAGCCCTACATATACATATACATGTTACAAATAAAAACATACATATACACATACATTTTACATATCACTATTCAAAGTTTAAAAAAAAAAAAAAAAAAAAAAAAAAAGAAGAAGAAGAAAGGAAACAGAAATCTTGTCAGATTTTCACCTCGCCGTCCCAACGGGGAGTTTGCTTATGGCGAAGAACGGCGAGCACCATACGGTGTGGCGGCGAGCAACAGCTCGCCGTTGTCAGTGCCACCTCGGACGGCGAGGCCTGCTTCCCCGTCTGCACCTTGTGCTCTTATCTACTTTAACCAACAATTACTCTTATTAATGAAACTGAGAAAACCTCGTCTAAAATAT
The DNA here is from genome assembly GCA_030686995.1 of Artemisia argyi. Classification (NCBI taxonomy): domain Eukaryota; kingdom Viridiplantae; phylum Streptophyta; class Magnoliopsida; order Asterales; family Asteraceae; genus Artemisia; species Artemisia argyi. The sequence continues at coordinate 11,508,954 of CM060702.1, read as the reverse complement.
CAGTTCCTATTGATAAAGGCCGGTAAAGAAGTGTTAACTGAAGACCCTCTATCTGACCAAACCCTGAGTGTTTGAAAAAAAAAAAAAAAAAAAAAAAACTCAATTATTGTTGCACTTATGATATACTATGAATGTTAATAATCATTGTGACTATTTCGATCTATCTATACTACTTATAATGGTTGAATAACTCTCTCCAAAAATTCAGATGTACACAAAATGATGCATGGTTTACTACACTTTAAAGCATGCAATTTTCATAATTACAACAACCAAAGCATTGTGTACAACAAAAACTACCATGAATCGAAATTCAGACCACTTTCCTTAGAATTTTATATTAATAGCATTAAAAACACCCTACACCCAATATTACAATTATTTAAACACAATTTACAACCCTCATTCTACATTAATAGCATTAAAAACACTCCTACACCCAATATTACAATTATTTAAACACAATATACAACCCTCATTCTACATTAATAACATTAAAAACACCCCTACACCCAATATTACAATCATTTAAACACAATGTACAAGCCTCATTCTACATTAATAGCATTAAAAACATCTCTACACCCAATATTACAATCATTTAAACACAATGTACAACCCTCATTTTACATTTATAGCATTAAAAACACACCTACACCTAATATTGCAATTATTTAAACACAATGTACAACCATCTATCTTAACCTAGACATGAACATGTGACAAAGACTTGACTCAATAAAATTCAACTCGATATATATAGCTGTGACCAAGCAAATTTAGGTGTCGGAATGACATCCCGTGACATTTTTATTAATTCAATTGAAATTTTTTATTTCAAGGTACCCGCCGCTGCAACGTGCGGGTACCCTGCTAGTATTATAGTAAAGAGTAAAGACTCTCTTGTTAATTGTTATGCAACATAACTATTTGAAAATGTGTCTTCCATTTTTTAAAAATTGGGCCTGGTCATTTTTATTCCGGATTGTACAACATTACACGTTTTAAGAATATTCATTTAAATCGAACTTTTATAGAAATAAAATAGAAAGATCTGGTCAATAAAATCACATGATGATTTTTCGGGAGTCAGTTCACTGATAATTGTAACATATATGATCTAATTTTTTTGTCCCATTATTTGATCAAATAAATTACTCCCTCCGTCCCATTTTAATTGTCCGCGGGCCCGAATTTGACCGTAAATATTTTTGTTTGTATTATATAACACTTGATGAAATTTATATCATTGAAAAGTTCGTTTAACGAACTTTTCAATGATATAAATTTCATCAAGTGTTATATAAAACAAAAAAAAATATTTACGGTCAAATTCGGGCCCGCGGACAATTAAAATGAGACGGAGGTAGTAGTAGTCTAATTGTTCTCTAAAGCTTTGAATCACCATATTTGTTAATCAAACTCGAAGCACACATGAAGTCCGATTCAACTGCCATTTCGATTAAAGATGACGCACCATCACATTCCTCCACGGCGTCCACTCCACAGTAAGCTAGGTTTCTTCATATCATGTTCAGATGCATTTTCGATTTCATAATTCGTAAGGGTTAAAATTTGGTTACGTGTTGGATATAAGAGTTGTGTTGAAAGTAAATATCGTATATTTTTAGGCATATAAAGTAGTCATGCCAATCATTTCCACCGTTTATATGTATGTTACATGCATTTTGTGTTTCAGGTTATTCTCCTACTTCACATTTATATATTCAGCAGGAGTTGCCTACAAATTTATGCTGTTCACGGTTCGATCAGTTTGTGAATTGGAAAAGAAATCTCCTTTCGAATCTAGTGCTTTGTTTACGATCATCTCAATTGCTACACTGTGTATCGCTGTAGTCACAACTCTGATTTTGATTTGTACGAAAAACTACATCCAGATCTTGTCGATGAAAAATATCCATTACACCATCTTAAAATATGTTGGTGTTTTCTCGGCAATACTTGCATTTTTTTCGCTTATTCTGATAGTTTACCCTGATCATGAAAACTCCAGATGGACTGATTATTTAGTTGTGTGGGTAGGCTTTGGGTTTTTATCGGCAATGTACATTATTTCTGATTTGCATCTAGATCGACAAATAGAGGACACTATCCCCATCAGTTTTTCAAAGATCACTTACGGGGGACTTATTCATGTACCGCTTTCCCTTATGTTGGTGCTATTCCTCCCCGAAAACCTTGACTGGATTTTGTACTCAGTGTTATTGTCACCCGTGGTTATCGAATGGTTATTCAACGGTAGATATTTCTTTAAGAAAGGAGAAACAAATAAAGTATTCAACTTGGAACCTGATCATCAACACGACAAGAGCAAGATTCAAGACTCGATGTAATTTGACACTAATTCGTACCTAGGAGAAAGTTGTAATAAGCTAGTTTTTGAAGCTAGAAGGTTCTCAGATCAATTTTTTGGTTCAGGAATAAAGTTGCAATATCACGTATATTGTTGCATTTTGTGTGCATCTATTCTGAGTTATACATGCATATTGCTATTTGTAGGTTTATGCGACCTTTTCACGTTAAATCCTTCATTTATATTTTTTAATTTCTTTCAATTATTATGGATACTTGGTGATGAAAGATGTATTACACAAAGAGAATTACTGTCATAGATATATGAGTACAACATAATTTATTTCTTTATAGAATTTCTACTGTTATAAAATACATAATTTATTCGTGAGTGTACTTTTTATTAAACAATATTTCATATTGAATTGTGGCATGATCTTGTCTAACGACTAATGGTAAATGTAGAAGGAATTATCCGCGACGTTTCTTTCAGTGAGTGAACTTTTTATTAAACAATATTTCATATTGTATTATTGCATGATCTTTTCTAATTACTAATGGTAAATGTAGAAGGCATTCTTCCTAGATACATTTATGCAAGTCATAGATTCCAACGTTTCCTTTAACGAAGTAATAGGTTGTAATAGCCCAAGACATTGAAATTGGCCAAACAAATAAAATCTAGAGTAAATTACATGGTTGGTCCCTGTGGTTTGTCCAAAATAACAACTTTCGTCCACCAAAATTTAAAGTTGCATTGATAGTCCCTAAGTATGTAAACAAATAACACACTTGGTCCCTATAGGTGAAATTTCCGCCTCCAAAGAATAACATGAATGGTCCCTATAGGGACCAGGTGTGTTATTTGTTTACATACTTAGGGACTACCAATGCAACTTTAAACTTTGAGGGACGAAAATTGTTATTTTGGACAAACCACAGGGACCAACCATGTAATTTACTCTAAAATCTATAAGGTAACAAAAACTTGAAGGTTGGACGAAGATAGAGATACAATCATACAAAAATAAAAGATATGAATATAGCTTATAAGAACACAAAACGAATACTTTCGAAAAAATAAAAAATAAATAGACATTGAAGAGATGAATAGAGAAAATCATAACAAGTTGGGTAAGATTGGTAATCTTAAAAATTCTTACGACAATGCAAAGACTTAAACGATAAGTGTTATGCAATAAGAAATTTCGTGAACACGAGAGAGTTTTCATAGCTAAATAGCCATGTGATTTTGATGATATAAAAAGAATCATTGTCTCGAGAGAGATACGGAAATTTGAATGAAATCCACGGCCTGCCTCGAAAAATGTTGAGGGCCCGGCTAGAGAGCTATGAGACGTTGGTTAGACCACTTGACATGATCGTAAAAGATGATTAATAATGAGGCAAGTATGAGTGGTATTCAAAAGATGATTATTAATACATGATCGTAAGGCTAAAGGGAAAAAGGTTGGGGTTCAAATGCCTTAGAAACAGCCGTCTCGTGGTATTGATGTGGGTAAAGGGGCTAAATTTAAGCCTTCTAAGCCTAAGCAGGTGTATGTAGCTGTGTCGAAGAAGCCAAATGCTAATAAGGAGAAAATTAATGATGAGGCAAGTATGAGTGGGACGACAGCTGCTACATCAAACACGTTTGATGCTATTACTATGGATGATACTGATGAGAATGTCCTTGTCCTACTCCTATTGTTGAGAAAATTGAGAAGTTTCAAAAGTTAATTATTGATGGAAAAGCTACTCTCGTGGATGATGAAGATCATGCTTTAAAAAAGGTTGATTATCCGGGTAATAAAAAAGAAGCTAAGGTGGATGGGTCTCAAAAAACTAGTAAGGGACTAAGTGTTCATAAGAGCAGCTTGTGAGTGACTTGAAAGAGAAGGAGCAGGTTTCGGCATCTATGCGTAGTTCCTCTTCTTCTCCGTATGCTAGGGTGGGTAACCCATTTCTAAAGAGGGAGAAGTGGTTGTTTCGGATAGTGATGATGAGGAGGTGCTTCCACCGGATAATCCTATGGCTAATTTTCTTGCTTCGACAGGCGTTGAGCACGAGCTTGAAGATTACTACGATAACTATGCAGATCAGGTCTACAATTACCAGGGCAATTAGATGATTTTTATGACATGTATGATATCAAGCTTCAAGGTCGTGGCAGGCAGTGATTTTGTTTTTGGTAGGTGTCTTATGTAACCAACTAAGTAGTGGTTTGTTTCTAGTTTACAAACATTTAAAAGTAATACATAAATAGTCCATACTCAATACAATAATTACTTAATAATTAATGTTTCTTAGATATGATACATTCATTCCATATCATTTTCCCGAAAGAGACACTTTCAATTTTATGTCACAATCAAAATATATATGATAATGACTCCGGAAAACTAATTGCTCTCGAAAACAGGAGATACACTTTGAAGTCCCCTATCAGCCTTAACTGTTTCTCGTTACTTACGGACCATTGTTGGAAACTTCTTGTTTCTTGTTTGTGGACGCGCATTTGATTCGTTTTGAACGTTATGGTTATCAGTGGATCTCTTCACTCAAAATTTTATATTATACGCGCTAGTTGAATGAACATTGATTGTGTGGGTTTGATTCAATGTGTGACTTCGAATAAAAGTACACATTTCTAGGTACGTCATAGTGTTGTTAGTATTACTGAACCGGATGAGAAGTTTCACCGGTCCAATCAATGTCTCATTGTTTATTTTTGTGATATTCATATATTGAATATCAACTCTTTCAAGGTATGGTTTGTCTATATTTAGGGTTAATTTGACGAAGGCTACGAACATGATAAAGGCGAGTCCTATCCCGCCAAGAAGTGCCAGTAATGCTATTATCTTTACCATTGTTTCCTCATTTCTGTTGCGAATGATGTAGCAAATGGTTTGCAAGGTGTTATTAGTCCTATCCCGCCAAGAAGTACCCAATTCTGGATACGCCACAGTATTATTAGTGTTACTGAACCAGATGAGAAGGCGCACCGGTCTCGTTTATGTATCATTATTTATGTTTGTGATATTCATATAATGAATAACCTGACCGGGTATCTAAAACTGTCATCAAAAATTTCGGATATCCGAATTATATAAATAAAAAAAACATAGATACAATATTATGTGTAAAATAAAACCATCATTTCCTAAACCATTTTGCCGCCCCTAGCTAAGGTTAATACTAAGTATGACTTCTTTAACCATCAACTAACCAAGTTTTGTACCATGACATGATGTAATCCCCTTTCTCATACGCATCTTCGGTTCTATGAATCCCAAACAACCAATCTTTGTTGGTTTTGAAACAAAACCACTTAGCTATTAGTGAAAAGTACTTCCATTAACTTTTGTAAATTTATGTTTACAAAATCTCACATATTTAAATGATTGACCTTATAATTTTGCGTTGTATTACTTTTTATATTAAGTATTCAGTTATTTTCAAACCAATAATTTATTGACGTATTTTCTTTTATATAAACACACTATTATTTTAAATGTCTTCATATTATCGTTGAATCTTAACCGTTTCAAACAAGATTTTATAAATATTCTCAAAAAAAAAAAAAAAAAAAAAAAAAAAAAAAAAAAAAAAAAAAAGTTTGATAAAGGGAGATATTCGACTGTCAACTCCATCATGTATTATTTGCAAAACATCAATAATTATTATCAGATAGACAAACATTTAAAAGTAATACATAAATAGTCAATACTCAATACAATAGTTATTTAATAATTAATGTTTCTTAGATATGATACATTCATTCCATATTATTTTCCCGAGAGGCATCTTTCAATTTTATGTCACAATCAAAATATATATGATAATGAGAGTCCGGAAAACTAATTACTCTCGAAAACAGGAGATGCAGTTTGAAGACCCCTCTCAGCCTTAACTGTTTCTCGTTGCTTACGGACCATTGTTGGAAACTTCTTGTTTCTTGTTTGTGTACGCGCGTTTGATTCGTTTTGAACGTTATGGTTATCAGTTGATCTTCACTCAAAATATTATATTATACGCGCTAGTTGAATGAACATTGATTGTGTGAGTTTGATTCAATGTGTGACTTCAAATAAAAGTACTCATTTCTGGGTACGCCACAGTGTTGTTAGTATTACTGAACCGGATGAGAAGTTTCACCGGTCCAGTCAATGTCTCATTGTTTATTTTTGTGATATTCATATACTGAATATCAACTTTTTCAAGGTATGGTTTGTCTATATTTAGGGTTAATTTGACGAAGGCTACGAATATGATAAAGGCGAGTCCTATCCTGCCAAGAAGTGCCAGTAATGCAATTATCTTTACCATTGTTTCCTCATTTCCCTTGCGAATGATGTTGCGAATGGTTTGCAAGGTGTTATTAGTCCTATCTCGCCAAGAAGTACCCATTTCTGGGTACGCCACAGTATTATTAGTGTTACTGAACCGGATGAGAAGGCGCATCGGTCCCGTTTATGTATCATTATTTAAGTTTGTGGTAATCATATAATGAATAATCTGACCGGATATATAAAACTGTCATATGAAATTTCGGATATCCGAATTAAAAAAAAAATAATAAAAAAAAAAAAAAATAGATACAATATTATGTGTAACATAAAACCATCATTTCCTAAACCATTTTGCCGCCCCTAGCTAAGGTTAATACCAACTACCAAGTATGACTTCTTTAACCATCAAGTAACCAAGTTTTGTACCATGACATGATGTAATCCCCTTTCTCATACGCATCTTCGGTTCTATGAATCCCAAACAACCAATCTTTGTTGGTTTTAAAACAAAACCACTTAGCTATTAGTGAAAAGTACTTTCATTAACTTTTGTAAATTTATGTTTACAAAATCTCACATATTTAAATGATTGACCTTATAATTTTGCGTTGTATTACTTTTTATATTAAGTATTCAGTTATTTTCAAACTAATAATTTATTGACGTATTTTCTTTTATATAAACACACTATTATTTTAAATGTCTTCATATTATTGTTGAATCTTAACCGTTAAATCTTCTCAAAAGAGAAAAAAAAAAAGAAAGAAAAAAAAAAAAGAAAAAGGTTTGATAAAGGGAGATATTCGACAGTCAACTCCATCATGTATTATTTGCAAAACATAAATAATTATTATCAGATACACAGACATTTAAAACTAATGCATAAATAGTCAATACAATAATTACTCAATAATGAATATTTCTTAGATATGATACATTCATTCTATATCATTTTCCCGAGAGAGGCATCTTTCAAGTTTATGTCACAATCAAAATATATATGATAATGAGAGTCCGGAAAACTAATTACTCTCGAAAACAGGAGATGCAGTTTGAAGTCCCCTCTTAGCCATAACTGTTTCTCGTTGCTTACGGACCATTGTTGGAAACTTCTTGTTTCTTGTTTGTGTACGCGCGTTTGATTCGTTTTGAACGTTATGGTTATCAGTCGATCTTTACTCAAAATTTTATACGCGTTAGTTGAATGAACATTGATTGTGTGGGTTTGATTCAATGTGTGACTTCAAATAAAAGTACCCATTTCTGGGTACGCCATACTGTTGTTAGCATTACTGAACCGGATGAGAAATTTCACCGGTCCCGTCAATGTCTCATTGTTTATTTATGTGATATTCATATACTGAATATCAACTTTTTCAAGGTATGGTTTGTTTATATTTAGGGTTAATTTGACGAAGGCTACGAACATGATAAAGGCAAGTCCTATCTCGCCAAGAAGTGCCGGTAATGCCATTATCTTTACCATTGTTTCCTCATTTCCGTTGCGAATGATGTTGCGAATGGTGTGCAAGGTGTTATTAGTCCTATCCCGCCAAGAGGTACCCATTTCTGGGTACGCCACGGTGTTATTAATGTTACTGAACTGGATGAGAAGGTGCATCGGTCCCGTTTATGTGTCATTATTTATGTTTGTGATATTCATATAATGAAAAATTATCGGGACCGGATATATAAAACTGTTATCTGAAATTTCTGATATCCGAATTAAAAAAAAAAAAAAAAAAAAAAAAAAAAAAAATAGACAATATTAGGTGTAACATAAAACTATCATCAAAAATTTTGAATATCCAAATTTATGATATAACTAGTTATTGACAAGTCACTTAAATTATTTAAATTAACAACAAAAAATGTTGTCGAAAATGTCTTATTTCGTATATACGTAGCTTTGAATTATGTATACTATGACAATTGACAGTTGTTAGATGGTTATTGTGAGTCTATTTTTAACATAAATACAACAGATAGTGGAAATATATTGTTTATTACTATTAATTACTCAAATTAAATTTACATTCTATAGCATAAACTTCCCTGATAATGTTTTTTCAGATGATCATACATTTTCTCGATATTATTTTACGGAAAGAGGCATCTTCGAATTTTATTCTACAATCAAAGTATAAATGCTGGTGGGAGTCTGGAAATGGAATAGTCTTCGAGAACATGAGGTGCATTTTGAAGTCCCCTTTAAGCCTCAACAACGTTTCTTTATTGTCCGAGCTCTCCTGGAAACCTCTTATAGGTTGTTTTTGTACGTGCGTTCGATTAGTCTTGAACGTTATGTTAACTAGTTGCCATTGATTCGCCACGTCGTATGTACTAGTTGAATATGCACTAATAATGTGGGTTTGATTCAATGTGTGACTTAAAATAAAAGTACCCATTTCTGGTTACGCCACAATGTTGTTAGTATTATTGAACCGGATGAGAAGTTTCACCAGTCCCGTCAATGTCTCATTATTTATGTTTGTGATATTCATATATTGAATACCAACTTTTCAAAGACTTGGTTTGTCTATATTTAGGCTTAATTTGACGAAGGCTACGAACATGATAACGACGAGTCCTATCCCGCCCAGAAGTGCTAGTAATGCCATTATCTTTACAATTGTTTCCTTGTTTCCGTTGCGAATGATGTTGCGAATGGTCTGCAAGGTGTTCGCCATCTTTGTCACGAATACAGCCATCTTTGGTTTCCTACATAAATAAATAATATTTGCCATCTTTGGTTTCCCACCCAATTCCAGCAATCCCTTTGTTATAAATACTTTGCTTGTCGCACACTTCTAACATAGTTTCTCACTAACATGAAATGCCAATGAATCACCATTTATAACGACTTCGCTCAATGTTATTTATTGATTGATCCGTATGAATGTTTGGTCGTATTTTGTTCATAGTAGAAATTAATGACTATTTCATTTCATGTGTAATATATTCATAGGAATGCTAGATCCACAAAAAATATCCACAAAAGCATCCATAAAATGAGTTGTCAAGGTATGATTGACTTAGGGGCCGCTTGGTTGGGGGGTTAAGGGGTGGGCAAAGGGATTGAAATTAATTTCGGGCCCACTAAATAACTAAAGAGGTGCTTGGTTGGAGGTATGCAAAGGTATTGATTACCCACTACGGGGTAATCATTCATTATAGAGTAAAACGGGGGGGGGGGGGGGGGGGGGGGGGGGGGTAAGGTATTGATTACCCACCTCCTCATTTCTTTGCATTCCCTTACCCTTTCATTTCCCTTTACCTTTCCCTAATTTAAACCAAGCGGACCCTTAATAAAAAAGAAGAGAGAGAAACTATAGCAAAATACACGAATCACACTCCGACAATTCGTTTTGTGAATGTTTTTTTTGTGGATCTAGCATTCCTCTATATTAATTTACAGATATTATATATTGTGGCAATAACCTATAGGCGTGAGCATGGGCCGATTTTTTGCTAAAACCAAACCCCGAACTGAAAGTTCGGTTTGGATTTTTTGTTTTTTTGGTTTTTGGATATCCGAAATAAGTTGATGGTTTTATGTTAGACCTATTATTTTAGCTAAGTTCGTTAAATTCGAATATCCAAAATTTCGGATAGCAGTTTTATATATCCGAATATCCAAATATTATAATTTCTGGAAAACTTTTATATGAGTTCCAAAACCGACATTTCACAAAATCCAACCTTTTAATAAATTTTGATCAATTTTTCGGATATTCAAATACGGATATTTTTTAAACATCGAAAACCAAAATTAAGAAATCCTAGAATGTAAGTTGAATATTTTATCGTAAAATAATAAGATCACATAACATGTATATAAAGATGAGAAGTGCGAACTCATATGAAATAAAGAAAATTAACTTTACGAATTTATTATAATGTTAACTAAATAAACACCTGTTACAAATATATAAACTTTTTGTTTTTGAATTTTGGTAATTATTTGTATCAAAACAAATACGCATATATATTTTTATTAGTTTGATTAATATTAGTATGTGGCGGTTCGGTTTTTTAGGTTTGGGTTTTCATATAAGCCAAATACCGAACCAAAACTTTTGATTTTTTAAAAAACCAAAACTGAACCATTGGTTTTAAAATTGGTTCGGTTTAGGTAATTATTTGTATCAAAACAAATACGTAAATATATTTTTATTAGTTTTATTAATATTAGTATGTGGCGGTTCGGTTTTTTCGGTTTGGGTTTTTATATAAACCAAATACCGAACCAAAACTTTTGATTTAAAAAAAAAAAACCAAAAGTGAACCATTGGTTTTAAAATTGGTTCGGTTTTTTTTGGGACGGTTTTTTTCGGTTTTGTTTTATTTTTTCAGTTTTGTTGCTCTCCCCTAATAACCTAAATATATCTTTATTTATATATGTATTTATGCACAACATAATTTGTCTGGCTACTAAAAAGTGGATTTTTTCTTTGAATCAAACACAGTTAGACATATAACATCTTACTTGGTAAGAGGTGAGATACGTATCTTACTGCCTCTTACTTGATAAGAGATTGAAGACTCGTGTTAATATAATATATTTGATAGTTTATTAACTATGTTATATTTATGATAAAAAGTCTTGTTTCATATTTACATAACCTACTTAAGTAAATTGCAAAAATGAGCATTAAAATCGTTCGGACAATTATATAAAAACAAACAACATTATTTCGTTCAGATTTAGACTTTCTAGCCACCTCTTACTAGTAAAATGTGATAGTTAGATTCAGACCTAAAACATTTTAATAAACAAACGCACCTTTACAATTTTATTGGACAATTTTATCTCATTGTAATCTAAATTAAGCAAATTTTAAACTTTAATGTTTCATACATTTCATTTAGTGCCTCCCACTTTTGGTCTCGAACTAATTAAATAGAAATTCCATAGCTCGCATTTAATAACCTATTCACAAACCCCGTTACTTTCCCCTCGTTCAGGGTTAAGGATATCGCTCATGGTTATGTTGGTTTTAATGGAAACACCCGCATCTAGAAAGTGGTTCATGGTGTTTTCTTAACAGCTGTTTGGTCCATTTGGAATTGGAGGAATAGGATCATCGACGCTCTTCCTGATGAGGTTTTGAAGATCAAGGGTGAAGATATTTTTCTGGCTATTCAAAGGCTCTCGTTGACATGGTGTTCTGCTCGTATGGCGTCTAGGCCTGCTAATTGGAATAGTTGGGTCGCTAAGCCTTACGATCTGTTTAGTTAATGTTTGGTGTTGCTATTCTTTCTTGGTTTGTTTAGTTCTCTTGGTTTCCTATGTTTGTATATTCTTTTGCCTTGTTTGGGCCTCTTGTGTATATATAAAATTCTTAACCTTTCAAAATAATAATAATAATAATAATAATAATAATAATAATAATAATAATAATAATAATAAAATGATGTTAATAATAATAATAATAATACCTATCACAAACCTTACTAATTATAAGGATCCCATTTTAACGAGCTATAATTGCTAGCCAGATAAAGTTTTATGGTTAAGCTGACCGTAACTATATAAAAAATGCATCTTGATTGATATGGAAATATGGTCTTCATCTTGTTCAACATTCTTGTTAACATCCCTAGCCCTCTTTAGACATTATTCATTAGAATGTCCAAAAATGTTGCACATTTCACATCTCGGAGGATGCCACTCGTATTCAACTGTAATAGTTTCCATTGTGTGCCCCGAAACATTAAGCAATGGAATAGCCACAACCAACGATTCCAAAAGATTACATACCGAGGTTACCTCAATTAAAGCTCTAGCATAATTGTTGCGTCCCCACGATTCTAGACACATATTGCGCGTGTATGCATTGAGCATGATAGGACATCCTATCTTAGTAGCAATCAAACTCAAGCCATCTTCGGTGAAGGCTGCCATCGGTACGTTGTGAAGCTTTACCCAAACGGGGATACCAGTAATGTCTTCCTTTACTAGCTTAGTATTTGGTGTCCATGTGTTCAATATAAGAGGAGCCATATTTAGTCCATATTTCGTCCATGTGTTCTTAACGTAGCTAGGCCCATCTAATTAGGCGAACCACGCGGCGGGAAAAAATGGTTCTTTTTCTCTTTCTTTATTGCCTTTGGCGTTCTCTACGATTGGAAATGCAAGCCTTTTCCCAGGCCAATACCCGAACAAAATATTGGCTAACCGATTATTTACAAGTTCAACCGAAGCCATTGGTATTGCCACATCCGAGTTCTTAACAGTTTCATTAGTATTCAAAGAACGAAAGTTTACCTTCTTTTTCATTGGTTCCTCGTTAAGCACATTTACATACGAAATTGGCTTCGTATGTGTGTCCTCACTCCTCAACAATGCTTTCCTTCACAATAGAGCTCGTTTCAGTTTGGTCATTCGCATGCATAGTCGAGTGAGTCTCCTGTTGGACAGGTTCCTCAAACGAAACTTTTCGATAAGTCTTCTAAGGTTTACCATCTGATCCGAGCATCTTTCCATCAATATTTTCCATTTTCGAATCAAGTCCACTTAATAACAACCCCCCTTATCCAAACGCCAATATGCACAGAAAGTTAAATAAAAAAAATTCGTTTAGGGTTTATTCTATAAGAAAGCCACGAAAACAGTTATGAATAAGATAAATCTTATGTCGGTTGATCCCAAGGAGAATTAATTACCCCATGCAATCATTGCATGAATATTAACGTGAATCCTAACCGACTTTCATTGTGAAGAAGACGACAAATAAGAATAAATCAATATAACGGAGCGAGCGGCTTAAGATTAATCTTTAGCTTAAAAGCGAATAGCCATTATATTGTCGCTGTGTTTGAGAGAGAAACTATCGTGTGGTAACCCATTTGTATAACTATTAAGATAAACTCATTTTTGATGGGCTTTGTAATGCAACTGAATTATTTTCAGATAATAATGACTATCGTGTGGTAAATAATGCATTGTATGTCAAATATTTAAATAAAAATAGATTGATTCATTAATTGCTACCTAGATTAATTCCCTTTATATATATACATGGCATGACGTATCCCTTATTAGATCTTATATCCTAGTTGTTGTCCTGAAATTTACTTGTAGATTTTTACTACCCGTCACAAAAATTGAAGTATCTGTGATATATAGCAACTTATTCCACACATAACACATACTTGTTGAGTGGCGCGCTAACAAAATGTGTTTCGAAACATATGATATATCACACATTTTGTGATTAAGCAGAATCCTTAAGCGGATTTATGAGTTGAATGAAACTCAAAATAGCCTAAATACGTTAACTAAACATGTTCAAAAACTGATGTGACGTATAGATAAACCGGTTTGTTAATTAAATCCACATAATTCACTCAAGTGATATAATTGTTTGTTGATTTTGTTGGAAATTTTAATGAAAGAATTGTGTGAATGAAATATCGAGTCTCATATTTAGGTGTTTGGAATGGAAAACAAGGAAAATAAATTTGGTTATAATCTCATTAATGCAAGAGGTAATCATATGATCATTTGGTCGTATAAGATGATTATGTGTAAGTGATATAAATAAAACTACATATGATTATACGTTTGTAATATCACTATGATTACTTGGCTGCAACGTATGAGTAATATGATAAATTTTGACCTTGAGTAACAAAATTATTTGATGAGTTGTAACAGCTATTTAATATATGGGGATTAAATTATTGTTAAGTACAAATTATATGCTCATATTAAACAAGGTTTAATGAAGGTTAATGAGCAAATAATATGGTTATAATTTGGTACTTAATGTTTGCCGTTTCTTTTTACTCCTTTGGGTATAAAAGAAAGACTTATTCTCCATCACAAAATAAGCTATGAGAACCGTGAAGGCAAATGAAACACACCAAACAGAACTAGCATCGAACCACGCAAACGTGTAGTCATTCATTCGTTGAAACATGTCGCTACTCCGATGAGAATTTCAGGCATATAGATCACATCCAGCAGCACACGTAGACCGGTTGGAAAAACATTCATCGATGAGAGTTCGCCATCACTTATCATCATCCACTAATTAGGGAATAATCAACTTTTTTATTAACTTAGGTTTCAAAACACTAATTAGTCAAATCAAATATCAAGTACTCATTGATCAATGCTTTTTCAAGAATTCGAATCAAAGACTTTATGCTCAATATCTTTTATTCATATCAAAACAATTAAACAAAATTGACCAAATATTCTTGGTGACAATACAGGTTTTCACTTTTCTATTTTGTTATGTACCAAAATAAATGTATATGTATCAACAAATCATAACTGATATTAGTAGGTATGGATGATATTTGATTGGTGGAAAGAATAGTTACCGAGAATTCCTAAAACTTTATGCAATATGAAAGTAGACATTTATTTTGAGACGCATGGGGTATATAGTTTATACAAGTTCAAAAGGTGCAATTGTGTTACGTGCTCAAAATGTTGGACATTGTACAACTCGAACTTACATTATGACAACCTAACGACACACGTAAGGCTTTTCGTCATGCCCAGACCAAAAAAACCATAACTATAACCAAGCGACGGGTGCTTTAATAGTATCAATGTGTTTCTATGATCCAAAAGATATAAATTTGAGTCTATCTAAAAACATCAATGTGAGCGAAAAAAGGCAAGTACCAAGAAATCACACTTTTTGATAATCAAAATAAGGAGTAAAGATAGTAATGATCATTTCTTTTAGTTAATAAAATGATACCAAGAAAAAGCTACAAGCTTTCGCCATTTCCATTACAACACTTTATAAAAGGCCGAGATGAATGATACTTCACTTGCATACATGATCACTATATACATATGCTCTACATATGGAAGGAAAAAACGCAACCCTTTTTAGCCCGTTTAGCTTATTTACCGAGTGATTCAAACAAGATACTCATACAACAAGAAATAGGTGTCCGGAACAACAAATGACAGCTCTCGATATAAAGATAGAAACACCTTTGATTCTATTTTGCTAGCGTTAATAAGTCCATTGAATCATTTTCACTGGTCAGAACCCATAAATCTCCTGAATGCACCTTTTTTAAGCTTCCATGACAAAATGGGCATGATTTGGACCTCGTGTTCCTGTTATCAAGATTTTCTTCAAGTAATTAGAGTTGGGCCCGATTGGGGTACACATGTGCGTTTTAGTGTCCGTATGTATGTTAGAGAATGGAATTCTTACCAGTCGCGGAAGCACGCAATTCACATAGTGGCCACAATTTGGCAGCGCCATTTTATCACTAGTTTCCATACATATACCACATTCATCATCTCTGCCAACATCTTTACAATAATTTTTCTTGTCATTAACATCTTTCAACTCAATCAAATGACCATCGAGTTGTTTAAGTGACGGGTATAAAACAACTGCAAAAATTATTTAAATTTTTGAGTCAAAATAACGAAAATGAATAAATGACTGCAATAAAGATTATATCAAGAAATCGAGAAAAACCATAGAATTCTCTCAGGGTAGCTCTTCGGTCTGAGACGACATTGTTTGAATACCATCCATGTAAACCTGCATGCTCAAAGATTGAAGTTATCATTCATTTCGATAACCCGGGTTTTTTTTTTAATTAAGTTAAACAGAGTTCAAAGTCGGGAATTATTTATTTATTTATTTATTTATTTATTTTTTTGAAAAACGAAAGTTAACCTTGTATACGAGTATATGAAGAAGGCCAAGATAACTTGGAATTGTGTCAGTACAGCTATAGTCCATCCAATCAATTAAGTAGAGCAGAAATGGAGCGACAGTGCTGTATGATAAATCATTTGGACCGAATCCCCCTCATCATCTGGAGGTAAAGCTGCTGCACTGAGACATACAAAAATTAAGAATTAAAATACTTATAAAGGTCAGTTGCACATAAACAAAAGGTGCACATGTTCATATATGTGGACAGAGTGAACATATGAAGTCCTAGACAATGAGACCTTTCTGGAACATGACAGTCATGTGGGGAATTTCCATAACTTTCGATCATAAAGGATTTACAGACCCCACAGAAATGTCTCACAGGCCCGGGTATTAGGCATTGCCGTTTTGGCCAAAATTTTCATTATCCTGCCAAATAACGATTTTTGGGTTTTTCTGTTGTACATTGCAAGAAATCGAGGACATGGAAGGACTTTCTCAAAATAATTGTTCCAAATAACTAAATCTCTACTATTGGCTTCTAGCCTTCAAACATACTACTCTTGTGTTAAGGGTGAACTGAAATTGTTGGCGACCATCATGCATAATGACTGGTCCACACACTAGGTAGCCTTCAAACATTATGTTAAGGGGTAAGTGTTTCATGTAATGTCACCGTCTAGGTTCCAAACTTTGCCTAACATCTTCAAATTCAAAACTTACAATTCAAGTTTTTATGATTGAATTCTCATTATAAACTAATATTGGTTATCAACCATCGCTCAATGATCAACACCATTTAAGCTAAAACTAAAAGTCAACAGCCTATTCTTTGACCTTAAAAAGTCAAACTTTACACAATCAAACATGAACATAAATAAACAACACTCTAACTATTTTCAAATTAACATCACTGGTAAAGAAGAAGCCATGTCAAACAAGAATATTAAGCTGTAAAAACCAGAAAAATCCAAACTTTATCATGATCAACATAATTTTAAAAAAATAGATAAATCCAAACTTTGCCAATTACAACCAAAAAACAACATAATTTTAAAAAATTGGAGCAATCAATTACATATTGAACTTTTAAACACTCAAAAAACAGTCAAAAATGCTAATCAACACACATTCAGCATAAAAATCTAAACTTTATTACAACAACATAAAAAAATACTCATTTCACAACATGGGTATATTGAATTACAACCAAAAAACATTGAATTTCTAAAATGGAAAGAAAAATCACACTAGTCCTTTGACTTTAAAAGTCAAAACTTACACATTAAGCATATATAAACAGAAAAACGGGTACATTTCACTACATGGTTATACTAAATCATAACCAAAACACATCAAATTTCTAAAAATAGAAAGAAAAACTACAGACTATTAGCATTAACAACAACTAGTCCTTTGACTTTAAAAAGTCAAACCTTACACAAAAAACATATATAAACATAAAAAAGACACATTTCACAACATGGGTATATCAAATAATAACGAAAAAACAACACAAATCCAAAAATAGAAAGAAAAATTACAGGTTATTAGCATCAACAACAACTAGTCCTTTGACCTTTAAAAAAGTCAAACTTAACACAATAAGCATATATAAACACAAAAGAGACACATTTCACGACATGGGTATGCTGAATTACAACAAAAAAATATCAAATATCAAAAATTCACAAGAAATAATTACAGGATATTAGCATCAACAACAAGTACTTTTTATTTTGTTATTGCAGTTTTGTCAAGTTGGCAATGTCAAAGATACTAAGACGCCTTTAGATGATTTTACCCTTTCTTAAGTTCACAAAAATCTTATAGTTTGTTTACTATTAGGCCCGGTACCTGTTACCCTCCTTTTACCAAAAACGCGTACAAAAAAGAAATGCTTCGACAACCCCATCCCAGAAATCTAGAAGGCGAATCTGGGGAACGTACTTTTGCTTCTGAAGTCGTCAAAAATCGACAATTTAGTTGATTTGAAGTTCATGGACCCGCCACCTAAACTTAACATTTTTAATTACATCTATCAACTATGGATATTGGGAGCATTGAACAACACAGGAGAGTCTGATCAATGATATTGGGCTAACAAATTTTTAACATGTGAAGAATTTAGTTGTGCAAACGAAGTTTTAACAATTGTATCTATCAGTCTCGTTTGTAATCTTTAGTCCGTAAACCCAGGCAGGAAAAAAGTGATGATGCACATAGAAAGCTGTTCGTGCCTGAACCAAATCATCTAACCTCAATCCAATCCACTTAACTTTCACCATCTCATGTCATTTCTTCTTAAGTTTTGGTTTTACCTGTTCTACCTTTTTTAATACTTTGAGGTTAATTTTGTTTATGCCTGTTAAACATCTGTATCACCATGTTTTCATTCTATATTCTTAATTATTTTCATTAGTCTAAGTAACGATTTCCTTAAGTCTAATAATTTTGGTAGGTTTTTCCAGTAAGAAAAAATGATACGTGTTCAACAATTCAATGAAAGTTTTAAGCACTAGTAATTGGTTTCCTTAACAGTCTGTTTTGAGACGGAGAACGATAGTATTAGAAAACAATAATTCTAGAGTATTGTTTACCATGAGGTGTGAACTTAAGAAAGGGTAAAACCAATCTTAACAAGGACAACACCTTTAGATATGTGGTTCTTACATTGAGGCAGAACAAGGCAACATACAGTATTTTGGCTGTAATTATGCCCAAAAGATACTAAGACATACTGAATTTGGATAACCTTAAGCTTGTCTAATGCATTTATTCATAATCGAAAACCCCCCATATACCCATAAATAACTAATAAGCACTTTGACATAAGCTTAACCAAACACCTTTAATTAGCTTTTTAGATATTTGAAAAACCAAATAACCTATAAGTTCTTTAGATAAGCTTACCCGAACACCCCACTAAATCCCATATTCCCATGACAATTATCTTTCTCACAAAATCACACTCCTCTACACATAATAATTAGCAAAAATGCATATACATCCCAATGTATTACGCCTTAAGATATGTGGTTCTTATCTCAAGGCATAACAAGGAAACAAAATACATTATTTCGGCTTCAATCATGTCCACAATATACTAAGTAGTTATTAGGATAAGCTTGTGCTTTACTTAAGCAATTATTCACTATCAAATAACCACTTATTTTCCCCCAAATAACTCATAAGCACTTCGACATAAAGCTTACCCAAACACCATCTAAATCCCATATTCTCACAAAATCACATAACAATTGGGAAAAATGTAAAAACTAACCTAGTAACGATTTCCGCCAAGACCAGTCTCGTACGGCTCCAAAGTGACCGTCATCTTATTAATATCCATCGATGATAAAAGAAAATAAAAGTGATATATGATTTGATACGTGAAGATGTTGTAACGAATTGTTATTTAAACCCTATGAATTTGTTGAATGAATAAAACATGAGCACGTTAACCCATTTACATGAAAATTTAAATAACCCATTTACGTTAAACTAAAATTACAATTGTTGGAAACTGGTATATATCGTTTGTTGTTGCACATTTATTATACTACTAATACATTGTTGGGCGAATATATATACTGTTGAAGTTTATGGATATATATTAATAAACGTATGTCTAGAATCGAACTCGAGACCTCGGGATTGCACACGTTACGAATGAGTATCAAGAAATAAATAATTAATGTATATTAAATGTTATGTATATATATTTATTATTTGGACACAAGATAAGGACTAATGATCGTTAGTTGTTAACGGTATGGACTAACTATCATTAAATATAAAGGGAAAAGACTAGATTGTAAATAAGATGACGAGAAGGTTCCGGAACACCTCTTGGAGGTGTATGGCCGGTCGATCACAAGGGTAGGGATACCCTTACCCTAACTTGTCTTCCAAGATTACTTCTAGTATAAATATAAACACAAGGGGTCATTGTTTTGACTAGCTTTTGTACACACAATTATCCCTAAGTGTTTTTCTCCTCTTCTTTGCCTATAGTCGATCGTACAAACCCTTTGGGTTGTGGGATCGAATTTTTGTTCATCAAAAATTGTTTCTTGTGTTGTTACTAGAATCACCTTAATACGGTTTAATTCGTGTGTACAAGAACGAGGTAACAACATACTTTTGTTGTTATCAAGGGATCAATTAACAAAACGGTAAGGGGTTAATCATTGATCCATATAAACCCTAATTAGGGTTCTTCATATTGTTAAAGACAATTGCTTTTGATTCTTGTTCGGGCTAGAATCACCACGGTACGTTCCTATTTAATTTATTTTAATCTCTTATGTATTATAGATGTTCCTACGCTTCCGCATATGTGTTTACCTGTTTATATGATTGTCATATTCTAATATTCTAACAGTGGTATCACGAGCTTGCTATAACATGTAATTGATTACATAAAACACATAAAAAACGAATTTTGATTGTTTTAGATACATGTTTTGGATCTAGGGTTTTGTTTTTTTATTTTTTTTTCGAAACCCTAACCCTAATTTGGGGGGGGGGTCGATTTATTCCATGAACCCTAATTAGGGTTTGTGGTTTTATTAATTAATTAGATTAGAAACCCTAGGTTGCCTACATGTTTACGTGTTATTTGGGCGTATCCTTGACCTAATTGGTAATTGTTATGCTTTGATCCGTGACGAAACATGCATGTTAGTCATGGATTATTAATTGTTTATTAATTGTTAAGCTTTTCACATATTTAGATAGATCTAATATTCGGGAAGACCCCATAATTATTAAAATCAATTATGTGCTATGTGGTATGTGATTAGCTTTGGCCTACGCAATTGACTTGTCAATGTATGTGGCTCACTTCCATTAAGAGGTGAAGGCCTTAGTTAATTATATGCATATATAAAAACCTAGAATTGATTATGTTAGGATCTTTTCTAAAAAGATTGCATGTGGCTAATTGTTTCACCTTTATAATTGTTATGTTATTAGTTGTTTTGATTTACCTTTATTACTTGTTTTATTGTTTAATTGTTGGACACGTTTGTAAGCAATAAAAGGGTAAATTTTATAAAGAAAATAATATGGACTAATAATGGTGAAACTTTAAGTGATAAAGATTGAATCTTGCAAGGTCTTAAGTGCCGCTAGTGGTCCGATTCGCACGGTAATCAGCTCCCAGGCGAGACTAGCAAAATTCATACTTTATTACATGATTTTGAGATTAAATCCATAAACTTTTGCTTGATTGATGTTTTGTACAAATATGCTTTTAAAATTAAGTCCTTTAAGACGATATTCATAACCGTGATTTGAAGGCTTAGAAAAGAGCCTTAGAGTCTGCCTTGGTTATCACAATCTTGAATATGTCTTAAACGAATTACTTTTAAAATCATAATTGTAGAAAGTCATCTTAGGGTTTATTAAACCTCAAGTAAAACTTTGTGTATTAATTTCACGAATTGGTAATAAAAAGGTTTTGAAAACTTATGTTATAAAGATGAGTGCATGCATCTTTATACATGTTTTGATTTTCACATCAAAAATTTATACCCTAAAATTTAAGTTACATGCCATCTAACTATAAGAAACACTTGAAGTTATTATTTAGTAAACGTGAGACGCATACTAAATTTTAATGACAAGGTAAATTTCCGAGTGTGCGTGAGACCACACATGGAGAATTTGCAGTTTCTAAGTTAGACGACTTAATTAAGTTGATGCGTGAGACCTAGAGCTTAAGGCATGAGATGGGATGAAACATGCTTACATGACAAATTGATGAATCAATTTGATGTAAATCCTATAATGATCTAGGAATTGGAAAAGTGTTTGCCAATTATTGTTCGACAGATTACCATCTTTTATACTTTCACCACTAGCAGATCAACTGATGTGGTGAAATCTATGTAAAGTTGGATCCTAGATTTTCAAGAAAATATGTTGGGTATATGAATATATCCTTGGGTATTATATTTTCTTGGAAATATAAATTATCGAAAATACTAAAATTGAATTTTGTAAATTCTTTAAATGTATTAATGCAACTTAAAACCGTAAACGTAAGTTATTCTTTTAATTGATCTACACCCGTTAGGGTTTTTTGGTTAGAGTCAATGTTACAAAAAGAATAAATATAGTCTTCTTTCCATTAAGAGAAGTGTGAGACTTAATCCTAATCCTTTTCATGAATGAGAAAGGTATAATAGGATGATTAGAATTGTCTAAAATTCTAAATACATAACTCATAGCAAAATTTAATAGTAAGATTATTTGCACTTTATGAGTTATTTAATTAGAAGCTAGACTGATTACTGCACAATGGTAAAAGACGAATTAGATTATTTTATCTAGTTGTTTTGATTAGACCATTTAAAGATACTACATACAATTGTTGGAATGATAGATCTATACAGGAAGAAATTGCATACCCAGTTTTTTCAAGTTAATAGTTTGAAATGTGATGAATCACATTTAAGTAGTAGATTACATCCTTTTATAACCTATATAATTGTTTGAATGGGTTTTCTTAAAAGATGTAGGAAAGTATACAAGCACACTATTTACTTTTACTGATAATGACACATTTGCAATGTTGTCAAATTCAGTGGGAGTATTGTGTTCTTATGGCTGAATAAGGGATTATTGTTATGTTCTCTAATTCAGTGGGAGTTACAAGACTTATTGTCTTTATTGTAACTTAGATTATCTTTTGAATGCCTCAAGGTAGTTACTTTCCAAATATAGACACTAATATTTTCAAGGATAGTCATGTATGTTTCCTTGATTGATTAAGTAAACTCTATATCTACTAAGTTATGTGAATGACGCAAATCATATTGTTCACATTAACAAACGCGTGCGTGTTGTTTATATGATACATGGTGTTGTACCATGCACAAGTGGGAGAAATCTTCATTATGTGCAAAGTACAACACATAAGAATATGATTTAAAGAATTCTCTTAACTGCAAAGTAAGAGATTATAATTCTAATTAGATTAATACATCTAATCTAAAAAATACTTGGTGTTAAAATTTAGCAAATGTGAGACGCAGACTAAATATTAACAACAAGGTGAATTTCCATGTATGCGTGAGACCAACATAGATAATTTACAGTTTCTAAATTAGACATCTATTAGAACATTGTTTCAAATAACAATACTACTTCAGCTTTAATATTTATGTATTATTGGAATGACATAAATGCATGAAGTAATATAATACTACTTCAATAATTATGTATTCTTAGAATGACATAAATAAATAAAGTAGTGTGTTAACTTGAAAATATTATTGAAACCAAATGATGGTGTTCATGTTTACTTTAATTATACATGTTTATACTTTATTATATAGTTATAAACATGAAGTCTTTTAAATATTACAAGACTTATAATAAAGTAAGACGTTAGCTTGTTATGGTCTTTTAATTAAGACATATACAAGAAGTCATTGAGTTGATCAATGATTAATATAGTATAGTGGGATTATAACAAGTTTATGTTTTTATAAGACATAAACATGAAGTGACTTGGTCAAAAGTACTTGTGTTATAAAGCATGCAATTGGTTTGGAAATACTATTATACCATTAAGTTGACTTAGTTGGTAAATAGGTATGCCAACAGGAATATGGTTATCTTATATACATTGTTAGATCTTCTTACAATATTAATTCTAATTGAAGTACGACATATGGATAGTATGTTCAGTTAGGGAATCAAACTCTTGTTAGATTGTTTGATTGAAGATAACTATGATTTCTTTTCTTCTAAAAGTTATCAAGGTTAGAAATTGAGTATGGCTTGAATATACTCAATTAGACTCCTAGAAGATTAATAAGACATTATGAAATGTGATGAATCACATCAAGTCTTAAATTGGAGTTCTAAATTTGTTAAGCTACTTATGGGTAGGTTGTTAACAAACGAATGTCAGGAACTGTCAATGTGTATTTATAATGTTCTAAAAGAGAACGTTGGATTGTTGCTCTAATTGCTAAGTATTTTATTCTATATAATACTAAAGGCAAGTGGGAGTATTTTATCTTGAAAAGATAAAATTACAAGATACATAATCTTCTAAAACCACACTAGTTAAAATCATGATGAGGCTTAACATGTAAATGATAAACCTCAAGATGATGGAATTCTCATTAATAGATCCACTTGGATATCTCAGATATTTAATTAATATGTTGACGATTATATGATGTAGTATTACCAAAATAATGAATTGGGTAAATTATTCATATTATGAATGTTGGAGATGCTGTTCATAAAGATATTCAAATTTTAAATTTGATTTATCTTAATTCTTAATGGTTAGAGAATGAAGATGAGTTTATTCAAAGATAAGTAACCCTAGAGGTTTAAATCTTTGTGTAGAAATCATATGGACAAAAATTGTACACATATCTTAATGCATGTCTTATGACAAGATTATTAATCATACTTAAGCAATTAACTATGATTGAATACTCTTTCTTAAAACACATTAGAGATACAAAGATGGTAATTGTCATACTTAATTTCATGAATATGAAATTTGACAATGAAATATCAAAACTATTTCTTGAATAATTACTTAAGCGAGGACGATAAGTAATCAAAAGGAGTTTATGAATTCAAGTAAATCTTTGGTAGTGTACAAAGTGCAATAATCCATCAATGGATAAATGCATGCATCTAGAAAATTGCTCTTATTTTTAATTATTATATCCATGAATTGGTTTATAATTAAAATAAGATAATTTCTAAGTATTCCTGAAAGCTAGTGGGTGTATTATGTTTGATTTACTAAATCATATATGTTGTATAACATATAAGAAGTTACATTCCATATAAGTGAAATGTTAAGACTTAGTTTGGAATGAAACTGTAAGTGAAAGATTTAGAAAATAAAACATACAACCTTGGAACAAAAGTTTATTATTAAATAAACATGTGCGGTAAATAAATTCTAATAGAACATAATATATCATTTTGGAAGACTAAAAGGATATACATATTTGTAAAGATCAAACATGAACAAAATCTAAGTTTGACTGAAGGATTTTCATGTGAATTATATTATTGTTGTATCATGCTTAAGTGCTTAATGATTTGACAATATTTGATATCCAATTAAAAGTTATTATATAACTTGTGTAATAGATATTCTAATGGAAAATGTTTGAAATTAGAATAATGATCCTCAACCTGGAATAGCTCCTAAACATTACACTATGGATATTAAGTTTACGAAAATTTTAAAGAGCATATTGTGTTTAATATACAAAGATGCTGGTTTAATTGAGATGACACTCAATAACTAGTCATGGAAGGATTTCATCCTTATGAATAGCCATGAGAACTAGTTGTGCTTAACTAAGAGCATAGTTGCATTATACATTAAAAAATTAGAATACTTGAAACTTTAAAATGTTTGAAAGTTTGATTATCATAAATTGACGATTGAGGATATCACACTATTTATGAAAAATTATGTAAATATATCAAGATAGTTGGATATACACATACAAGAATTTTAATTATTGAATTCTTGAAAGAAGTATTCTCAAAATTCAGATAGATCATAGTTAGATAAAATAATGCCTTGTCAACAAGTATGATTGTCATTACTTGAGGCATAATTGTCTTCAAGTTATTGCTTGAGACAAGATTCATTAACTAGAATTATCATGCATTGATCTATTTTGGTATTTGGATAAAGGATATTAAGCAATTATTATTTATAATGAATTAAAGTATTTAGTACGTTTGTTTTCATTAATAATATATTGTGTCCTATATTTTCATGTTTAAAATCCGTGAATAACTAATATTATTCTAAATTGTCCATTGTCGATTAATGATATGGGAATATCATTAAACTAAGACAAATCTGAGTATTGGTTAAGAATATACTTGAAAGTATATTGATGCGCTGACATACCAATTTCACATGATATTCGATGAATTGAATATAGGACTTATTCCAACTACATGATTTTACTTTATGGATCTTGTCAGTAAGTAAATCATGAATTTGTTATCCTCAGACTTGAGATACCAGATAAGAGTCATGGATGTAGTGCATTTTTGTGAAGCAATCTACCGCTCACCGTAACAGGGAGTTATAAGGGTTGTTTTCAGAAGTGTTGCAAAGTCCATGGGTTATTCTTGTAGTCAAGAAAGAATTTGTTTCTTCAAATTTGTTTTGAAGTTTAATACTGCTGGGCCCCTCGTAGGGTTGTCAAGATGTTTGCGTGCGCACGCCCAAAAGTCTATCTGGAATACGTTCAGATGTTTTGGTAATCTTGCTCAATCATAAACAACGAGAAACAGAATTGTTAATTAAAGAATGACTAAGATCCATATCTTTATTAACGTGGTATTAGAAACAAAAGGATGATAATAATAATGATGAATCATTATAGGTTTTTCCAGGAAACCTTCCTCAAGTTGATCTAGGGGCATTGGCGTGTTGCTAGACGCTTACCAATGTCATTATGTTATTAATAGATATCCAAGTGAGAGCTGTTGAAGTTTATGGATATATATTAATAAACGTATGTCTATAATCGAACTCGAGACCTCGGGATTGCACACGTTACGAATGAGTATCAAGAAATAAATAATTAATGTATATTAAATGTTATGTATATATATTTATTATTTGGACACAAGATAAGGACTAATGATCGTTAGTTGTTAACGGTATGGACTAACTATCATTAAATATAAAGGGAAAGGACTAGATTGTAAATAAGATGACGAGAAGGTTCCGGAACACCTCTTGGAGGTGTATGGCCGGTCGATCACAAGGGTAGGGATACCCTTACCCTAACTTGTCCTCCAAGATTACTTCTAGTATAAATATAAACACAAGGGGTCATTGTTTTGACTAGCTTTTGTACACACAATTATCCCTAAGTGTTTTTCTCCTCTTCTTTGCCTATAGCCGATCGTACAAACCCTTTGGGTTGTGGGATCGAATTTTTGTTCATCAAAAATTGTTTCTTGTGTTGTTACTAGCATCACCTTAATACGGTTTAATTCGTGTGTACAAGAACGAGGTAACAACATACTTTTGTTGTTATCAAGGGATCGATTAACAAAACGGTAAGGGGTTAATCATTGATCCATATAAACCCTAATTAGGGTTCTTCATATTGTTAAAGACAATTGCTTTTGATTCTTGTCCGGGCTAGAATCACCACGGTACGTTCTTATTTAATTTATGTTAATCTCTTATGTGTTATAGATGTTCTTATGCTTTCGCATATGTGTTTACCTGTTTATATGATTGTCATATTCTAATATTCTAACATATACAACATACACGTGTTTCCCATTTTAGTTTTAAGCATCAAGTTTCTAGACTTTTGTGATTCCATAAAAGCATATCTGATGTTTCCTCACTGCTGTTTCTGGCTCCTTCTAACCTTTGACTATAAGCTCGCCGTTTCATCATATGAAGCTATAACGCACCTCGGATCATTATAATGTTACATGTATACAATCGACAAGGTCAACGTTTAGAATACGAGGAGTGGGTGCATAAAAATGAATATGAAGTTAGACGGAAATAATAATTCTTCTGGCCAAAATTCTTTTAAAAACTACATTTAAGAGTCCAGCTTCTTGCATCTAATATTTTCTCGAAATCGGCGAATTCATAACAATTATCTTTATTGCTTTGCCCAAAAACAAGAGAAGAGGATGTCTAAAAAAAAATCCAAAATCTTTATGAAGCCATTTATATTAGGGGCAATTCTACAAATGGCCCAGTCGCTCAGGTCTTAGAGGGTTTTTAGACACACTTCGGTTAGTTTCTTCAAATGGACCAAGCGACTTGCAACTTTAACACAAATGCGACATGTGTCACTAAAAAAGTCGCGCCTAATCATTTGTGTCATACATGTGTAAGGGCTCCTTTTTAACTACTTATCACTGGCGACTTTTAAAAGTTTGAGCGACTTTTAATAATATTATTTTAATCTTTTTGCCTCTTCCCAACACTTCTCATCACCACCACCCTCTTACTACCACACAACCGTCACCACCACCCTCCACCACCACCACCACAAACCTCAAAAGAAATCAAATATACTCGTAGTACATTTCTTTTTATTAAATTTTCTTGATAATATCCGAATAAAACAAATAACCCACTTAAAGAACTATGAATCAGTTATTATCATCAACTTGATTCTTTTCTTCCATCTTCAAACAATAATCAAATTAAACCAATTAAAAAAACCAATAATCAATCATTATATCAAAATCAAATTAAACCCATTATAAATCATGAAACATCGCTTCTGTTTCTCCATCAGCCTCAACTATTGACCGCTGCAACTCGCCGGAATTCGACCGTCACAACCAATCTCTTTCAGATTTACACAATATATATTTTGGGTTTGAAAAGAAAAAAAAAAGATTATATGAATTGTTAAATTCATTTGTTGTTTTAATATTTGTGATTTATAGGAATAGAGTTTTCGAAGATTTATGATTAAGTTTTCTATCGTGTTGTGGTGGTGGATTGGTCGACAAAGAGGAGATGGTGTGCAAGTGTATGTGAATAGGTCTTTCCTTTTCGCCGGTTCTGGTCAGTGGTAGAGGTTGGTGGTGGTGGTGATGGTTGTGTGGTGGTAGAGGGGGGTGGTGATGGGAAGTGTTGGGAAGGGGCAAAAAGATTAAAATAATATTATTAAAAGTCGCTCAAACTTTTAAAAGTCGCCGCTGATAAGTAGCTCAAAAGTAGCCCTTACACACGTATGACACAAATGATTAGGCACGACTTTTTTTAGTGACACATGTCGCATTTGTGTTGAAGTCGCAAGTCGTTTGGTCCATTTGAAAAAACTAACCCAAGTGTGTCTAGAAATCATCTAAGACCTGAGCGACTGGCCAGTCTCAAATTTGGCCCTTTATATTATGTGTTTGTTATGATGTTAAATGAACGTGCATGGTCCTCTCAATACATAGGCATAGGAGGTAAGGATAGTCATCATGGAGGGTGTGTGTTCCCAAGCAACTGAAGCCTTCCATTGAGAGGGAAATGTAGGTAAGTTGTTTTGGCAGAGCCCCCCCATGGATGGGTTATGGGTACCTAGTGATGCTATCCTCTATTTCCATTTTGTCTTCTGTGGTGGCAGGATGAGAAGCTTGATGGAATAGAGTGGTGGAAATGTAGCTAGATGGGAGGTGCATAAAAGGTGAATTGGTGCCTAAGTATGGATGGCAATGTAGTAAAGTTATGTTGTTGGTATGTTATGTTACTAGTTCTAGCAGACATCATTCATGTGTTGTCTAATAATGAATAGATATAAGGTGTATTGCTCTTGTTTTGGTTAGTATGGTTTTCGGTATGTAAAAGGTTCAGGGTATTGTCCAAAATCTTTGGTAATATTTTTATGATGTACATTTTTTTGGAGTTTAATATAAGATTCACTTTTGCGCACAAAGAAAAATACTGTAAAAAAATAAATAAATAAATAAATAAATCATTTAAGACATTGCCGGTTACTTCATGTGAGTTAACAAGCTATGGTCTCGCTTCTTACTAGGAAAAAGCATCAAATCTGAGCTTATTGAATAACGTTTTTCTTGTATTTTATTTTATTTTGTTTAATTTAATTTTTTTGAGCGGCCTTATCCAATAATGTTAATGTGACGGGGTTACAACGTTAACAAAACAATCACGTACATTAAAACATAAAATGTCAAAAAAATATATACATACAACATACCACTCTTCTCCGTACATTAAAACATATCTTCTTTTTAAAAACCATATCTTCTTTTTATATGTTTTAATGTTAATGCCACGCTAATAGATTTTGCTTTCAAGTGCTTACACAGGCTTTTGCCATACATGCCGGTGGCCGGTGGGCCTCACATGTCGTCGCAAAAAACCTCACATTGTTGTCGCCAAAGGTATCACTAGTCTTCGCCAAAAGGCTCAAAAAGTCCTCTCCGAAAGCCTCGATGTTGTTGTGATACCCTCTCCTATTTTAGCCAGAAGTGTTTTTTTTTTTTTTTTTTTCAATACTCTTGTAACATTTTAAGTTTGGGTGAAAAAATTTTAAGTGACGAACACATATGGTCTATGACACTCACAAAATAATATGAAAGAAAATAACTAAAATACCCTTGAATGTGAGATATGATCGTAAATAGAAAAATAGACGAACGATGAACCTAATTTTTTCTAAACATAACATTAATGGTATAGTGCAAGTACTAATACATAAATTAAAACTACGGGGATACTGATTTACTCCAAAGAAGACAAGATATGGAGTATTCCACATCCACGACCACAAGCGTACAATTGGTTTGAAAAACATAACATAGAACAAAGGAAATAACTAGCCCCTCTACTACTACTTGATGACTGGCCACACGATATCAAGTTAAAATCATGGGAGTTACATTGGATAGGACACATGACTCGGTTTCAAGATTCTCCTCCTTTGGTAGCTGCGGGAGGCCTAAACACACGCACCAAGATATAAGACACACACAAGATAGATATAAGTATCAAGGGTGCCCACCATTTCTTTGTTGGAATGTAGGTGGCTATGAGGTACAATGAAGCACTAATGATCGCAACTGCATCAAGAGATGCGCTGATACCCCTTATAAGGCGTCGTTGAGCAGGATCTTGTGTAGCCCTCCGGTAAACCTCAGCGAGTATTAGGGAACCAACAAAGAAGACACACCCCAAAAATACAGCTATGGAAACAATCACCCGGTGCTCTTTAAACAATGAATGGCCATTACTTTGGAGCCAAAACGACATTGCGATAAGAAATATAGCATGGATCCCAAAGAGTATTATCAATTCTGTCGAGATCAGTTCATACTTGTTTGCCCGAAGCCTACATTCGTAAACAAACAAATTCAGCTAGACTAATTAATATATAGCTAGTACATTAAATACTCTTACGTTAACAGACATGCATAAAAAGCATAAGCTGTGTGTGAAACTACATTCAAACCATAATTACCTAATCATGACCTCATTATCTTCTGCTTGTGCTTCTGAAGGAAGGTTAAAGTGAAATATACATCCCACAATACAACATACAGATATTTCAATCACAAGGGATGAAGGCAACCACATATGCTTGTGTGGTATGAAGGCACATATTAATAGCAATGAAATACTAGCCAACCCAGATGCATAGAAAGAAGATTTTGCTGCCCTTCCAAGAATGTTAAAGGAAGGATCTTCCGTTGCCTTTTGATACCACAAGAAGAGAATTACTCCATCAAGCAGACAAACACCAAACAAACCCATTGATATGCCAAAAATCAACGCATGTGCTTTCACAAGAGTACTGAAAGACTTGTGCATTATGCCAATGACAATTCCTAACACATCCGCTAGTAAAATGATACCAAGAACAAATAGTTTAATCTTGTTACTCATGTCAGTTCGAAATCTGCAAAATAAACAAACAACAATGATAAACATACATTACTACAATTAAAATCACATGTTTATGGACAACTAAAAAACAAGATATAAAACTTAAGCATGGGGTAAAACGGATTCAAAGCATTACCTCTCTGTAGAGTTGGACACCGCTGAGCTTCAATACTGAAAAAACACCAAAGTTTAGTATAGTTAGTTAAGAAAAAATATACAATAGCAAGGAAGTGAAGCAATTAAAGTTGAAGTTTGTAAGAAGAAAAAACTTAACGTACTTCATTGTTAAACTTTGCTCTATCTTTGGTGAAAGTTTTGTTTCTTAAAAGAAAACCAGCTGCTCGGTGTGGTGTGGTGAGTGATGAACCCGTCGGTTTGGTGTGTGTATAAATAGAGATAAGATAGGGAAATAATCAGAGTTTCTTCTAATCTATTAATTTTAGATAATATTAGTTTTGTGATATTATTGATGATGATGAGGTGGCTTGCTGCATAAGAAAAAGACTTACCATGGGTGTCATCAATGGTGCTCATGGATGACACAGTGATGGAAGTTGATCGATGATGACACTAATTAACGGCATTGTAATATGGACATGGTTTATTGCAGGCCAGGGATGAATTATTGTAGCAAATAATGAACAGAGCAAAGATTTTCCTTTCTTTCTTACTGAACCTTCTGTACTTGAATCCATTTTAGACTATGCTAATCAATTAATATCAGCTTTGTGTCATGTGTGCAAGACTGCAAGTAATTGATGATGATACATTCTATACGCTGCTTGCTTGCTTGCTTGATTGCTGCAAAACAACAACCTTACCATAGCGTAGCTGGAGCAGATGGCACTAATGGCGTTACTTGTACCTCGTCTCTGATATGAACATGGTTTATTGCTTGCGAGGGCTGGAATTATTGTTCATTTTGCCATTCTGGTGAAATAAACAAACTGGCATCAAATGAGAAAAGTTTTATTTATTTATTTATTTTTTTATCGTACTTAACCGGCCTGTAGGTGACTCCATTTCAGACGATAGCTAGTAATAAAGAAAGACCCGATCTAGACCTGGTAGTTGACCAATTAATGGTTCATAATTAATATCACGTCATTTGATTCATCACAACCGAGTAGTTGACGCAAATGTGAAATTCAAATGGAGACACATGTTTATTTAAATTAGTATTTTATTCATTTGATTGTGATGGCCATCCATGTCATTTTTAGACGTATAGCTCGTATTTCAATCATTTATTTTTTTTATTATTATTTTTTATTTGAAATATTGTAATCTTTATTTTTTTATTAAGAAAATTCCTGAAGTAGAACAGTTGAACAAGGGCACATCACTTTCTAGATATTTCATTTTTTTTTTTTTTTTTTTTTGGTGAACGGAAACTAGACCTCAGACAACTGCTATGTTGGGCAACTCAACCAAGTAAGTGACAATTGTGACTTCACTGATTACGAGATGATGAATTATAAGGTAACTGGTCTACTTTTTGGGTAACTAATTTGAGTTGCCCAACTCTAGTACAATCATGTTGTACACATGGCGACACATGGTTAGGTAGTGCATGTTAATTGCCAAGGCAACCGGTGTATTTTAAGCTCGCAAAAAAAAGTGATCTAGAAAGTGATGTGCCCGATGGAATATATTAGCTACAATTTTTTGTAGCCAATTGACTAAAATTTTGCGCTATAAATATATGTCCCCGATTCTTTTTGCAGGTCCATGATTCTTTTCTGTGAGTTGTTGATTCATTGTTTGTGTATTTTTTGTAAAAAATTGTACCCAATTAGCTACAAAACCCTTAATAATATGAATAGAATCATTTTCTCATAACCCTTAAACAAAAATGAAATTTATATCACGAAATTCCCATAACCCTTAATAATATGAATAGAATCATCTTCTCATCTTTACATACATACATGCAGATACCATACGTCTCCATTAATTCATTTCCAACCCAATTATGTCAAGGTAGTGTGATGTGGGATCAATGGGAGTCTAATCGAAATAAACGTAACTTAGTTATTAGTGTTGAGTTCGGGACACTTTGTTTGGCTGCTGCACAACTCATTTTTAACTAGGCTGATAAAGTACCATTCTAGGGTTGATTGTATATTTGTTTTTTTTTTTGAACGGCATATTATTAGAAAAAAACCAAAGAAGACTAGCAAGGAGCTAGAAAATACATAGGAGATTTTAACCAATCAGTCCAACTACTAATCTTACGACCTCTAAACTTAAGCCATGAGAAAGAATACAAACGAATATTATCGAAGATGTCACATTTCCTCAAAGAATGAGAGCTAAATATGCCACAATTGCGATACCTCCAAATCAACCATAGCGTAGACACAATAATGATAAACATATGATACTTCTCTTTACAAACGGGCCACAAATTCAACCAATCTTTCCAATGAGAGTTAGAAGTGAACAAAGGCATGGAAGAGTCGCACCATACTCGAACAAGCCTCCAAATACTCAAAGCAACCTCACACTCGAAAAAGATATGTTGACAAGACTCCACGTTGTAATTGCATGAAGGGCATGAAATCGTGTGAATTTCAATCCCTTTAGCAGAAAGATTCAACCTGTGCGGGAGCCTATCCAACCTTAAACGCCATAAGAAGATGTTGACTTTACGAGGGAGAACTTTATCCCAAATGGTTTCGAGGTCCAAAGAAGGCAAAAGAAGATTATCAATATGGCGACGAGTATCGCCAACCGAGAAAACACCGTCGTTGGAAAGAGACCAAACACAAGCATCTTCATCCGCATCAATAACAGTGTGACCAATCTCAATCAACAAGTCGTTAAGATAGGCCGAGTTGCGAACCCCTAAGTCTGCCCTAGACCAATTCCAACACCATTGACCGTTGCAAATACGGTCTCTGATCAAGCAATCCTTGTCTTGTTCCAAACGAAAAAGCCTATTATATCGAAGATAAAGAGGGGAGTCACCAAGCCAAGTATCCTTCCAAAAACGAACTAGAGAGCCACAACCCACTTTGAATCGTAAAGAATCCAAAGTGATAAAACCTCTCGAGTGCAAGTAGTTGGAGGATCCAACAATCTTTGCCCATAAACCATTAGATTTGCACCCATGATGATCAAAACCGCCTTCTTGCCCATGAATTGCCTTAATGATTTTAACCCAAAGAACCTTCGGGTTTGAGCACATTCTCCAACGCCATTTTTGGAGTGAGGCAAAGTTAAAAGATTTCAAACTACCAATGTCCAAACCACCTTTATCAAGAGAAGCAAGAGCGTTAGACCACTTGATCCAGGCAATTTTTCTCGAGTCTTGAGAACCTCCCCAGAAAAATGAAGCACGAATACTCTCCAAGATCTTCAAAACTGTATCTGGAGCTTTAAAGATGGAGAGATAATAAATTCCAAGACTTCCAAGGACGGCTTTTGTTAATGTGAGACGACCACCGATGGAAAGAAGATTAGCCTTCCAAGTTGAAAGCTTAGCACGAAACCTGTTAATGATGGAGGTCCAATTTGTTGAAAGATTCATATTAGAACCAATGGGGAGCCCAAGGTATACGAATGGGAAAAAACCTGCTGCACAACCTGTGATGTTAGCCATAAAATGCACTTCCTCAGAAGAGACTCCAATGCCATAGACATTAGACTTATGGATATTTATTTTGAGGCCCGATGCTAAATGAAAAACATGCAAGACGCGAATAATGGTATCCATATCTTGAGAGCTCCAATCCGTTGTAATCACAACATCGTCTGCGTAGAATAAATGAGATAACGTAACATCAGAATTACCAAGATTAATACCACGGATGAGACCAGAACGAACCGCATCAGATAAGGCTAAATGAAGGCCTTCCATCACAAGAATAAACAAGAAAGGCGAAAGCGGATCGCCTTGCCTTAACCCGCGTTTAGGAGAAAACTGAGAGGTAGGGCTGCCATTGACTAAGATAGAAGTTCTGGATGATTCCAAACATGCTTTAATCCATGACCTCCACTTTAATCCAAAACCAAGAGTGTTTAACATGAAGTCTAAGTATCTCCAGCTAACGGAATCAAAAGCTTTTTCGAAATCAACTTTAAAAATCAACAACTTTTTCTTCCGTTTTTTATACCAATCTATCACTTCACTGAGCATAAAGGGGCCATCAAGGATTTGACGCCCCGAAATGAAGGCGGATTGCTCGTGGCTAACAATTTTCCCGACAACTTTAGATAACCGGATTGCAAGAATTTTAGAAATAATCTTGTAATGAATGCCAATAAGCGAGATGGGACGAAAATCAGTGATATTTATAGGATTGCTAACCTTTGGAATGAGAGTGATAAAGGACGAGTTGGAACCCAGAGGCATCTTACCAGAATCGAAGAACAAAGATACAAAGTCATGGATATCCAACTTTAGCAAATCCCAATACTTCTTTACGAATGCAAAGGAGTAACCGTCAGGGCCTGGAGCTTTATCGCTACCACACTCCCAAACTGCTGCCTTTATTTCATCTAAGGAAATAACATCTTCTAATAGGTTGCGATCCTGAGAACTTAAACCAGAAGTAACCGATACAGAGGGGAAAGAAATCAGTGAATCACAAGCTTGAAATCTATCTTTAAAGAAATTGAGGAAAGCCTCTTTGATCTGATGAGGATCGGAGACCCAAACTCCCTCAATCATGATGCCATGGATCGATTGAGCACTTCTCTTTTGATTCACCAAACCGTGGAAAAATTTAGAGTTTTCGTCACCCTCAATGTCCCATTTTATCTGAGCCTTTTGAACCATATCCATAGCTTCAAGTTTTTCAAGACTATCAGCTTCTTGTATAAGTTTGATTCTCTTTTCACGGTCTTCGGGAGAAGCTGAACCCTCTTCAATCTTTTCTTCTAATTGTTTTAGAGCAGACATGATCTCCTGTTTATGAATACGTTCACCACTTTTAGAATTAGCAATCCATTGTTTGATTTTCACTTTCAAACGTTTTAGTTTTTCATGAGATAAAATATTAGTGCCATCAACATTCTGCCCCATGTTAGCCCATTCCAACGAAATAAAATCATCGAAACCTTCACGAAGAAACCATGAATGATATATTTTGAAAGGAACTGGGCCGACCTATTTTTCGTATGATCAAGTTAATTGTAAATGGGGACCACCGGTATCACATATAAATATATATTTAAACAAATAGTATTGTATTTATACTAGACGAGTACCCGTTCATATCAACGAGATTTTATAGCGACAAATAGTTTATTCATAAAAAAAAGTTTATAGGTTATAAACGAAAAATAATGTTTTGAAACCCGGTTCGACCCGGGTGGTTCAACCGGTTGAACCGTTCCGGTCGAAAAATAGGTCGATTTAAACCGGGTCAACTTGCTAGGTTGGGTCGAAAACGGGTCAAATTAGAACGGGTCAATCCACCGGGTTTGAAGCGTCCCGGGTCAACCCGGTTTGTGTTTTTATTGGTTGTATTTAGTTTGGTAGATATGTTTTTTAATTGGTTGTACAATATGAATAAATTATTGTACCTTTAAGTAAATGATGATATTTTGAAACCCGGTTCGACCCGGGTGGTTCAACCGATTGAACCGTTCCGGTCGAAAAATGTGTCGATTTAAACCGGGTTAACTTGCTAGGTTGGGTCGAAAACGGGTCAAATTAAACCGGGTCAATCCGTCGGGTTTGAAGCATCCCGGGTCAACCCGGTTTGTGTTTTAATTGGTTGTATTTAATTTGGTAGATATGTTTTTAATTGGTTGTACAATGTGAATAAATCATTATACTTTTAAGTAATGGATAATGTTTTGAAACCCGGTTCGACCCGGGTAGTTCAACCGGTTGAACCGCTCCGGTCGAAAAATGGGTCGATTTAAACCTGGTCAACTTGCTAGGTTGGGTCGAAAATGGGTCAAATTACCGGGTCAACCCGGTTTGTGTTTTAATTGGTTGTATTTAATTTGATAGATATGTTTTTAATTAGTTGTACAATGTGAATAAATTATTGTACTTTTAAGTAATGGGGTGTTTTAATTAGAGTATTAATTACATTAATTTTCTCTCACATTTGACTTTCAATACTCAACTTTTCAAGTTTGACCATTTTTCCATTATAGATAGTATAGATTAGAAAATTTCTAACTTATGCCACCGTATTAAAGGTTAAGAGACGTTAAATAAACTCAAATTATCATATTCTCATGTTCGTTGATATTAATAATTTTTTATCACAAATCAGATTATAACCAAACAAATTAACAAAGGGGTAATACCATATTAAAGCACTATACTTGTAAAAAAAATCATTTTTGAGTATCGAACTTTTTTTTTTCCTCATTGAGGTACTAAACTTTCATTTTTGGACATTTTTGCCCCTCAAAATTTTGAAAATCCAGGGGCAAAAATGTCATAAAAATGTCCCAAAGTGCGTAAAAGAGGCCAAAAATGAAAGTTTAGTACCCCAATGAGGAAAAAAAATTCGATACTCAAAATCGATTTTTTTAACAAGTATAAAGCTTTAATATGGTATTTGTCAAATTAGCAATGTGCTGATAATTAGTGTTTCTCTTTATCGAGAGAAAAGTTCATTTTTTTTCTCACATTTTGTGGTTATATAAACCATGAAAATTTGTTTAAACATTAATAGTTATAATGCTCGCGCACGCGCGAGTTTTAAAAATTATTTGAATCATATATTTTTATTTATTAAAAGACAAATAATTTAAAATTTGTTTTGTTTGATTTATGATATTTAATTATAATTTTTTATTATTAAAGATAATTATTTAAAATTTTTAACTCTATTGTTAATTGCATGTTATCTATATTTTTTGTATTTATCTTTTACTTGTGTTATGGATAAATATAAAATGTTACTTAATAAGAAAATAATATTTTTTTTAAATAATATTATTAGTAAATAAGGTATTATTTAGTTTTTTTGAAATGTAAAAGTCCCCACTTGAGATTTTGTTTTATTATATAAAAGATTCAGTGGCCGTAATTTCATGTATTATTATATACTACCTCCGTCCCATAATAAATGTCCACTTTGACTTTTTTTAGTCTTTCTTATTAAACTTTGACCATAAATATTTATATATGTGTTATATAATACTTGATGAAAAATATATAAGTGGATTATGTTTGAAATGTATTTTTATTTGGTATAATTTTCATCAAGTAATATATAACATAAATAAAAACATTTACGGTCAAACTTGAATAAAAAAGACTTAGAAAATTCAAAGTGGACAATTATTATGGGACGGAGGGAGTACTATTTTGTGGACGCACGTTAAAAAGTCACATATGGTAAATAAGTAATTGATAACAATTTCCGCTACATGCTCGGATGTGTTTGGGAGTTTAACAAGTAGGTATGATAAGGAGTGTGTGCATGCCTCCACAAGATAACAAGTCACGTTATTGTTGATGCTCTCTGATGACGTATAGCACGTCCGGACCCATGAAGGGCCGGATCAAACGCTAACAACACGGAACTCGAAACCTAAAGACGGGACGGACAATGACCACTTGACTCGGACCTCCGAGACAACAAGGACCCGGGTACCCTCACCCGCAGCATAATACTAAGTCCGGAACGCCTCTAATAAGGTCTGGACCACGGACCAACCAAAAAGGGTAAAGAATCTCATCAGCACCTTAGCGGCTAACGCGGCTAACTTCGGCAGACCCCATGCAGGAAAACTCCGCAGTTCCCTCCCAAAAGCATCGCCATCACCGGCAAGATGCCAAAAGGAGGAGTTGACTTTGGGGTTTGCCGCCTAAAAACATCTCCATCATGACACAAGATCCCAGGCAATCCGACAAGAAGACTCTAGGTATAAATAGAGAGAACTTTGCCACTCTCATGGGTATCTTGCTCACTCTCTCACTTACTACACTTTCTCTCTCTACAAACACTTACTCTCACACCCGAGGTTGACCGCGGAAGTCCCTCTTCCGCGGTGAGACTAACGGTGTTGTTTCATTTCTTAGCAAAACGAAGCAGATCATACGCAATTAGTTCAAGATTAGCCCATTTTGAAGCTAGCATAAACTAGTCTTCACCTTGAGCCCCATTTTTGTACTAACACTCTCTACGGTGCTGGTGCTAGATGTATTAGTTGGCCAGTACCAACCCATGAATATCGACACCATATTTGGTTTTTTAGATGACAAAACTATACTTCAGGATACATGCATGTCCCCTGTATTGTGCTTTCCAGTGAGGACCCTATCTTTGAGAAATATGTGCATATGGTATAGTCTTTGTTGTTAACGCATGGTCGCTAACAAAATACCACCACAAGCAACCATGTGATGGACAAAGAAGATAACAACAGTCTCTCGTCCTTGTTATGTACAAAGCCATCACCAAAATCAATAAACAGAAACATAATTAATCTGGAAAACAATGGTGCGCCTCAAAAATCTACATGGTGTGAAACTTTGTTTTACCCAAACTTTAACATATCCACAATAACTAGCAGCCTAATAATCATATAAAATGTAATGTCAATTGCCTCCTCGTACTATGATATCAATTGCAAGTAGGATTGAACTTGAGTTATCAGAGTACATTTTCACAAGGTTTTCAATAATTGGTATGTTGTAACTTGTAACACAAACACATTCTCAAAACACAAAGATTTGAAAGAGAAAAACTACATAGTGTTGGAACTTAGTGTATATTGTATCTATCTCACATGGGTGGATGAGAGAAGTGAAAGTGGATTTATACGTGCTATTTAACTCAAATGTTTGAAAGTCTTTTAGAGGCTTTTGGAGGAAATTAATGGATGATTAATTTGGTTTATATTATACTAGCTTGAACACCCGTGGATTCATAGAATTTTTAAATAAATATGAAAATAAGATAATAAAAAAGCAACAAATGTAAATATGTTCCATTAATAAATGAAAGAAACAATGAGATAATACATGAATTATGCGATAATCAATTGAGTTTGTAACAATTAAAATAATAAACGTGATTCAATGTTTCTTTACGTATATGAATAAAGTAACAAACAACAATGAACGTAATCATGTTTCTTTATTTTTTGAAAGGAATAGTAAGTAATAAGTGAATAATACGATAAAAAAATTCAGTTTGTAACTATTTAAGCAAAAATAAATATAAATTTATTATCGATATACAGGTTTATACGCCATAAAAGGTAGTAAATACAATTTACCCAATTCTTGTGTACCCATATACACAATGTTCTTAGTTGCATCTATTATTTTAATAATTGGAATAAACAAAGTAATGGGCCCTTTATAGGCTCTTAGCCTCATATAGCAACTGAATAAGCTGATTGAAGATCTATGTCGCTCAATCTTTTTAGAACCTATACCTTTATGTGGTTCCTCTTTGAGCATTCCTATTAGTAATAACAGAATGAAGAACATGTTAGATTAAAACTATAAACTATAAACTGAACATACTTACTCTTGATGTATCTTTTAGACTAAAGATCAAATATTCTTAGATGCACAATCTATAAAAAATTATTGTTCGTGCAGAAGTACATTCCATATACTTTTGTAGTTTTATAGGGTAAATGCTACGTATTACCAACGTACTTTCAATTTTGTGCCGACTTGAACCACAAATATTCTTAAATGCTAATACCACTATGACAAACTAACTAAAAGTAGATTAAGAAATGTTTTTAGTATTTTATAGATTGTGCCGACTTGAACCACGTACTAAAAACATCTCTTAATCTACTTTTAGTTAGTTTGTCATAGTAGTATTAGCATTTAAGTCTTCAGAATTAGAATGTGATTAAGATTTGAGCGAAGTGATGAACATTACCCATAGCTATTGCCTATAATTTCTGAGAAGAAAATTTAAAGTGATGATTTAAAAATGTCATAAACGAACAAAATAACACTTAGATATTTTCTGTATTGAAATAATCACCCAGTAGGCCATTAAGAATGCATGGAAACCTGATAAACCAATCATACCAGAAATTTCCTGATAAGAATAG
Source organism: Artemisia argyi (assembly GCA_030686995.1). Taxonomy (NCBI): domain Eukaryota; kingdom Viridiplantae; phylum Streptophyta; class Magnoliopsida; order Asterales; family Asteraceae; genus Artemisia; species Artemisia argyi. The sequence continues at coordinate 11,467,258 of CM060702.1, read as the reverse complement.
GAAGTGTGATTAGAATGATGTATCCGTGAGTAAGAATTCTACAAATTTGTTTGGGATCAGGGGATTTCAAAACAGTATAGACGTATAAGTGGTTTAAGTACTGTTTGTTCATTCGTTAATTTACAGACATTGATAACAGTTACTTTCAATTTGCAAAGTTTGATTAATTATCATAATTAAGTTCACCCCTTTAGCAAATTAAAGTTATGTTCCATAGCCTTTGCTGTAAATTCGTACAACAATCCAGAAAACTAGAATACGGATAACAGGTTCAGTGAAGAACTTTGACACACCACAGCAACTTATGTATCGACAGAAAAAGTAGAAAACGCGAGCACACGTATAACCCTCAATATCAAACGTTTATTGATACGATTCCAATGTCCCATAAAATGACCCACTTGCTAGATCAGTCCACTCGTTATCCAAGTCCAAGTCTTTAGGAGTATTTGGCCATTGTTTAACTAGACACTACTTTAATATTTGTCACATGCGTTTGAATGTTTCTTTGTTTACGTTAGTAGTAGTTGTGCATGCAGGAAGTTAGGAAGAATAAAAGGAACATGGTTTCCACCATCACATGTTCTACTAGTAATTGCATAATTTTAGCATTTGCAGTTGAAGTCTTTCTCCTATTTAAGTTGTAACTTTGCATTGAATGAAATAGAACACAAAAATGGCTCAAAGTCTCTTGTTTCCTTTATCTTATTCTTGGAGAGTTGCTAACTCAATTAGCTATCTATCTTAGGAGATTGACCTCCTCTAATTGGTCTCTACCAATTTGGTGCTTTCATTCATCTTACTCATGGCTCCTAAACGTGATCCCCCACCTCTCGAAGAAGCCTTGTTCGCCTTGAACAAAACCTTAAAACAAATCCTTCAAGTCACCACCGCCACGTCCGAAAAACAAGACATTATTGTCAACCAACTGGCACACCACTTTGAACAAAACAACAATCTCATCACCACCCTACAAAAACCCGAATCATCCCACACCAAAAACGATACCACACCACCATACACCGACACCACTACGGTTCATGGCTTACAAATCAGACCCCCAAAAATCACTCTTCCAATATTCGACGGTTCCAACCCCCTTGATTGGCTTTTCCAAGACGATCAATACTTTACTTTCTATACTATTGCTCCACACTAGCGCCTACCAATTGTTGCATTCCACTTATCAGGGGACGCACTAAGTTGGTATAAATACCTTGTCAACAATAACCTCCTTACGACATGTGATAACTTCACCCGTGCACTCGAAACCCGGTTCGGTCCCTCTTCATACGATAATCACCAGGCCACCCTTTTTAAACTTTGTCAAACATCCACTGTCACGGCTTACCAAACAGAATTCGAAAGGTTGAGCAATTGCGTTGTGGGTCTTTCCCCACAAGCTTTACTTGATTGTTTCATATCGGGTCTTCGCCACGATATTCAACAAGAGTTAACCATTCTTCGCCCACAAACTGTCACACAAGCAATCGGTTTGGCCAAGCTTATTGAAGACAAACTTCATGATCAAACCTTTGATCGTCCAAAGCCCATTGCCTGTTCAGTACTACATCACAACTTACGCCATCGACCCAACCTTTGTTAGATAATCCTCTCCCTCAAACTCAATTACTATCGATTAAGAAATTAACCCCCGCTGAAATGCAGAAAAGACGCTCTGAGGGACTTTACTACAATTGCCCGGAAAAGTACCAACCTAGGCATCGTTGTAAACCACCACAGTTTCTTCTCCTTCAATCAGGATACAAACCCGCACCCGCCACAGAAGACCCACCATGGGGGATGTTTACCATTGACTATGACAATGCAGGACCTTAAGGACAAGGTCAATCTTAACGAGGGGAGTTTTGATACGATTCCAATGTCCCTTAAAATGACCCACTTGTTAGATCAGTCCACTCGTTATCCAAGTCCAAGTCTTTAGGAGTATTTGGCCACTGTTTAACTAGCCACTACTTTAATATTTGTCACATGCATTTGAATGTTTCTTTGTTTACGTTAGTAGTAGTAGTGCATGCAGGAAGTTAGGAAGAATAAAAGGAAAATGGTTTCCACCATCACATGTTCTACTAGTAGTTGCATAATTTTAGCATTTGCAGTTGACGTCTTTCTCCTATTCAAGTTGTAACTTTGCATTGAATGAAATAGAACAGAAAATTGGATCAAAGTCTCTTGTTTCCTTTATCTTATTCTTGGAGAGTTGCTAACTCAATTAGCTATCTATCTTAGGAGATTGACCTCCTCTAATTGGTCTTTATCATTTATTTAGTAAAGAAAGAATGCGTACAAGACCCCTCCCCCCTCACCTCCTTTTATAGAGATGAGGGGGGAAGAAAAACCAACTCCAACTTGGACTTCTAAGTCAGTTGTAAAAACAGGCAAGAAAGAAACGGGCTCGGATACAAACCAAACTTATCGACACTTAAACCCCTAGACTTATGATAAGCTAATATAAAGATTAAAAACATAACAATTTCCACCTTAGGCCTTATATTAGCCTATACCAACACTAATTAACTCTCAACGGTGTTGAAACTTGAGTCCAGGTACCACCTTCGTCAAGGCATCCGCAACATTGTGTTCAGTACCCACCTTCAAAACTTCAACCGTCTTTGCTTCCAAGACATCTCTGATAAAGTGATAACGTACATTGATGTGTTTAGTCCTTTCATGAAAAACATGATTCCGCGATAAGTGAATTGCACCATGATTATCACAATTAACTGCCACAGTGTTAAGTTCCATGCCCAACTCTTCTAAAAGTCCCCTTAGCCAAATAGCTTCCACTAGTACAAAAATGGGTTTTAGTCACACATGTTGTTTTTCGAACGGCCACACAGTAACTTTTTTATGTGACTAAATGTATCATAATAAAATAAACAGCCACACTTGATCCGACTTGTGTGACCATTTCGTCTTTCCAACTGAGGCTACATTCTCACATTCGAATATTTTCGTGACTAGAGGTATCTTGTAATTTTTTTGAATATTTAGTCACATGTAATTTGGGACGTGTGACGGATACAAATAAGTTTGAAACATTAGTCACATTATATATATACTTATGTGACAAATATATGTCACACAATTAAACAATGTGACCAAAATTCATATATGGTCACATGAAGTATTTGTGTATGTGGCTAAATCATATAATCAAGTTCGTTACACATTATTTAAAAGTGACAAATATATATGTCACACACTTGAATAGTGTGACCAATGTCCTTGTAACCAAAATTTCCCCAAATCCCGCCTAAATTTCATCAAAAATCAAAATAATATTTCAACACTTACTCTCCATTTGGTATTCCCCCTTTACTCTTTTCATCTCATTTCACATAAACCAATCCTCTTAAAACAATTTAATCTCCCTCTCAACATTTTTAGTCATCCCGCCCTAAATTTTGCCCAAAAATCAAATTCTCCATCCATTCATCAATTATCTACCTCACATAAGCTCAACCCCAAAAATATAACACGCCTCCTATCTCTCCCTTCACAGCCATCACAACTTCACTGTCGTCACCACCAGGGCGCCGCCGCCGCCACCTTGCTTCTTTGCCACCTGTCCCTGCTAGGTCAAGAAGATACAAGACGATTTTAGATCGTGAATATTGTTTTGGTTCGTGGTTTTTGGGTTACCTTTCGACTAATCCACCATAGCCGCCACCTTATTCTCTCCTCCTCTTCTTTTCTTTGGTAAGATGGAACCCTAATCTTATCTCTCCTCCTCTTCTTTTCTTTGGTAAGGTAGTCCACTAAGAGCTCCTATGCACTCTTCATGTAACAATTCGCAATTTCAGGTTAATTACTATTCCCGGGAAATTTTACTATTCATTTTTCCCGAAATTTTCCCGAAATTTGATTTTTGTTTCATGGCCTCGAGTGATAAATCATTTCCATGGCAAATTAAAAGTTTGACACTCGTCAGATCATTTTCGTGAAAGTTAATAAGGAATTACATGTTTTAGGGTAAAACGTCATTCAAAAATTCTACGCATAACGAAACTCGACCGCGTTAAGTGACCCCCCATCAGAAAAATGTTTGACACACTCATGATTTATTTGAGAATTAATCATGACTGTGAAAAACATGACCAAAATAAGCCTCGGCCGTGAAAAACTGGAATTTTCAGTTTTAAGCGTTTTTACTCAGCCGTAACCTTAGCCTATACCTACACCGCGTTTTTAAGACAATTTGAGTTTTCAACTTATTAGAAAAAGTCAACATATTTTTCCCTCCTCCTTTGACCAAAAATCATTCCTTGATTTTATAAGTCATTCCTTGATTTTTAAGCTTACGGTTTTATGTCTAAAAGACATTTAATACCAACCGACACTAGACTGAGCCCAACCTAAACATTATAAGTCATTTTAATCATTATTATCCTATTAGAAAAGTTACATTTTACTTTTCTCAATTTTACGCAACTTTCGTACGTTTTATGTATTACGCGTTTTAGACCCGTGTTTCCAGTTTTAGCAGGGTTTGAGCAACCCAATAGAACCTACCACTCATTTTATATTTTATTATGGAGTATATTGACATGTTTAGTCATTCTTTCAAGTTTCATATTTTTAGGATACCCGGTTTTACGTTTTGTGACTTAAGCATTTACGGTTAGCATTTCCCGGAGTCAAAACTAGCTACTTAAGTTAGATAATATCATCACAAACCAACTCATCCTTCCTTATCCTATGCAAACCGACTTAGGGGGGGGGGAGTCATCCCATAGGTGGCTTCATCTCATGACTTTAGCCATTAGATCATTACTTATTTACAACTTGGTCACCAACTTTAGGTAACTTTCCTAGTTACCTTCCTAACCTCCTCATTCTTGCTATAAAAGCAAGCTCATACCTTCATCTTTTCATCACCAAAACGCCACACCATTAATTCCTAGCACCATGATCCTTTGATCTTCAAACTACAAGTTACACTACAAAGTTCAAGGTCTTAGTATTCTCTACCTGGTTCTTAAGTTTGTTTGGTGATTCCATGGTTGAATTAGGAGCTACACAAGGTGATTAGGGGCTGAAGTTAATTGGTTTTCACAAGGTATATATCAAGGCTAGCAAGGGTTTCAAGAGTTGTGGTGAAGGGTTTGCAAGCATAGGTTTAGTGTCCTAATTTCATACTTGACTTCCTTTCTTTAAAAAGCCAAAAGTTGTAAGAAATCCTATTACACTTTCTTGCTCAATATCATTTTCATGCTCATTATGTTTCTTTCATGCTATATATGGTCTTTGTATTATGTTCATGATGTATAAAAACTAGTAAAACAAGTTATGGTATATATATGTTAACTTATGATATTTAAACAAGTAAACTAGTGACTTTTATGGAGAACCACGACCAAAATAGTACAACTATGATATTTGACACTTACTTACTGTTAAAGAGGACTTAACAAGGAAAACATAGCAATTTGAACCACTTAAAATGAGTACACGAGTCAAAAGATACGGCCAAAAGAAGTTAGCAAAACCAAAACGCCGAAACTGCCAATACTCTACTGTTTTGCAATCTGCCATTTTGAAAGTCACCCTTCTGGTCCGATTCATCAAAAAGTTAAAACACGAAAGTTGTCTGGAACGACGTTTTCGTTAAGGTAAAAAGAAGCTCGAGCCCTGAAAACGCTTTCCGAGTGATATTTTCCTTCAAATTCTTAATAGCCCATTTTTAGACCGAAATTACTATATAATAGTTATGGTTTACTAAGACCAAGAGGTCTAATGACCTAAAGCCAAGACCACAACCATGGATAGAGCCAAGGTTGAGTCTCAAGACCATGGTACAATGACCAAGGTCACGGCGAAGCTATGACCAAAGACCATATAAACTTACCTTAATAACAATCTTCATGTAAAAATAAACTTTCCTAAGTTTATTCAAATATTAGACATGTAACTTTTCGGATCAAAACTTATATATATGTTATCGAATACTACAATAGTAGGGAGCCTCATGTGAGGAGTTCATTAAGTAAGCCATCGAGATGAGTTGTGGATTTACGAATTAAAGTGTCCTGGCTCCTCGAACGTTTACTCCATGACTTCTGAATTATGTCGGCCCAAACGGTAGTAAGAGATATACAACTTATACATGTTTCATAAACCATTTATATTCAAAGACTTACACTATATACTAAGTACTACATCATGAACATTATGCAAGACATATATAGGCAATTCTTCGTATTCTTAGACGTTACTCCAAACCTAAGTCGCAACGTTCTATTATAGGCTGCTCTTAGTGACTTTCGTGATTCGACTACCACTTTCATTTCACATCACTTAAGCTTAAGGTGAGTCATAGCCCCTACTCTTTTCATACTTGTTTTAAACTCTTTTGGGGAGATACATGCTTAAACTACTTGCTTTCTCTTTTACTAAAGACAATTTTACTCGTATGCTATGCTATACTTTTATACTCTTAAACATGATGTGTAGTTTTATTACGATATGTGCCTTAATGTGTTAAACCTATTCTATGCGCTATATTCTTTAACTACTGTTTAACTCCTGGATGGAGCCGATGGAGAGGTATTGATAGTACTATCGGGCTGACGCCCCCACCATTGCCATATATTCCTAGCCTTGGGTGAATATAATCCAACTTTGAAGCATTTGTGCTTATTCTTGTCAAGAGGTTCAGTAGGCAGTGATACTTTACATTAAGCGTGCATATATCGTATACACATATATTGAAATCATGATATACTTTAGCAGTGGGTTGTAAACACACAGGTTGTAAGTGTTGTTATGGGCGGGACTTGCAACTGAGTGGATTCACGATGCCTTTGCTGTGCGAATATTCTTTAAAGACTTTTCAACTGTTTTACGACAAACTCTATGAACTCACCAACCATTGTGTTGACACTTTAGCATGTTTATCTCAGGTCTGTAAGGTGATAGCTGTTGCATGGAGCATAGAGTCGCTTGGCATGTTTTGAAGACTTATGCTTTTATCTTTACCATTCGATATGTTTTAAAACTCTTATGTATTGTATGGAACTCAAGTTTGTAACTCGGAACTTATTAATCGAATGGTAACTTTTCAAAACGTCTCATTTAGAGTTCATTTTCTATACCTTGTACTTTGTATTATGAAGTAACACCCCAATGACACAGTCTTCCGCTGTGATATTTTGGGGGTGTTACACTTCACTCAACCCAGCTTCCAACCTAAAACCTGCAGCAGGAAAATAAATGCGTCTGAGCTTAAAAAGCCCAATGAACAGATATATAACAAAATGAATAATCGAAACGTATATAAGTATAGGAAAAAGGAAATCATAATCTCCTGCTAAAATGGATATCATTTGTCAAATGCATAAGAGATCAACGATAATTGTACAAATAACATAAGTCAAATGAATAATGAGTATGAAGAGTCAAGTGATAATATGAATCATATAGTAACCAGAATCAAAGAGCACGTATCAACAAAGGCTTGTCTACCCGAGCCACTCGAATAGACACAAAGAAGTATAGGAAAGCCACGAGCCGACCTACCAGAGTCACTCGAATAGGTCTCAAAATCACATAATCACATATCCGTCAAATCATAAGTGCACAAAGAGGAGCGACCTCTAAGTACCAGAAGTGAAAGGGGTACAAGGCACGTATAGCCAGTCACTAAGCCAAATCATATCATATCAAAACCTAGGATGCATCCATACGCTCTCTGAAAAAGAATACATATACAAGTGCAAGACTATGCATATATATAACAGAATGGCCATAAGTGCACATAATCATATAATCATAATATAACATAAGGGAAAGCCGGGGACCAATCACACCGCCCCAGATAGTGTCATACCATTGGTGCCATCAATGACATGCCCATAGTACCTCCATGGATAGAATAAAAACTCGGGCATCAGAATAGAACATATCAGAACAAACAAGCAAAGCTATCCATAACAGAATGCTCCCAGAGCATAGCAGAACATAATGCTCCCAGAGCATGATAGAACATAATCTCATATCAAAGTGATAGTAATCAAATCATCATAACAAAATGGATAGCAAACAGAATCCTATCAAAGGATAATATCAAACAGATCATCACAATATATCAAATAAAAGGGATCATAGAAAAGGCTCGTATCAAAAGGATCATATCATAGCAAACGAATCAAAGTCAAGGATCGAAAAATCATGAGATCAGAACCCTTACTAAGAAAGGGTACAATATCTGTACCTAAAACCGCAAGTGCAAACCCATCAGAAGACATAAAAATTGAAAGTTACTTCTTCTTCAGCGAATCTACACAAATTAATGATCGTCTTATTATTTAAGAACAGTTTCATAAGTTATTACCGATTCATCACTGGTTGTTGTTCAGATTGACATATTAGGGTTTCCTGATATAAATAGCAACCTTCCATATTTAGTAACTTGCATATTTAGTAAATTTCTCGAATTAGTAACTTTAGATTAAAATCCATTAATTAGCCAACTTAGTGGTTTACAAATGATAATTAGTCAAGTTAAAGGCTTAATATGATAATTACCATAGTTTAGGGTCTTATATATCATTTTAGCAAAGTACATGGTTAAAATGTGAAAACCACCAAGGTTTAGGGTTAAAAGTGTAAACTTAGGTTTATTTGTAACTTTCTTGAATACGTATCTTTTATATAATAAAACAAAACCTGGGAATTTTTCATTTCAAAAAAATAGATTTATACCTTATTTAGTAATAATTTTCTTCGCGGCCCTGAGTGCATGCTGCATGATCCAGCATGGATTTCTCTGAGTACGTAGTCTGCTTGAAGAGGTCCAACACATCTGAGCCAGGGTTGTAAGAAAGAGCGTCGATAGAGTATGTTGTCTCGTAGTTCAAACCGTTGCGCTGTGCGCCGCACTCTTCGAGCGTCCTTATGATCTTATGGTAAGATTCCCTTGCTGATGAATTCAATGATAGGCGTCATCCATGTAGGATCTTGTTCTTCTATCACTGTGAATATCTCCATTTCCAAGATTGACTTGTTTTTTAGGGTTTCTACCAATACCTGTTTTGAGAGGTGCAAGAAGCTTGTGGATGCGATTTTGCTGAGCGCATCCGCTTTCCTGTTATCTCCTCTGGGCACCTGTTTTATTGTGAACCTGTCAAAGTTTTTTATTAAGGACTTGGTCTTTTCTAGGTATTGGATCATGTGTTCATCCTTGGCTTCATATTCACCTAGCACATGGTTAGCAACTAGCCGAGAATCTACATTCGCTTCCAGGTTGCGTACACCCATTTGGATTGCGATGCGTAGTCCGGCTAGTAGGGCTTCGTATTCTGCCTCATTGTTTGTGGCTGTGAACTCAAAGCGCAGCGCGTAGGTGAATTCCATACCTTCTGGATTTGTAAGAATAAGGCCCGCGCCTGATCCATCTACACATGAGGACCCATCTATGAACAGAGTCCAGGGTTCCTGTAGATCTATTTTGGTTCCGGGTGTTGGACTGTCGTTATCTGGCTTCTCCACAATGAAATCGGCTAAGACTTGTCCTTTGATTGCAGTGCGCGGTCTGTATGAGATGTTATACTCACTTAACAGTACACTCCACTTCTGTAAGCGTCCTGATGCGTCAGGTTTGGAGATAACTTGTTTGATTGGATGATCAGTGATTACAACTATTGGGTGCGCTTGAAAGTATCTGCGCAACCTTTTGGCTGCGAATACGAGGGCTAAGACCAGCTTTTCCATAGCGCTATAGTTAGTCTCTGTCTTCTTCAGGGCTTTGCTTACAAAGTATATGGGTGTCTGGACGGAGTTCCTATCTGTCAATAGCACTGCGCTAACTGCTCCATGGGTTGCCGATAAGTACATGATTAGCTCTTCCCCTGGTCGTGGTGCGACAAGTTTGGGAAGAGATGCCAGATGGTGCTTTAGTTGTTGGAAAGCTTCCTCCGCTTCTTCGGTCCAGCGAAAATCTCCCTTTTTAGTGCACTTCGTGAGTGTTTTAAAGAGAGGAAGGGATTTGTCTGCTGACTTGGATAAGAAACGATTTAGCCCTGCTAACTTTCCATTCAATGACTGGACTTCTTTGAGTGTGTGCGGTGAGGGGAGATCAATAACGTCCTTTGTTTTTTCAGGACAAGGCTTGATTCCATCGGGTTCTATTAAGTATCCAAGGAACATACCTTCGGTTGCGCCAAAGGTGCACTTCTTGGGATTTAACTTCATATTTATTCGTCCCAATGTTCTGAACGTTTCCTCTATGTCGCGCACCAATTCATCCTCTGTGTGGCTTTTGATGACAAGGTCGTCAACGTAGACCTCCAAGTTGCGGCCTACTTGTTTCTCGAAGGCTGTGTCCACCAATCGTTGGTATGTCGCGCCTGCATTTTTTAAGCCAAAAGGCATTTTCGTGTAGCAGTAGACTCCTTGACTGGTGTGGAAAGCTGTTTTTTCTTCATCTTCGACTGCCATCTGAATTTGATGGTACCCTTTGTATGCGTCTAGGAAGCATTTGAAAGGGTATCTGCACAGAGATTCTACCTTCCAGTCTATTTCTGGCAGTGGGTAGCAGTCCTGTGGACATGCTTTGTTGAGGTCCGTGAAGTCCACGCACATTCTCCAACTGCCGTCGCTCTTCTTGACCATAACTGGGTTAGAGAGCCAGTCGTGGTAGTACACTTCTCGCATGATGCCTGCGTCTACAAGCTTGTGTACTTCTTCCAGAATAGCCTTTGCACGATCTGGGGCCTGGCCGCGCTTCTTTTGTCGTATTGGGGGATATCCTTGTCGGATTTGCAGCTTGCTCTGTGATTGAGCGTGGCACTCCTGTCATGTGTTTTGTTTCCCATGCGAAGATGTCAAGGTTCTTCTGCAAGAGTGCGCATACGGCTGCTTTACCTTTGTCAGATAAAGATCCACCAATCGAAACTTGTTGCTCCGGGTAATCGGGATGAATAGCGACTTTTAGGTTTGGTGTTTTTTCTGCGCGCTGTTCTGGAATAGTCTCTACTTCAGTTGTTACCACATTGCATTCTCTCGGTGGTACTGTTGTGTTATAGAGGGTGACAACTCCTTCTTCCACTGGAAACTTAAGCATTTCGTGCGCTGTGGATGGTACAGCGAGCATGGATGATATTCCAGGTCTCCCAATGATACCATTGTATGGTGAGGGGGACTTTATTACCATGAAGTTTATCCATGTTGCGGTTGAGTGTTGTTCATCTCCTATGACCACCAGCAAGCGTAGCTGCCCCATGGGCCAGATCTTTTCTCCTGTGAATCCAGTCAATGACGTTGTTGCTGGTATCAATTGATTTTGGATTTCAGGTCGCAGTCTCTTGAAACAATGATCATACAGGATATCTGCGGATGCTCCTCCATCAATGTACATGCGGTGGATGTCATGTCCTCCCGTATGTATTTCAATAGTCAGAGGTTCTACAACTGTGTTGTCCGCAGCTAAAGTAGGGAAAGATATCTCTTTTTCTGGAGAGAATTTTTGGCTGACTTTTTGCTTTATCTTGCGCTGCCATGACTATATCATGTATATGGTATTAGCTTTTTCTTTGGGGGGCTCTTTCTTACCTCCGCTCCTTTGTTTGTCTTTCCCTTCTTTGATGTTTTTTACAAGGTGGTCCATTCTGCCTTCTCTTACTAACTTTTCAATTAGTTGTTTTAGCTGGACGCACTCGTTAGTTGTATGGCCTTTTTGACCATGGTACTCGCAGTATCCATTCCCTATGCGCTTTTCCTCTGCAGTGCACATTGGTGGCGGTTTTGGGAAGTTTGCACCTTCTGTTACAAATATTTCCCTCGGAGTTTTTGTAAGAGGGGTATATTTGTCATTGTCTCTTCCACTGCGGTAATTCCTGCTGCGGTTGTTATTCTGATCATTGGATTGTCTCCGAGGCTGCTCTTGCTGCCTATAGTTCGAATAACCCCTTTTGCTGTCCGCAGCAGCTGCTTCTCCTTATATAAAGGATCTAGTGCGCTTTGTTAGCCCATCGAAAGTCTGTGGAACTTTGTCGTTTAGCTTTCGGATGAGTTCTGGGTTATTAATCCCATTCATGAACCCTGAAATTTTTAGGATTTCAGGACATGCTTTGACTTGTATGCACTCATCCTTGAAGCGTTCCATAAAAGCGCTAGTTGATTCCCCTTGGCGCTGTTTCACTCTTGCTAGCTCAACAGGGTTTTTAGCGCACTTCTTTCGCTGGGTGAAGTTGAGACGGAATGCTTTCCGTAATTCCTCAAACCCACCGATGCTCCTACGTGGGAGTTTGCTAAACCATGTGCGCGCGTTCCCTACTAACGTAGAATTGAACATGTGGCACCACACAGGCTGTGGCCAGTTTTTGATAGTGGCGGTTGATTCGAAAACTTTTAGGTGATCGTCCGGATCACCTGTTCCATCATATGTTTTCACTTTAGTGGGCATGCGCCTGCGTTTGCGGTCTGAGTAATCGCTGATGCGCCGTGTAAACGCGTCAATTTTCTGGCGACGCCATGGAAGAGACATATCTTCGTTCTCTTCATCGTGACGCCTTCCTCTTGACTTCCAGTGTCCTGTCTCTTTATCCTCGTTGTCCGAGGAGTCACTGGAGGAAGAGTAGTCTCTTTTTCGGCGCTTGCGCCGGCTTCTTTCAGAAGAAGAGCTTGAGGGATCTCTACTTGGGGATCTTCTTTTCCCCAATCTGTCTTGGGTCCTCTTACTTCCAGGTTTGGAGGATCCTTGGCTTGGCGAATGTTGAGGTCCTAATCGGTCTTGTATCCCCCGACTGCCAAGTCTGGAGTGAACATTAGTGCGCCTCTCGCTATCTTCTGAGTATTGTGAATCAGATATCGTACCCAGCCTATCATGGATAGTGGTACATTTTGCGCGTCTTCCTCGTGGGTGGTGATGGTTCGCGTTCAGGACCAAAATTCAGTCGAGCTTGTAGGTTCGTACTTGCCGTTCTCCTTGCTTCTTCCTGCATGAGGGCGATTAAAGTTTCGTAGTTTTGGGATACAAAATTTCCCAAAGTTAGATTGGGTGCGTCCTCAGTTGTTGCAAGAATGTCTGCCTCAGTATTAGGCACCCTATCTCGGTTAGGCGCGCCTGGTGGCACAGTGTTGTTCACTGTGGGTACAGTTTGATGAGGAGTAGTGAAGAGGGTGCGTTGGAGTTCCTCAACGCTTGGGACCACTGGGGTGACTTGGGTAGTCCTTACAGGTAGTTCTACCGCAGGAAGAGGTTGGGTTGTCCCTGCCTCTTGATGACCAGGTGCGCTGGTTGTCCCAGCAACCTGTCTAGAGGTCGAATCTTGTTGATTCTTCCTCTGATGGTCACGTTTTTCTGACTGCGGAGTCCGCTGGCTTGAATTCTTATTCTTTGTCATTCTAGTCCTTAGTTCTTAGTAGTGTCCCACGGAAGGCGCCACTTGTTGATAAAAAAGTTGGGCGTTCCTGATTATGGGCTCTTGCTCTTGTACCAATTCGCTTCTTAGTACTTGTAACCTGCGCACTAAGAAAATAAACAACACCGTTAAGCTTATCGTGGGATTGTCTCCCACGATTAGACTCCGGCGTGAGAGTAAGTAATCGATTTAGGGTTCTCGTAAAGAGTTAGGGTTTGTGAATCGTACCTTGAATGATAATTATGTCATTCCTTATATAGGACGCAGAAACCGTGTAGGTATCTTGCTCCTTACTCTTTGCACTCGTGGTGCTTATCCGGGGTAAGGATATCTATTCCATAGATAGATGATCCCTATCTATACCATGTATAGTTTGTTTGGGTTGGGCTTACGTGAGCCTGTTCCCATTATTAATGCGGCCCAAGTTACAATAGCCCACTCATGGTGGATTTGGGCCTGAGTAATGTATATCATTTGGGCTCGTGGCCCATATATAGACTATACGTCATCAATTTTATTTTAAAAAAATATTATTTTCTTATTAAGTAATATTTTATATTTATCAATAACACAAATAGAAGATAAATACAAAAAATATAAATAATATACAATTAATAATAGGATTAAAATTTTTAAATAATTATATTTAATAATAAAAACCTAGAATTAAACATCATAAATCAAACAAAACAAAAATTAAATAATTTATTTTTTAATAAATAAAAATATATGATTCAAAAACTTAAAAAAAAAAACTCGCGCGTGCGCAGGTATTATAACTAGTCTCAAAGATGTTGCATGCATTCCTCAATAATTTTCCAAACTAATTATCTTCATTTTTACATCTTTTTCTTTTCTTTGTACGATATTACAAACCAGGTTACCGTTCATTACGTCTTGTTATGCTAGTAGATCATGCGTCTTTAAGAGTTCTTTTATATTTCACAGTTAACATATATAGATAACTCGTATCTTATCGACTCATCATTACGGGTGACTTCTATATTGCTTTTATCATCATCTATACTCGATATAGATTACTAATATATGATTCGTTATACAAGAAAATAATGGCTCAAGTGTTACCTCAACTCGGCGGAAACATACGTCAATCAAATAAATGTACGACAGTACGAGTGTACACACCGACCGGAACAAAAATTACTATGACCCAAAGAAACTCGATCGAAACTCAAAACCAAAACACGAACTTGATCATCTAGCGAACGAAACCGACCCTTTGACCCGAACGCGAACTGATCGAAACAACACTAAACACGAACAGTGTAAGTGTTTTGACGGAAATTGCTGCTTAATATCAGACTAGCTGGTATAAGAATAATGACAGCAACAACTTGATTATTAATATCAGACTTGCTTTCTGATATAAGAATAAAGATAGCAGCGGAAATTGAAAGGTAGAGTGATATATTATTGAAAGTTGAAGTGATATATAACTAGCACTACATTTGCTTGTATTTATAGGCATACAAGACTTAGTACAAAGACTTTACTTAATAGCTAAGACTTAGAAGATATTTTAAGGTTACAAAATATCTAATAACCTTAAGTGATAAGAATACTTAACCGTGAAGTATTCTTCATGACTAAGACATAAAATATCTTCTAGATATTTTGACAAACAATCTTAGATATTTTAACACTCCTCCTTAAGATTGTTGTTTGATGTCATAAGCTGAGCTTTGAAGTAATTTAGCTTCTTTCCGGTAATTGACTTTGTATGCATATCTGCTAGTTGAGTTTCAGATGTGCAATACTTCAGCTTGACTTCTCCATTCTTCTCAGCTTCTCGAATGGCATGATACTTGACATTTATATGCTTTGTTCTTCCATGTTGAACGGGATTTTCTGCTATAGCAATAGCAGACTTGTTATCACAGTAGATCACAGTTGGACCTTCTTGTGTTAGCTCCAAATCGGACAACAATTTTCTAATCCAAATAGCATGATTTACAGCACCCGCAACAGCTATATATTCTGCTTCTGCAGAAGATTGTGCGACAACGCCTTGCTTTTTGGAGTTCCAACAAAATACACCCGAACCGAGAGTAAAAATATAACCAGAAGTACTTTTTGAGTCATCAATGCTTCCGGCCCAATCACTATCAGCATATCCTTCAAGTATCACATCTTTGTTTCTTTCGAGCATAATTCCAAGATTTAGAGAACCTTTCACATATCTTAAGACTCTCTTTGCAGCTCCCTGGTGAGAACTAGATGGTTCAGCCATAAACCTTGATAGAAAACTGGCTGCAAAGGCTAAATCTGGTCTTGAGATTGTTAAGTAAAGTAGGCTCCCAACAATACTTCTATATCGCGTTGGATTTAGAAGTTTCTTCCCATCATCTTTTGACAACTTGCACTTGTAGACTAGTGGCGAAGCAACTGGTTTGCATAAGAACATCTTGAATTTCTTGAGCATATCACTAGCATACTTTTTTTTGAGAAATATGAACACCGTTAGGTAGTTGCGTGATTTCCATGCCCAGAAAATAGGATACTAGTCCCAAATCTAACATATCAAATTCAGATTCCATTTGTTTCTTAAACTGTGCAACAAGATCATCGTTGCTTCCCATCACAAGTAAGTCGTCAACATAAAGAGAGATAATCAGCCTCTCTTGAGAATTAAATTGCTTCACATAAAGAGTTGACTCACTCAAACTCCTCCTGAAGTTACGATTCAGCAAATGAGCATCGATCTTTGCATACCACGCCCTTGGTGCTTGCTTAAGACCATAAAGTGCCTTGTAGAGTCGATAAAATTTTTCTTCTTGACCGACTACTTCAAAACCTTCAGGCTGTCTTACATAAATCTCCTCCTCAAGTTCACCATTGAGAAATGCAGATTTGACATCAAGTTGGTGAATCTTCCAATTTCGTTGAGCAGCCATAGCTAATAATAACTTGATTGTATCATGACGAGCAACGGGAGCAAAAGTGTCTCCGAAATCTACACCAGCAACCTGAGAATAACCTTCCACAACCAATCTTGCTTTATGCTTGTAAATTGATCCGTCAGGCTGAAATTTGGTTTTGTAGACCCACTTCACACCTATTGCATTTTTCCCTTCTGGCAAGTCAACAAGCTTCCATGTCTTGTTTTTCATGATCATTTCAAGTTCAGCTTTCATTGCTTCAATCCATTGAGAATGTTTTGAGGCATCCAAATAGCTTTCAGGTTCAGTAACAGAATTACACGATTCGTAAACATCAAAAAGCGGTCTTGTTCTTAACACATCAGTGTCAGTTGTATCTTCAATATCAAATTCGGGAATATCAACTTCATCATGACGTGTTTCTTCTGAAAACATATCTACATGCCTTTTAACTTCCGCATTCCAGTCCCAGTAGGCTCCTTCATCAAAAGTCACATCTCTACTGATTGCAATTTTACTATCAGTGAGATCATAAATTCTGTATCCTTTTGACTCTGTTGCATAACCGACAAAGATCCCTCTTTTGGCTTTTGCATCAAGCTTTCATCTTTTGATGTCTAGAATGTGATAATAAGCGATAGAACCGAAAATTTTTAAGTGTTGAATTGACGGTCTGATTCCCGACCAAGCTTCAACTGGAGTTTTACCACTCACGGCTTTTGTTGCTAATCTGTTCAGCAAATATACAAATGTAGCTACCACCTCGGCCCAAAATGTCTTCGGTAGTTTCTTCTCAA
Source organism: Artemisia argyi (assembly GCA_030686995.1). NCBI lineage: Eukaryota > Viridiplantae > Streptophyta > Magnoliopsida > Asterales > Asteraceae > Artemisia > Artemisia argyi. Next base: position 11,450,176 of record CM060702.1, on the reverse strand, counting down.
ACAACATTGATCTCGCCATCTACATAACCGTTCTGTTCTTTCTTTCAGAAACACCATTTTGTTGAGGCGAGTATGGAACTGTAACTTGGTGAATTACTCCTTGTTGTCGAAGGAATTCTTCAAACTCATTTGATGTGTATTCTCCACCATTATCGGTTCTCAGAATACACAAAGTACTACCGCTTTGTACTTCAACAAGTTTCTTGAAACTTTTAAAGATTGAAAATACCGAAGCTTTGCTGTTAAGAAAATAAACCCAGCACATTCTCGTATAATCGTCAATGAAAAGAACAAAATATTTATTACCGCTCCAAGATGGTGTAGACATAGGACCACAAATATCAGAATGAAAAATTTCTAACTTGTGGGTGGCTCTTGTCACACCAGCTTTTGAGAAGGGCAACCTGCGACTTTTCCCCAGTTCACAACCTTCACACTTAGAATCAACTTCGCTAATGGGAGGCATATCTTTCACCAACTTTGTAGTATACATATGCTTAAGTGTTCTGTAATTGAAGTGGCCAAATCTCTTGTGCCATTTCATACTATCATCTTCAGTAACACTAAAAGCACTAGTATTTGCTACATCAAACTTCAAATAATAGCTATTATTTACCATATCAAGGCTAGCTATTTCAGTATCACTAGAATTAGTGATAACGCATCGTGAGTCCTTCTTAAAATTAACACCATAGCCATTCTTTATCATTTGTGGCACACTTAACATATTTTGATCAAGTTCAGGCACATATAAGAATCTAGAAATGTATTTGGTACCTTTCTTTGTGTTGATAGCTATAGTACCTCTCCCTTTTGCTCGAGCATAATATCCATCTCCCAGCTTCACTCTTGGGTTGTCTGTAGTGTCGAGACTAATAAAGAAAGACCTTTCTGGAGTCATATGACTTGTGCATCCACTATCCATAAGCCAAGTAAGGCTGTCCGGATGTTTATCAAGATGCGACGCCATGAACAATTGTTCATCATCAACCTGATCTTCTTCAGAAACATTTGCTTGGTGATTTCTTTGTGTGCTGCTTCGAGTTTTCTTTGTTCTACAATACTTCTCGACATGTCCAAACTTATTGCAAAAGATGCACTTGAAGTTTGGTTTATCTTTGAACCAACAATCAGCTTCTTGATGGTTCGCATTTTGACAAATATTACATGGAGGAAAAATACCTTTCTTTAGTGCTGGAGAAGAGTTTTGGGAGGTAGAACCTCTGTTGTTTCCTTTGCTGAAACTTCCTCTTTTGGAAGTGTTCTGTTTGGAATTTCCTGCCTTGTTACTTTTATAAAATACTCTAAAAGCACCTTCAGCTTTCTCCTCTGATCTAACAGAAACTCTTTGCTCTTGTGCTTGGAGTTTACTAGTTAGTTCAGAAACCGTAAGCGTATTGAGGTCACATGATTCTTCTATGGCAGAAATTTTTGCTTCAAACTTTGAAGGAACGCTAATCATCATCTTCTCCACTACTTTCTGGTCTTTCACAACTTCTCCATGAAGTCTCATTTGATTAACCACGTCCATCATCCTTGATGAGTAATATTTCACCAGCTCGTCGTCTTTCATTCTTAATAATTCAAACTCTCTTTTGAGAGTTAATAATCTGACAGATTTTACTCTATCAGTACCTTCAAAGGTTTCTTGGAGTTTATCCCACATAGCTTTTGGTGTCTCCAAGTCCATTATGGAGGTGAAAATTTGATCGGCGATACCTGAATGCAAACAGGTTAGTGCCTTGTCCTTCTTTAGCGACTCAGTCTCAAAAGTTCTTAACTGAGCAACTGTTGCGTTGTCTCCGAGTGTCGGAGGACTTTCATCAGTCTCTACAACCTTCCATAAACCTTGAGATTTCAAATATGTCTTCATTTTTACTGCCCAAATATGATAATGCACTCCAGAAAATATTGGAATTGTAGGAGCAGTAGATGCACTAGATGCCATGTCTAGGCTAAATTTTTGTTGAATCTCGAAGATGTTTTACTCAAGTAATAGCACAACCCCTTAAGAATAGAAGCTCTGATACCACTGTAAGTGTTTTGACAGAAATTGCTGCTTAATATCAAACTAGCTGGTATAAGAATAATGACAGCAGCAACTTAATTATTAATATCAGACTTGCTTTCTGATATAAGAATAAAGATAGCAGCGGAAATTGAAAGGTAGAGTGATATATTATTGAAAGTTGAAGTGATATATAACTAGCACTACATTTGCTTGTATTTATAGGCACACAAGACTTAGTACAAAGACTTTACTTAATAGCTAAGACTTAGAAGATATTTTAAGGTTACAAAATATCTAATAACCTTAAGTGATAAGAATTAACCGTGAAGTATTCTTCATGACTAAGACATAAAATATCTTCTAGATATTTTGACAAACAATCTTAGATATTTTAACAAACAGCAGCCTTAACACAAATGTAGTCACGATCACAGCCCCCAAACTAGCCTTCGTCCTTTGCTTCTTGGTATAGAGAGTAAACTGATAGGAACTTGTAATTGTTTTCTTGTTTCGGTTTGGGAGAGAGCAAAAGATATGTTATACTGTTTTTGAGAAAAGCGTGTGAAGTTATGTTGCAATTTTTATATGATCGGATTGTTGTTGATGTTGGTATGACTGAGTAGTCGAAAAAGAAAAGAAAGCGGAATGTGTATCTCTTTTGATTTGAGACATGCCTATATAAGTTGTACACAATAACTAAGTGGTCGACAAAATCGGAATAAGGAGGAGAAAATATAAGACCGAGTATTCACCAAAGCGTGTGAGTTGTATAGATAAGATCTTGACTAATTGTGTATATTGATATCATAAGATTTTTGTATGAATGCATGAATATATCCTTTTTCAAAAGGCATGTAGCGTAAAAATGGAATGTGAATATGTTTATTAATGTTCTGATCTTTCATTAAAAGAGAAGATGTGTGGAACAAAGGGTAAGTTATATTGGGAGCAAGTCTTAAACATTTATAAGGATATATAAAACAATCAAGTCTTTTAGTTAAGAATAATGCGCATGTTTTGTAAGGGTCATCTTTATTTCATTTGTACATGTGGTATTATCAATAAAATTACTAAAATGTTAGTTAAAATTTTAGGGTGTTATAGTTATTGTTGTTGTTGTTGTTTGTTGTGTTATTGTTGTTTAATAAAATGTTGTTGTTGTTGTGAAAACTGATGTCCACACACGATTAGATATACTCAAAACTGTTTGATCACTAGAAATCGTAAACTTCTATTCAAACACACAAGATTGTAATTATTAATCTAAGAAAACATCCGCAGTAAGAAACTAAGCAGTTTATAAAGCAATCCCAAACACCACACGCTTAGCTTCAAACACGAAGGCAAACATTTTATTCAAACCACACAAGAGTTGTAAAATAGATACATTTTCATACAGACTCAAACTAAACAACTCGACAAGCAAACGAACCAGATCAAACGAAACAACTCGACAATCAAACTAAACAACTCGATAACCAAACAAAACAATTCAAACTAAACATATCGACAACCAAATGAAACAACCCGTTTACTTTTTTTTGCGGCTACCTCCCGCTTTGCTTGAACTCGCACCGTCTCTTCCTTTCCTTGCTCTCATTTCCTTGAGATGTGCAAACGTAGCTTCAAGACATGTTATTCTATTTTCCAGATTATCAATTCTGGTGTTGTAGTCAAACGTGCTTTCAGCTTCATCCTCACCTCCAACAGCAGCAGCTTGAGCTTCAGCAGCATGTTGAGCTTCAGCAGTATCTAGCTCTTCCAAATACTCTCTATAGTATGACTTTTTCTCAACCATACCAGAATCCGGTCTCTCTGCCGCGGTGCACATTTCGCATAAGAACCATATTAATAAAAAATTTCATAGCCTCAATGATTTATAATTTCATTATACAGGAGCTCATGTGATAAGCCTTTGACTACTCCTGTTCCGGCGTTAAACCGTCCATTGTTGTTTGTGATTTGTGAAAATTGACGATCGGCTTTTGTGAGAATCAAGAATGTATGTGTAAAATGAGACGAGAATGATTTTGTGAGAATATTTATAAGAAAAATATATGGGGACATAATCCAGTCGACATGTCGACGGGAAAAAACAGGCGGGAAAAATCCCCGCCATTTTATTGGCCAGTATTTTATTATAAATAATTAAATAAAATTCTCCAGTCGACATGTCGACGGGATAGTTAAACCAAAAACAATAATTAACGTTAATCAAACATTTTTTTTGGGTAAAAGGTCAACGACCCGGTAAATATATTACTCCAAAAAATATTTAAGTACAACGGATATGAGTGAATCCCATATCTCAGCCCGTTACATAGGCGAAAAGCTTACATAACAAGATACTTCCTATTTTCTAGACAAGAAAACAAAACCACTACCACATAATATTGAAAGACTCGGACAAACATATAAACTACTTCCTACGACCTTGGAGATTAAAGCCATAGATGGCATTAAGAGCATCCAATTCCCCTGGAAGATCGTAAATTTGCTTCGAGTAATCATCATAGTCATCAAGCTCATCTTCATGTTCATGACCTCCACCAAAAAGGTTTGCTGATTCGTCAAACGTGTTAAGAACCTCCTCCTCTTCACTATCAGAAACCACAACTTCACCCACCTTGGAAAATGGGTTAGCCCTCTTAGTGACAGAGGCGGACGGAATAGGATGACCTTCATCATCCACAAGAGTAGCTTTCCCATCGATAAGTAGCTTTTCAAGCTTACTAATTTTATCAACTATAGGAGTAGAACCAACTTCCTTAGTTCCCATTGAATCACTCACAAGCGGTTCTTGTGATGTAGTACCAGTCTTAACCGACTCATCCTCATTAACATCCATTGTACGGCCAGCATCTACATCCTTGTTGGTGTCATAAGTAGGAATACCCAAAGTATCCGTATCATCCATATTAAGAGCATCAAATTGGTTAGATGTAGAAATCTTAGTACCACTAGAACTAGCCACATCCGAAGTCTTATTCTTAGTGCCACCAGCTTTCTTAGGTTCAGGAGGAGTCTTTTTGGGTTGATACTGAAATTGCTTACCCACAACAGGTATAGTAAACCCCCCTTGACCCGGAATTGTATAACCTCCTTGCTTTCCTTTCTTCTTGTGATTGACAGTCTTGAAACTATCATTAACAGGCTTAGTAGGCTGAACAGGAGGTATAACAACTGTAGGACATTCAGTCAGAATATGACCAAATATCTTACACTTGTCACAACGTTAATCACACATTAATTACTATTTGTTTCGTTGTTAATATTTTCCCGTCGACATGTCGACGGGAATGGATTGGCGGGATAATTTCGCGCCCAAGTTATGGCAATAACAGAGGTGTGAAGGTTTGACCAATATGGTCCCGTCGACATGTTGACGGGAGCGTATTAATCCGAAAAATTCAACGCGGCTAGGCTCGGTCAAGCTTTTTTTTAGTCATTTTGTGCATATTGCCGTCGATAATGTGTCGACGGGAATATTTTCGTCGCCTGTTCTCCTGATTTTTGTAGTGATTTTTTTATATTTTTTATTGCCGTATCTATGCCGTTCCCGTATTTTGAATTTTTGATTTTTGCCGTTACCCGTTCCCGTATCCTTTTGCCGTTCCCGTTTCGGTGCTACATAGATCCTTGGTCTCTACTCTTAATGTAATGTCTTTGGTCAAATGGTTATTAGTGGAAATTAGTGGTCCAGGTTTCATGGGTGGTGTACTCACTTGTGGCCCTGGTCTGCACGTATCAAATTGACAGTTGGTATTTAAGTGTTTGTTTGATCATAGGTTTAGTCAGTTATCTGGTAATATTCGGTTTTGTGCAGGTAGGTGTAAGGTTGGGCACAGTTGATCGGTCACCATGATCGGTCGACCGATTTCTTAGTCGGTCGTGGCCAATGTGGCAATTGGGTCACCATCGGTCGTCGGTCGTGAAACTTGCATACTTGGTCGAATTTTCGACCGATTTTTACACACACAAACATACAAATTTGTTACCGTTTAACATCTTCGATCGTTGGTCTTCAGTCTTCATAGATGCTAGCATGCAAGCCACGCAAAACACTGATGGCTTCTTCAATGAGAAGGCAAGCTTTATTCATCATGAGAAGGCATGATGACTAATGGCATGCGTATAACTATGTTAAACTATGTTCGCCGTTCAAAAAAAAAAATGTTAAACTATGTTAAACATAGTTTAACAATGGGTGAAGGCAATTTTTGATTACTGATCTCTCTTCTTGCCAAGGACATAGTATATATGTGTTCACGCTTTTGAATTGTATGCATCCATTGGTGTACAGATGGCATGCATGAGGACTGATGGCATGCGTATAACAGATGACTGATGGCATGCATGCATGCATGGGTGAAAGTAATAAATAAATAAATAAATAAAGTAAATAAATAAAGGAAAAATATGAAGGTCGCCACTGTGGCAACTTGGTCATCGTCAGGTCGTCGGAGAAAGAAAGCTGATGTGGCATGGTTGTGTCTGGTCATCACCGTGCCTAGCATAATGTTTAGCTTTGTTTTGTTTGGTACCTTTCTCTTTTAATTAGCTTGATTATTTAATGGGAATGACTTTGTTTGTATTTGTTCTAATTTTGGTTTGTTTAATAAATTGTTGCCTAAGAATATAACCAAATAAGGCACATGTTTGGATCGACCAGACTTTACCCATATAAATATAAATATATACTTGTTGTATGTTTGAGGACCGGCTCATCTGACTTGCCTGTTTACTTCTTTGGGAAAAGCCTAGTTTTGTATTACGCTTTTATCAGTTAATTGATACTTTTTGGCACCCATTTCATTTTAGCTGTCACAATCTCTCTATGTTTTCTTGGTAAAGATTTGATCGATATTTGAGAGACATTATTGTAAACTGATAAAGAGACCAATCAAAAACCTAAAGATACAAAAGTTGTAGCGGAATTAAACGGATACATAGATTAGAGGGAGATAATAATCTACCCCCAAGAAGAAAAACCAAGGTCACCAACTGCTGGTATTGAAAAGATGCTAAACAGGAAACACATATATAAACTGGCCATAGTGGCTGAATAATAGGAAATACTCCATAACTAACATAATTTAATAGCACATAGTGGCCAGACCCCACTCAAAGTAGCTGCCCTCAATCTTTTCATGGGGTGGGGAGTAGGGCAGGCCCAAGAAATAAAGTACTGAAACATAAGGTATTACAAATAAGGGTACCCACATATATTTGGTTGGCACAAAGGCGGCTACCATGAAGACCAACACCGAACTTGCCCCAGCTACATAGAAAAAGGTCGTCTGTGCCCTGCCTCCGAGTGTGTTCCATGGATCTTCGGTGGCATTCTGGTAACGTCTGAGTAAACGCACGCCAACCATAAACGAGAAAAGGCACAAAAGAGATGCTATGGGAATAAGCACTTTGTGTGAACCAAGTGCCAAATGACCACCTTTGTGCCTCAGGCCCATTGTTATTAGCATTCCACAATCACCACCAATGACCCAACTAATGAAGATCACAATTAGTTGTTTCATGTCTGATAAAATCCTGTGTCCATGAACATACATCATAGGTTAAAAGTATAATTTGAGATTTGTCTTCAATCATAGTACATGCAGTATTTCAATCAACATTATATTTAAAAAAATAGGTCAAATACGGAGCATTAATTGTCATGCAAATTAAATTAGATTGATCCATCATTACCTTTCCATTGACAGATCGGGTGCTTGTGTTTCAATGGTCGCAGGAGGTTTATATGCAATCATACGACCCAAGATATAACAAACGGAACAGTAGGGTATTAAAAATTCAGGCAACCACATCATCTTCTTAGGTACGAAGGTGGCTACGAGGAGCAATAATACAGTAGCCAACCCCGACGCATAGAATGACGAGTTCATTCCCCTTACCCTCATTCGTGACCAAGGATCATGTGTTGCATTCCGGTATTCTTGGATAATATAATAGCCATCCGAAACAAAATATATATATATAAAACTCCGGCTATGATAGCAAGCGCTAAGTGCTCCATGACCAATCGAATACCTTGAACTTCGTGTACTACGCTCATCACTACCAGCAATGTAGTGAATGCACTAGTGATCCAAGAAATGAATATGAAAACTCTTTCCACCATGTCGTGGCAGACTCTGCGTCCATAAAGAGAAACAACCGTTAAACATATATTCCCTTCGGCCTCCGTCCCGATTAAAGTATTATTGCTCATTATATTATCTGCCAAAACTTCGTGCATGCATCGGTTTTAAAACTAGTAGATATAAGATATATTTTCATATGTTTCTCATTAAATGTAACAGCTTAAAATTCAGTGTATTTTTATGTACTTTGATTATTTTAAAGTCCATTTAGTGCATAAATATAGTGTACACATTAGAACAAAAATTATTCCGTGTAAGCATATTTTAAGAAGATATTTTAGTCTAAATTTATACTCGTAAGAATTAGAATAAAAGGATTAGTTTTCATTCACACTCAGTATTTTTATCAACGTCACTTTAAATAATTATAAGGCTTTTTTTTTTTTTTTTTTTTTTTTTTTTTTTTTTTTTTTTGAACTTTAATAATTATAAGTTCACAGACATGGATTGCATAAACTGTCACAAGAAAATAAAAACAGAAACAAGTTAAGAGATAAAAGAAAAAATTCAAACCGTTACCTCTCCAAGGTCAGATCAACTACTTGTGCTGCTTCTGGATCAGTGGCGGCTCTAAAGAAACACCATAGTATATGAACCAGGATATATAATGCAGATAGTACTCCCAAAATGATAAGGGGTATGTGCATCTGCTTGGGTGGGATATAGCTTGCTACAATAAGCAACAAAACAGAAACCACCCCCGCCACATCGAACGTGACTTTCAGGGCCCTTCCATGTATCCTGTTCCATGGATTGTAATCCATGGCCTGTTGATAGAAATAAACTAAGGCAAGCCCATCAACAATGAAGACCCCAGCCAGGACTGAGGATACAGTTAAAATTACCATATGTTCTTTGACCAAATCAGAACCCTTCGCTTGGTGGACGAGTTTCATCCATACTATCATTACACTCCACGCACCCAGAAAGCAAGTTCCAGATATGGCAAGTGTTTCAAGCATGTCCTTTCTAACTCTGCGTCCATAAACAAACAACCACAGTTAAACTTGTGATATTAAAATTGCGTAAATGTAGGGTAAAACAGATTCAAAGCATTACCTTTCTATGGTGTTGGGTGGCGGTGGTGGAGCTTGAATACTGAAAAAACACCAAAGTATAGTATAGTTAGTTGAGAAAGAATTTACAATAGCAAGGAAGAAAAGCAATTAAAGTTAAGTATGTAAGAAGAAAAAACTTAACGTACTCCATTGTTAAACTTTTCTTTATATTTGGTGAAAGTTTTGTATCTTAAAAAGAAAAAAAGCTGCTCGGTGTGGTGTGGTGAGTGATGAAACTCTCGGTTTGGAGTGTGTATAAATAGAGATAAGACAGGGAAGTAATCAGAGGTTCTTTCTAATCCATTTATTTTAGACAATATCAGTTTTGTGATATTATTGATGATGATGATGATGAGGTAGCTTGCTGCATAAGAAAAAGACTTATCATGGGTGTCAATGGTGTTGATGGATGACACAGATGACACAGTGATGGAAGTTTTGATCGATGATGACGCTAATTAATGGCATTGTAATATGAACAAGGTTTATTGCATGCCAGGGATGAATTGATTCTTCATTTTGCCATCTTTGTAAAAAAAAATGAACAAAGAAAAGATTTTCCTTTCTTTCTTACTGAACCTCCAATACTTGACTCCATTTTGGACTATGAGAATCAATTCACATCAGCTTTGTGTGCAAGTAATTGATGATGATACATACTATACACTGCTTGCTTGCTGTAGAACAACAACGTTACCATGGCATAGATGGAGTTGATGACACTAAAGGCGTTGGTTCATTGGTCATTGGTCATAATTTCATCTATTATTCTATACAAGTTTTTGGTCATAATTTCATCTATTATTCTATACAAGTTTCTGGAAGCACGTTAAAAAGTCACATCCGGTAAATAAGTACTTGATAACAATTTCCGTTGCATACACGGTTGTGCTTGGGAGTTTAAGATAAGGGGTGTGTGTCTGCCTCCACTAGATAACAGGACACGTTATGTACGTAGTAACATAAAGAAAACACATTCTCACAACACATACCTAGAAAAACACACAAAGATTTGAAAGAAAAAAGAATACAGATCAAAAAGTAAAACACAAACACCTAATAACCAGCTATATATCAATTTACCAATTAGTGTATTCTGAGATACATATACCACACATGTAGGTTTATGCCACATTTTCATGTTAATCATTCATTTAAGTTGTTGTTTTTTTTTTTTTTTTTTTTTTTTTTTTTTTTTTTTTTTTGAATTAGTTAAGGTTTTCTTTCATTTTTTATTGATAGCTAGTAATCAAAGAAGTATTACACAAAGAGAATAACTGTCATAGCTATATGGGTACAACATACTTTACAATATATGTTTACAACATGATAACCAAAGATGGTCACTTGATGACTCAGTTTACTTATTTCGTTATAGACTTTCTACAGTTATCCCCGAAAATACATAATTTATCCGTGAAGTTTCTTTTTGTGAGTGTCCATCCTTTAATCAGAAGGCATTCTTTCCTAGATACATGCATGCAAGTCATACATTCCAACATTTCCTTCAACAAAGTGATGGGTTGTAATAGCTCAAAACATTGAAATTAGCCCAACAAAACCAAATCCATCGGGTGACAAAAACTTGAAGGCTGGAAGAAGATAGAGATACAATCATAGAAAAAGAAAAAAATATATATATAAAAGGTTGAAGACGAGGTCTGTATAACGGCATCAACGAGTGTAATTAATTACTTGTTGCGCTTAATTCGGCGCTCGAATTTCATTTTTTATGTTGCGATAGATACAAACACGTCTTATCTTGATTTAAGCACCATGAATATAAACCATTAGTTAATTTGCTTGACAAAAAAAAAAAAAAAAAAAAAAAAAAAAAAACAGTTAAGGATGTGAAGGATGTGAACTCATCACCTTTAGACACATTAAGTCCCAACATTTTACAATATACGTATAAATAACTAAGAGTATTATAAGTGTGAACAATCTTTTGATTCGCAATTGTAAGTAAGTGTCAAGATATTGAATTTTTATCATTTAACATTTAAAACAATGTAGAAAAAAGTGTGTACGTACAAATGATAAATATCTCATATAAATGCATGTTTACGTTAGTATTGCAAATCAGTGGAATATCTATACATGATATTTATATATGTTTGTAACAAAGAATAAACAGAGCAAAGATTTTTCCTTTCTTTCTTACTAAACCTTCTGTACTTGACTCTATTTTAGACTAATTAATATCAGCTTTGTGTGCAAGTAATTGATGAGGATACATCCTATACGCTGCTTGCTTGCTAGCTTGCTGCAAAACAACAGCCTTACCACAACATAGATGGAGCTGATGGCACTAATTGCGTTGTACCTCGCCTCTGATATGAACATGGTTTATTGCTTGCAAGGGCTGAATTGATTCTTTATTTTGCCATTCCGGTGAAATAAACCAACATGGCATCAAATTAGAAAAGATTTTATTTTCTTTCTTACTGAACAAGCCTGTAGGTGACTCCATTTTAGATGATAGCTAGTAATAAAGAGTGACCCGAGCTAGACCGAGTTGTTGACCAATGGTTTATAATTAACTTGGTTGGTTCTTCAAGCTCGATGCATCTTAATGGTTTCGGTTTCTAGATAGTTTTGTTGCTAAGAAAATATTGACATACCCAGTCTTCTAGCTCATGGAGTTTAAATATATCATCCTTCGTTGTAAGAATTAATCAATTCCTTCTAGCTAATAGAATAGAAGGTTGTAAATTTGCATAAATATCAAGAAGAATAAATGCCAACCACCATATAGCATCTACTTCTCTTTCAATCCACCTCATCTACTTTAACGAACAATTACTTTAATTAATGCAACTGAGAAAACCACGTCTAAAATATCAGTTCTATTGATAAAGTTCTATCTGACCAAACCCTTTGTGTTTGAAATAAATAAATAATAAATAAATTAAAAAAAAAAAAAAAAAAAAAAAAAAAAAAAAAAAACTCAATTGTTGCACTTATAATATACTAGGAATGTTGATTATCACAGTGACTATTTCGATCTACATTGTAGCTATTTGAAAATGTGTCTTCCATTTTTTTTAAAATAACCTTTGGGCCTGGTCATTTTTATTCCGGATAACATTACACATTTTAAGAATATTCATTTAAATCGAACTTTTATAGAAATAAAATAGAAAGATTTGGTCAATAAAATCACATGATGAATTTTCGGGAGTCAGTTCACTGATAATTGTAACATATAATCTATTTATTTGATCAAATAAATTAGTAGTCCAATTGTTCTATAAAACTTTGAATCACCATCTTTGTTAATCAAATTAAAGTTGAAGCACACATGAAATCGGATTCAATTGCCATTTCGATTAAAGATGGCGCACCATTACATTCCTCCACGGCGTCAAATCCACAGTAAGCTAGCTTTCTTCATATCATGTTTTGATGCATTTTTGATTTCGTAATTCGTAAGGGTTAAAATTTGGTTACGTGTTGGATATAAGAGTTGTGTTGAAAGTAAATAACGTATATTTTTAGGCATATAAAGTAGTCACGCCAATTGATGTTCCATGCATTTTGTGTTTCAGGTTATTCTCCTACTTCACATTTATATATTCAGCAGGAGTTACCTACAAATTTATACTGTTCACGGTTCGATCAGTTTGTGAATCGGAAAAGAAATCTCCTTTCGAATCTAGTGCTTTGTTTACGATCATCTCAATTGCTACACTGTGTATCGCTGTAGTCACAACTCTGATTTTGATTTGTACGAAAAACTACATCCAGATCTTGTCGATGAAAAATATCCATTACACCATCTTAAAATATGTTGGTGTTTTCTCGGCAATACTTGCATTTTTTTCGCTTATTCTGATAGTTTACCCTGATCATGAAAACTCCAGATGGACTGATTATTTAGTTGTGTGGGTAGGCTTTGGGTTTTCATCGGCAATGTACATTATTTTTGATTTGCATCGATCTAGATCGACAAATAGACGACACTATCCCCATCAGTTTTTCAAAGATCACTTACGGGGGACTTATTCATGTACCCCTTTCCCTTATGTTGGTGCTATTCCTCCCCGAAAACCTTGACTGGATTTTGTACTCAGTGATATTGTCATCCGTGGTTATCGAATGGTTATTCAACAGTAGATATTTCTTTAAGAAAGGAGAAACAAATAAAGTATTCAACTTGGAAGCTGATCATCAACACGACAAGAGCAAGATTCAGGACTCGATGTAATTTGACACTAATTCATACCTAGGAGAAAGTTGTAATAAGCTATTTTTGAAGTTAAAAGGTTCTCAGATCAATTTTTTGGTTCAGGAATAAAGTTGCAATATCACGTATATTGTTGCATTTTGTGTGCATCTATTCTGAGTTACACATATTGCTATTTGTAGGTTAAAGCGACTTTTTCATGTTAAATCCTTCATTTATATTTATTAACTAGTTAAGTTTTTTCATTTATTATGGAGAGTTAAGGATCAAAGATGAATTACACAAAGATGGTCACTTGATGACTCGGTTTATTTATTTCTGTATAGAATTTTTACTGTTCCTAAAATACATAATTTATTCGTGAGTGTACTTTTTATTAAACAATATTTCATATTGAATTGTGGCATGATCTTGTCTAACGACCAATGGTAAGCGTAGAAGGAATTATCCGCGACGTTTCTTTCAGTGAATGAACTTTTTATTAAACAACTAGTAGGTTACCCGCGCGTTGCAGCGGCGGATATCAAAAATAAATGTTAACGACATTAAAAGGAAAAAGTGATAGCTAAGAGTTGTAAACCTTTCGGGCTCGAGCCTGTTGGCCCGTGCTCGTTCAGGATCGAGCCCGTTTGACCCGTACCCATTCAGGCTCGAGCCCATTTGGCCCGTTGCCCGTTCGGGTTTGAATATTTGTATAATGTGCTTTATTATTTGTATTAGTGACATTTAATGTAGGAATTGTGTTTAAGTTGGTTGTATAATATGCTTGATAATTTATATTTCTTATGTAAGGGGTGTTTTAATAACTGCATTAATTGTATTTATTGACCATTTTATTAATGTTAGTAAATGGGTTTAATTAATTGCACTTTTAGCTTAAAAACTTGTAATGTCGAATTTTAAGTATATCTATTTAAAGTTGTATTTAATGTTAGAAAATATGTTTTAATTAGTTGTATTTTTAGCTTAAGAACCTGTAATTGTATTTAATGTTAGAAAATGTGTTTTAATTAGTTGTACTTTTAGCTTAAGAACTTGCAATGCTTAATTTTAAGTATTTCTTTTTTTAGAAGGCCTAAATGCTTTATCTTTTTCCTAATAAAATAAAACCCCTAGTGGGGACTTTTTAATCAAATCATACCTTATTAAGTAATAATTTTTTTAATTTGTTTTTCTTTTTTTGATTTTGAAAAATATTTAAACTTAATTATTTCCTAATTTGCTTCCTTTTTGGTCGACCTTTGTTAAATTTCGTCTAATAAGAAAAAATCGCCATAAAAACATAGGTGTTGAAAATGAAAGAAAAATAACTAGAAGGAAAAGCGGGCACAATTTCTTAAAAGGCTGGAGGCTGAATGTAAAAAGAGAAAAAAAAAACTCCCACACACTAGATCCGGCCAACACACCAACTATCAAATAAAATCTTAACCCTAACCGAAAGAGATGAATTGGGATCAACCCTGTAACACCTTCTTTATAAAATCAAAAGTGAAAGAAAATAGTATTTAATCGGAATATCAAATGTTTACTCTCTGATGTTCCGGTAAATGATGCAAAACGAAGGCTACTTGAGGTAATCATTGTTGCTCTTTGTAGTTTAGTACTTGACTAACTGTGGCTTTTGTTTTACTTTATTGAAGTGGGACATTGGTGGTTTAGTTTAAGCAATTGTTTCTTCATTGATGGTCGAATTAGGATTTATATTGTTTTGATGGTGTTTTAGTCTTTTAGACATAGTGGCGATATGATAGAAATATTAACCATTTACTCTTGAGTTAATTATAGTAGTTACCAAAGTGAATTATGACCTTGATTGAATATTGACTATTGATATGTTTGTATTTATATATATATAGTCCAAATCGCAAATACTATGTAAGAACCAATTGCAAGTGATTGCATTGGTATTATACAACATTGGACATGCTAAGGGTTCTATGTTGATGAAACTTTTACTATTGACCATAGTGACCGTGAACATTTAAAAAGTGTATTGTTTGAGGACCGGTTTGCTGTTCCGATAGAATGTTTACGTTTTAACAGTATTTTTGTATCGATTGTAGGCCAATTGTAGGGGAATAAAGGATACACACATTGAACTTGCTTATGGTTAGTGATGTGTTATGGGTGCCGTCTGTGATATGATAATAATTTAAATTCGCATAATTTGTAAGGTATCATGCCCTCTCTTGGCTGTTGTTGTTGTTTTTAGTTTGTACAATGATGGTGATGAATAGATAATGTTAGCATGATTTGTCTATCATGATCCTTAATTTTTATTAGGGATTGATAATTGCTATTTTGGTTATATATGGTGTAATTAATTGCCTAAAAGAGAACTTCACATACCTAATATAATGAAAATAATTAAGTTTAATGTTGATCTTTACATGGGATTTTTGAGAACTGTAGGTTAAAATCATAATATGTTTCATTGCAGCTTTGAGTTTCGACTTAGGGTCCTGTTAATATGCTACGGAGCTATTAATTTTGGTGAGAAAGGTGTGTATGTCTCCATGAGAGGTGGTTCACCTTTGAGAAAGATAACAGATGCACAGGTAATAAGCATTTCCAAACAGCCCTTCAAGAAGTTCATTTATTATAATCACAAACATCCTATAGTATGCAAGAGTAATATTCCAAACAACCCTTACAAACTGTATTATCAGAATATCAGTAAGCAGAGCATTACTCGGTACATTTTATCTTTTGACCATGGGCATATTATGCCTTCTTCATAGAACCCAGTGCCTACTTTACAAAAACTAATAGGGTATTGCATTACTACTTCTCTGTAGAACATATATGCATGTTGATCAATCTAAAACCTTAAATAGCTGCTTATTCTTTAAAGAGATAATGGTAAAAGATGCAACTTATTAGTCAGTAGCTTTCTTGATTTTGTTGAGAAAAATTAATACATGTAATCATAGGACTCTATATAAGGTTATCTTGGGTTATACCATGGACGTGTCTGAATGTGTGATCTCAAAGTGATTATAGTGGCTTGAAGCATCAAATTTAGATGATCACATAAGTTTATGTATGTTTAGGAAAAGTTGGACAATTTTGCATCGATCGAAATAATCAGCTTTCTTATAGTAACTCGATCTGTACCGTTTTATGCAATTACATTTATTTTGACTAAGTAATTAGAAATTTTGAATCATGATCAATGTTTTCCAAATGTACAATGTAATTATTGTGACTCCTGAACTAAAAAAAAACGTAAAGTCGATGTTGTGTTTTTAATAATTGCAGAAGAGGCAATTCATGCTCTTGCTGATATTGATCAAGTATCAGCTCAAGGAACTAAACCAAAAGGCTCTGTGTGGTGGAAAGAAACCGGGACAAAGGTAAGACCAGATAGAGTGCTTTGCATGTGGACGTTGCTGAAATGGGTGGGTTTGGGGGCTAAATTTGGGTTTGAACTAGGTGGGTTTTGGTGCTGAAATGTAGGCTGAAATAGGTGCGTTTGGGTGCTGAAATGGGTGCCAAAAGAAATCGGTTATTCGAGTCATTAACATTATTCTTATATATCAAATTTATTTGTCAAAAGCATCATCTATGACAGTCCATTTATGGAGTTCTATTGTTTACATAATGACCCAAACAAAATATAAACCTATCATTTAATGACATATTTAAGTTTTTTTTTTGCAGGACGAATGGCGATCAATTTGTGTCAGAGGCATGCAGGTGCATAAAAAAACATTCCCTTAAGAAGCTGGTATCATTCGTAAGAATGATTATATTGTTATAAAAAATCATGTTTGCAAGTGGGGGGCTGGAGGGTGCTCGGCCACCCCCAACCGGACAGCCCGGGGCATCAAGTTTCTGGTGCTTTGAATCGATTTTACATTGTGTTGTGATTATTAAATGATGTGTAATATAATTAAGTAGAATGAAGAAATAAATGGCACAAAGAATGGTAAAAAATGTAGAAGCAAAATTTTGAAACATATGGAAGTTTTGTTTGAAGTTTCTGATACAGGCACGTTAAAGAAGATGAGTGTAGATGAAGACCTTTAGATAGACACGTGGGTCATTTTTTCGCCAATAAAATAAAACTTGCTTTATGTATATCTTTTACCTACTCTGTTAAACTTCCATTATAATATACAGTAGTATGTATGTTGTACAATATTTTCAAAATTGATAATTTCAATATATTCAATTCAATATAGTTTGATATCTGTATTCAAATTGATTTTTAATACCAGCAAAGTTAGTTTGTAACTCAATTGATTGACATGTATTAACATTGGAACTATAGGATCGATGTGACTTTGTTACTGTGTTTAACCTCATGATTTATCCGTTTATCGTTGAGGGTAAAAAAAAATAAAAAAAAGAGCCCCCTCCACTTGGAATCCTGACTCCGTCGTCTCTGGTTGGAGTTATTTGTATTCCATATTTGTTATATTGACATTAGTTGTTTCATGTCTTTTGCAGAAAAAGGGGGGTTAATTTATGACACTCGAAAACGTAGTTGTGAGTACAAGTACTCATTTTATGCAACTGTCACAGGTCATATCTAATTCCTTAATCAAATTCGTTTTTTTACTCAGTTATATGTGTCATCCAATAAACATTTGGTGTTGTGATGTTGCTTCAACAAACCGTTATGTCCATTATAACTGATCATTTTATTTGTAAGACTTGATTAGTAAATTGGATACGTTTATCGATTATTGTTCATATTTGCAGTCTAGGATCATTTCAGATATGCATGAGACAAAACTATGCATGAATGTGAGGCCTTTTCTTCTTTTAATAAACTAAATGGCCTAATAGTAATAAATCATTGTTATAGTGGTAATTGCTTTTGTTGCTGATATTTTATAGGTTTATAAGCAACAAGAATAAGAGGAAGCCATGCTAGGCAGAAAACGGGAGTCTTACAGTCTATTGGAGGTTGACGATGATGAAGAGAACGTGGGTTTTGGTTCTGTTGCTCCTCGATTTAAAAAGACTGATAAATATTTGAAACGTTTTAGACAACAGAGTGAACACCCAAACTATGAAGATGATGAGTATTAGTGCATAAATGTTGGTATCTTTTTTAGTATTTTTATTTACTTTTTATTGTAAGAACTCGGTATCCTTATATCAGTAAATGTTAATGGTAATTCATGGATCAAATATTAATTCATCTTTAATCGTTATTTTAGTGTCAAGAAGAAAGACTGCGTGACAAATAAAGGACGATGGTAGTTGGAGCGTCATCATAGGGGAAAAAATGCTTCAAGAACAACAATGGTGTGGCATCAACAAAGCTGTTCATTTTCGCGGAACTTCAAAAAAACCAATTACATACCGCCTCCTAAAGGACTTTTGTTATTAAGGTAACCAATTGTTTAAACTAAACAGGCCACATCAGGTTAACGACCTAACTTATATTGATATATAAATTTTGCGAACAATTGATATACAGATTATGGTTTATTATAAAAAGGATCCAGTAGGGAAAAAGATTAAGAGGGTGTTTGGATTAGCTTATTTTACCGTCTTACGGTCTCATTTGTATTTGGAAAAGCTCATGAGGTCACTTCTTTTTGTTTATGAGGCTATTAGGTTGACCTTTTGTACTTGAATAAGTACAAAAGCTAAATTTGATAAGCTCTTTCATAACTGAAAAGGGTGATTTTAGGAGCTTTTACTAATTCGAATAAGAGAGTAAGTTGGTAAAATGAGCGAAGTCAAACACCCCCGTTAACGTGAAATCTGACCAGTTTTATAGAGAGTAGCCGATATTGCCCATTATCAATATAAAGTTTGTAAACTTTCTGTAATCACGGATAGAAAGATAGTAAGTTTAGTGCTTCGTAATAGTTTTCCATAATCAAAAGTAACTATAAATCTGACTCATTCTTATCTATTAATTGAAACTAAGATCATACCACATTAATGATCCCTTTGATTCTTTAACTGGTATTGTAGTGGGACAACAAGATTCTTGCTGGGTTTTTTTTTTTTTTTTTTTTTTTTTAATATTCACTTGATACCAACAAATTAACGGTTCATTATTTTACATCTGTTTCTTAGTTGATTTGTAATTTCTTTGGTTTTCTATATACAATATGTGGATAGCCTTGACTTACGATAGACACGACAGTGTTTACTGATTTATGGGTCACACAGGTAAAATGAAAAAAAGAAAGGTAACAAAAAAAGTAATTGCAACGAGCACCACTGATCTGATGTTTAGGTATGACTACTGTTAACCCATCATATATACGCTTATCACTACCATTATTTGTTGTTCTGTTCTTATCGGATTGTGCAAACTGCTCGAAAGTTTTGGGTAGATATGTATTCTTAATTTGTAAGTAATATTTTGTACCTTTTGCTATTGTTAGCAGGTCTAGCCGTTGTTACCATTGAGCCAGCTGGAAAGGACGATTTTGTTCTACTTGCGACTTCCAATACCAAGAAACCGGCCAAGCCTGCAAGTCGACTCCACAGGGCTGGCTATTATGAAGGAGTTAAGCAGCATGGCTAAGGCTGTCGTAAACCAGGTAACCGCTTCAGCGCTTCCATAGTAATGCAAAAAAAATATGTATATGAGGGTGAAAAAGGGGCTAAAACTTACCATGCTAATGCAAATGATGGCGTGCCTTTTGAATTCAGTTGGTGTGTGTGTGTAGATGAAGAATTTGTGTGATATTGTATAAGTTACAATTAGGTTGCGTGTATATGTTAGCTAGAATTAATGAGAAGTTCTAAAGCTGTTGTAGTTTTAGGCTGTTTAGAAATAGTACACGTTGCACACTTGAATATCTCAGTTCTGTTGTAGTTTTAAAGCTGCATAGAGTATGTTTTATGATAATCACTTTTTTTAGATGGTGGCTCAGTATATAAGCACCAGGAAATGGTCACTTATAGTCCAAAATCCAAATCCAACATACAGGAAAGAACTAAAGCTTTGGAGGTGGTTCAGTATATAAGCACCACGGATGTGTGAAACGGCAGCAATAGGTAAGAGTACCTTTCAGTTTTCTTAATTTTGATTAGATCTTGAATAAGTTGTAGCTATCAAAAAGAAGGTAAGAGTATCAAAAAGAATGCAAGTTAATTAGATCTTTCAGTTTTCTTTTTGAAACTATCAAAAATAATATAATGATTCCTGACTGTGTACCAAACACCACATTTGACAATAGATAGTTTGCAAAATCTAGGGGCAATACAGTCTTATGGTTTGACCTATTATATAAATACGCAGGAAATCTATGACAGGGTCAGGGACCTATTTTCACTGGATGATAAAATGGGGGATGCAGAATTTTACTTCACACCATTCTTGGAAGAAGTAAAGATGTGTTTGAATGATGATATCCCAAACAATACAATCATCACTACTGTTAAACTGACAATGACCAACTGCCTAGCCGAGGAAAGCTAGATACCATGGAAGGAGAGAAGAGTTGTCCAAAACATGGTCCTTAGATATTCAAATCCACGCATTCTGGATTTCGACAATGAGTGACCATTTCTTTTGGTAAACATTTTTTCTTTTAAATTTATTGGTTAATTATATGTAATTTTGTACTACATAAGCAGTTTAAATATGATAGTTGGTTGTTGAAGAACCATTGATTGGTGTTTGGTCCACAATTATTAGTTTTTTGCTTTGCTATATTGTTCACTAATGTACATCCCGCCGCGAAGCGCGGGCATAAAACCTCGTGCATTACTATTTGAGATCCCTACAAAGGAAATTTGAATAAGGCAGAAGCTGCTTTTGTTATAAAAACCATAGAAAAACAAAACAAAAGTTAATTAAATAATTTGTTTTTTAATAAATAAAAATATATTATTCAAAAAATTAGAAAAAATCCCGCGCGTGCGCGGGTATTATAACTAGTAAGATAGTATGATATTTCATATTGTATTATTGCATGATCTTTTCTAACGACCAATGGTAAATGTAGAAGGCATTCTTCCTAGATACATTTATGCAAGTCATACATTCCAACGTTTCCTTTAACGAAGTAATAGGTTGTAATAGCCCAAGACATTGAAATTGGCCAAACAAATAAAATCTATAAGACGAAGATAGCGATACAATCATACAAAAATAAAAGATACGAATAGCTTATAAGAACACAAAACGAATACTTTCAAAAAAATAAAAAATAAATAGACATTGAAGAGATGAATAGAGAAAATCACAGCAAGTTGGGTAAGATTGGTAATCTTAAAAATTCTTACGACAATGTAAAGACTTAAACGATAAGTTTTATACAATAAGAAATTTCGTGAAGACGAGAGAGTTTTCATAGCTAAATAGCCATGTGATTTTGATGATATAAAAAGAATCATTGTCTCGAGAGAGATACGGAAATTTGAATGAAATCCACGGCCTGCCTCGAAAAACGTTGAGGGCCAGGCTAGAGAGCTATTAGACGTTGGTTAGATCACTTGATATGTCAGTTTTACCCGCTATTCGCGCCAATAGGGTATATGAGTGACGTGTCAGTTATACCAGTTGTATTAAAAGTTGTGTGCTATTTGTGTTAAATTTATCTAAAACTATTGAATTGGTAAGCTCCAAGTTCTTACATGATGCATTTGAATCTATATGTCGAGAGTCGAGACCAAAATGTTGCTTGAATGGACATAATGTAGACGTAGTGTAAAGATTGGCTTTATGACTTCTAGCTGTTATTCATTCATATGCCGATAAAAACTTTATATTTAAAACTACATGCGAATTAGATGCCATCACATATTACTCCAGTAACACAACAAATGCACCATGTGCCAAGACGACATCCCGTATACATTATTGTTGCACTTCGAGGCACAATTAATTGGCAAGTATCTTCGCACACCCATTCTATGCACTGATGAGGTTAATAACCATGCACAAAAGGGCAATAACGATCATCTGCTTCAACATCAAAATAATATATCCAATTGCTAAATAGGAACAAACAAATAAAAAAGTAAAAGGATTTGCAGGTCTATATATCTTAAGTATTGAATATAAAAATCATAAGCGAAGAAATGGGATACAAAAATATAGTATTACCAATTTTTTTGCATTCATCGGTTATCTCGGCTATACCAATTGTAATTAACATGTAAAACAAGAAAAAAGATAAAACTCCTTTCTCCATCTTTCAACCCAAAATTTTTAGTGCACGCCAAATAATCCAAATTATATTCTAACAACACTTCAATATATGGTTTTTACTTTTAACATGCATGCATTATCATAATACTATGTTGGATTATTACGTTGTATTATATTATATTATATAATATTAATGACGTTTATCAAATCTTTTATATAATAACTAGTTTTAAGACCCGTGCACTCTCTAGTTTTTAAAAGTTTTGTGTTTTTTTAAAATAAATTTATAATTTATTTACATCATATGTATTTATGTGAACTTTTGGTCCAAACACCTTATAATTATTATACAAACAAATTAACGTGTCTTTAATATTTTTACTTGCTGGATTAGAAAAAATAAAATCTTTTGTATGTATGTTTAATCTATTTATTGTTTTATGACAATGATTCTAAAGAAAGGCAAAAAATCTACAACTTTCTTTTTTTTAATTTTTCCTTAATTCAGCCTTTAAGTTAGATAAAAATAGGGCCGAAGATTTTAATAAAATCATACGCTTAAATTCATTAAAAAAAAAGTTGAGAATTATATATCAAAATGAATATCAAATTAAAGGAATTAAATTCAAGAAATTATGACAAAATCGGTTTTATGTAAAAGTTTTTCGTTTGAAAGTTATGAAAATTTTAAGTTTGAGGGTAAAATTAAAAAATAGGTCAAAATGACCAAATTGCTCCTTTGACCGAAAATTTTATTATTCTCTTTCGTGGCCATTAGATGAAGATGAGATTGATCGGTCGGTTTAAAACACTTTTTACACTTTTAATTTTTTACACACTTTTATAGGATCGCTTCTCGTTTATGTTAAATGTATCCGAAACTATTGAATAGGTAAGCTCCAAGTTCTTACATGATGCATTTGAATCTATATGTCGAGACCAAAATGTTGCCTGAATGGACATAATGTAGACGTAGTGTAGAGATTGGCTTTATGACTTCTAGCTGTTATTCATTCATATGTCGATAAAAACATTATATTTAAAACTACATGTGAATTAGATGCCATCACATATTACTCCAGTAACACAACAAATGCACCATGTGCCAAGACGACAACCCGTATACATTATTGTTGCTCTTCGAGGCACAATTAATTGGCAAGTATCTTCGCACACCCATTCTATGCACTGATGAGGTTCATAATTATGCACAAAAGGGCAATAACGGTCATCTGCTTCGTCATCAAAATAATATATCCAATTGTTAAATAGAGGAAAAAACAAATAAAAAAGTAAAAGGATTTGAAGGTTTATATATCTTAAGTATTGAATATAAAAATCATAAGCGAAGAAGTGGGATATAAAAAAGATAGTATTACCAATTTTTTGCATTCATCTGTTATCTCGGCCATACCAATTGTAATTAGCATGTAAAAGAAGAAAAAAGATAAAACTCTTTTCTCCATCTTTCAACCCAAAATTTTCAGTGTACGCCAAATAATCCAAATTATATTCTAACAACACTTCAATGGTTTTTACTTTTAGCATGCATGCATCTGTTTAAAGATTATCATAATACTATGTTGGATTATTGCGTTGTATTATATTATATTATATAATTTTAACGACATTTATCAAATCTTTTATATAATAACTAGTTATAAGACCCGTGCACGCGCTAGTTTTTAACTGTTTTGTGTTTTTTTTAAATAGATTTGTAATTTATTTACATTATATGTATTTATGTGAACTTTTGGTCCAAACACATTATAATTATATAATTATCTTGAAATTTTAAATCTTTTGTATTAATGTTTACATAAAAATTTTAATACAATACTAGTTATAATACCCGTGCACATACGGGGTTAAAAATTTTAATTATGTATTATTATCAATTAATTAAAACATTTTAATGTGTTCTAAATAGTTTTACTTGTTGGAACAAACAGGATCAAGTAAAATGTCATGCTGAAAATGTTTCCTAGTTGTATTGTTTATAGTGGTATTCAAAAGATGAATATTAATACATGATCGTAAGGCTAAAGGGAAAAAGGTTGGAGGTTCAAATGCCTCAGAAACAGCCGTCTCGTGGTTTTGATGTGGGTAAAGGGGCTAAATTTAAGCCTTCTAAGCCCAAGGAGGTGTATGTAGCTGTGTCGAAGAAGCCAAATGCTAATAAGGAGAAAATTAATAATGAGGCAAGCATGAGTGGGACGACAGTTGCTACATCAAACCCGTTTGATGCTATTACTATGGATGATACTGATGAGAATGTCCTTGTCCTACTCCTATTGTTGAGAAAATTGAGAAGTTTGAAAAGTTAATTATTGATGGGAAAGCTACTCTTGTGGATGATGAAGATCATCTTTTAAAAAAGGTTGATTATCCGGGTAATAAAAAAGAAGCTAAGGTGGATGCGTCTCAAAAGACTGATAAGGGACTAAGGGTTCATAAGAACAGCTTGTGAGTGACTTGAAAGGGAAGGAGCAGGTTTCGGCTTCTAAGCCTAGTTCCTCTTCTTCTCCGTATGCTAGGGTGGGTAACCCATTTTCTAAAGAGGGAGAAGTAGTTGTTTCGGATAGTGATGATGAGGAGGTGCTTCCACCGGATAATCCTATGGCTAATTTTCTTGCTTCGACAGGCAATGAGCACGAGCTTGAAGATTACTACGATAACTATGTGGATCAGGTCTACAATTACAAAGGCAATTAGATGATTTTTATGACATGTATGATATCAAGCTTCAAGATCATAGTAGGTAGTGATTTTATTTTTGGTAGGTGTCTTATGTAACCTACTGAGTAGTGGTCTGTTTCAAGTTTACAAACATTTAAAAGTAATACATAAATAGTCAATACTCAATACAATAATTACTTAATAATTGATGTTTCTTAGATATGATACATTCATTCAATATCATTTTCCCAAAAGACGCATCTTTGAATTTTATGTGACAATCAAAATATATATGATAATGAGAGTCCGGAAAACTAATTGCTCTCGAAACTAGGAGATGCACTTTGAAGTCCGCTATCAGCCTTAAGTATTTCTTGTTACTTACGGACCATTGTTGGAAACTTCTTGTTTCTTGTTTGTGGACGCGCATTTGATTTGTTTTGAATGTTATGGTTATCAGTTGATCTTCACTCAAAATTTTATATTATACGCGCTAGTTGAATGAACATTGATTGTGTGGGTTTGATTTAATGTGTGACTTCAAATAAAAGTACTCATTTCTGGGTACGCCACAGTGTTGTTAGTATTACTGAACCGGATGAGAAGTTTCACCGGTCCAGTCAATGTCTCATTGTTTATTTTTGTGATATTCATATACTGAATATCAACTTTTTCAAGGTATGGTTTGTCTATATTTAGGGTTAATTTGACGAAGGTTACAAACATGATAAAGGCGAGTCCTATCCCGCCAAAAAGTGCCAGTAATGCTATTATCTTTACCATTGTTTCCTCATTTCCATTGCGAATGATGTTGCGAATGGTTTGCAAGGTGTTATTAGTCCTATCCCGCCAAGAAGTACCAATTTCTGGGTACACTACAGTATTATTAGTGTTACTGAACCGGATGAGAAGGCGCACCGGTCCCGTTTATGTATCATTATTTATGTTTGTGATATTCATATAATGAATAACCTGACCGGATATATAAAACTGTCATCTAAAATTTCAGATTTCCGAATTTAAAAAAAAAAAAAAAAAAAAAAAAAAAAAAAGTCATAGATACAATATTATGTGTAATATAAAACCATCATTTCCTAAACCATTTTGCCGCCCCTAGCTAAGGTTAATACCAAGTATGACTTCTTTGATCATCAAGTAACCAACTTTTGAACCATGACGTGATGTAATCCCCCTTCTCATAAGGATCTTCGGTTCTATGAATCCCAAACAACTAATCTTTGTTGGTTTTGAAACAAAACCACTTAGCTATTAGTGAAAAGTACTTCCACTAACTTTTGTAAATTTATGTTTACAAAATCTCATATATTTAAATGATTGACCTTATAATTTTGCGTTGTATTACTTTTTATATTAAGTATTCAGTTATTTTCAAACCAATAATTTATTGACGTATTTTCTTTTATATAAACACACTATTATTTTAAATGTCTTCATATTATCGTTGAATCTTAACCGTTTCAAACAAGATTTTATAAATATTCTCAAAAAAAAAAAATAATAAAAAAAAAAAAAAAAATTATTGATAAAGGGAGATATTCGACAGTCAACTCCATTATGTATTATTTGCAAAACATCAATAATTATTATCAGATACACAAACATTTAAAAGTAATACATAAATAGTCAATACTCGATACAATAATTACTTAATAATTAATGTTTCTTAGATATGATACATTCATTCCATATCATTTTCCCGAGAGAGGCATCTTCCAATTTTATGTCACAATCAAAATATATATGATAATGAGAGTCCGGAAAACTAATTACTCCCGAAACCAGGAGATGCACTTTGAAGTCCCCTATCAGCTTTAACTGTTTCTCGTTGCTTACGGACCATTGTTGGAAACTTCTTGGTTCTTGTTTGTGTACGCACGTTTGATTCGTTTTGAACGTTATGGTTATCAGTTGATCTTCACTCAAAATTTTATACGCGCTAGTTGAATGAACATTGATTGTGTGGGTTTGATTCAATGTGTGACTTCAAATAAAAGTACCCATTTCTGGGTATGCCATAGTGTTGTTAGTATTACTGAACCGGATGAGAAGTTTCACCGGTCCCGTCAATGTCTCATTATTTATTTTTGTGATATTCATATACTGAATATCAACTTTTTCAAGGTATGGTTTGTTTATATTTAGGGTTAATTTGAAGAAGGCTACGAACATGATAAAGGCAAGTCCTATCCCGCCAAGAAGTGCCGGTAATGCCATTATCTTTACCATTGTTTCCTCGTTTCTGTTGCGAATAATGTTGTGAATGGTCTGCAAGGTGTTATTAGTCCTATCCCGCCAAGAAATACCCATTTCTGGGTACGCCACGATGTTATTAATGTTACTGAACTGGATGAGAAGGTGCACCGGTCCCATTTATGTGTCATTATTTATGTTTGTGATATTCATATAATGAAAAATTAACGGGACCGGATATATAAAACTGTTATCTGAAATTTCGGATATCCGAATTAGAAAAAAAACATAGATACAATATTATGTGTAACATAAAACTATCATAAATTTTGAATATCCAAATTTATGATATAACTAGTTATTGACAAGTCACTTAAATTATTTAAATTAACAATAAAAAATGTATTCAAATATCTCTCAATTTACATATACGTAGCTTTGAATTATGTATGCTACGACAATTGACAGTTATTGGTGGTTATTGTGAGTCTATTTTTAACATACATACAACAGATAGTGGAAATATATTGTTTATTACTATTAATTACTCAAATTAAATTTACATTCTATAGCATAAACTTTGCACTCTTTGTCAATATATAAAAAGTCAATACAATAAATAACTTTCCGTGATAATGTTTTTTCAGATGATCATACATTTTCTCGATATTATTTTACGGAAAGAGGCGTCTTCGAATTTTATTCTACAATCAAAGTATAAATGCTGGTGGGAGTCTGGTAACGGAATAGTCTTCGAGAACATGAGGTGCATTTTGAAGTCCCCTTTAAGCCTCAGCAACGTTTCTCTATTGTCCGAGCTCTCCTGGAAACCTCTTATAGGTTGTTTTTTTACGTGCGTTCGATTAGTCTTGAAAGTTATGTTAACTAGTTGCCATTGATTCGCCACATCGTATGTACTAGTTGAATATGCGCTAATAGTGTGGGTTTGATTCAATGTGTGACTTAAAATAAAAGTACCCATTTCTGGCTACGCCACAGTGTTGTTAGTATTATTGAACCAGATGAGAAGTTTCACCGGTCCCGTCAATGTCTCATTATTTATGTTTGTGATATTCATATACTGAATATCAACTTTTTCAAGATTTGGTTTGTCTATATTTAGGCTTAATTTGACGAAGGCTACGAACATGATAAAGGCGAGTCCTATCCCGCCCAGAAGTGCTAGTAAAGCCATTATCTTTACAATTGTTTCCTCGTTTCCGTTGCGAATGATGTTGCGAATGGTCTGCAAGGTGTTCGCCATCTTTGTCACGAATACAGCCATCTTTGGTTTCCTACATAAATAAATAATATTTGCCATCTTTGGATTCCCACCCAATTCCAGCAATCCCTTTGTTATAAATACTTTGCTTGTCGCACATTTCTAACATAGTTTCTTACTAACATGAAATGCCAATGGATCACCATTTATAACGACTTCGCTCAATGTTTTTTGGGTAAAAGGTCAAACGACCCGGTAAATATATTACTCCAAAAAACATTTAAGTACAACGGATATGAGTGAGCCCCATATCTCAGCCCGTTACATAGGCGAAGAGCTTACATAACAAGATACTTCCTATTTTCTAGACAAGAAAACAAAACCACTACCACATTATATTTAAAAACTCGGATAAAAATATAAACTACTTCCTACGACCTTGGAGATTAAAGCCATAAATGGCATTAAGCGCATCCAATTCCCCTGGAAGATCATGAATTTGCTTCGAGTAATCATCATAGTCATCAAACTCATCTTCACGCTCTTGACTTCTACCAAAAAGATTAAAAGATTAGCAGATTCGTCGAACGTGTTAAGATTAGCAGACTTCGCTCAATGTTATTTACTGATTAATCCGTATGAATGTTTGGTCTTATTTTGTTCACAGTAGAAATTAATGACTATTTCATTTCATGTGTAATATATTCATTAATAGATATTATATATTGTAGCAATAACCTAGAGGTGAGCATGGGCCGGTTTTTGGCTAAATCCAAACCCCGAACTGAAAGTTCGGTTTGGATTTTTGGATTTTTCAGTTTTTGGATATCCGAAATGAGTTGATGGTTTTATGTTAAACCCATTATTTTATCTAAGTTCTTTAAATTAGGATATCCAAAATTTCAGATAACAGTTTTATATATCCGAATATCCAAATATTATAACTTTTGGAAAACTTTTATATGAGTTCTAAAACCGACATTTCATAAAATCCAACGTTTTAGAAAATTTTGATCAATTTTTCGGATATCCGAATATGGATATTTTTTAAACATCGAAAACCTAAATCAAGAAATCCTAGAATGTAAGTTGAATATTTTGTCGTAAATAATAAGATTACATAACACGTATATAAAGATGAGAAGTGCGAACTCATATGAAATAAAAAAAATTAACTTTACGAAATTATTATGGTGTTAACTAAATAAACACCTGTTACGAATATATAAACTTTTAGTTTTTGGATTTTGGTAATTAACAAATACGTATATATTTTTTTTATTTATTTTATTAATATTAGTATGTGGCGGTTCAGTTTTTTCAGTTTGGTTTTTCATATAAACCAAATACCGAACCAAAACTTTCGATTTTTTTAAAAATCAAAACTGAACCATCGGTTTTAAAATTTGTTCGGTTTTTTTGGGACTTTTTTTTTTTTTTTTTTTTCGTTTTGGTTTATTTTTTCAGTTTTGTTGCTCTCCCCTAATAACGTAAATATATCTTTATGTATATATGTATATATGCACAACATAATTTGTCTGGCTATTAAAAAGTGGATTTTTTTTTGAGTAAAAGGTCAACGACCCGGTAAATATATTACTCCAAAAAACATTTAAGTACAACGGATATGAGTGAATCCCATATCTCAGCCCGTTACATAGGCGAAGAGCTTACATAACAAGATACTTCCTATTTTTTCTAGACAAGAAAACAAAACCACTACCACATAATATTGAAAAACTCGGACAAACATATAAACTACTTCCTACGACCTTGGAGATTAAAGCCATAAATGGCGTTAAGAGCATCCAATTCCCCAGGAAGATCGTAAATTTGCTTCGAGTAATCATCATAGTCATCAAGCTCATCTTCACGTTCATGACCTCCACCAAAAAGATTTGCTGATTCGTCGAACGTGTTAAGAACCTCCTCCTCCTCTCTATCAGAAACCACAACCTCACCCACCTTGGAAAATGGGTTAGCCCTCTTAGTGACAGAGGCGGACGGAATAGGATGACCTTCATCATCCACAAGAGTAGCTTTCCCATCGATAAGTAGCTTTTCAAGCTTACTAATCTTATCAACTATAGGAGTAGAACCAACTTCCTTAGTTACCATTGAATCACTCACAAGCGGTTCTTGTGATGTATTACCAGTCTTAACCGACTCATCCTCATTAACTTCCATTGAACGGCCAGCATCCACATCCTTGTTGGTGTCATAAGTAGGAATACCAAACGTATCCGTATCATCCATATTAAGAGCATCAAATTGGTTAGATGTAGAAATATTAGTACCACTTGAACTAGCCACATCATAAGTCTTCTTCTTAGTGCCACCAGCTTTTTTAGGTTCAGGAGGAGTCTTTTTGGGTTGATACTGAAACTGCATACCCACAACAGGTTTAGTAAACCCCCTTGACCCGGAATTGTAGAACCTCATTGCTTTCCCTTCTTCTTGTGATTGACAGTCTTGAAACTATCATTAACAGGCTTAGTAGGCTGAACATGAGGTTTAACAACTGTAGGACAATTAGTCAGAGTATGACCAAATATCTTACACTTGTCACAACGGGGTGGTTGCCACTCGTATTCAACCTGTATCTTCTCAATAGTCGAACCCGTACCATCAAGTAATGGTATCTCCATAGTGAGGCTGTCCCGAAGCACCTCATCCGATCTCACTTCTATCATGCATCTTGCAAAACTACTACAGCCCCACGATTCCTTACACATTTGGCTTGTAAAAGCATCTAACCTTTTGGGCGTTCCAATCAGTGCGGCAAGAAGACTGAGGCCATCATCGGAAAATATTGCAAGGGGAACATCATGGAATTTAACCCACACCGGGATGTTAGTCAAATCCTCTTTATGTAGATTAGTGTTCAAAGTCCATGGTTTAAGAATAATAGGAACATTTCTGATCAACCAAGGACCATTTTCAAGCACATCATCAACACCTTTCTTCGAATTAAATTTAAAGAAGAAGAATCCCTTTGCATTCATCATAACCTTTTGCACACTAAACTTAGCCCATGCATTGCGTACATAGTAATCAACAACAGGAAAATCAAGGCGTTGGCCAAGGAAATAACCGTAGAGAGTATTCTCAAACCTCGTGTTTACCTCTTCCACTACTTTCAATGGAACTGAAAGGTCAACATCATCCTTCTTTTTGCTACATTCCAACCTCCGAAAATTAGATAAATGTTTCTGAGGTTCATTAGAAGTAGCAACCACGTACGAAACCGACTTTACTCCACTGGTAGTATCATCCTTAGAAGCATTAGGACCAGAAACTTTCGAATTAGAATTATGCCCAGTACCACTTGACGAGGAAGCCTTATTAGCAACAATCTCCCGTTGAATATTAGTCATGGCTTCATCAAAATTCTTGTGCGCATTAGATAGCAAGTGGCACTTGTAACCGGCTCTAAGTCGTCACCATGTGATGTATCATTCATAAGTGGAATCGGCTCCACTTTCTCACCAAAACTAGTAGTGGCTGATTGAATATTACCAAGTGAAACCGGCTCCACCAGGTCAACACCCTCAATCATACCAGATGACAAATCAACACCCTCAACATTAACGTTATCATTCCCACTAGGTTTAGCAGCAACCTTAGAATTCAAGAATCCCTTACTAATCATCTCCCTCATTACCCACGACCTCTAATCCAGTTCAAACAGCACGCATGCAATCAAGAAGAAAAATAAAAACCCTAATCGCTTAAGGTTTAGAGAAAAACGCACAATCTCTAACCAATATCCATAATAATCGATCGAATGATAAAACAATAGAAACAATGGAGATTATATAAGTAGAAAACCGACTTAGGATTAAAGAGAAGGAGATGCGATCACAAATCCCTTATGTCGGCTGAAAAACGATTTATGAAACCCTTAGAACCGATTATCAAAAATCCACAAGATCCTTATGAATCAAAGCACAAATCGAATCAGAAACAACTAACAAAGAATGTTAAATCATAACTAACTCTAATTGAAACAAAGAATCAAAAGGATTGGCAGAATTGAGAAAAAACGATTTGGGATTAGGGGGTTAAAAATTCGCCAAAGGAGAGGGTCGATTAGGGTTTTTTATTAAAAAAAAAAATGGATTTTTTCCTTTAAGTCAATCCTAGTTAGACATATAACATCTTACTTGGTAAGAGGTGAGATACTTGTCTTACTGTCTATTACTTGATAAAAGATTGTAGACTCGTGTTAATATAATATATTTGATGTTTTATTAACTATGTTATATTTATGATAAAAAGTTTTCTTTCATATTTACCTAAGTTACTTAAATTAATTGCAGAAACGAGCACTTAAAATCATTCGGACAATTATATAAAAACAAACAACATTATTTCGTTCAGATTTAAACTTTCTAGCCACCTCTTACTAGTAAGATGTGGTAGTTAGATTCAGACCTAAAACATTTTAATGAAACAAACGCACCTTTACAGTTTTATTGGACAATTTTATCTCATTGTAATCTAAATTGAGCAAATTTTAAACTTTAATGTTTCATACATTTCATTTGGTGCCTCCCACTTTTGGTCTCGAACTAATTAAATAGAAATTCCATACCTCGCATTTAATAACCTGTTCACAAACTCCGTTACTTTCCCCTCGTTCAGGGTTAAGGATATCGCTCATGGTTATGTTGGTTTTAATGGAAACACCCGCATCTCGAAAGTGGTTCATGGTGTTTTCCTAACAGCTGTTTGGTCCATTTGGAATTGGAGGAATAGGATAATCCATGCTCTTCCTGATGAGGTTTTGAAGATCAAGGGTGAAGATATTTTTCCGGCTATTCAAAGACTCTCGTTGACATGGTGTTCTGCTCGTATGGTGTCTAGGCCTGCTCGTATGGTGTTCTGCTCGTATGGTGTTGCTATTCTTTCTTGGTTTGTTTAGTTCTCTTGGTTTCCTATGTTTGTATATTCTTTTGCCTTGTTTGGGCCTCTTGTGTATATATAAAATTCTCAGCCTTTAATAATAATAATAATAATAATAATAATAATAATAATAATAATAATAATAATACCTATTCACAAACCTTACTAATTATAAGGATCCCATTTTAACGAGCTATAGTTGCTAGCCAGATAAAACTCAGGACCATATATAGTTAATTAAGAGAGTTTTATGCTTAAGCTGACCGTAACTATATATATAAAAAATGCATCTAGATTGATATGGAAATATGGTCTTCATCTTGTTCAACATTCTTGTTAACATCCCTAGCCCTCTTTAGACATTATTCATTAGAATGTCCAAAAATGTTGCACATTTCACATCTCGGAGGATGCCACTCGTATTCAATTGTAATAGTTTCCATTGTGTGCCCCGAAACATTAAGCAATGGAATAGCCACAACCAACGATTCCAAAAGATTACATACCGAGGTTACCTCAATTAAAGCTCTAGCATAACTGTTGCGTCCCCACGATTCTAGACACATATTGCTCGTGTATGCATTGAGCATGATAGGACGTCCTATCTTAGTAGCAATCAAACTCAAGCCATCTTCGGTGAAGGCTGGCTCGGTACGTTGTGAAGCTTTACCCAAACGGGGATACCAGTAATGTCTTCCTTTACTAGCTTAGTATTTGGTGTCCATGTGTTCAATATAAGAGGAGCCATACTTTAGTCCATATTTCGTCCATGTGTTCTTAACGTAGCTAGGCCCATCTAATTAGGCGAACCACGCGGCGGGAAAAAATGGTTCTTTTTCTCTTTCTTTATTGCCTTTGGCGTTCTCTACGATTGGAAATGCAAGCCTTTTCCCAGGCCAATACCCAAACAAAATATTGGCTAACCGATTATTTACAAGTTCAACCAAAGCCATTGGTATTGCCACATCCGAGTTCTTAACAGTTTCATTAGTATTCAAAGAACCAAAGTTTACCTTCTTTTTCATTGGTTCCTCGTTAAGCACATTCACATACGAAATTGGCTTCGTATGTGTGTCCTCACTCCTCAACAACGCTTTCCTTCACAATAGAGCTCGTTTCAGTTTGGTCATTCATATGCTTAGTCGAGTGAGTCTCCTGTTGGACAGGTTCCTCAAACGAAGCTTTTCGATAAGTCTTCAAAGGTTTACCATCTGATCCGAGCATCTTTCCATCAATATTTTCCATTTTCGAATCAAGTCCACTTAATAACAACCCCCCTTATCCTTTACTCTCGTACCCATGATCATCAAAGTTACCACAAAACAAATATCCAAACGCCAATATGCACAGAAAGTTAAATAAGAAAAATCGTTTAGGGTTTATTCCAAAAGAAAGCCACGAAAACAGTTATGAATAAGATAAATTTTATGTCGGCTGATCCCAAGGAGAATTAATTACCCCATGCAATCATTGCCTGAATATTAACGTGAATTAATCCTAACCGACTTTCATTGTGAGGAAGACGACAAATAAGAATAAATCAATATAACGCAGCGAGCGGCTTAAGATTAATCTTTAGCTTAAAAGTGAATCGCCATTGTGGCCGTTTTTGAGAGAGAAACTATCGTGTGGTAACCCGTTTTTTATGGGCTTTGTAATGCAACTGAATTATTTTCAAATAATAATGACTATCGTGTGGTAAAATATTGCATTGTATGTCAGATATTTAAATAAAAATAGATTGATTCATTAATAGCTAGCTACATTACTTCCCTTTATAAGTAGATAAATTGAAGCAATATATACATGGTATGACGTATCCCTAAATAGATCTTATATCCTAGTTGTTGTCCTGGTAGATATTTACTATCCGTAACAAAAATTGAAGTATCTGTGATAACGACAATGGTTATATATAGCAACTTATTCCACACATAACACATACTCGTTGAGTGGCGCGCTAACAAAATGTGTTTTGAAACATATATGATATATCAAACATTTTGTGATTGTGCGGAATCCTTAAGCGGATTTATGAGTAATGAAACTCAAAATGGCCTAAATACGTTAACAAAACTTGTTCAAAAACTGATGTGGCGTACAGATAAATCGGTTTGTTAATTAAATCCACATTTTTCACTCAAGTGATATAATTGTTTGTTGATTTCACTACACACCATGGATGAGAAAAGTTTGTTAAATGAATCAGGAAAGGCTGAACTATGACTGGGATGATATAAGATATGGTGGATCTCCGAAGTAATAAGTTTGTTATGAGTGTGATCATAAGATTGGTGGTAGCAGCTTGTTTTTATTTCATTTGGAATGAGAAGAGCAAGAGATTGTTTTATGCTGAAAGGAGTTAGTAAGAAGTGCTAAGTGTGGTAATGAATACACTGATCATACAGTTAGATTTAGACTAGTTAGTGTAAATGTAAAGAATTCAATGCAGACGACAAAAGTAGCAAAAGATTGACAAGTGATAATGAATATGAAAGAATATGGTTAAACTACTCTAGATGAGTGGAATGCTGATATTGAAGATAAGTAATGCTTGCTGGACATATAAGATAATATTGAATGAGCAACTCATAAGGCTAGGAATAGTGAGTCATGATAGATGGGACTACTTGCATCTAGCCATGAGTTGCTCACAAAGGGGAATTGCTGGAAGGGTGCTAGCTTATCATGAAGTCTACTTGATAGTTGATTGTGAGGGTTGGAACTGTAGTCAATGTAGTTGGAGTTTGACAGTGTTAAAGGAAATGTAGTCATAGGTGTGACTGTTTTCATAAATGGTGCATGGTAGTAAAGGGCAAATGATGTTAAAAGGTATTATACTTGCCACAAATTCATCGAATGGGTAGTGAACTAAAAAATTTGACTTTTTGCACCATTAACTTGTCTTTTTTTCTTTTTGTGGGTATTTTTACCTTGTATAGCCGGTGGGGCTCCACGTGTACAGGTAGGTTGCCACCCAGAAGAAGAAATTGTGGCAAGTTTAATACATTTTTTTAAGAATTTGCCCTACCGGTAAATCCTTAGTTTATATATCCCAAGTGTTTTGGTCACCGGAACACCACTGCCACCAACATGAACACACTACCACCATTTCATTGATCTCTATCACCACTCGTAACTCAACAACAGGTACACACCCACCACCGAAAATATCTCTCTCTCTATCTCTCTCTCTCTCTCTCTCTCTCTCTCTCTATGGACTTTCGAGGGTATTGGAGTTTAATAACGAATAAAAACTAACAAAAATGTAATAAATAATGGTATGGTATTATGTTTGTGTCAAGAGGAATGATTCGGTATGTATGCGAAATGTGGGATGTTTCGGGTTGCAATTAAGGTGTTTGATGAAATGCCTGAGAGAGATGTGGTGTGTTGGAATACGGTTATTTCGAGTTATTTACATGATGGGAAGTAAATAACGCCGTCTGTTGTGGCAGTGGTGGTGGTTTCAGGTTGAAATAACAGCGGCTGTTGTGATGGTGGTGGTGGTTTCCGGTAGAAATAACAGCGGCGAATGGTGGAGATGTTTGGTTTTTTTTTAAATTATGGTTTGTGTGATGATGAAGGAGGAAGAGAGAGGAAGGAGAAGGTGGGTGGTGGGTTGAGGTGGCCGGAGCGGCAGTGGTGGTCGGAGTAGGTGGTGATGGGTAGTGCAAATTATTAAAAAAAAGTATTATACTTGCCAATTTTTCATCTTCTGGGTGGTGGTGCAACCTGCTACCGGTTGAGCAAGTCACATAATACCCACAAAAAGAAAAAAAGACAAGTTAATAGTGCCAAAAGTCAAATTTTTTAGTTCACTACCCATTCGATGAATTTGTGGCAAGTATAATACCTTTTAATATCATTTGCCCGGTAGTAAACCTGTGTTGACTGACTTGTGAGGAATGAAACTGCAAGTTGAGTCCTCATATAGAATTACTAAGTGGGAAATTGTAGTTAGTTGACTGTGAGTCCTGTGGAAACTATAGTTTTACATTGTTATTGATACGTTAGGAGGTCCGCATTACTTGATTTGTATCGCTGCTAGCTATATGAAGCCTGAGGTGAAATTTTCATATGTATGCAATATATTAGTTCATGTATAGCTGCTTTGTTGATGTATTGGGCAATGGGCATGTCCATCATCTCAAATGCTTGCTTTTGTAACATGTTATATGGTGTTATGTTAATATATAATTCACCTTTCACCTAATAAAAAGAAGTTTGCTAAATACAGTTAAAAGCCGTCCTAAAACTTATTTTGTCCAAGTTTAATAGGCTTATTGGCAGGTTTCGTAATGGAATAGTTAAGTTTCAAAGAGGGAGAGATGATTTTAATGCACAATTGCAACAAATAGCTTGAAAATATATGAACTATTTTAGGTATTTGTTAACATCTTGAACACGAGCTAAGCTAAGTGGGAAGAAAACAAAGTATAATCCCATTCTTGTACGTCTTGATTCATAGTTAGGAATGTGCATTCTCACCAAATAAACAAAACTTGGATACATGCATTACTGACTATCAGAAGATATAATCTATACTACATATAATAAAGGGATGACTCTCTTCAAATTTTAAGACTTACAAGAAAATAAGCATTGTGTACAACACTTTAATGCACATAATTTTCAGATGTACAAGACAAAAAGCATAGTGTACGCCACTTTAATTCACATATTAAAAAAAAACAAAACACCACAATAATGCTATTTAATATAGTCAATTAATTAACTGTTTAATAAATACAATAATACAGTTATTAAAACACCCTTTACATAAAAAATAAAAATTATCAAACATACTGTACAACTAAATTAAAAATAATTGCTGCATTAAATGTTATTAATACAAATAATAAAGCATATTATACAAATATTCAAGCCCGAATGGGCAACGAGCCAAATGGGCTCGAGCCGGAACGGGCACTAGCCAATCGGGCTCGAGCCCGAATGGGCACGGGCCAACGGGCTCGAGCCCGAACAGGCACAGGCCAACGGGCTCAAGCCCGAACGGATAGTGGCTATACGAAATTCTTGATATCTGTAAA
Organism: Artemisia argyi; assembly: GCA_030686995.1. Classification (NCBI taxonomy): domain Eukaryota; kingdom Viridiplantae; phylum Streptophyta; class Magnoliopsida; order Asterales; family Asteraceae; genus Artemisia; species Artemisia argyi. The sequence continues at coordinate 11,411,601 of CM060702.1, read as the reverse complement.
TTTAATGTAAAAAAGAACATAATAAACGAAAATACATGATTTACAGTAAAATTTTATTTTAGGGTACCAACCGCCGCAACGCGCGGGGTACCATGCTAGTTTCATATAATATATAAGCATGTGTTCATGGTACACAATATCAGCATCGTGGCATGTGTCGGGGTGGTGGAAGCATGCGTTCTTCCGTCTTATTGCCATCCTTTACGATAAATGTGGTATCCATCCCCCATGTAAGGTGACGTTCCAAGTGACAATGCAAAATCCATACTCCTGTTTGGAATTCATTACATGAATGATAGAGATGATTATGATGGATATGATTAAAGAATATGATTTAGATTGTATCTTACCAGGGTTTACAGCCTTGAACCTAATAGCGGCCCATCCACCTACGGGAACCATAACAGTGTTCCTGAGTGGCGGGTCTACTAGGTTATAGTTCAACGGATCTCTATTTTCATCGAAGTTTCCAAATCCCCATCCAACGATGTAAAAACTATATCCATGTAAATGCATAGGATGATCAAGCCCTGCAATAATCCTGGTCCCTTGGAAAACAAGTTCTATGGCCAAACCATATTCTATAACCCTCACTATTGTTGCCCTTTTGGGTGTTAGTAAAAACGCTGGGAAAATAGTTCCTGTAAAGTTGTAATAAAATGGTGGAACAGTAGGAAATCGTGTGTCAAACACACCACTGATGTTATAGTAGTAAGCTCCGAGTATGTCAGTTCTTGGAAATTGAAAGATAATATTGTTCATACTAGCTGCTAGTCGTGTACCATTTGGCCCGGCACATGAATTGTTTTGACATGGAATTGTGTTTAAAGAAATGGTAGAGATTATGCGTGTGTCATACTCGTTTAAAGGAAATAAGTGTGGCTCCGTGCTCTTGAGGCTCCCAAGAAATTCATAAGCCATAGTGGTGTCATTGTAATCGGGTAGTAAAGGAAATAGAGGAGTGGTGGATGAGTTAGAATCGCCATCATATTGGATGATTGCTGTGGTGGTGGTGTTATCAAAACCAATTCTTCCGGTTTGATAGGCTCTAGCCGCCATGTAGTAGCGACCCCCACCAAATTGTTTGGCTTCTAACAAGCAATCCATTGTTTGGCCAGGGGCGATTACTACATAATCCGTTGTTAACGGCTTTGTGTAGCTTCCGTCATTTGCCACAACTGTTAGTGAATGATTTGCAATTTTAAAGAAGAGGATTTCATTCATCACAGCATTTACCATTCGCAATAGATATCTTTTCCCGTATGTCACATTTAATTTGAATGTTTCTGCATAGATTTAGATAAACCTTAGTAACAAGTTATTCACGAGTGCTTGAGTTTTCCTGTATGTGAAATTGCTAAACTAACCTTGGCTTGAGCATGGATAAAAGTCACCGGGCTGGCCATTGATGGTGTAAGCATCAGAGTCCCTAGGGGCACCACCAGATGTAACAAATTCCTGAAGCACTTCCATCACATCTTCCTTCCACCATTCACCTAAATATAATTCAATACAAAAGTATTTCAAAACCAGTAAATTAGTTGTTTCCTGATACACCATGTATTGATGTATACTCACTGAAAATTATGGGCACTTCTTGATCAGGTGGGGGAAAGGGTAAGTCTGCGGCTTTTTTGGGATGCACAACGATAGCACCGTGGACTGTGGCTCTAGTCCAATCGCTATGAGCGTGCCACCAAATTGTCCCAACCTCCATAGAAAATATAAGCTTGTAATTAAAGGAGTCGCCGGGTTGAATTGGACATTGTGTGATGTATTCAGGACCATCTGACCATGGATTTCTAGGTTGCTTTACTCCATGCCTGTCATTTGAAACTCGTATAATGTATTTATTCGTTAATAAAAATCAGCATTGGAAGCTAAAAAGATTCAGCGTACCAATGAAGGGTGATATTGTATCTTCCATTGTTATGTACCTTGACCCAAATCGTATCTTCTTCACGAGCATTCAATGTTGGCCCTGGAAATTGCCCGTTTACAGTTAAAATAGTTTTCGTCTCACAAAGACGGTTGAATGATGCTTCCTCTACCTACACAATCATATACTATAATTTTACATCTCTAGAAACGGATGAATAATATTCATGTTTCCAAATACATAAATACGAACCGAAAATTTAAAGTGCCGTTGCAACGCTCCACACTGAATGAATTTTGCTAACGCAAAAATGAACAATAACAAGATTTTATTGCTTGAAGGCATTTAAGGTATGATGATCACACAATCTGCATAGTCAAAACTAAGTGAATTTATACTCAGCTTGCAGAGATGATACAAGATACAACTATGCACAAGTGAAAGCTTAACTTTCTAGTACTCGTATTTATTTTTGTCTCAGTTTATTTTACCTTTTTTATAGTTAACTTGCTAATTTAAGCTGATAAAACCTAACATATATTGATGCCAAGACTTGAGGTTGCTTGAATTGGTCACAGAAAATTACGTCTTAAAATCGCAAATTATACAACAAAAAAGATCTGATAACTAATAATAGTATAATAGACGTGTTACGTGTATGGTTGGAACTTTCGGGCTTTGTTTTATTTTCCTTAAATTTTGTCACATGTCCATATAATCGGTTCATAAGGTTGCACATTCAAGTTGGTTATCTTACCTCCAAAGTTATTAAATGATCAAAATTGACATATACTAATTAATATGAAATTGTTTTGCACACTTTCATAATTGATTGATACACTTTTTATGCATCAAATATTTGTACATTATTAACATTCAGTTTCAACTGTTTGTGTGTTGGAGTGTGCAAATAATATTTTGAAGTATGCCAATGATCTTCCGATTAATATACTGATTATCTAACTATAATTAATTTGTGTTACAGAAGAAATGTTCCAATCATTGTCTTGTACTCTTCTATATTAGCTTATTAAGTGTGATATCTTTAGGGGATTTGCTATATAGTGAAAAGCAAATTTTAAGTGTAAGGGCATTTAATGACCCGTAATTTGATGATATTTTTGTCATCGTATTGATTTTTATTTGTGATGATTTTACTTATTTTTTGTAGAAAAGGATACTTAAAAGATTAAAATATTGACTCTTAGGTTTTATGGAGCTTACAGAAGGAATAAAGGAATTTGCTAAGATTGAGTCAAGCAAAGAAGACCTTTAAGGTGGAATATGATCGAGACGACTTCCCAATCATCGTCTCGTATTTTCAAAGAATAACAAGTTTTAAGATTTTTGGTTAAATGGCTACGGCTTAGGCTAGTAGGTAAGACTTGAAGAATTATGCTCTTTTGGATCCAGATGCCGCTTGGAAGTCTTCCAAAATCACGTCACGATCTGGTTTCTTGAAATAGCTAGAAGATTTTAAGAAGGAGACCGCGTCTCAAAGACCTCCGGACACCAATTCCGTCCCAAAAATATGGGTTTCAAACGTGTTTGCTAGCCCAATCATCGTCTCAAATGTTCCAGATGTCGTACCGCATTTTATATTTATACTCTTCTCATTTTCGTAATTTGGATGTAAACTCTAGTGGGAAAACTCTCTCAAACATCATTTTGTTTATTTTTATTCAATTTTGAGTGGTATAATCATGACATAACACTATGCAATATATTATTTGGTTAATGCTTTAATCATATATAAGATGCAATCATTGGATCTTAACTTAATCATGTCTTTTGATTCTTGTTTTGCCAGGCAAAACACCCTAGTGTATTTGCCTAGGTTATATGAGTTATTTATGTATGATTTATTAGTTTAATGTTGCATGATTATTAACATTGCATGAATGTTTAATTCATTTTCAATAACTTCAATCGTGTAAGACTAATATTCCTTACATTTTGATTGTGTAAATTAAGGAAAGTGTCCTATGTGTTGAGTAACATGGGTAGTCCACATTAACCATTTTTACAAGTGTACTTTGTGTTTTAGGTCGCCATTTGGTACGAGATTCAGGCCCCAAATCCCTATTCTCTCATTTATTGCACCTATCGTTCGTGATGACCATTGGGTTGGATCTGATCGTAGAAAAGATATCTAGAATTTCATCGGCTGGTTTAGCGGGACAATAGATCGATGACTTGAGCGTTTTACCGGATGCTTATAGTTGTAGGGCTGGTGATGCGGATTAATTAATCTAGTATACCAATGATCATAATGGCAATGCCTTGTAATTATCAATATGCAATTTAACTAACAATGAATAAACGCAAATAGATTCCTAGACATGCACTTGTCTCTCACAACTGTTAACCCTCGCACTTTCATTTCTGTTTATTTTATGCTTTCAACAAACCACCTCTCAAATAAAGTTTTTCTTCTTAGTCACCATAGGATTCTAGAACAATTTTCATAGTTGAACATGTTCCCTGAGTTGAATGATCAATCCCGGCTATTACCTTAACTCACTGGTACAAAAAGTTGGATTGGTCACGCCAAAAATGTGTGACGATATGCCTATAGTCACACACGTTTTTTTGGTTGTGTGTCACTAAAAGTCCCGCCACAGTAGGTGGCATATGGTCACATTGTTGAGTTCGTAACCTTTTTCATCGAAAAAGAGTGACCAAAACCCCGAATATGTGTGACAAATTAGGCACAAGTTTTGTTGGACTAGTCATTATCAGTGACCGTAAACACCTTATAGTCACACGAATATTTTTTGAGAGTGACTATTGTTCGTCCTTTGGCCACATAAATATATAATATGTAACATTTGATATGATATATTCAAGTAAATGTGTATTTTGTATGACTATTGATAATCCAATGGCCACATTTTATACAATAAATGTGACGTTTGTGATGATTTTGTCACACAATGGGTGTTATTTTTTTGGAGTTAGTCGCATACAATTTAATACAAAGTGGCCAAAAGTGTGAATAAGTGTGACCATATGCTGTTTAAAGTGAAGAAATGTGTATTTTGTTTGACTATTGATCATCCAATGGCCACATGAAGTTTATGTTTGTGTGACCTTTTGTAATATTTAGTCACACAAAGCATGTTTGTTTTTGGTATTTAGTCACATACCATTAAGCAAACAGTGGCCAAAAGTGTTAATAATTGTGACCATATGCTGTTTAAAGTGAAGAAATATGTATTTTGTGTGACTATTGATCATCCAATAGCCACATGAATTTTATGTTTGTGTGGCCTTTTGTAATATTTAGTCACACAAAGCATGTTTGTTTTGGGTATTTAGTCACATACCATTACGCAAACAATGGCCAAAAGTGTTAATAAGTGTGACCATATGCTGTTTAAAGTGAAGAAATGTGTATTTTGTGTAACTATTGATCATCCAATGGCCACATGAATTTTATGTTTGTGTGGCCTTTTGTAATAATTAGTCACACAAAGCATGTTTGTTTTGGGTATTTAGTCACATACCATTAATCAAACAATGGCCAAAAGTGTAAATAAGTGTGACCATATGCTGTTTAAAGTGAAGAAATGTGTATTTGGTGTGATTATAGATCATCCAATGGCCACGTGAATTTTATGTTTGTGTGGCCTTCGGTAATATTTAGTCACACAACGACTAAAGCAAACAGTGACCAAAAGTGTTAATAAGTGTGACTATATGCATCTTTTAGTCACATTTAAAAAATCAATATATATCAAAACAATTCAAATATATATCAAAACAAATTCAAATACAATAAAATTGGAATGTATATAACTGAACAAAATATAAAATTAGAAATCTTTTTATACACCAAGGAGTCCTAGTCGGCTTACAATAGTTTCTTTATAAGTATCTATAATCTTTTCAATAAGCAAGTAGCATCTTCGAGCGGTCTTAATCTCTGAGCAGTACCAACTTTAACTAGCAGTAGTAACTTTTGTACTAGCAGTAGTAAATACTTGGCCACATTTTCTTTGAAGTTCATGATCAGCAGTAATTCAAACAACATCATGAAGACTTTTAATCCAAAACAATGAACATACTAATAAAATTTGCAGTTAAACTTACAAGTTTTTCTCCCATTGATCTAATTTCATCATCTAGATATAAAAGCCTTGAAAATGTAGCTAGGCTGCTGCATATCAACACATCAGGATGAGAGCAGGACTAGAATATGTCAAAGCTCACAACATAACATAACTAGATGAGCCACTGGTTCAACTATCTGCACAAACATGATAGGAGAGTTAATACTAGTACCACGTTAGTACTGTTGGAGCAAAGTTACTACTGCTAGTATATATATATATATATATATATATATATATATATATATATATATATATATATATATAACAGAATGTATATAAATGAAGCAAATATATATACAATTGTATTTCAAATTCAATAAAAATCGAATGTATATAAATGAAGCAAATATATATATTTAGTCCTGCATTTTGTTCACTAATATTTGGTATCATAGTTGGTGGTGTAACCTGTAGAACCGGTCTGTCGTGGCTCAAGCGTTTTCGTATGTCCGATAGTTTTAACAGGTTCCTATATGTATATATAAAACACGGTACATTAGTCATGTACGTAAAACTAAAAAAATCAAAGGTGGATGTTTTATTACATACCATTGTTTCCATTACTGGTACGTTTTCCAAAGTTTCAATGGCCATTGGAGTGGTCACCTGCAATATAAATTAAGAAATACAATGATGTTATCATTAGAAAATGAAATTGTTAACAACATAAAAAGTGGCTTACATCTGAGTCTAATGCCAGTTTCTTTCTGCAAAAAAAATATGGGAAATGTAAGAAACTAAGGCACTAATAACGCTGCATAATATAAGATCTGCCAACCATGAAACCGTAAAAATATACATTGGTTGGCTTTGGTGACAGAGATGGAGCATACCCACGCCTCGAAAATTAATAAGCATCAAAAATCCATCTGAGGGAATTTTTAGCCAGGCATCCCATGTATCATCCTCACCCGTGAATAGCATGTACCCCCTGCAAGAAACAAGTAACATGATTAATGCTAACATAAAAGACGACAACATTAGATGTCCCAAATATAAGTTTAGCCTCAAAAACAAACATACGGGTTGCATATCGACTCGGGCAACAAATAATATATAATTGGTTGCAATTTTATGCAGTGCCAAACGTGGAACGAATAAATGTCAAACACATTACCAAGCAAGCAAATCACTAACATTTGGTACAAATGAAACAGTTTGACAAAAAGCAACCATATTTGAGTTAATTTCCTATATAACATATGTTATGTTAATCTTTTGATAGATAACTTACGCAACTGCGATAAGCAAGCTCCAACTGTTCAGCAACATCCTCCCGGAGTGGAAACCAATCAAGACTCCCTTTACGAGCAAAAAAGTGGCCTCTTAGAACACGTCGATTGTCTCCATTCCAATAAACAGGAAAACTATTTCGTCTTAAAAAGTCTACCTGCAACGATTACCACCACACGAATTTATAATCAAAAACATGTTTTAGGCTAGTTTAATCCACGTAAATCAATTTAAATTGTTTTATATTCGATTACACATTTAAAAAAATATAAATTAAATATGTGTTTGAGCATACCCATGAACAGAGTAGGATAGGTGAGATGAGGGTGATGGTGGCCCGACTGTGATGCTGGTTGTTATCTCGAACCAAACAACCGAAGCAAACAAAGTCTCCCATACAGTTCCCTTGTCTTGATGACAGTGATGGCGTTGAGGAGCGATGGTTGGTGGAACCACGGCGAGATAAGGCGGTGAAGTGTGGCGGTGGTGTGAATTGATTCTAGAGAGAATGAGAAGAGATGAATAGAGAGAAGATAGATCTGACTAGTGTAAGTGTTAGTGTTTTGATTTTGGGGGAAAAAAGGGAGGGATCTTGAGCGGGAGATTGAAATTTTTGGGGAAAAATTATGGGTGGGATCAGTGTAAGTGTTAGTGTTTTGATTTTGGGGAAAAATGAGCTTGAAATGTTTAATAAGTTGAGCTCAATTTTATATAAATTCGACATGAGTTATTGTTGAGTTCTCGAGCTTATAAGTAATATAAAATATGTTTTTTTTTTTTTTTTTTTTTTTTTTTTTTTTAAGTGTACTGAGTGTAAATATTTATTTATGAATGTATCAAGCTTTTCGAGCTGAAGTCGAACCGAATTCAATTCTTAGGTTATATAATATTTCAATTTTAATTTGTGTCAGAAAACACATCTTTACAAATAAATCGAGCTTTTCGAATCAAGCTCAAGCCGAGTGCAAACTTTCTCGATCCCGGATAACATGATCGAGAGGGTGATGGAGGCTTGACTGTGATGGTGGTGGATGTGGTGGTTATCTTGAACCAAACAACCAAAGCAAACAAACTCTCCCATATAGTTCCCTTGTCTTGATGACGGTGATGGCGTGGAGGATCGATGGTTGGTGGAAGCACGGCGAGATAAGGCGGTGAAGTGTGGTGATGCATGGTGTGAGTCGGTTCTAGAGAAAAGGAGAAGAGATGAATAGAGAGAAGATAGATCTGACTAGTGTAAGTGTTAGTGCTTTGATTTTGGGGGAAAAAAGGGAGGGATCTTGAGCGGGAGATTGAAATTTTTAGGGAAAAATTAGGGACGGGATCTGACAAGTGTAAGTGTTAGTGTTTCGATTTTGGGGGAAAATGAGATTGAAATATTTAATGAGTTGAGCTCAATCTTATATAAGTTCGACTCGAGTTATTGTTGAGTTCTCGAGCTTGTAAGTAATATAAAATATGTATTTTTTTTAAGTGTAGTAAGTGTAAATATTTATTTATGAATGTATCAAGCTTTTCGAGCTGAAGTCGAACCGAATTCAATTCTTAGGTTATATTATATTTCAATTTTAATTTGTGTCAGAAAACACATCTTTAAAGATAAATCAAGTTTTTCGAGTCAAGCTCAAGCCGAGTTCAAACTTTCTCGATCCCGGATAACATGATCGAGAGGGTGATGGAGGCTTGACTGTGATGGTGGTGGATGTGGTGGTTATCTCGAACCAAACAATCGAAGCAAACAAACTCTCCCATATAGTTCCCTTGTCTTGATGACGGTGATGGCGTGGAGGATCGATGGTTGGTGGAACCACGGCGAGATAAGGCGGTGAAGTGTGGCGATGCATGGTATGAGTCGGTTCTAGAGAGAAGATAGATCTGACTAGTGTAAGTGTTAATGTTTTGATTTTGGGGAAAAAGAGGCGGGATCTTGAGCGGGAGATTGAGATTTTTGGGGAAAAATTAGAGGCGGATGTTGAGATCTTGAGCGCCTGATTAAAATTTTAGAGATTGAAAGCCTATCAAATGGAAAGGTTTAATGAGTTGAGCTCAATCTTGTATAAGTTCGACTCGAGTTATTGTTGAGTTCTCAAGCTTGTAAGTAACATAAAATATGTCTTGGTTATCTCGAACCAAACAAGCGAAGCAAACAAACTCTCCCATACAGTTCCCTTATCTTGATGACGGTGATGGCATGGAGGATCGATGGTTGGTGGAACCACGGCGAGATAAGGCGGTGAAGTGTGGCGGTGGTGTGAGTCGGTTCTAGAGAGTTAATGAGTTTGGCGGTGGTGTAACTCATCCATTCAATACTGCAAAACATTCATTATGACTCGATACACGCATTTGACTCAAACAAGTACTAATGAGTTAAGGTAGGCATGCATGCAAGTTCATGTATCCGATTTTACAAGGAAACTGCATGTTAAAGAGAGCGAGACTATTAAGAAAATGACATTATAGCTAGTAGGATCTTACGATCCCGATCCGATCATACGATCATGATCTTGCAAAGACGAAAACGATCCTGGGTAGAATCTGATCCCGATCTTGAAACTTTTAATACTTTTAGTTTTTATACTTTTAATCATTTTAAACTTATCTATACATTTTAAGTAAATACAACAAATTAAGCTATATGTACAATCAATTTAAGCATTAGCACCTACACACATTGACCGGTCAACACTTATAATTAATATATATTACTAGTAACACACATCACTTATAATATATATTATTTACAAAGCTTCTCAAACACACTTCACACACTCCAACATATACTTAATCTCTATCCGACAATCACACACAGCTGTCTTGTTCTTTCTTTCTCTCTCTCACTACTACACCCTAAGTTAGATCGGAAGCATATGGTAACATACTTAGATCGCTTCTATATTGACCCTAAGTTTGACAGATGATTTGGTTTATCTATTTATTTAGTTTTTTTTTTTTTTGGTTTATCTGATTATTTCATTGTTTGTGCTTATTTAATTAGTGTTATTTAGTGTTAGGGTTTATGTATGATCTGTATATTTGTGTTTTTTATTGTTAGGGTTTATGGTTGTTTTTTAGTTTTAGTGCGAATATTTAGGCTAAAACATCAAGTATCAAAGATGGAAGAAGTATCAAGGATGGGTGAACCGACACCACTTTCAAGTATGAACATAAGCTTGTTCTGGTGTTGTTCATCCATTATTGATTCATCTTTGTTCTTTTGTCAAGGATGGGTAAACCGACACCACTTTCAAGTATGAACATAATATGTATCTATATCAAAGATGGAAGAAGTATCAGTGATGGATGAAAAGACACCACTTTCAAGTATGAACATAAATTTGTTCTGGTATTTCATCCATTACTGATAAATCTTTCCTCTTTGCCAAAATACAGAAACAATGAAAATATTTTATCTTAGGATTAGGTTGATGTACAATAAACATATCAAGAACTTAAAGAGTTTTTTCATGTATTTAGTTACAATTAAAATATTTTCATTGCATTGTTGATATAAATTTAATATGATTTCATTGATTCATGATTAGCTCTCTAATGTCGTAAGACCTACATAACTAATATGTATGTTCATCACATTTAAGTGGGCAATATAAATGATAGTAAGAATTTGGTTGCTAAGAACTTAAAGCTCAATTATCAGGGCAGATCTATTTAACGATGTTGATGGGTTCCTTCGCTTTAACTGGACCCCATTTTCTAACGATGTTTAATGGTTCTTTCAATAATCAAGATTAAACATCGTTAAAAAAAGGGGTCCAGTTAAAGCGATGGAACCCATCTACATCGTTAGATAGATCTGGCCTGATCATTGAGACGTCTTCAATGCGATGATGATATAGTGTGTATTGTTCATGACAGGCCACACTCCTTCATCATCGCATTCAAGATGAGTGATGTTACTTAGACTCTATTCTTTACTCAACATTTGTAGATTGTTTGTATCACTCTGTTTGCTTTATATATATGTATGATGTATTTTTGATATAAGAATTATGTTGCATTTGTATTGAGAGTATAATGAAGATAAGTGGCGGATGTGTGTGCGAATATTTAGGCTAAAACATCCAAGTATCAAAGATGGAAGAAGTATCAACGTTGGATGAACAGACACCACTTTCAAGTATGAGCATAAACTTGTTTTGGTGTTGTTCATCCATTATTGATTCATCTTTGCTCTTTTTCAAAATCCAAAAACAATTATCAAGTATAATTTGTAGGTTCGATACTTGAATTTAGGGTCTTCGTCTTCAATGAATGTTGGTAGGTTAGAGATTCAAGGCTGAATAATATGTTGTTGTTGGCTAGGGTAGAAAGGATGGTAGTTCATTGCATTGTTATTATAAGTTTAATATCATTTCATTCATGCACGATTAGCTCTCTAATGTCGTAGAATCTACATAATTACTATGTATGTTCATCACATCTAAGGGAGCAATATAAACGATAGTAAGAATCTGTTTTCTAATAACTTAAAGCTCAATGTTAGGGCAAATCTATCTAAAGTTGTAGAACGGTTCCATTACTTAATTTGGAAAACATCTACTACCGTTATCATACGGTGTCCAAAAAACAAAGCAATGGAACCTTTCTGCAACTTTAGATAGATCTGGCCTGATCATTGAGACGTCTTCAATGCGATGATGATATAGTGTGTATTGTTCTTGACAGGCCACACTCCTTCATCATCGCATTCAAGATGAGTGATGTTACTTAGACTCTATTCTTTACTTAACATTTCTAGATTGTTTGTATCACTATGTTTGCATTCAAATCTTTTTTATGATCTAAATGAGTCTGTAATTTCAACATACCTTTCCATTCTCAGTTCCCATACTGGTCCTTTTATTTTTTCAACAATCTAGCAATGCGGCTGGTGCAGTCCTTTGCTCAAAGGGAGTTGAAACGATAAAAGGAGCTGTATCGGGAACTTAGAAGGGTTACGTATGTTGGTTTATTGAATTCCATTCTTTTTTATGATCTAAAACCAACCATCCACCAAGTAATGTGGCCATTGGAGTTCCAAGAACAAAGGTTGTTTCAAATACACCCTGAATTGCAACATTATCTTTTATCTCATTTACACTATATTTTTTAAAATTTTAATATATATATATATTTTTATTTTTTTGCAGAAATCATACATTGACAGCAGTGACTCAAGTTCATTTCAACATACCTTTCCATTCTGAGTTCCCATATTGTTCCTTTTGTTTTTTCAACAATCTAGCAATGCGGTTGGTGCAGTCCTTTGCTCAAAGGGAGTTGAAACGATAAAAGGAGTTGTATTGGGAACTTAGAAGGGTTACGTATGTTGGCAGCAGGGAATTCCATTCTTTTTTATGATCTAGAACCAACCATCCACCAAGTAATGTGGCCATTGGAGTTCCAAGAACAAAGGTTGTTTCAAATACACCCTGAATTGCAACATTATCTTTTATTTCATTTACACTATATTTTTTAAAATTTTAATATATTTTTTATTTTTTTGCAGAAATCATACATTGACAGCAGTGACTCAAGTTCATTTCAACATACCTTTCCATTCTGAGTTCCCATACAGTTCCTTTTGTTTTTTCAACAATCTAGCAATGCGGCTAGTGCAGTCCTTTGCTCAAAGGGAGTTGAAACGACAAAAGGAGCTGTATCGGGAACTTAAAAGGGTTAGGTATCTTGGTAGCAGTGACTCAAGTTCATTTCACATATCAAGCAGTTCTGAAGGTCCTCCAAATACATGAGCAGACTACTTTCCAAAGGGATATTCTGGATCAGGCACAAAAAAGTAAGATGCTAGGAAGGTTAAAACTCCAAAAAAGACTGCCAAAGAGCTTTTTGATGAGAGGGTTCAGGTGCTAGGCCTGCCCAATGCTAAGACTTGTGAAGACAAGGGTATAAAACCATGGTAACCAAAAATACCCAAAGTTTGTTCAAAAGGGAAGGGTAAAAAGAAAATGTATTAGTTGAGTTAGGAAGTAATTTGAATAAACCTGTGTAATTCGTTTGTACTACTTTATTTGACTTTATGAATAAACATGTTGTCATTGCTTAATTTTCTCATTAATGAACTGAATATGAATCGGTTAATTTTTGTGGCATTTTATTTTTATCCCTAGCAGCATTAAGTTATGCCAAGCAGCATTAAGTTCTGAGTTACTAGCATTCACCCAAATTCCAATCCAAACCCGGAGTTGCCCATAAGATAAGTTTGACAATCTTTGACTTTTGCAAATGACAATCAAGTTTGACAATCTTTGTTTGACTTTTAACAAAGCATCATAACATAGTCAACAAAGCAACATAACATAATTAATCAACAAAAAGATAACTTGATCATATAGTAATATAATCGATAACTTGATTAACAAAGAAACATAAGATAAGTTTTCTTTGAACACAAAAACATTAAACTTCAAAGAAATAACATAATAATGATTAATATTATCTTACATCAGGGTTAATTCAATGAAAATTATACAAACTATTTTGAATGCCTTTGTAAATATTAACAATGTTTCCACGGATTTGTTCTATTTCTTGATTGCGAACATTAACTTTGTTCTGATGCACCAGTATGATATCTTGGTCTTTTTTGTTTTGTTCTTCCACCAGCGCGATTCGTTTGTTGTAAAGTTCAACCAACTGTCGTTCAGTACCATATTGGCCTTAAGAATGGCATTTGTCCCAGCACTCTTGGGTTAGGCCGTGGATTTTATATTTTTCTGGCATTGGAGGAGGAGGAGGAGGAGGAGAAGTATCCCTTGAACGTTTTATTTTCTTTGAAGCAGGATTTGAAGATGATGAAGCCATTGCAATTCCAAACAAAAATTGAATACGTAATGAAAAGATGAATGAAGTTGGTTGTAATTCATTTGTATTTATAGGCACACAAGAGTCGCAATGTCACAACGGTTTACAGTTACTTTTTTACAGTTACACCGGTTCACAGTAATTTATGCCTAGCAGCATTAAGTTCTTTATTAATCAGGTCATAACAGTGTTGAAGTAAGTTTGCCAATTCAGGGAGTAAACACTATCACAAACACAAATTTTACACAACTAATAACTAGATTAATTCCATTATGTTTATTCTTACTATATTTTCAAACATTTGAAACCACTTACAATGCTTATTACCATTTAGAGTTTAAAAATAAAATTATAGAATGTTTAGGAGCGCGCATTTAATGTGTAAAATTAAAATGATTACAATTAGGCACGAGTAATTAGTGTATTTCACATGCTAATGTGACATTAAACTTGGTAAATTGCAATAATCTTTAATGTTGAGACTTTCAAAATTCCCTAGGCGTATAGTATGTCGCATCCCTTTTTAAGGCCATCACTTAGCTTTTCAACACACACTTTTTAAAACAATCTAAGATCGAAGTTATGGCTGGAAACAAGAAAAGGTGCATTTCATCAAAGAAGAAGCATTCAAAGTAAGTACTACTAATTAAACTTTTGTACACGTAAACATTCAAAGTTTGTAAAGATGTTATGTACGTACATGTTGACTTGTTTTTTTTTTCTTTCTAGTAGAAGTTAGTTAATCCATAATAATTTTGGTGTATTAATCTTTCATGAATTTATAAAAATGGTTATCAATTGGTAGCAAATTAGGTAATCAGTTATGAAATTATGTTAGAATGTTACATTATATACATCATATAATTAAGAATACCAAATTAAAAGGATAATCTGTAAATTTATCATCTAATGCTTATTTGATTTCAGGAAACCAGAGAAAGTATTTAACATTGAAGAGTGGTATGAGTCTTGGAGTTCTCGAAGAAACAAGGCAAGACGCAAAGCAAGTTTGCTTCAAATTAAGAAAGATGAGAAGGAATACAAGCGATCAAAGCCGCGGGTTGGTTCAGTGGAAGAGGATGCGGCTGATGTTGGATTTTTGAGTGAGGAAGAGAGATTCGACTCCATTGACTACGATAATGTGCATTTGTCGTTTGATCCGGAGAAATCTCCGAAATTTAATTTTTAAACTTTTTATATGTATAAACTGCTTTATTTTACTTTTGTTATATATGGATACTAATGTTTTGTTTTTGGTTTATTATATATGAATTTTAACTTTCTTACTTCATTAAAGCTTGATTAAGCTTGATTTTTCATCTATTCATTAAGCTTGATTTATTCCTAGCAACATTAATTTATGCCTAGCAGCATTAACTTATGCCTAGCAACATTAATTTTGAATGTGTTGCACATATTTTGAATTTTCGTTACACTTAAATATCACATTTTGCTATAAATAATAGTCACATAAATATCACAATGTGACTATTTTGAATGTATTGCACATATAATACCCTTATAATGTGGCAATAAACATAATTTAGATACACATTTGTGATCTGGTGTGACTATTGTAAAGCCTATAGTCACATGATCATGCTACAATTAAATGTGACTATACACATTAGGTTGTGGGCAAGCAAACACACACTAAACTTATACACACATATTTACTTACGTGACCATATGTATCGAATTTTCGTTACACTTAATCATGTTTCTATGTTTCGTGTGATCATATATGACATTTGGTCACACTCTTCAAGTGTGTGACATATATATTTGTCACTATTAAATGCATATCGTGACTAATGCTTCAAACTTACTTTTTACTTGTCACACATTTCAAACGCTATGTGGCTAAATATTCAGCAAAGAATAGCAGTCACATTTAAATAATGTGTGACAAACTTGACTATATAATTTAGTCACATACACAATTACTTCATGTGACCATATATCTATTTTGGTCACACTCTTCAATTGTACGACATATATTTGTCACATATGTATATCTGTAGTGTGACTAATGCTTAAAGCTGATTTGTATCGGCCACGCGTCCCAAATTAAACGTGACTAAATGATCGAAAAATATTTACCAGCTACCCTCTAGTCACATAAATACACAAATGTGTGACATATATCTTCCGAAATGGTCACACAAGTCAGATCGAGTGTGGCTGTTTATTTTATTTTCATACATTTAGTCACGTAAATATGTTACAGTGTGACCGTTTGAAATCGACCATATGTGACGAAAGGCCATTTTTGTACCAGTGACTATAGTACTACACTGATTGGGTACATTGCTTAGAGGGGTTGTAAAACTTTCTCATAAGCTAGAAACAATAACTCTTGTTGTAGTTTGTTTGCCAGAGAGCAAACATTGTTATTTCAATTGAGTTTCGTTACAAACTTTGTTATTCGTTTGATTAATTTCTAATAAAGAATTAATTATTGAAAAGTGTTTTAAGTGTTTACATATGTTTAATTATTTAAACTACTACATCCCCAGTCTAACTTGTTCAACTTTGACATTAAATAATTTTATGTGTGTGTTATATAATACTTGATGCAAAATATATGAATGGATTAGACTTTAAATGTATTTTCATTAATATAATTTTCATCAAGTATTATATAATACAAATAAAAATATGCAAGGTCAAAGCTGAACAAGTTAAAACGTAAAAAGTCACACTAGACACTTATTATAGGACGGATGGAGTATTACGTACACATAAACACTCATCTATCATGAAATTGTGATTTAGTTATTTTGTAATAATCTAAGACACAGTTACGTTTATTTATAAGTCTATGGTTTGAGCCTCCAAATCATTTTCTTTTTCGGTTACTAGATTATCGAAAGCCCAAACTCATTCGTATAAATTGGCTCTACATAGATGAGATCGATATACATCAAAATTTCTCTAAAGATATAAAAATCAAATCTCCAGCCTACATTTAACTTACATCCAATGGCTTAAATCACATATAGTTTCTACACTTGAAGCGCAATTTTCTCACAAACCTTATCCCAAAACCCATTTCATTCTACACCAAAAGGTTAGTATTTTGATTTACACAAAGACATAATTAAACATCAAATTGACTTAAAAACATTCAATATTTGTTGATTTCATCATAAATCTTCGTCATTTATTATAACTTTTCAAAATGAGTGATCAATTTTGGCTTTTTTCTAGTATTTTGGTTCGAAATTATCAATTAACAATGGATGATAATCTTATTATGGAAGACAAATGTCAAGTTATTGATGACGAAAATCATGTTGTTGCTGACGAAAATTGAGTTATTGATTATGAAAATCTGATTATTGCAGATTTAGATGCAAGTATGGATTTTGGAAAAGATGTGGCTATGTTACAAATAAAATCATATGTAATTCTGTTTGAATGGTAAAATCTCATTTAATTGTATTTAAAATCACATGTGATCATATTAAAAATCATGTGTGATTGTAACCAAAAGTATTACAGATTATATGAATATATATATGATGAGGTGCTAGGTGGGTCATATAAAAAACAGTATTGCCCATTCGTAAACAATTAAGATTTAATTAAAAATCAATTTTAATATAGATTCTTGAATAAAATAAATTGAATAACAGGTATTTGATTGTTTGATAATTAAAGGATTTGTGATATGTAAAGAACATTTCTTAGGCTTCTGCAACACATTTAAATTATTTTTACTTATCAACTATCATGTGATAAATATTGCATTGTATATGAAGTAAATAAATAAAAATCGATCAATTAATAAGATTGATTTCTATAAAAAAAAATTAGGGATTACCAATCAGGAGGCCACCCAACTTTTTTTTTTTTTTTTTTTTTTTTTTTTTTTTTTTTTTAATACTATCAATTTATCAAAACTAACTTATAGGCCCCTTATTTATATGTTTGCTTTCGTTTATTCCAATTTCGGATAATTTCTTCACGAAAATCTTTGAAACAATGAGAATAAAGCAAAATATAATATATTAAAATATAAATAACTATTGAAATATAAAATACCAGTTTTAGCCATTATTTGTGTGCAACCTTATTTAATCAAAAGTGATTTATGATAATTTAACTAATGTTTTAGTTTCAATTTTTAATTTTATTGTTTTGATATCTTAAAGTTACCTTTATTCTTAAAAAGGTATTAATTTTTGTCTAAGAATTTGAACGAGATTTGTATAAACAAAAACAAAGGCATATTTTGGTGGACCATAAGTTAGTTTAAATAATTGAGTTACCTAAAACTAAAAAGTTTAATAGTTGAGTGGCCACCGGATACATAGTCTAACTATCTTATAATTGAGGAAGGCCTACTATTAATAGAAATACTTAAAATTAAGCAATACAACTTCTAAATCTATAAGTACAACAACTAATGGTACTTATAGAAATTCCTCTCATATTTAATTCTAACATAAAATTAATACTAACATTAATTACAATAAATAAATCATTATGTACATTAAATACAATTAATTAACTGGTCCATAAATATAATTAATGCACTTATTAAAACACCACTTACATAAGAAATACAAATTATCAATCATATTGTACAACCAACTTAAACACAATTCCTGCATTAAATGTCAATAATACAAATAATAAAGCATATTATACAAATATTCAAGCACGAACGGGCAATGGGCCAAATGGGCTCGAGCCCGAACGGGCACGGGTCAAACGGGCTCGAGCCTGAACGGACACGAGCTAAACGAAATTTTTGACATCCGTAAATTTATTGTCAAAAAAAAATAATAAACTAAAATATGTTCACATATTGTAAAACCAAGCAAACTACTAATAAAAAATAAATAAAATAATACAAACTAAACAAAATTTCATCAAACTTTTGCTATAAAAAACTATTCAGTAAAGCTATTGCCAAAAAACGTACAAATAAAATATATTATTAGCTGTAAAAATTAAATTACAGGGTGCCCGCACCTACATCGCGCGGGGACCCTGCTAGTTTCTAAAATGTATGTATTCAGGTATTTTGATGCGATATATACATAGATGGCATAATTAACATTGAATCTACATGAGTATCATAACGTATCCCGTATTATATCTTATGCCCTTAGTGTTGACATGAAATTTACTTTTAAAATTTAAGGTGCATTTAGTTGGAGAAAGAATCGCCTAGTTTTGTATCTCTAACTTTGTAAGAACTTGGAGTAGAAATTTAGCTCTAATTTTTAGAAATTTCTTTTTAAAACACCTGAAAAATTAATAACGCGTTTAGTAATTTATCTCTAATTTTTAAGAATGAATGGGGGTTTTGAGCTACCGAGAAAATCAAGGTTTTTTCTAATTTGTGTCATGGTGGTATAAGTTTATAGAATTAAATGAACACATTCACTTCTTTAAATAATTTTATTTCTATAAAAAATGGTGATAAGTTTGGTAAACATCCGTATTAATATTAACTAATACCGGTGTGTTTTTATAGTAATTTCGGTTTATTGAATGATTAAAAGTTTGTGTCACTATTGCACAAGTTAGAAAACCTATGTGTATTTTTCTTTGTTAAGTTAAGAAATAGAGAATATTTGTTTTGTATATAATTCTTTGAAAATAAGGTGATTTGAAGGTGATTTTTTTCTTTTTCTTTATTTTTTTACAAAACATTATGTGAAAAATTGAGTGTTTTCCTTAATGAATGCAACCTTGGTATCCGTCATAAATTTTGAAGTATCTATAATAACGGTGATAGCAACTTATATGAAACATAACACGTGCTTGTTGACTGGCAATGACAATTTGCGCTATGTATAATAATTCGCTAATTAGATCAATTTTAACTTAAGCACGTTAACTACACCGGCCAGTACAAAAATTGAACTATTGATATGGAAATTAAAGTAGTTAGCTGTGACCCAATCATCAAGAAAGTTGATACGATTTACGTTGGGTTTCATAGTACGAGCTAAGCGGCTATTATACGAGCCTCATCAAGTTATGTGTAAACGAGCCCAAGTGAGAGTAGTACCGGTTGTTAGATTATGGACATTATTTTAGTAGTCGTATGTTAGGATCAAACTCGAGATCACGGGATTGCACACAATACGTATGAAGAGAAAAAAAATAATTATTTATAAATGTTATACGTAATTATTAATAAACACAAAACTAGTAATGGAAATTAGTATTTAATGAAAAATGACTAATGACCTATTGACGAAGATTAGGAAAGTAATACTAATGAATATTTGGAAACAAGGGAAGGTTCCCGAATCCCTTTGAGATTACATAACCGATCGGCCAAGGGGGTTGTCCACCTCCTTTGTGCCTTGAGCTCCAAGTTTCAATTAGTATATATACAAACCCAAGATGTATTATTTTCTCATAACTTGTACACACACATCTTGGTGTTTTCTCTCATTCTCTTTGTCTCATAATCGATCCATCAAACAATCCCATAAGGGATTTGATTTTATTGATCAAACTAAGTTTTGTGTTTAATTTACTTGCATATATTTTTTCTTGAATTAGTACGTGTGTACAAGAACGTGATTCAAACACACTATTGTTTGATTCTTGGATTGAATTACAAATGAGGAAAGGGGTAATTCTTATAATCCACATAAACCCTAATTAGAGTTCTTGATTTGAACATTGCAATTGATTCTTGTTCGGGCTAGAATCACAAAGGTATGTTTACTATTTATATTTGATTAATTAATTACATGTTATATGATCTTGTTATAATTGCTTCCGCTATGCTCACTTGATGTGTTTGGTTTATTTTATAAGATTGTCATGATATCATAATTCCAACAGTGGCATCTAGAGCCGTTATAATGTGTAAATAATTATCGAAACGCATAAAAATTGGATCTTGATTCGTTTAGTTACATGTTTTTTAGGGTTTTTTAGATTCCTAACCCTAATTTTTTTTTATGGGTCGATTTAGACCTTAAAGGGTTTTAGGGTTTTGGTTTTGTTTTTTTTTTTTAATATGATTAGAAACCCTACGATGTCATGTAATTTGTTATGCGTTTTAGTAAACGATCTTGGTGCAATATGTTAATTGTTAAGCTTAATCCATGTAAAATTGCATATTTGCATGGATTTTATATTGTGTGATAATTTAAATGGTTTAAATTGGATATATAAATATAAATTAATTGTTAAGTTATATCGAAACATGTAAATTTATTTATAGATGTCGAATTGGGGAAGACTCCAATATTAAGTAATCAATTATGTGCTATGTGGTATTTATTTTGTTTTGGCTTACGCAATCGATTTATCGATGTATGTGGCTCTTTTTCCTCGAAGAAGAAAGCCTTAATTGAATAAATACGTTATACACCTAGATTTGATTATTAATAGGACTATTGAATAAGATTTGCATGTGGCAACATGTTTTATACATATTTAATTGTTATGATTATGTATATGTTTATTTAGTTGTTTTATTTTTTATTTTATATTACTTGTTTTTGTTTATTATTATGTTAGACATGTTTATAAACGAAAAGGGTAATTTTTTGAATAGAAAAATACTACGGACTAAATAAATGGTGAAATTGTTTTGGTTTTAAGAGTAAATTTCAAATAATTGGTTGATTGATGTTTTTGTACATAGTGTGCGAAGGCGGACCGAAGGTTGCCATCCAATGTACTTGTAGAGAGGGGTTTTTAAAGCTCATGCACCTACCGGTTCTCTACAACTACTTGGTTGCCGACTTTAGACTTACCTATATCACTATATTACGTACATTGTCATCTTAAGTGTGAATTCACCACAATTCCACAATGATTATCCGAAACACTAAGCCTTAGGGCTTAAGCAAAAGTGCGATATAGTGGACGATAATTGTTGGTAATTCTTTAATTGGTGAACCCGATACCTCAATCAAAACTTTGTTGTTTTACTCTTAGCAAATTGGTAATAAAAATGTTTTGTAAAACCAATGTTATGAAGTTGTATGCATGCTTCTTCATACATTATTTTGATCACGTCAAAATTAATACCCTTATAAAATTAAGTCAAATGCCATCTAATTAAGAACACTTGAAGTTGTAATTTACGTCATGTGAGAACTTGGCGAGATTGCAATGGAAAGGTAAATTTCATAAATTCATTGCTAGCAGATCAACTGATGTGATGGATTTGTGAGTTTGCAGTTTTTAAGTTAGACGACTTAAATTGAGTAGAAAGTAAGATCTTGGACTTAAGGCATTAAGATGGGGATTAAACATGCTTACATTACAAAGGTTTTGTGAATGTAAATCCCATAATGATCTAGGAATTGCAATATGATATTGGCAATTATTGTTCGACAATTACCTTATTGAATACTATCATTACTAGCAGATCAACTGATGTAATGGTACTATGTTAATTAGGATCCTAGCTTTAAGGAAATACTATGGTTTATAAGAATATTTACCAATGGGTATTTTATTTTCTTAAAGATCTAATTATCAAAAATACTGAAATTGAATTTTGTAATTCGTTTTAATGTATTAATGCAACGTTCAAACCGTAAACGTATTTTGGGCTTTGGTAAATTGATATCGTTCTGTTTTCAAACAAATGTTTGATTAAGAATAATTTACTTAAAAGACAAAAGAAGTCTACTTTCTATGAAAAAAGAATGAGATACAATCCTATTTCTTTTCATGAATGAAAAAGGATAATAGGAATATTAGATATGTCTAAATTCTAATATATAACTCATAGCAAATTTTTAATAGTTAAGAAAATTGCGAATATTTTTCATAGGGGATTTCATCATCCTCATTTGGTGATTAAATTCTTAGTAACAAATATGATATTTGGTTAACAGAAAATTATGTATGACATTTTATGAGTTATTATAATTAGAAGCTAGACTAATTACCGCAAAATGTTTAAAGACAAACTAGTTGTTTTGACTATTCTAAAGGTGCTGCATACAATGTAGGATGGTATACCTGTTAAGGAAGAAATTGCATGCCCAATTTTTCAAGTTAATAGCATTTGGTGGATAGTCCATCATTTACGTAGTAGAATACACTTTTTAATGCATAAGTAATTGTTACGTATGGACATTCAAAGGTGTAGGAAAGTTAAAAGCACACTATTTTCTTTCACTGGATAGGAAACATTTACAATGTTGTCAAATTCAGTGGGAGTATTGTGTACTTATCACTGAATAAGGAATTATTGTAATGATCTTTAATTCAGTGGGAGTTACAAGCTTTGACATCTTGGTAGCTAAAGATAATTACTTTCCAAGTGTAGACACTCATACTTTTAAGGATACTCTTGTACGTTTCCTTACTAGACATTGTTGTTTTACACATACTTGTTATGCTAAAATCTATGACACAATCATATTGAACACATAAACAAATGCATGGCATGTTGTTTATCAACTATATGAGGTTGTTCCATGCACAAGTGGGAGAAATGTTATCTTTAATGTGTGCAAGAAACAACTCATAAAGATATGATTCAATGGATTCTCTTGACTACAAGGTAAGAGAATAATGTTCTAATATTAATTCTAGAAACACTTGGTGTTACAATTTATTTTATGTGAGAGCTTAGCTAGATTGCAACAACAAGGTGAATTTCATATTTCATTACTAGCAGATCAACTGATGTAATTGAACTATGAGAATTTGCAATTTCTAAATTAGAATAATGTTCTAATATGAATTATACTAAGCTAATTCAAGAAACACTTGGTGTTACAATTTATGTTATGTGAGAGCTTAACTAGATTGCAACAACAAGGTGAATTTCATATTTTCATTACTAGCAGATCAACTGATGTAATTGAACTATGAGAATTTGCAGTTTCTAAATTAGATACCTATTAGAACATGTGTCAATATGATATCAAGACTACTTTAATTTGTATATGTATGAATTCATGGAATAACATAAATTAATAAAGTAATCTAATGCTGCTTCAATCTGAATATATATTTATGTGTTCTTGGAATGACATAAATAAATGAATAAATAATGTTGTTTACATTATTGTGAAGTAATATATTAACTTGAAATTACTATTAAAACCAAAAGATGGTGTTCATAATTACTTTAGTTAAACATGTTTATGTTTCATTGTAAAGATATAAACATAAAGTCTTTTAATTGTTACAAGACTTATAATAAAGTAAGACGTTATCTTGTTGTGGTTTTTAATTAAGACATATACATGAAGTTATTAAATTGTTAAATGACTTATAACGTATAGTGGGATTATAACAGTTTATGTTTTCTTGTAGAGACATAGACATGAAGTGACTTTATCAAAAGTACTTGTGTTATAAAGCATGTAATCGGCTTGAAAATACTATTATACCATTAAAATGGATTAGTTGGTAAATAGACAAGTTAAGAGGAATATGGTTATCTTAAATATTGTTAGATTGTCTTACAATATTAATCTTAATGAAATACCAAATGGTTATGGTACGTTCAGTTAGGAAAATTAAACTCTTGTTATATTGTTTGATTAAAGATAACTATGACTTCTTTTCTTCCAAAAGTTATCAAGGTTAGAATGTTGAGTATGATTTGGACATATTTAATAAAACTCCAACATAGAAGATTAATAAGACATTATCATATGATGGAATGTGATGAATGTGATGAATCACATTAAGTCTTAAATTGAAGTTCTAAATTTGTTTAACTGCTTATGAAGAAGTTATTAACAAAGTTAAGTCAGGAACTAGCAATAAGTATTTGTAATATCCCAAAAGAGAACATTGTATTGTTTCTTTATTTGCTAAGTATTTAAAGATAGTCTTTAAATTACTAAAAGCAAGTGGGAGTTTTGATCTTTAAAAGATAAAATTATAAGATACATAATCTTCTAAAATACACTAGTAAATATCATGATTAAGTTTGACATTTGAATGTTAAATCTCAACATGATAATAAAGGTTGACATTTAAATGTTAAATCTCAAGATGATGGAATTATCATTCATAGAATAGCAATATATCTCAGATATTTGATTAATATGCTGAGGACTATGATTTACAGGATTATTGTAAACCTGATAATCATTATGATACATTACCAAATAAGAAATTGGGTAAAGTATACATGATATGAATGATTAAGATGCTGTCCATAAAGATAATCAATTTTAAAAATGTGGTTTATCTTAATAGTAAGACTAGAAAATGAAGATGAGTTTCTTCAAAGATAAGGTAACCCTTGTGGTTTAAATCTTTGTATAGAAATCATATGGACAATATTGTGCACATATTTAATGCATGTCTTATGACAAGTTTGTTCATCATACTTAAGCAATTAACTATGATTGAATACTCTTTTATAAACACATTAAATATATAAAGATTATGATTGCTATATTTATGAAATTGACAATAGAATATCAAAACTCTTTCTTGAGTGATTACTTGAGCGAGGACGATAAGTAATCAAAAGGAGTTTATGAATTCAAATAAATCTTTCGAAGTGTACAAAGTGCAATAATCCATGGATGGATAAATGCATGCATCTAGAAGATTACTCTTATGTTTAATTGTTAAATCCATGTTTTGATTTATAATTGAAATAAGATAATTTCTAAGTATTCCTAAAAGCTAGTGAGAGTATTGTGTTTAATTTCTTAAATCATATATGTTGTAGAACATATAAAAAGTAACATTCCATATAAGTTAAAAGTTAAGTCTTAGTTTGGAATGAAACTTTACTTGAAAGATTTAGAAAATAAGATATACAACCTTAGAATGAATGTTTATTGTTGAAACATGTGCAGTAAATGAATCTAATATAACATGATATATTATTTAGAAAGTCTAAATAGATATGTATGACATGAATAAAATCTAAGTATGACTCAATGATTTTTCATGAACATCATGTTTTGTTGTATCATGCTTGATTACAAGATGATTTGACAATATTAATATCTAATTAAAGGTTATTAGATAACTTGTGTAATATTCTAAAAAGGAATATGTTTGATTATAGAATCACATCCTAAATCTGGAACTGCTTCCAAATTCTATAGATGAACAATTTTAAATTGTTGTGAAAATTGTCATAGCCAACAAACTTGAAAGTTTGAAGGGCATCAAACATTACACAATAGATATTAATGTTTACGGAAAGTTTTAATAGCATATTGTTGTTGCATACAATGATGTTATTGAAATTGAGATGACACTCAATACTAGTTATGGTAAGGATTTCATTCTTTGCTATATGTACTAATTGTGCCTACTAAAAGCATAAGTTGCATTATACATTAAGAGAATAAAAATACTTTAAACTTTAAAATGTTTTGAAGTTTAATTATCATAAATTGGTGGTTAAGGATGTCTCACATTTTTATGAAATATGACATTATCAAAATAGTTGACTATGCACATATAAGAATTTCAATAGTTGAATTCTTGAAATAAGTATTCTTAAAATTCCGATAGATCAAAGTTGGATGATTTATGTCTTGTCAACAAGTATGAATGTCATTGATTGAGACATAATTCATCAACAAGAGTTATCATGCATTGATCTATTTAGTATTTGGATAAGGGATGTTAAACAATTATTATGATAAATTGAAATACATGGTATGTTTAATTTATAATATATTGTATCCTATTTTTGCATATTTAATCCATGAATAAATGTTATTTTTAAATTGTCCGTTGTCAGTTAATAATATGGGAATATTATTAAATCAAGACAAATCTAAAGGTTGGTATAATATACTTAAAGTATATTGATGCGTAGTCATGCCATTTCAGATGATATTCAATGATACCAAATATAGGACTTATCCCAACTACATGATGTTACTTTATGGATTTTGTTAATAAGTAAATCATGAGAAGTTATCCTCAGACTTGAGATGCAAGATAAGTGTCATGAATGTAGTACATTTTTGTGGAACAACTTAACGCTATACGTAACTGGTAGTCATAAGGGTTGTTTTCGAAAGTGTTACAAAGTTTGTGGGTTTTGCTTGTAGTCAAGATAGAATTTGTTCCTTCAAATTTATTTTTGGAGTTTAATAATGCTGGGCCCCTTGTAGGGTTGTCAAGATGTTTGCATGGCAGTGCCCAAGATCTTCCCTAAATATGTTTAAAAGATTTGGTAATCTTGATCAATCACTAACAACGAGAAACAGAATGGTTAATTAAGGAATGACTTTAATCCATATCCTTATTAACATGGTATTAGAAACAAAAGGATAATAATAATGAGAAATCATTAAAAGGTTTTTCCAGGAGCCTTACTCGAGATCGTACTAGAGGCATCGGCGTGTTGCAAGACGCTAACCGATGTGATTACACTATTAAAATATGTCTAAGTGGGAGCTGTTAGATTATGGACATTATTTTAGTAGTCGTATGTTAGGATCGAACTCGAGATCACGGGATTGCACACAATACGTATGAAGAGAAAAAGAAATAATTATTTATAAATGTTATACGTAATTATTAATAAACACAAAACTAGTAATGGAAATTAGTATTTAATGAAAAATGACTAATGACCTATTGACGAAGATTAGGAAAGTAATACTAATGAATATTTGGAAACAAGGGAAGGTTCCCGAATCCCTTTGAGATTACATAACCGATCGGCCAAGGGGGTTGTCCACCTCCTTTGTGCCTTGAGCTCCAAGTTTCAATTAGTATATATACAAACCCAAGATGTATTGTTTTCTCATAACTTGTACACACACATCTTGGTG
Source organism: Artemisia argyi (assembly GCA_030686995.1). NCBI lineage: Eukaryota > Viridiplantae > Streptophyta > Magnoliopsida > Asterales > Asteraceae > Artemisia > Artemisia argyi. Next base: position 11,383,816 of record CM060702.1, on the reverse strand, counting down.
TTTTCTCTCCTTCTCTTTGTCTCATAATCGATCCATCAAACAATCCCATAAGGGATTTGATTTTATTGATCAAACTAAGTTTTGTGTTTAATTTACTTGCATATATTTTTTCTTGAATTAGTACGTGTATACAAGAACGTGATTCAAACACACTATTGTTTGATTCTTGGATTGAATTACAAAAGAGGTAAGGGGTAATTCTTATAATCTACATAAACCCTAATTAGGGTTATTGATTTGAAGATTGCAATTGATTCTTGTTTGGGCTAGAATCACAAAGGTATGTTTACTATTTATATTTGATTAATTAATTACATGTTATATGATCTTGTTATAATTGCTTCCGCTATGCTCACTTGATGTGTTTGGTTTATTTTATATGATTGTCATGATATCATAATTCCAACAGCGGTTTGTGTGACCGACTGAGAAGTCCTCACTTAGGAACCACAAGCTCTAATGATATCAGGCGGATCGGGAATAGGAGTGGGGTTATCCCCTAAGGAGAGGCTCGCAGTTGGTATCTCTGCCCGAGGATGCGACACTAACTCGAGCCAACAATTAACAACTAACATCTAACAACTAACCCGCCGTTAAAAAAAAAAAAAAAAAAAAAAAAAAAAAAAAAGTTTTGTGATCAAGTGTTGATAGCTGATTTCTGTACGTTATAGAAGTCGTCCTGACCTTAATTTGCCTAAGATCAATAGACTTTTTGGGAAACTTATTTCTAATAAATTGAAATGGTTAAGGTCAAATGGGAAGAAACAAAAAGTAATCTGGGGCACCATTTGTCTCTTTATCATAGTTATAAGGATTGTGCATTCTCACCAGATAAACATAATTTTATTTTACCTCATCCACATTACATTGTACTTAAACGTTTTTTTGGAGTAATATATTTTACCGGGTGGATTACCCTTTACCCAAAAAAACATAATTTTATTATATACATACATACATAATCAACTGGCATAATATTTTTTACCACTTAATGAAATAAGTACTTGTCCATTTGATCTTTAAAAGCATCGTGGCATGTGACGGGGTGGTGGAAGCATGCGTTCTTTAGTCTTATTGCCATCCTTTACGATAAATGTGGTATCCATCCCCCATGTAAGGTGACGTTCCAAGTGACAATGCAAAAACCATACTCCTGTTTGAGATTTATAAACAGAATATTAGAGATGATTATGATCAATTAGAATAAAAATATGATACAAGTTATATCTTACCAGGGTTTATAGCCCTGAACCTAATAGCAGCCCATCCACCAACCGGAACCATAACAGTGTTCCTGAGTGGCGGGTCTACTAGGTTATAGTTCAATGGATCTGTGTTTTCATCGAAGTTACCAAATCCCCGTCCAACGATGTAAAAACTATATCCATGTAAATGCATAGGATGATCAAGCCCTGCAACCATCCTGGTCCCTTGGAAAACAAGTTCTATGATCAAACCATATTCTATCACCCTCACTTCTGTTGCTCTATTAGGAGTCAATAAAAACGCTGGAAAATCTGTTCCTGTAAAGTTGTAATACAATGGAGGAGCAATAGGAAACTGTGTGCCAAACACATCATTGATGCTATAGTAATATGCCTCAAGTATGTCAACTGTAGTTGGAAATTGAAAGCTAATATTATTCATACTAGCTGCAAGTCGTGTACCATTTGGCCCGGCACATGAATTGTTTTGGCAAGGAATTGTGTTTAAAGAAACGGTAGAAATTATGCGTGTGTCATATCTGTTTAATGGAAATAAGTGTGATTCCGGGCTCTTTAGGCTCCCAAGAAATTCATAAGCCATAGTGGTGTCATTGAAATCGGGTAGTAAAGGGAATAGAGGAGTGGTGGATGAGTTAGAATCACCATCATATTGGATGATTGCTGTGGTGGTGGTGTTATCAAAACCAATATTTCCACTTTGATAGGCTCTAGCCGCCATGTAGTAGCGACCCCCGCCAACTTGTTTGGCTTCTAACAAGCATTCCATTGTTTGGCCAGGGGCGATTACTACATAATCCGTTGTTAACGGTTTGGTGTAGCTTCCATCAATTGCAACAACTGTTAGTGAATGATTTGCAATTTTAAAAAAGAGGATTTCATTCATCACGGCATTTACCATTCGCAAAAGATATCTTTTCCCGTATGTCACATTTAATTTGAATGTTTCTGCATAGATTTAGATAAACCTGAATAATAAGTTATTCATGAGTGCTTGAGTTTTCATGCAAGCGAAACTGCTAAACTGACCTTGGCTCGAGCATGGATAAAAGTCACCGGGCTGGCCATTGATGGTGTAAGCATCGGAGATCCTAGGGGCACCACCAGATGTAACAAATTCCTGAAGCACTTCCATCACATCTTCCCTCCACCATTCACCTAAAAATAACTCAATACAAAAGTAATTTTCAAAACCGTAAAAAGTTGGTTCCTGATACACCATATATTGATGTGTATGACTCACTGAAAATTATGGGCACTTCTTGATCTGGTGGGGAGAAGGATAAGTATTTGGCCTTCTTTGGATGCAGAACAATAGCACCGTGGACCGTGGCTCTCATCCAATCATTATGAGCGTGCCACCAAAGTGTCCCAACCTCAAATGAAAATATAACCTTGTAGTTAAATGAGTCGCCCGGTTGAATAGGACACTGTGTGATGTATTCAGGGCCATCTGACCATGGATTTCTAGGTTGCTTTACTCCATGCCTACGATTTTAAACTCGTATCATATAACATACTCAAATATAGTATTTATTTGTTAACCAAAATCAGCGTTTGAAACAGAAAAGATTAGTCGTACCAGTGAATGGTGATATTGTATCTTCCGTTGTTATGAACCTTGACCCATATCGTTTCTTTTTCACGAGCATTCAATGTTGGCCCAGGAAATTGTCCGTTTACAGTTAGGATAGTTTTCGTTTCACAAAGACGAGTGTATGATGCTTCCTCTACCTACACAATCATATACTTTACCTTTTACATCTACAGAAACATATGTATATTATGATGTAAATTCCATCTTTTAAATGTATAATACTTACGGAAAACTCATAGTGTCGCTGCAACGCTCCACATTGAATGTGCTTTGCTACGGCAAAAACCAACAGTAACAAAATTTTATTGCTTGAATGCATTTTGAAAGGTAAGATGGCCACATAATCTGTGTAGATCGACAAAATTAAAAGGATTTATACTCAGTTTTGCATAGGTGATACAATTAATTGGTAATGCCACTTGTAGCAGGTTATTTATTTTATTTATTTATTCCCAATCTCGGATTATTTTACCTTTCATGGCTAACTTGCTTATCTAAGCTGAGAAAATCTTACAAATATTGACGTTGAGACTTGAGATTGATTTTATTTATCACCATAAAAAGATCCAATAACAAACGTATCGTAACTTACAAGCTTTGTTCACTTGTTGACCGTTTCCATCATTTTTCTTTTGTACGTAAATTATTCCCACCTAATTTGTCACCAACTCAATACACTCTCTTTAAAGTCCTAAAAAGCATAGTGCGTAGCCCCATTCACATTTAAGATTACTGTTCAAGTTGAGAATAACAAAATTCGAAGGTACGTGTATCAGTGATTGGTTAATGATTTAATGCGTACAACTTGCTAATGTTATACTTCTTCACGCCTTATCATCAAGAATGCTCCACCAAACTAATTAAATTACCACGTTGTTATTTTTATTAAGCAATTAATTTCATAAACCAATTTTCTTCCACAAAATTCAATTCATTTAAAGAAACAGAACCCAACTCAAGTACCTAACCCCAACCCATCTTTTCTTTAATGAAGGTTGGTTAATGAACAACTTGCTACGGAGTATATACCTTCTGGTGTATGGATAATTTTCAATTCTGTTAACATGGTATAGATTTAACTAAGCCTACCTTAACAGGGATATTAAGCTTTATACTTTTGAATTTACTAGAACATACATATAGATGGTTAAATTATGCACGTGAACCGTGACTTAGAATGGCCAAAGACTATCTACGGGTTGGAGAAGATAATACATGCACACTTATTTTCTTAATAGTACAAACCAAATTGTTTATCGTATCATTGACATATTACTTTTTATTCCCTTCAAAAATTGACATAACTTATTTACGTTCATTGTTGTTTCTTAAGTTGTTCACACACATAACTCTTTATTGAATAATTTCTTTAAAATTTTCCGTTATTTCACGGGTCTATAAGCTATGATGATATGAATTGAAGATGCACCACATTATAAAATCAAGTTGTAAGTGATGTTTGGGGTAGAATATGAATCCTCTCTATTATCGAATTTGGACTTTGTGATTTTATTTGTCATATAATTACTTGGAATCTGGTATAGATCACTCATTGAGGAAGATATAAAGGAATTGTTCGGTGTAGCACTACCCGTAACGTAATTAACGCTAATATTTGTAAAGATACAAATGAAATCCTTAAAAGGAATTGATAAAGATTACCACATGAACAACTAGACGTTACCATTTACATGATATTTACAAGCATTGTATTTGTACTATACCATTCACTTATAACTTACTGTTGTTGCATTATATAATTCCCCGTAGGTATTACTTTATTATTGATCATTATTTATAATGATAAAACCCTAGATGCCCTAAACCCACAAACCGAGCTTGGGCCTATTTATTCTCTAACACTCCCCCGCAGTTCGAGCGGCGAAATCGCGAAAGCTCGAACTGGAGTAATAAACTAGACAAGAAAAAGAAAAACATTAACATAATAAAAACATAATTTTAGTCGACTCGTAACAAAACCTTACCAACGGTCGACTTTTGTCGACTGGTACCAACGGTCGGCTAGGTCGAGTGGTAACACAACCGTACCAACGGTCGACTTTAGGGACCGGTACCAACTGTCAACTTTTTTTGACCGGCAACAAAGACGTACGAACAATCGACTAACAAACAAACAATAAAATAACTATTTTTTTTTTAACAATAAAACAAAAACATAAATCTCAATATTCTTAATCCAACGCGACATGGTGTCTTGATGAACTGGTATTGACCCTTGAGCAACTTAGAATCTTCAAACATATTGTGATACCCATATTCTATCATATGGAACCCACTTAGGAAGCAACAATGCAGCTTTGGAGATGATATGGCAAAGCGTATACAATTTTAACTCTGCCTCACAATTTTAATAACCAATCAATAAGCCACTTGACTTTTAACACAAAGAATTAATGGAATATTGCATTCGGTGGAGAGAAAATATTTGCAAATAAAAGGACACTTTTCACGCATCGGATAAGAAAATTGAGGCTAGGGTTTGACGGGGAGGCGGCTCGACGTAGTCACCTAGATCTGAGGACTGGAGTAGCAAACTAGAAAAGAAAAGAAAAAGAAAACATTAACGGAATAAAAGCATAACTTTAATTGACTCGTAACAAAACCGTACCAACGGTCGACTTTAGTCAACTGGTACCAACGGTCGGCTAAGTCGACTGGTAACAACACTGTACCAACGGTCGACTTTAGGGACTAGTACAAACGGTTAACTTTAGTCGACTGGTAATAAAGCCGTACGAACAATCGACTAACAAACAAACAGAAAAACAAATATAATTTTTTTTTCAACAATAAAACAAAAACATATAAAAAGGTTAATAACAAATGTCAACAAAACATCTCGACCACAACTTCCTACTCAGATCCAGCTGCTTAAATCCCATATCTACTACTTGCCGCCAACAGTACTATAAACCATCGGTTGAAACATTGTAACTAGCCAGTAACCGGTCCATTAACAGTGGGAGTGCAAGTTAATAGTCCAAAACAAAAGAGTGGTAGATCTTGGTTGAGACTACTGAAAACAAACAAAAAGAATAAGTAGACGTGGTGGAATTTGGTGTAGACTACAAACAAAAAATAGGATTATTCGGTGGGGTTTTTTTTTTTTTTTTTTTTTTTTTTTTGGTTGTTGAGATGGTTTTTTTTTTTTTTTTTTTTTTTTTTTTTTTTTTTTTTAAGGGATTAGGGTTTGACAGGGCGGCATAGGGGAGGCGGCTCAACATAGCCACCTAAGTCTGAGGATCAGACCTGCTCTTATACCATGTTGGACTACATAATTCTTTGTAGGTATTACTTTATTATTGATCATTATTTATAATGATAAAACCCTAGATGCCCTAAACCCACAAACCGGGCTTGGGCCTATTTATTCCCTAATAACTGTTCCGTTATAAGAAAATTTCATAGCGTTTATGCTCGTTGTTTTTTCTTACTTTATCCACGTACTTACTTTTTTTAATCAAAAACCCTCTAAAATCCCGTGGATTCTCCGGGTCTATAAGCTAGTTACTACTATATTTATTGATGATATAGTAAATGTGCAAATGTGCGAACGTGTGATTCCACTAATTTATTGACACGTGTCCAGACTCCAGACAAATAGCATAATAACAATCATTTGTTGGCCCACATCCTCGACCGTTAGTACACTCCCCGACCAAGCAGATGTGCGAGCGACGGTTGTGCGAATTTTGGCTAATGTGTAAACGTTAAATTTTTTTTCCAATCACCATACATACCAATCAACACCACCATCACCACCACATATCCGCCATCAAAAAATTTAGTATGAAACCTTCATTTTTTTTTTACTAAAACAACACACCCACCATACAAATCTTATCACAAACCAAAAAAAACTACCATACCCAACATAACACACACGAATACCAAAACACCATATCTATCCCCTCTTCAAATATCTTATTCAAACAAAAATCTCAAACAAATCAAACCAAGATCCATCATTTGTTCTTCAACCAAATCACAACAAAGCTCGATTAACACCTTAATTACCTCCTTCGCTGAATCCAAGAGACTGCTCTGGTGCCCCAATATTAGAAACTTTGGATGATTGACCAGCGTTCCCTGTGTACCACTGATTAGAAGCAAGTGATCAGATCATAAGATAATGAAAAAGCACATTCAAATCGGACATATGGTAAACAACCTCCAAGTAAAAGAAAGTACCAGACAGTAAATTCATCCCAAAGAAGTCAGTATGTGCAGGTAAAACAAAATAACATTTTGTTCATAGATCAAACGGACAACGGGGTGGTGGTGGTGATGGCGGATCTGTTGTTGTGATGTTGGTGTTGATCTGTGGTGGTGGTGGTGTTGATCAAGTGGTGTTGATTGGTGTTGATGGTGACTGGAAAAAAAAGATTTTTTAAACGTTTGCACATTAGCCGGAATTCGCACAACCACATCTGCTTGGTTGGGGAGTGTACTAATAGTAGGGGATGTGGGCCAACAAATGATTGGTATTATACTATTTGTTTGGACACGTGTCAAAAAATTAGTGGAATCGCAAATTCACACATTTGTGCATGACCGTTTTGGAAAGCCTATTATTTTTATATTCTTTTTAAAAAAAGTTTAACTTTTTGTACTCTTTTAACAAATAACTCGTAATAAAATTAGCAAACTCTGACATAAGATTGCTTTTGTCATAAATGTTATAACCACCATGTATGGAATTGTCGCATTTTTTTTTAATTTATTTTTTTTTTTTGAAAGATGAATTTCAACTTAGAAACGACCACCTTCGCGGACAGCGAAGGCCCCATCGTCACCCCGCCAGTCTATGTTGTTTTAACCGGGTCCACGCTGATCTCAGGTGGTAATGGGTTTCCCCCGGAAACCGTACTGCCTCCACACAAGTTTACCTTGCTGGAGTAACAGCCGAATGAAAACCGGGCCATGCTCAAGATTCGAACCCCCGCAACATGTGGCTCAAGGGTTCCAATCCATCATTGCAATATATCTCCGGAACAATATGGTCTACAAATGGACCACAAGTGAGGACTTCCCGGGTGGTCACCCACCCCGGTACTACTCCCACTTGTGGCTCGCTTAACAAGTTAAACCCCACCCACTAGACCACAAGTCCTTTGATATGGACTTGTCGCATAACTGAAAATGCATATATATGATAGTTTGTTAAAAAAAATTAATTATCTCCATTTTCGAGTATCACCTAAATTCAATGTTACTATAAGCTGCAACGAACATGACATATATTTTCACCCTATGCACAAAAAGAAAATGTTACTATAAGCTGCAACGAAAATGACTTATGCAAGTGTTGTCCTTATGTTCGAAGCTACTTTTACCTTGTCTTTAATTATCATTACTAAAGTTATTTTTAAATTGTAAGTGAAGTTATTTGCATGTTATAAAAACTACCTTTTTGTAGGACAATTTTCTCTCATAGAAACCTAAATTGAGCAAAATTTAAACTATAATGTTTCAGACATTTTTTCATTTTGTGTCGCCCACTTGAGGTCTCGAACTAAATTCAATTCGTTAGCTCGTTTTTAATAACCAGTTCACAAAAAATACTAATTTTAAGGACAACACTCTAACAAATTATAATTGCTAGTCATTGCCGTTAGGGCTATGAGGAAGGTTTGTGGTTAACAAGACCATAATCGTATAAAAACGACATTGATTCATATGGAAATTTGGTCTTCTAAGTTTTATACTGATAATTCTTTGTACTAAGACATAGCTCGTATTTAATAACCAATTCACGAACCTTACTAATTCTAAGGATGCCATTTTAACGAACCATAATTGCTAGCCATAGCCGTAAGGACTATAGTTAAAAAAGTTTTATGGTTAAGCTAACTGTAATCATACAAAAACAACATCGATTGATAGAGGGTTTCGGAGGGGTATGCAATAGGTGTCGCCGCACATGGCTTTCACTTAAAGAGACCACATTTTTATTAGTTTTGCATATAAATACGTATAATATTAAAAATATATGAGTTATATAATTCAAGTTTATATACAATTTCTCTTTAGTTTACAATTGTAATAGGACATCTTTGTTACTATTGCCAACGGCTACCGAAAACCACGAGACATCCCTATCGATTGATATTGAAATATGATCTTCTAGCTAATATGTTTTGATATTGTCTATTCATTGTATTAAGACATATTTTGTGAAAGTAATCGTCACTTGTGTAGATTTTGTCAGTTTAAAGAAGTTTACATGGATTTATCCTAAGTTCGAAAATGTTGACCCATAAAAAATTTCTAGTAAAAACATATTGTATGCATGATTCAAAGCGTTTTATATTATTATTGGATCGAGGCTTGAATGTTGCTCGAGCTTGTCATTTGCTATTGTTTTCTTTCAATAGAAACGTGCGAAACAAATGGCTATTGTTGTTCAATGTCGTTTAGGTTTTCGCCTGTATAAGTTTTATTTACAAATCATAGATGTAATGTCATATGTATTTGAGCTATAATTTGGAGGTCAAAGGTTCCTTCTTCCTAAAATTAAGGCGCTAACCGATCAACAGGGCATCATTTATCCTAACGACAATCGTTTGGGACTGCCTACGCCATGTTGCATACTTCATGACCTTTTGTTTCGATTCGATAGTATTATTTTCACTTATAGTTCACTTGCAATATCCACTTTAAAGTTCACTATTGTCCAAATCAAATAGATCCTATTATTTTTCTTTATCTAGAATTGTGAACACCCGTTAAGGTTTTGGCTATGCCTCTTACTAGAATAAATACACCATTACAAGGGACAATATTACATATTAGACCCAAACACTATACGCCAGTTATTTTTTTTTGGGTAAAAGGTCAACGACCCGGTAAATATATTATCAAAAAAAAAAACGTTTAAGTACAAATGGAATGTGGCTGAAGTACCACATTAACCTCAAGCACAGGCGAAATCCCTCACCTCAGTAGACATCCAATAAGAATCAGTTCACAAATTCCACACATCAGTTGGATGCTCCAAAGGTGTGTGTTTAGATGCAGAACCGAATACCCATTAAGAACACAGAAAGAGTTTTTTGAATAAGAAACCTTGAAAACTTAACATACCATACGATCTTCCATGTGAACAAATCCACATAGAGCGAACCAGTAACCATCATGCCATGATCCGAGAGAAACACACGAATCCAGCAACCTCCACAAAACCTTCAAACATAACTTCCATAATCGAGCAGCTACTCTTTGAAGAACAAAATCAAAACAGTAGCACTCAAACAATCCAAACAATAGGGTATTAAAAACCCTAACATCATAGGATTCTTGAATAAGAACCCTAACTTCCAAGACTTGACTTCCACTCTCTCAAAAACCCACTAACAAACTGAATCAGCAGTAGCACATGCATCGACAATCATAACAAAGTTAACCTTCAAGAAAGATAACCACGATTAGCAGATCGACATTCATAACATGAATGGACAGCATCCAACTTACAATCCAAGGTATATACATTAACGCGCAGCAACAACAATCACCACGCAATCAAACCCATTATAAAACGAAACACTAAAATAGGGTTTCGTTCATGATAGCATCCCCAATAACCATTCGCATAGAAGGCTGATAGAGGAAGGTTTTGATTGCCCATAGCACGATCGCACCAATATATGGTCGATTTGAGAAATCAAACCGACATAGTGAAAACCAAACTGGATAACGACCACCCACCAGAAACGATTATATGTAAAGAGTCGAATCAGATAAACCAAACCGACTTGAATGAGAACCAATCGCCCAATAAAGATAATAACGAAACCCTAATCAGAAACTAGCCACCAATAAAGGCAGTCCATTGAGAAAATATTAGGGTTTCGTTAAGCAGAAAAGATGTAGAACCGATAAAGCTATTTAGGGTTTCGACCAGCCTCCTCTTTGATATACCACAACCCTAACACCGATTGCATACTAACTAAACAGATCCGAGGATTATTTAGAAGCAGAGAGGCGGTTTTAGAGGTGGTTTAACTATACGCCAGTTATATACATACATAAAAGTAATAAACACAATACTAAAGATATACTATTTGACACACCTCGAGCAGACCGAACGCCGAGGTTCCTGAAATGCTCGGACCTAAACTTGAAGAAAAACTGTGAGGGTAATCTTTTTTTGAAAATATCTACAAACTAATGTGTTGAGGAAACATGAAGAACACGAACATGACCAATGGTAACACGTTCTCTAACAAAGTGTAAAACTATTTCTACATGTTTAGTTGTTTACAATGTTTACAACGAGCCTTTGTTGAATTATTTGAGAACTTAACCAAGTCGTAATGACACCAAACCTCTTGGTTTTGGGTTGTTGTTATAACCCCAACAATCGTCGGTTCATTTGTAGAACCAACATCGGCAGATGTTGAAGTATGGGAAGATCGGTTTTTGGGCATCGTGAACGTTTTTTTGAGCGGTTTTTGAGTATTTTGAGAGTATTTGAATGTTGTTGCTAAACCAAACTTTGGTATATATATTGATGTCAGAAGCTTAAATGGGGCTAGATACACCTTAAAGTCATTTTTAAACGGCTTTGTTTCGTCCCAAACAGCTATAAATCGTCCACTGCATTGGAAATACGTGCAGCACATAAAAACCGGTTTGGAAAAATTGGTTTCAAACTGGCCCTAACGATAACTTCTAAAACCGGTTTCAAACTGGCTGTTTTTGTCCGAACCGAACCGGTTTGGTCAAAAGCCGGTGTTGACCAATTTCGGTTTCAGATTCTTTTTTGGTTCCAATTTCGGTTTTTTTGGCCGCCTCTACAGCACTAACATTAAAAAAAAAAAAAAAAACTGTAGATTGAGTCAGAGACAAAGTTATTGCCAAGAAAAACACAAAATCCCAAAGCAGATCAACGTGTCCCAAGACAACCCGCACAATCAGCATCATTATACGAGATAAGACGATCAATTGATAAAGGCGAGAGAAAAAGACTAAGAGACAATGTCCCCTTGCAAGTAACGCAAAATAAATTTAAGCACATTCATATGAGGTTCATGAGAATCATGCATTAAAAGACAAATTTGTTGAATAGCATATTAAATATCTAGCCGAGTAAACATGAGATATTGTAATGCACCTGCAAGTCTACGATGGTAGGATCATCAACAGAAGTACCACCGCACCCAAGCTTAGATTTAGTATCAACGGGAATGCCATAAGGATTGTAGGGTTCCATGACAGAACGAGAAAAAATTTCATGAGCAAATGTAGACTGGGCAAGAAATAAACCCTTAAGAGAGCGAACAACGAATATTCCAAGGAAACACGACAAATTTCCAAGATTAGTCATGGCAAACTCAGAAGACAAACGCAAGAGAACTCGACGAACTAAATCAAGGGATGGAGTCCTAAGAATGATAACATTCACATAAGATAACACGAATATTGTAGAATTGTGAACACCTGTTAGGGTTTTGGCTATGCCTCTAATTAGAATAGTAGACAATTACAATAGACAAGGCTACATATTAGACCCCTATAATGTACATATAAAAGTAATAAACACAATACTAAAGGTATATTTTAACCCCCCCCCCCCACCCCCAGTAGTCTAAGCATGGAGGTTCCTGATTCTCAGAACCCAAACTCAAAAAACAACTAGAAGGATAATATTGTTAGACGATGGGTATTAGGGGTGATTAGGCCCGTGGTATTTGGCCCATATTGTAATATTATATATTCTGTATTATGTACCGAACTATTCATTCAATACATACGGTTCTATTATTCTACATGGTATCAAACCTAAACACGATCCATAATCCCTGCTTCCGCAAGTGTGTTGTCGAGGGGTGTTAATTTTTTTGTCGACCAAGGTGTGTTGTCGACCAAGGTGTGTTTTTGTTTGATCATCTCTGCTTCATTTTCCGCTGCTGTCTTCAAAGTCGATCGTTGGTTTTATTATAACCAGTCGACAAGTTTTCTTGGTTTGTTAAGGTCGATCGTTGGTACACTTAATTACCAGTCGACATGTTTCTTGGGTTTTATAGCAGTCCCTCGTTGGTTCACTTAAATAACCAGTCGACAGGTTGTTTAAGGATTCTTTGGTTTTTGCTACATATAGGTTTCTTTGATTTTTGGATACTTCTTTTCCTGACGTATTCCTCATTAGTCCTTGCATGCTTCAATATTGTTCAATTATTGCTTCCGTAATTAATACAAATCTCATCACTATTTAATTGCTACTGTACGATTGCTGCTCCTCTACTGCTAGACATTACTAAACCCTAAACTCACCTATTGTTTTCACCATGACTACGGATACGACTACCCCCGCACCGGTTCTCACCTTATCGGATAAACTTATTGCTATGAATCACTTAACCACTTTTGTTCCCATCAAACTTGATGTTGATGAGATGAATTACTCCTCATGGGTGTATTATTTTTCTCATCTTTGTCATGGCTATGGCATCTTGGACCATCTTGTTGATCCACCCACATCCTCCTCTACTACACCTCCTACATCACCGACTAGAGACCCGGAGTGGCTCAAGATTGATTTTATTATTCGCTCTTGGATCTTTTCCACACTTGCTTCGAATCTTCAAAAGCGTTTGGTTGTACTTAATCCCACCACTGCCAAAGAGGCGTGGGTATATCTTGAGACAATTTTTCAAGACAATAAACACCCAAGAGCTATGGCTTTGAAGGCAGAAATATGGAATTTGAAGCTTGGGGACTTAACCATTGATGCGTACTTTCAGAAAATTGAGTCTTGCTTTGGTTTTGAATGGCCTTGGTTCTCCTCTTAGCATTGATGACCTTGTTTCGTTTTCACTTGAAGGCATGCCAACTGATGAGGCGAAAAATGAACCATTTTTAGGGGGTCATTTAAACCCGGAATTGAATTTATTTGTTCAAATATTGCTCTAAATCGTTCCTTTTGTGATTTTAGGTACTTTGGGAGTGAATTCTGGAAAAGGAAGCATTTTGGTTGTTTTTGGAGCATAAAAGTGAAGAAAACGGCAAAGACTTAATTTTCCATGCTGAGAACAGTACCTGACGGCGTCAAGAAGGAAAATGTGACGGCGTCAAGAGCAAAATCTATTAATACAAATATCGCCTAAAAACGTTATTTATATTTTAACGATCTTTGCTAAGTTTTGTTAATAACAAAGTACAAACTTTAGATTGTAGTAAAACATCATTTTAGTTTTAAGTCTTGTATAAATAGTCTTTACATTTCTTTTTAAACTTAACATTGTTTTTATTTCTTTAATAAGAAAGTATTTCTTTAATAAGAAAGTGTCACATCTCATCAATGTGCATTTATGGTAAGTTTATGTGTTTGACTATCCATGAAGTTCTTACACACTTTGGAAGTATTCCATGTTTGGTGCAATGCATATTGACTAGTATTTAGTAGATGTGACATTGTTTGTTTTGAAGTGATTTATTGTAAGTTAGGTTGAACAGTTCTGGCAGACCCCTGGAGGAACACGGGCGGACCCCTTTTGAGGGTGCCGCCGTGTCCGCCAGACTGCTGACTTTCTTTGGTATAAATACCAAAGCACTTGCAAGAAATCCCTCATCACTTAGAGTCATATTTTACACATATTCTCTCATTATACTCAGTAGCTACTAACTTGTGTGAATCTCTTATGTAGCAAAGGAGTTCACATATTCATCTAAGAAGTTACAAGTTTCAACTCTAAGTTCCAAGACTTGTTAGCTTTGTTGTGTATAGACTTTGGTAGTTTATACTTCATGTGTATCTTGTATAGAAGTGATCGGTTAGTATTTTAGTCCTCAAAATACATAGTGTGTCGGGAGTTGTTGTACCCTTGTAAAAGAACTAACGGGAGTGGTTGTACCCTTGGTAAAGAACTCAACATCTAGCTTAGTGTCGGAAAAAGTGTAAGCGACGATGGGAGTGGTTGTACCCGTGTAAAAGAACTCGACATCTAGCTTAGTGTCGGTAAAAGTGTAAGCGACGTTGTAAATGTTTTCTCCGCCGGTGAAAGGAGCTTGTTGATTAGTGCTTATAACTCTCGAGTTGAAAACTCGGGGCGTGGATGTAGGGCAAGGAAAAAGAGTCCTTGTAGCCGAACCACGATAAATAATCGTGTTGTGGTTTGATCATTTCTTTCTTTATCCTTGCTTATTACATATTGTCTTTAGTTTGAATTGCTAATCACACGTAAAGCTTTTCAAAGAATTAAACAAGTAAAGTTGTGTTTATATCTTTAAACAAACGTAAAGCTTTTCAAAGAACTAAACAAGTAAAGTTAGGATTGTTATTCACACGTAAAGCTTTTCAAAGAAGTGAACATATAAAGTTGTGTTTATATCTTTAAGCTAACGTCAAGTTTTTAAAGGATAATCAAGTTAAAAAGATTTTAAAAGCGGTAAACTATTCAACCCCCCTTCTAGTTTTCCACAATTGGCATCAGGAGCTACGTTACTCAAGATCTTTAAAATAGAATGTATTTTAAAACTTAGATCGATCCATGGATTTTGAAAATCTCAAAGAAGGGCAACCTATTCAAAACCCACCGCTATTTGAATAAGAAAACTTACTTGAATGGAAAAGTAATTTTGAAAACTATGTGAAATCAATTGATCAAGATCTTCGGCATATTATTTCTTTTGGTGATTTCAAACCAAAGAAAACAAGTTTTGAAAACCAAGATAACTATCTTAAACTTGATAAAAATAATAAAGCTTTTGTACCAAATATGAAAGATTGTATTTTTGTCAAACGGCTAATGATATTTGGAAAAATATGTTAAACTTTCATCAACAAATATGTCAAGTCAAAGATGATCAATTTGATCTCACATATGAATTAGAAGTCTTAGAAATATTAATAGATAGACATTTAGTTGAGATAAATACATGTACTACTAGTTTAAATGTTTTAAATGAAGGTGTAAGTGAAGATGATTACTCATGTCGAGCACTTTGTGGACTTGCTTACGATTCATGGAATAACACGGATGAAGATGAAGCCAACCATACGGTTTGTGATTATCAATTAGATAAAACATCCTACATTTTGAAACCTAACATTTTTGCTTTGACAAATTTATCCTAGAGTTTTCTAAACTAGAAAATGAGTCTAAACGTTTATGCAACATGGACCTAAAAACTATCTTTAACAATGAGTCTTCAAAATATTTTAAGAATATCTTTGAAAAGGAAATTTTGTTAGAAGATAAAGTGTCTCGAATTGAGAGTAATGTTGAAATTGATCTAGAATGTAAATTATGTCTAGATTACAAACATGAGATTAAAAAGCAAAATGAGAAAGGAAAAATATTAGTTAAAATTGATGAAAGCTCAAAATCTCTTGAAAGATTGTTGAGGAGTCAAAGATTGTTTAAAGTTAAAACCGGATTAGGATTTAACTCAAAAGCACCATCAACTAGTAAAACAAAACAAGTAAAATTTGTCAAACCTAGAAGAGAGATTTAGAGATAATTCAATATCTAATAGAAACTCATGATAAAAGGATTAAGATTATCATGCTCTATGCTTTTATATGATTATCTAACCTTCTTGGATACATGAGTTGTAACACCCCGCCTTACGCAAACCACAATATTGTCCGCTTTGCCCGCAGGCTCACGGCTTTGTTTTTGTGGCCTCATTTGAAGACTTCCCGGCAAGTCACCCAGGCCAGTTCTACCCTCACATGAGCACGCTTAACTGCCAGTTCCTAAGAACCCCACACGCAGTAGACCACAAAACGCGTTGTGTCATTGTAAGGCGAATGTTATCTTATGAGCCCAGCATCTCTCCAGGCCACAGCCGATGTGGGATTTGCCTAGGGTGTTACAATCACCCCCTTAGGGACTCATCGTCCTCGATGAGGTTTGCCCCACCATCCCGAACGGCTCAGGAGTGGCTCTGATACCACTTGTAACACCCCGCCTTACGCAAACCACAATATTTTCCGCTTTGCCCGCAGGCTCACGGCTTTGTTTTTGTGGCCTCATTTGAAGACTTCCCGGCAGGTCACCCAGGCCAGTTCTACCCTCACATGAGCACGCTTAACTGCCAGTTCCTAAGAACCCCACACGCAGTAGACCACAAAACGCGTTGTGTCATTGTAAGGCGAATGTTATCTTATGAGCCCAGCATCTCTCCAGGCCACAGCCGATGTGGGATTTGCCTAGGGTGTTACATGAGTAATTGAGTTTCAAAGCGTGTCGTCAAACCAAGATTTTACGCGTAGTGTTTATCCTCTTGATAGCATCTCTATGCAATTTAAAAGGTACGCATTACTTCAACTTGACTTTGATTGTCTCTTGTTTCTAGCATTATGTGTTGGAATATGTGTTATTAGTAATACTCTAAAGTGTTTACCTGCTATTAGTAATAACTAAGATTAGATTCTATGCAACAAGGAATTTCGTCATTAGTACTAGTAGGAGATATAAGGTGTTTTGGTTCTTTAACCATCAAGAGATAAACACGAGAAACTCTTGAGAGAGTCTCACTCAACTCTTGCTTACAAGTAAGCTAACTAAGAATTTCCTAAGTGTTAAAATGTCTAACACTTTTGTGATGCTTGCAAAACAAACCTTTGTTAAACAACATTCTCAAACACCATACTTTGAGTCTTAAATTGTGTTTTTCTTCAATCACTCCTTTATGATAATCTCACATAAAACACACAAGGTGAAATAAATCACATTAGCATACATTAGGATGTGTGGAAGAAAATGAGTTTTCAACATATAGGATTTACACATCAAATGTGACACTTAGTCTTATGATGTTGTACCTCTTGGACTTTTTCAAAACAAATAGAGTTCATAGTGTCTTAAGTAAAAAAATCCAAAGAGTCGAGGAGTCGTTGAATATAACATTTAACGAGTGATCTCCTCTTTCTAAGATATTATCTTTGGTAGATGATAACTTGGTCGAAAGTCCAATGATGGCAAGACAAGTATGTTGTGAAAAACATTAAGAATAAAAGTACAAAATAACATCTTCTCACCTTGAGTCAAACATTGAATCATGCAAAATTGACATAAGTTATAAAACTTGATTTATAGGTCATAGTTGTGTCTAAACAAATTCAACAAAAAAAGTTTTTGGAATTTAGAGTAAAACAACTAGTGAAACAAAATAGATGTTTCGAAGTAATCATGTAATTATAAGTGTCAATATTTGAAAGACTTTTTGATAATAAAACCAAGCTTCAAAAGCAAGGGATTTTAACTTAAAGACATTCCTAGTTACTCTCTTGTTCTCAATGGTTAAGTTATTAATGACTTATCAAGAATGAGATTAGTAAATCCGTAGGTAAAACTAAACGTAGAGAAATGTTTGGAAGACTACTTGTTCTCATAACAATTAGATTCAACATTATGTTTAGCATTTGTCTATGTGCTCGTGTTAAAGAAGATTCTAAAACAACTCTTTAGTTGAGCTTGTTTGGATACATCATAAGGCACTACATAACTAGGATTATGGTATCCCAAAAGAATGGGAATAAAAACCATAGTGTATGCCAAATGGAATTATGCCTGTAATAAGTTGATAAGAAAAGCACAAGTGGTACTTGCACTTTTATACTTACTTACCCAATGATTCTCCAAAACACGTAAGGTTCTCAAATTAGTTTCGGATGGAGAAGCACATCAACAAGCTCCACTTGAACAAGCAAATTCGTGTCAACAACGGAATTCTTTTATCAACATCGTTATCCCTTCAACAAAGGAAGCATCAACTTCAGCAACAATTCAATCCATTATGTTCTTTATTGACATAGTGTGATCCATCATCATCACCTTGGTAAAAATGTTCATTGAGGAACGTCTTAACAAAGAAAGTCTTATACGTTAACCATTCTTTCAACTTTTTCACAAAACCTCTTGAATGAGAAGCATTCATCATCCCTAGGCTTAGTCAAAGACTCATAAGACCTAAAACCTTAGTTTTGAACGTTAGGATAAAATCACAAAAATCAAGACAATTCCTTTTAAATTTTTCCTGCAGTACCCACGGAACCCTCAGACCATACGGGCGGAACCCTCCTTTTGGTTCCGCTTGGTCCGCCAAATCTGTAGGATGTTTTATTTTTAATTTCTAAACCAAACACCCTCTTAACTTAATCATTCACTTGTTCTTTCACCATCATCTCATCACATTCACCTTGTGATATATCTTAGCCCATAAGATTGACAAAATAAGCAAAACTTCAAGCATCTTCCTCATAACCTTTCATCACTCAAACCTCAAACAACCAATGTGAAATGAGAAACCGAGTTATCCTTTGTCCTATCAATATCGAGTCATCCACCATTTCCATGCCCTCAAAGAAACCAAGAGTCAATATCATCTTCACCAATAACTCCACCTAGTCATCTTCACAAGCAGATTCCACAATGTAACCAAACAAGTGTGTCATCCCCACTATAACCTAACCTATTAAGATTAAACCACCTTTCATGATACATAAACCTATGTTCACCCTTGTGTCGCTCTTTGAAACAAAGGGCAATTGTTATATCCATAATCTCATTAACATATTTGTCTATGTCGTCAAAAGTCAAGTGAATTTCATTATGAAATGCGTCTCTTCCACTTTCTAGCAAGTGAAGAACACAAAGAAGATATCCAAACTTCAAAGTGTTGTCAAGCAATCACCACCTCATTTCACATATCCACTCTCGGTCGTCAACCATACTTTACCACCGTTCACCACATTGTTAAAACAAATGAAAAACGTCATTGAAACATCACTTGCATTATAAAACGTTTTTAAGCATCAAAATGAGTCAAGTTAACCGCACCTCCACATTGTTTTCATATAGGCACACACTAGAACATACACATTACAATAGTCGTTTACTTAGACTAAAATGTGAAATTTTGATTTTCTAGGAATCATCATGCCTCCTCTAACTTACTACGACCACAAGGACACCATCAAGTACCTACCCAAACACCACAAAACCAAAGGTCTTACTCAAACTCAAATCATTGTCTTCAAAGCCTTAAAAAAAGATATATCCATAAGGGTAGAACCATTGATCCATCCTTCTTAGAAGGTACAAACTTCTACACGGAATTTACCACAATCAACTTTGAGTGTCTCTTAGAAATCGACGAGCCTATTTGTTCCAGGTTCATTTTAGAATTCTATGCATTCGTCACCCTCCCCAAGGATGAGTGTGGTCGCATGTCTATTAACTTTAGGGATAGTATTCATCAATACTCCTTTACTCTCGAGGAGTTTGCTCAAATCCTAGGTGTCCCAAACCATGGTACTTGCATCTACTCCGACTTGCACTCTCTCTCAACTCTTGACACACTCTTTGACCGCATCTATCCCTATGATACCCCTCTTATATCAAAAGATGAACTTCGTGACCACCTCTTCATTAGGACCACTAACACTAGGAGAACTAGAACCGGAAATGAGGTCATCAAGGACCCATATGGAATGGAATTCAATGAACCCAAGCCTCAATTCAAGGAATGAGAAGAACTCCTTAGAGCCAATGTAATTAGCACCATAGGAAACCGGGATCACATCAATGTTTGCCTTTGCTACATGCTCTACCCCTTGTCCGTTAGGCAACCCTTCAACCTTGCCTACTACATGACCAAGAGAATGACCGACATTCCCGTGCAAGGCACGTCTATGCCGTATGGAATGCTCCTGACCCGTCTCTTTAGGTTCATCTCTCCCATTCCATCAACTCCTAAACGTCTTCACCTAGACTACTCTCTTATTCCACACGCTTTTGTCCCACTAAGTGATAGGAGAATCTACAAAGCCCAAGGTAAACATTTTCCAACTCTAGGCTTTGCCCAACTCTAGGCTCCTACCTCTAGAATACATTTTCCAACTTTCGGATATTCCAAATGAGTCGGCAGAGTTCAAGCAAACAAAGGGGATGTTCAAAAACATCGAGAGATTTCTTGAAAAGCTCAAGAAGAAGATTGATCGTCTATGAGAGCGGGTGCGTAGGAGTGTTTGGCACTAGGTGCTATTTGAACAATTTGATTGTTTAAACATTACGTGTTATGTATTTGTGTGTTGGTAAGATATTTAGTACTATTTGAAACTTGTAGGAACTAACAATGATGCAGGAAGACAACATTTGGCATATTGTCAAATTTTCATGTTTATGATAATTTCACTAAGTATAGTGATATTCGCTAGCCCCCGGTCAAAGTCCAATCGTATGCATCCTTACAAGTCCAATTTTTGCATTTCCTTACCAGATATGAATTATATTTTGTTTTTAGAAGTTTTCGAAAAATTTGAAAATCGTCTCGCAGGTCAAAAATGCGGACTACCAAGTTTTTCAGGTCTGGCGGATCTGGCGGCACCCAAAAATGGGTTCCGCCAGTGTATTTTCTGGGCAATCCAGAAATGGCCCAACGGACCAGCCGGAACCCTCAGGAGGGTTCCGCCTGTGTTATCTCAGGGTTCCGCCAGTTACCTGCAGAAATTTTTTTGTCATTTTTCTTAAGTTTAAAACTTGTAAAGTGTCAAATCATTTTCTTTAGTGAGAAACATCTTCCCTTACCTCCAATCACCATAGTATGACAACTCTCACTCAATAAAACAATTAGGAAGTCACTTCCCGCCAAAAATTCGAATTCAAACATAACTAACCCAAGGAACCCTTTTAAAGGATCCTTCAAACCATTGGAACATTTTCAAACCAAATCGCTTCCCATGATCACAAAGCATTGAGTTCATATGTTGGTCTTTCACTCCACCCAATTCCATTGGATTGACATCAAATCATTTGAAACCTCAATCTTTGTATGGAACACATCAAATCCAAACACTCCTTCCCACAATTCTTTTTAAGTTTGATCACTTTAGAATACCCCAAAACTCACACCAACACCATTACTTCTCTCAATCTCAAAACTCTTGCAAACCAAAGATTTGAGATGACTTAATCAAACACCTCATCCGAATCATCAAGCTAAACCCACTAGGATTAGTGTTAAACCTTGTTGCTTCAACAAAACCATCAAATCAAGCTCATCACTTGACATTTCTTCACCTATCCAAAACTTCCTTAACTTTACTACCTCAACATTATATTCAATACCTTGCAACATCAACATGACCACTATTCAAGATATCCTCAATCTTACTACTCCAACATCCTCTCCCAAACATGGCAATACAAACATATACACTTTTCAACCATCAAAAACTTTTTCAACCATTGATCACCAACACTTACACCAATGGAACTTTTCCATACACCACCAACATCACCACATCCACTATTGGAAACTTTTGAAAACCTATCACCTAAACCATCAAGCCCTCCATCATTGTCACTTTTTGACACCATTGCCGAAACGGAAACCCAACAACAACCAATATTTCAACCAAATTAGTCATTGGAAGATGCACCTCATCCACCGTCATTGCTTGAGAGTTTGGCTTACCATTATGCTGGACCCTAATTTTTTTTTTCAAATGATCAAGGTCATACACACCTACAATCATTTGTGTTTCACCCCATTTACAAAAATCTTCATGGTAATCCTTCCGGAGAACCAAGCTTCCATCACTTTGTTCAATGACAACAACCACAAGAACCTTCCCAACACTTTGAATCTCTATTTTCTTCGTATAAGAAAATAGAAGCATCTCAATGATCTTTTACCAAGACCAACAAAACCACCACCTTTCACAAATGAATAACCAAGGTCATTGCTTAACCTAAATGAGTCTTTCGACCACA
Organism: Artemisia argyi; assembly: GCA_030686995.1. Classification (NCBI taxonomy): domain Eukaryota; kingdom Viridiplantae; phylum Streptophyta; class Magnoliopsida; order Asterales; family Asteraceae; genus Artemisia; species Artemisia argyi. The sequence goes on along the minus strand of CM060702.1, from coordinate 11,361,248 downwards.
ACCAACCACCACAACAAGAGTATCACCACCCAAAACCATTGTTGTTTCACCCTATCCAATAAAATGAGGTTTATCCTAAACCACATTTTGGATAGTCTCGTGTTTAGAGTCTCCAAAATGAAACAAAACCGTTTCTTTTGGAAAATATTTCTTATTAAAACCAACCAACCAAGCTTAGAGCACCAACACCACCTCAAGTTTAGAGTCTCGAAAATGAAACAAAATCGTTTCTTTTGGAAAATGTTTCACCATTTAAACCAACAAACCAAAACCGTGTCACCTCCACAACATTCAAAATAAAGCCCGCTACAACCCTCAACAAACATTTTCATCCTTAAACAACCTTAGCCTTGTTTTTGGAAAATGTTTCTCATTAAGGAAAATGATGATTTCCTTGTAGCATTTTATGTTCTTAGTTTATTTTTGATTTTTCTTTATTTTTAAGAAGTAGGATAATGTCGTCCTAATTTCTTGTCTTTGACTTTTTAAGAGTCAAAATTCTACATGAAATGTATTTCATTCTACTACAAGGTTTGCATTGTTTGTTGGCCATTTAGGTATAATGAGTGAACTATACCTTGCTATGGTAGCATACATATATCTTGTGTTTTAGAAACTAACCTTTCTTTTTGTAGGATCATTATCCATGTTTTCTTTCCTTGATACTCCATTTAGGGGAGTAATATTCAAGGGGGAGCATGAGTGTTGCATTATTCCACTTCACAACTCTTAGTTGTGTTCTAGACATGAAATGCTTTCATGACTTGTCTTGTGTGGGAACTAACATTTTGTTTTGTAGGGTCAAAATCCATGTCTCCTCTCTTGGCACTCCATTTAGAGGGAGTATTGTCCAAGGGGGAGCAAGTGCATACTTCCGCTTTGCTGCTCTTCTTTTTGTTTCGACAAAAAGGGGGAGAATTTATATATAAACTTGTTTCAATTTTTTTTTTTGCATATCACATCATCTTAGCAAAAACAAGTTTTTATACGAACTTTATAAGACTTAACACTAAAACAAGTGACTTACTTATAAATAAAGTTTTTGTTTTGTCATCAACAAAAAGGGGGAGATTGTTAATACAAATATCGCCTAAAAACGTTATTTATATTTTAACGATCTTTGCTAAGTTTTTTTAATGACAAAGTACAAATTTTAGATTGTAGTAAAACATCATTTTAGTTTTAAGTCTTGTATAAATAGTCTTTACATTTCTTTTTAAACTTAACATTGTTTTTATTTCTTTAATAAGAAAGTATTTCTTTAATAAGAAAGTGTCACATCTCATCAATGTGCATTTGTGGTAAGTTTATGTGTTTGACTTTCCATGAAGTTCTTACACACTTTGGAAGTATTCCATGTTTGGTGCAATGCATGTTGACTAGTATTTAGTAGATGTGACATTGTTTGTTTTGGAGTGATTTATTGTAAGTTAGGTTGAACAGTTCTGGCGGACCCCTGGAGGAACACGGGCGGACCCCTTCTGAGGGTGCCGCCGTGTCCGCCAGACTGCTGACTTCCTTTGGTATAAATACCAAAGCACTTGCAAGAAATCCCTCATCACTTAGAGTCATATTTTACACATATTCTCTCATTATAATCAGTAGCTACTAACTTGTGTGAATCTCTTATGTAGCAAAGGAGTTCACATATTCATCTAAGAAGTTACAAGTTTCAACTCTAAGTTGCAAGACTTGTTAGCTTTGTTGTGTATAGACTTTGGTAGTTTATACTTCATGTGTATCTTGTATAGAAGTGATCGGTTAGTATTTTAGGCCTCAAAATACATAGTGTGTTGGGAGTTGTTGTACCCTTGTAAAAGAACTAACGGGAGTGGTTGTACCCTTGGTAAAGAACTCAACATCTAGCTTAGTGTCGGAAAAAGTGTAAGCGACGATGGGAGTGGTTGTACCCGTGTAAAAGAACTAGACATCTAGCTTAGTGTCGGTAAAAGTGTAAGCAACGTTGTAAAGGTTTTCTCCGCCGGTGAAAGGAGCTTGTTGATTAGTGCTTATAACTCTCGAGTTGGAAACTCGGGGCGTGGATGTAGGGCAAGGAAAAAGAGTCCTTGTAGCCGAACCATGATAAACAATCGTGTTGTGGTTTGATCATTTCTTTCTTTATCCTAGCTTATTACATATTGTCTTTAGTTTGAATTGCTAATCACACGTAAAGCTTTTCAAAGAATTAAACAAGTAAAGTTGTGTTTATATCTTTAAGCAAACGTAAAGCTTTTCAAAGAACTAAACAAGTAAAGTTAGGATTGTTATTCACACGTAAAGCTTTTCAAAGAAGTGAGCATGTAAATTTGTGTTTATATCTTTAAGCTAACGTAAAGTTTTTAAAGGATAATCAAGTTAAAAAGATTTTAAAAGCGGTAAACTATTCAACCCCCTTCTAGTTTTCCACAAAATCCATGACGACCCAGAGAAAAACTGAAGGCGTCAGGAGAAGGGCGTCAGGAGAAGGGCGTCAAGAATTATTTTGGTGACGGCCTGAAGAAGGATTACACGTGACGGCGTCAAACCCAGATCTAGGCAGTCCGAGGACTTTATTGGCGGCGAGATGACGGCGTCAGAAATTTACTCTTGACGCCGTCACCTCATAAAATCTATATATAGTTTTCTAATAAACCCTAGGTCGTTTGTAACAGTATTTTCAAGGGTTTTCACCCCTTGAAACCTTTCATGTTCAATTAAGATAAGTCCTCTTTCAATTCATTCAATATGTCTATGTGTTGTTTGAATATATCTTGTGCTTGTCTTGATTTTAACATGCTAGGCTAGATCTTTTATGTGTTTGCTTAGATGTAATGAAACCTAGATGTTGATTATAGGTTGATTGCTTGTTTATAGTTGTAATGGATGAATGATTTCAATGTTAGGCTTAAGAAAACTGGCAGATCTCCATTGTGTAACTTGCTTGAACGTCTTAAGAAACATGAACCGATGTGTACTAGGTTTTTATGATTGTATTTAATGCATGAGCGAATTCAAGTGATCCCATGTTAGGAGCTTCTTAGCCGGCTCGACATAGGAGTGAAGTAGGAGCTTATAGGATTGGGGAAGTAAGTACGCCACCCCATGAATGGTATTAAGGAATACAATTCGTCATCCACGCAACTATAACAAGTAATTAACCTGTAAAAAATATCTAGGGAGTAGTGAAATCTAAGTAAACACAATTCTCCCATATATTGCTCACACCACTATCTTAATTTAGTTTATTTTCATTTTTGTTATTTTATTTTGATTGCATCTTAGTTATTGGGTTAGTTGATTAGCAACTAATTCCTCCCACTCTTCCAATACCCGAGATTTTTATTTGCTTTTCTAAAATATAAAAAATACAAAAAAGAATCATCCCTCATCTCTAGACATAGTCTTTAGGTTTTCTAATCCTAACGACACTATTCCTAAGTTGAACGATAAATCCCCCGGTACTTGTCACTATACTATACTACAATGATCAAGTACACTGCCTGGTGGGGGTTGTAAGCTTCTCGAGATCCCTCAAGAGGTAAAGCCTGGTGCAATTCCCACGCATCAAGTTTTTGGCGCCGTTGCCGAGGAATAGTTATTGTCTAGGTTAGAATTTCTTTTTATTAGGTCTACTTGCTAGATTCCTTTCTAGTAAGATTTTATTTTTATTTTTAGGTTTTCTTTAGTCTATCTTTTCTTTGTGTCTTTGTTTGTAAAAACCTTTCCGTTGACTATTCCGTTAGCCATTATGGAGAACGCGAATCCACCATATTACCAACCATGAAATTCACCAACTCCAAATGACATCTGGATGTTTAAACAACATGAGGATGAACCTATCTATGATGCATGGGCTCGTTTTAAATATTTACTCCAAAAAGTCCCTCATCATAATTTCGATCTGTGGTCCCAAATTGAAATATTTTACCATCGTGTCGACCACTATATCAAAATGGACATTGACCATGCCGCAGATGGGGACCTTTGGGGATTAAGTACTGATGAAGCATGGAAAACCATAGAGAATTGTGCCAGACTTGCCAAAAAAATAGACAACCCAACAAACATTATTACGGATCAATTGATAGCAAGTTTAAGGGAACAAGCAAGAAGATTGTTTGGGGATAAACCTATAGATGAGATAACTGGGGGCACGGAGTGGTTTGATTTCCCACAATATAGGATGAACACATAGGTGACCTTGATGTGATGGAGGATGTAGCCGAACATGATCACATTGATCAAAAAGACCTAGGTTTTATGATCAATGATGATGAATCTCAAGAAACACATGATGAATCTTTTGGGCAATTTGAATATAGCAGTCATAATATTGAGGATGATCCTTATGATTCGGATATAGAAGTTAAGATGCCTAGAGAAGCACTTGAGATACTTGGGAAAATGTTAGGGTTGGATTATAATGAAACACATGTTGAGGATATAGGTGATCTTGATAATATGAATGATAAAGTAGAAAATCCAAGCCCGCCAAACACCCCACAAATCCTACCATCATTTGAGGCACCCACACCACCCGTGACTTACCCGGAAGAAGTAGAAGAGACTATATGAACCCCAATAGAGGTAGAAACCTTGGACCAAGCACAACTAGAGAATATAGGTTTTAACACTTGTAGTGATGACCTTTCTTTTATTCCTAAGGAAGTTCCTAGTTTTGATGAACCGGAGCCTCAACCAAAGCCGTTACCTAATCTTCCATCCTTGGATGAAAATTTAAGAATTGAAATAGGTTCCGATCCACCCATCCAACCTATAGTCCGGGTAGTCTTTGGATAAATGTAGTGGACTCTAAGCCTTGTAGAGAGGAAGCTATTATAGGAGTGGAAAATGACCTTACATGCTTACATCACCCATTTATGATTGATCGCAAGAAACATTATGGGTTTAAACCGGGTTTATTATGTCAAGATGGATCCCCAACTAGTAGTCTCTTGAAGTTGATTGAAAATGATCCCTTTCTAGGAGAAAATCTTAATCCACCCATTAACCCGATTGAATTTGGTAAGGTTATGATGATAGGAGCACAGCCCTTTGAGCATATAATTCATCCACCACTCTTTCCTCACATGGCATATTTCCACCCTAAGGGTGTGTATCGCTACTTTCACCCGCACTTAATCCTAAGTGTAAGGAACACCTTCCCTATTTCTGTTAAATAAGGGTAGAGTCAGGCTCGTGACTCGAACAAAAATAAGCGCTTCTTGGGAGGCAACCCATGTTTTGTGTGATTTTTATTTTGTTTGATTGTTATTTGCTTCCGTATGCATGCTTTATTTTTATTGTTGGTAGATCATGTTTCAAACTAAAATAGTGAAAATACTTTATTTTGTTGTTTGGCTTAGTCTTAACTTCATCCAAAGGTATTTCGCAAAAGATAAGTGTATGGGGAAACCCCAAATATGTTTTTAAGAAACAAACTTGATCATGATTCTCCACAATATTAAGCGAACATGTATATTCATATTTGTTAGAGTCAAATGCTTGTATCGAGTCATAATGATGTTTTACAGGATTTTCCAGGAAGTAGGACGAAGTTTTTCCAGAAATTTTCCGGAAACTTAACATAAGAATTTCTGCAGGTCACTTCTGACGGCGTCACGTCTAAAATTCTGGAAATTTTACCAATTTTGTTTTTCTAACGGAGTCTTAAAGTTTTTGTTGAATCTTTAGTTTTATAATCTCCAGGAAATCTGCAAACATCATTCCACAAGCATTATATCTTATTTTGTTTTCTAGGATTTGTTAGCATATATAAATTGCCACCGATTTTACGCGAGATTGCCTTGTCTATTTTCTCAGGTTTAACAGGCTATATATGACAAGAAGATGATCTATATTCTGGAAGGGAAGCTTTGATTGTTCATTTTCTTGGAGGAAGATCTAACCTGGTTACCTTATTATCCATACCGAGCGAATCAGGGGAGTATTTGATTTCATTCTTTTACCTGTTTTACTTTTACATTCTTTACTTGAACATTGAGGACAATGTTCATCCTAAGTGTAAGAGGAGGGTAAAATGATGATACCTTACAGATACACTTTCGCTTGAGTTTGTTTGTTCGATAGTAGATGTGTAATAAAACTATGAGAAATACTTGTTAGTGTAATTTTAGCGCCAAATTTAAATTTTTTTTCAACATTTAGGAGTGAAACTTTAGCCATAGCAAGCGTCTCATGTATAGGAGATTGTATGACTAGCACAAAATCGTACCATTCAGAAAAATTTTCCACCCAAATATGTGAGGTTCGCATTTAGATTTGATAGGAAAATCATTTACTATTAGTGCTTATGAGTGTACCGGTAGCATTTAGATTCTAGAACTTTGCTTAGTGATGCATCCCGAGACCGCTAGCGAGACTACATTCGTGTAGTAGGATTTACTACATGATAAGAGGCATTAGGATCACCCTTGTGTTAAACCCGTATCATAATTACTTGACCATTTAAGTCATATTACTTGGCTAGTTAAGTCAATTAATTTTCCCACACCCTTAGCGTTGTACTCATTTTTAGTACACGAAACCCCTAGTACACCCATCCGAGCCTATCCTTTCGTTTCTAACTTTAAGCAACTTACTTAAAGGAAGAATTTGTTACACCCCACTTAAATATACACCCAAATCGCCTTAGTCTTCCGTGTATGCACTCATCTTTAGTGCATTATTGTTATTTGTTTAAACCCTAAGTTAATTATCTAATTGATTACATGGTTGCTAAGTCGAGTCATATCCTTGTACATATTGTTTTGGGACGATTGGGACTCATGGGTAAAGTACTTATGTTATTGAGTAATGGGGAAGAACATCATATTATTACCCCCATATGTGCGTTAATCTTAAAAGTACTCCAAGTGTTTTGATTTTCTTGATTCGAGTCATTAGACTAGTCTATTGTAAAGTATGTAAAAATTCAAGTGTATGGGGAATGTTCATTCCCTATGATGTATTATTTTAGATGGTAGGGTAAGAGAGTATGCAATTAAAAAAAAAAATCGAAAAATTAAGAAAAAAAAAGAAAAAGAAAAAAAAGAAAATGAAAAGAGAAAAACATACGGACTACCATCCCTTTTTATTCTATGTTTGCTTTAAGTTTTTGTTATTTTTGATTTATTAGCTTAAGTCGAGTCTAGTCTTAGCTTAGCAACGCCAGATTGTACATATAATTAACCAAGATTATTAACTCGCCACCAGTAAAGATTGCCTATATCCAACAAAACCGTGTATTCCATATCCCTACACCTAACGTTACAACCCTTTAAAAAGATCTTTTTGATAGTTTATCCTAGGTGCTTACGCCATGTGGTGGAGGTTTGATCCTTTCCTAAGCCTATGGTAATCTATTTTGCTATGACAGGTAGTGAGAGATGTTTTCCATTTCCATATTGTGATATATACTTTATTACACCCGAGAGATGTGAGTATCTAAACACTATTTGTGAGGTGCTAGTGTATGACCTCCGTGCTTGTCTTTGGTCTTTAGTGGAACGATTATTTGTTGTAATTACTTTTATATTAGTGTTAAATGACCCCTAACTTGTATTTTGAATAGAATAAAAGCGCATTTGCTTGAGGACAACCAAATCTCAAGTGTAAGGGTATATGATGAGGCGAAAAATGAACCGTTTTTAGGGGGTCATTTAAGCCCGGAATTGAATTTATTTGATCAAATATTGCCCTAAATCGTTCCTTTTGTGATTTTAGGTACTTTGGGAGTGAATTCTAGAAAAGGAAGCATTTTGGATGTTTTTGGAGCATAAAAGTGAAGAAAACGGCAAAGACTTAATTTTCCATGCTGAGAACAGTACCTGACGGCGCCAAGAAGGAAAATGTGACGGCGTCAAGAGCAAAATCCATGACGACCCAGAGAAAACATGAAGGCGTCAGGAGAAGGGCGTCAAGAGTTATTTTGGTGACGGCCTGAAGAAGGATTACACGTGACGGCGTCAAACCCAGATCTAGGCAGTCCGAGGACTTTATTGGCGGCGAGATGACGGCGTCAGAAATTTACTCTTGACGCCGCCACCTCACAAAATCTATATATACTTTTCTATTTTTCATTCATTAGGAGAGGAACTTGTGTGGAGAATACTAGGGTCGAACCTAATAAACCCTAGGTCGTTTGTAATAGTATTTTCAAGGGTTTTCACCCCTTGAAACCTTTCATGTTAAATTAAGATAAGTCCTCTTTCAATTCATTCAATATGTCTATGTGTTGTTTGAATATATCTTGTGTTTGTCTTGATTTTAACATGCTAGGCTAGATCTTTTATGTGTTTGCTTAGATGTAATGAAACCTAGATGTTGATTATAGGTTGATTGCTTGTTTATAGTTGTAATAGATGAATGATTTCAATGTTAGGCTTAAGAAAACTGGCAGATCTCCATTGTGTAACTTGCTTAAACGTCTTAAGAAACATGAACCGATGTGTACTAGGTTTTTATGATTGTATTTAATGCATGAGCAAATTCTAGTGATCCCATGTTAGGAGCTTCTTAGCCGGCTCGACATAGGAGTGAAGTAGGAGCTTATAGGATTGGGGAAGTAAGTACGCCACCTCATGAATGGTATTAAGGAATACAATCCGTCATCCACGCAACTGTAACAAGTAATTAACCTATAAAAGATACCTAGGGAGTAGTGAAATCTAAGTAAACACAATTCTCCCATATATTGCTCACACCACTATCTTAATTTAGTTTATTTTCATTTTTGTTATTTTATTTTGATTTCATCTTAGTTATTGGGTTAGTTGATTAGCAATTAATTCCGCCCACTCTTCCAATACCCGAGATTTTTATTTGCTTTTTTAAATATAAAAAATACAAAAAAGAAGCATCCCTCATCTCTAGACCTAGTCTTTAGGTTTTATAATCCTAACGACACTATTCCTAAGTTGAACGATCAATCCCCCGGTACTTGTCACTATACTATACTACAACGATCAGGTACACTGCCTGGTGGGGGTTGTAAGCTTCTCGAGATCCCTCGAGAGGTAAAGCCTGGTGCAATTCCCACGCATCACCAACCACGTATGATGTGATTTATACAGTTATTACTACTCGAAAACCCTTTCTCGATCTCAAAACGTTTCATTCGTTGACCATGCAAGAGATGAGCATGAAATCTCAAGTTCAAAACCCGCTTGTGGTTGCTACATCTGCTTCTCCTATGGTCCTATTGGCAAATAATAATGCTCGGCGTTCGTCTAATCCTTTGGAAAAAGTGAACAAACCTTGTTTTCTTTCTGCTAAAAGTCATTGTCGTTTTGGTGAGGCGTGTCGGTATCTTCACAATGGTGTTCATGGTAAGTCTACTTTACTCCCTCGTACTTCCGATTCATCATCTCCTATATAAACCGTTCTAGAATCAACGGTCTCAATGTTCATGGTGTTTGGGTCACAGAACCTCCTTTGATAAAAAACCACATCTTTAATAGCTTTAAGTCTAAATTTCATGAAGACATTGCTTCAAGGCCGATGTTTACTAGCCATCTTTTCAAACAACTCTCCTTAGATGACTCAACTTTTCTTGACCTCCCTTTCTCTCATCAAGAAATCGAAGATGCGGTTTGGTCTTGTGGTGGAGAAAAAGCACCTGGTCCAGATGGATTTTCCTTTAAACTTCTCAAGAAGCATTGGGATATATTTTCTGAGGATATCATGGCATACGTCAAAGAATTTGAGTCCACGGGCGTCATTACTAAAGGTTGTAATTCTTCCTTTATTACACTTGTTCCCAAGATTGATGATCCGCTTAGCTTAAATGATTTTCGTCCTATTAGCCTAATTGGTTTCCAATACAAGATTATTGCTAAACTACTTGCTACTCGCCTTGCAAAAGTCGTTCCCACAATTTTAGGAGAGGTGCAAATGGCTTTCATAAGAGGGGGTCAAATCATTGATGGTCCTCTTATGGTGAATGAAATTTTATCTTGGGCTAAGCTTTATAAGAAGAGAATGTTCTTTCTTAAGGTAGAGTTTGAAAAGGCATTTGACTCTCTTAATTGGTCTTTTTTGGATTGTATAATGTCTCAAATGGGCTTTAGCAGCTTGTGGCGCAATAGGATTCGAAATTGTTTGAATTTAGCCTATGCCTCGGTTCTCGTCAATGGCTCCCCTACTTTAGAATTTAAGCTTGAAAAAGGACTTCGTCAAGGTGACCCTTTATCCCTTTTCCTTTTTATATTAGCGGTTGAAGCCCTTAATGTCACTCTTGAGGAAGCAAAAAGTAGGAATTTCTTTAAAGGAATTGAAGTTGGAAAAGATAAAATCTGTGTATCTCACTTTCAGTTTGCTGATGATGCTATCATTCTAGGGGATTGGTCCACTACTAATATCAAGAATTTATCAAGAATCCTCACTTGTTTTCACCTTGCATCTGGGCTTAAAGTTAACTTCAATAAAAGCAAGATTTATGGCATTGGGGTTACTAATCTTGAGCTTACAGCTCTTGCCTCCTCAATTGGCTACCAACCTTCTCACCTCCCATTCACTTACCTAGGTCTTCCTATTGGGGCTAATATGTCAAGATGTTCTAATTGGTCACCTCTCGTTGAACGTTTTCTCAAACGCCTCTCTAGTTGGAAAGCAAACTCCCTCTCTTTTGGAGGTCGCCTCACTCTCACCAAATCCGTTCTTGGTAGTCTCGGAGTTTACTATTTTTCCACTTTCAAAGCTCCAAAGGCAATTACTAATAAGCTTGAAAGTATTAGGAAAAGATTCTTTTGGGGAGATTCTTCGGATTTAAAGAAGATTGCTTGGATTGCTTGGGATAAAGTCATCGCCCCTCTTGATCAAGGGGGTCTCAATATTGGTAGTTTAAGGGTGCATAATCAAAGTATGCTTTCCAAATGGTGGTGGAGATTTCTAACCGAAAGTGATTCTCTATGGTGCAATGTAATCAAATCTATCCATGGTCCTCAAGGCGGTCTTCATAATGCTTCCTCCATAAAAAGCAAATCGGGACCTTGGTTCCAAATTTCCAAGCTGAATGGAGATCTTAATGATATTGGAATTGACTTGCACTCTATTTTCAAACGCAAAGTTGGAAATGGGGAATCTACTTTCTTTTGGACCGATAAATAGGTAGGGAACTCACCACTTTGTTACACTTTACCCAGGCTTTACCGCCTTGCAACAAATCAACAATGCAAAGTGTCTGATCGTGTACCCACTCCCACCAACATCGTGAATCATTTGGATACTGGATTTGGTGGGCCTTGTTCAGTGGTAACAGCCGGGTTTGGGCCTATACGACCTCCTGGGCTGCAATTCTAGTGGGCCTGGAGTCGGGGATTAAGAGGTGATGCGGACTTACTCGAACTAGCAGACTTACAAAGTCTACTCTCTAATTTTCAGCTCTCTCTCGATTCGGATAAATGGGAATGCTTGGTGAATAATTCTAGGTCGTTCACAGTAAAAGGTATAAGATCATTCATCGTCAATTCTTCTCCTAGATCGGCTGTTGAAACAACAACAAGATAGAATAACCTCGTGCCAATAAAAGTCAATATTTCTTCATGGAGAATTGCAAATAAAAGAATCCCTACAAGAATCAATCTTGATAATAGAGGGATTGATCTTAACTTGGTTCGTTGCCCAGTGTGTGATGATGATTTAGAGACGGAAGATCATATATTGGTTCGTTGTTGTGTTGCGAAGAATACATGGAGTGAGGTTTTAAAATGGTGGAAGATTGAAGATATCTCTCTAGATAGCATCAATGATGTCCTCACCCTTGCAAGTCGTTCGAACCTTGCTCCTAAACTCTCCAAAGTGCTAGATGTTGTGGTACAATCCACTCTTTGGATCCTATGGCACTTCAAAAATATTCTATATTTGCATCGACAAGACCGAATAGAAGTCTCATCCTAAATGATGTCAAGCTTTACTCTTTTAATTGGATATCAAATAGGCTTCGTAAAGCATCTTTTAATTGGATAGAGTGGCTCTCAAATCCTTGTAACGCTCTATCCAACCCCTTGTAATTGTTTGCCTAGCTCCTTGTTAGGCTCTTAATTCATCCTGCTGTTCAAAAAAAAAACTCTTCCTGTTGCTTATACTACCAATACATCTCCTGCTGCTTATATTATGAATAACCATCCTTATGGACCGGTTCAACTACAATACCAATCCCAGCCTCTCTATTCGGCCCAAGTGTTTCCACAGGGGGTTCATGGTTTACCACAGGGGTAGGTCATAATGATGCTCAAGGGGTTCACGGTCTACCACAGGGGGTTCAGTTTAGGGTGACAGGTTTGTTTCCACAGGGGGTTCACGTTGCGCAGGGGGTTCCATTTGCTGCAGGTTCTCAGCCGTTGCAGGGGGTTCAAGGTCTATCACAGGGGATTCAGTTTGCAGGTTCACAACCTGGGGTTCCGTTCAGTCCAGGTATCGTTCAGCAAGGGCCATCACCAGCCGGTTTTCACCTGGGTCAACTACTAGCATCAGGTTCACAAGGTTCGGGTCAAGAGACTCTTTTACCAAATGCCTTTAATACCGCTGATACGTGAGAATTGCGCCCTCGCAACAGGTTTTACCTCTCAAGGGATCTTGAGAAGCTTACAACCCCCACCAAGCAGTGTACCTGATCGTTGTAGTATAGTATAGTGACAAGTACCGGAGGATTGAATGTTCAAATCAGGAATACTGTCGCTAGGATTAGAAAGCCTACTAAACTAGGTCTAGAGGTGAGGGATGATTCTTTTTTTATTTTTTATATTTTATGAAAGCAAGTAAAATCTTAGGTTTTGAAGGAGTGGGCGGAATTAGTTGCTAGCCAACTAACCCAATTAACTAAGATGTAATCAAAATAAAATAAAAGAAATGAAAATTAAACTAATTTACTAATGTGGTGGAAACAATAATGAGAAAAGTTGTGTTTACTTAGATTTCATTACTCTCTAGATATCTTTTACCGGTTGATTAGCTTGTTACAATTACATGGATGACGGGTTATATTCCTTAATACCAGTCGTAGGGCCGTGTACAATATTCCCTAACTTTATAAGATCCTACTTCACTCCTATGTCGAGCCGATTAAAATCTCCTAACATGGGATCATTAGAATTCTCTTATGCATTAAATAAAACCAAAAATTGTAGTACATCTCCGATCATGTTTCTTAAGATGTTCAAGCAAGTTACCAATGGAAGTCTGCCAGTTTTCTTAAGCCTAACATCGAATACAATCATCCGTAACAACTATAAATAAACAATCAACCAATAATCAACATCTAGGTTTCATTACATCTAAGCAAATACAATAAAAGCCTAGCCTAACATGTTAAAAGAAAGATAAACATAAGATAGAATCAAACAATACATAGATATATTGAATGATTATTGGAGCACTTATCTTTATTAAAACATGGAAGAAAGAAGGGTTTGAAACCCCTTCAATATGCAGGAAATTTGACTTAGGGTTTGTGCACAACTTGTTCCACTTTGTTCCACACTTTACAATGAAACATTGGAAAAATATATATAGACTAAGCATCCTGACGGCGTCATGTATTAGCCTCTGACGCCGTCAACTCGCCGCCAAGTTGAAATTGATATTGCCTAGATCCACTTCTGACGCCGTCATGTAGAAATAAGCTCTGGGCTGTCACTAGTATTTGGACCCTGACGGCCTTGGTGACGCCGTCAGGCCAATAACAAAGAAAACACTCTGGGCCGTCACGTTATAATTTCCACATCCACCTCTTTTGCCACTCTTGACGCCGTCACTTGTTGTAGCTTGACGTCGTCAAGTACGGTTCCAGTAAGGAATTTTGAGACTTTGCCGTTTTCTTCACTTTTATGCTCCAAAAACGTCCAAAATGCTTCCTTTTCCAGATTCATCCTCAAAAGTACCTAAAATGACAAAAGGAACGATTTAGGACAATATTTGATCAAATAATTACGAATTCGGGCTTAAGTGACCCCTTAAAAGCGGTACACTTTTCGCCTCATCAACCACCACTCTTTATGAACCGACTGCTGGCAACTGGAATATGGATATAGGTCCGAGCTCTCACCTTAATGATTCTGTACATAGTCCTAGTTATATTCTTAGTGAGTGCATTTATCCGTTTGTTGCGGTTGGTGATGGGCGTTTCATTCCCGTCACTAACTCTGGTCATAGTATTTTGTCTACCCCTTTCGTCCTCTTCGTTTAAATAATGTTTTAATCACTCCTCACATTGTCAAAAATCTAATTTTTGTGTGTTACTTTGTTTGTGATAATTATTGCACTATTTAATTTGATCCTTTTTGTTTTTCTGTGAAGGACTTCCTAACTCGATGGGTACTCCTCTGTTGTGATAGCACGGGTGATCTATATCCTGTTACGAAGCCTTCTCCTATTCCTCAAGCTTATCTTACCAGTCAGTATACGTGGCATCAACGACTTGGACATCCAGGGAGTGAAGTGTTGCGCCGTCTTGTGTCTAGTGATTCTATTTCTTGTAATAAAGAGAAGCTTCCCGTTCTTTGCCATGCTTGTTAGCTTGGTAAACATGTGAAGCTTCCGTTTGTTAGTTCGCCTAGTTCTGTTACTTCTTATTTTGACATTGTTTACTCAGATTTGTGGACATCCCCAATTCCGAGTCTTTCTGGTTTCAAGTATTATGTTCTGTTTCTGGATCATTACTCTCAGTATGTTTGGGTTTATCCGTTAATGAATAAATCTGATGCTTGGTCTAAATTTCAATTGTTTCGTAGTTATGTTTGTATTCAATTTAAGTGTGAAATTAAATTGTTTCAGTGTGATCATGGTGGTGAGTTTGATAATACTGCCTTTCATAAATTATTTTCCACCCATGGCATCTAATTTAGATTTTCTTGCCCTCGCACATCTTAACAAAATGGAAAATCTGAATGCATGATTCGTACCATAAATAATCTTATTCGTACTTTGTTGTTTCAAGCACACCTACCACCAAACTATCGGACCCAGGCTCTTAATATGGCTATTTATTTATTGAATATATTACCCTCTCGTGCCATTAATAATGAGATCCCCTTTACCCGACTTTTTAGTGCTACACCTGATTATAGTGTTCTTCGTGTTTTTGGATGCCTTTGTTACCCACATATCGATACCAATAATAAATTTGGACCTCATGCCACACCTGCTATCTTTTTGGGACACACAGCCAATCATTTTGGCTATCGTTGTCTTGATCTTAAGACCAACAAAATTATCATCTCTCGCCATGTTACCTTTGATGAAACGGTTTTTCCGTTTCAATCACATCCTTTCAAACCCACCCCCTCATATGATTTTTTGAAAGATTATTCCAATCTCATTTCCACCATTATCCGCACCATCCCAATTGCTTCTGAACCAACACCAATTGCTCTTGAACCAACACCAACTGGTATCCCTACACCACCTACACCTCCACCAAATGATCCTGTTCCTTCACCAACACCTCCTTTACCACCTTCGCCTCCACCTGTTGTCTCTACTCATCCCAACCGGTATCCCTACACCACCTACCTCCTCCACCAAATGATCCCAACACCAATTACACGTAACCGACACACCCAAAAAAACATCCCATGGTCACACGTTCTTTGTTTATTTACAGACAGGGTGATGATATTGCTTTTCTGTTACTATATGTGGATGATATTGTGCTCACTGCTTCCTCTAATAGTTTATTACAGAGGATTAGTGCTTCTTTACATAAGGAGTTCTCTATGACGGATTTGGGTGCTCTTAACTATTTTTTGGGTGTGTCGGTTACACGTGACTCTTCTAGGATGTTTTTGTCACAGCGTAAATATGCTATGGAGATTTTGGAGCACATGCACATATGGTTGGATGTAACCCTTCTCGGACTCCTGTTGACACTGAGTCTAAATTGGGTGATGATGGTGATCCGGTTTCTGATCCTAAGTTATATCGGAGTCTTGCAGGTTCTCTTCAGTATCTCACTTTCACTAGACCTGATATTACATATACTGTTCAGCAGGTTTGCCTTTCTATGCATGATCCTCGGGAGCCTCATTTCTCTGCTCTAAAGCGGATTTTACGGTATGTTCATGGGACTCTAGATTATGGTTTACAGTTATTTTCTTCTACCACTGAGTCCTTAGTTGCTTATTCGGATGCTGATTGGGCGAGTTGCCCTACTACAAGACGGTTTACATCAGGTTATTGTGTTTTTCTAGGCAACAAGTTGCTCTCCTGGTCCTCTAAGCATCAGCCTACGCTTTCTCGTTCCAGTGCTGAGGCAGAGTATCGTAGTGTTGTCAATGCTGTTGCTGAGACATGTTGGCTTCGGAATTTACTTCGTGAGCTTCATACATCTTTGTCCTGTGCAACTATTGTTTATTGTGATAATGTGAGTGTCGTGTACTTGTCCCCTAATCCTGTTTAGCATCAGCGGACGAAGCACATTGAGATTGATATTCATTTTGTTCGTGATTTTGTTGCTACTGGTCAGGTTCGAGTTTTACATGTTCCTTTTCGGTTTCAGTATGTTGATATTTTTACCAATGGATTACCGTCTGCCTTGTTTGCTGAGTTTCGTAACAGCTTGAGTGTTCGGTCTCCTCCCGCTCAAACTGCGGGGGAGTGTTAGACGATGGGTATTAGGGGTGATTAGGCCCGTGGTATTTGGCCCATATTGTAACATTATATATTCTATATTATGTACCGAACTATTCATTCAATACATACAGTTCTATTATTCTACAAATATGTTATTGAAGATATCTGCAAACTGATGTGTTGAATGAATGTGAAGAACACAAACATGACCAATATGTAGAATTGTGAATTAATGCACATTTGGGTTTTAGCTATGCCTCTCAATCGAACAAACAGACAACTATAAGGGACAATGTTACATATTAGACCCTTACATTATACATTAGTTATATACATATTTAAAAATACTAAACACAATACTAAAGATATTACATTGTTTTTGCTGAAAGTGTGTTTTTCATGGAATTTCAAATAGGCACAAAAAATAAATTGTGATCACTAGCTAGGTACATTGTTCATCAGATCACACTAACTCAATCTTACTCTTCTTCTAACTTTGCTTAAAATGTTGTCAATGGTTTTGAATGTTAATTCTCATATAAGTTCACCGTAAACGCAAAATAGAATCTTTTAACACTAAAGAATAAAGATTGCATCAATATAGATTGTAACTACTGAATGATAAAATATTATATTTTATAATTGATCACGTTATATAGAGTACAAAGATAACATTGAAACCTAGGTAAATTTTATGGACTCAAGTCCGCAAACGGATTTTGACCGACTAACCAATAACCTGTCATCTAATACCTACAGTAGTTTGAGCGTCGAAATCTCGAAAGCTCGGGCTAAAGTAAAAAACTTAAAGCATTAAAGCAATAACTACTTTGTTGATGAAGAAATCTAACAGAAAGTGGAAGCAAACCTTCATACAACAACACCTAAAAGGAAATCAAAGCACTAGGAGAAGCAAATAAGTGATGAAGACATTCGACAGCAAACATAGACTAATTTTCATAGCAGAAGTTAAAGAAAGTAGCAAAAGCAAAAACATGCATAAAAAGTGAAGATGGTCATTGGCTCACAGTACCGGCATCTTGACATGTTTTTTACAGGATAGTAGCAGCACATGATGGCTGACAGTTGGTTTTGAGAGGTGGATAAGGAGATTTGATGGGGTAGTATTTAGAGGCAGCGGCTCATGTCGGCCGACTAAGTCTCGAGATAAGACTTGCTCTAATACCATGTTGAATGATAATAAAACCTTGTATATATACTTTATTATTAAACACATTATATTATATATAGTACACTAGTTATAATGTCCGCGCACGCGCGGGTTTTTATTTTAAATTTTTTGAAATAATTATTTAAAAATTTTAATCCTATTATTAATTGCATTTTATCTATATTTTTTGTATTTGTCTTTTACTTGTATTGTGGATAAATATAAAATAAATAATCTTTTTTTAAAATATCTTATCTATATTTTTCGTATTTATCTTCTACTTGTGTTATGTACAAATATAAAATATTACCTAATAAGAAAATAATCTTTCTTTTTTAATAAAATTATTACTAAATCAGGTATAAATTGATTTTTTTGAAATGCAAAATTCCCGATAGGGGTTTTATTTTATTATATAAAAGATACGTAGCATTGAAACCTGAATAATATTATGGACTCATGCTTACAAACGGGCTTTTACCAACTAATCAATAATCTATCGTCTAATAGAAACTACTCTGATAGTGATCATAAATTTCCACTCTATTACCAACTAATTTAAAATCTATCACATACTCTGATAGTGATATATTTCCAGTCTATTTACTCACCTAATTTGCTTATAGAAAAATATTTAATAGTGATTTTGAAAATACTTTCGCGATTATGATGCTCGAACTGCAAAGGATATTCGAAGATAGATTATACGTTAGTCCCATGATACAGCCATAAAATAATAACTTTTATGAAGTTACTTATTCTCAATCTTTTCAAGTGAAGTGATGAAAGGTTATAAAGGTTCCGCTTGTTTTCGGGTAATCCCGATCACTAATACTACAAAAGATCGGTCCCTTTAGGGACATCCAATAAAATACTGAAAATGATCAAATATATAGTACAAAATGTTGGAAATATATCATGTATATAAGTAGGGGTAATTACTTACAAATGTAACTAACTTGCTACTTTTTTTGGTTGTGTATCAGCAACTTTATTTTACTATTATATTTCGAAATTTTTAAATTTTGACATTTGTATGTCTTTTGTGACTCTTTTACTCTACGTATTTTAACCACTCTATTGACATCAAATGGTAAAGTAATCATTCTACATGAATAAAATACACACAAACGTCGAAATTCAAAATTTTGAATATCAAATATCTTTAAAAATAATAATAATAATAATAATAATAATAATAATAATAATAATAATAATAATAATAATAATAATAATAAGGGAAATGCTAATGGCAGCCCTTAGGGTTATAGTTAAGAGGAATCTTTTTATTACAATTTAATGTAAAAAATGAAATCATTCAATCAGAATCAAATTTTGACGTGCATCCAGATTTTTAGGGATTGTATCCATGTTTTTCGGGATTGACATCCAATCATAGTGATTTATAGATAACTTTGTAAAAAAATTGATTCTCTTAACAACAACCCTAAGGGCTGTCGTTAGCAAAACCCTAATAATAATAATAATAATAATAATAATAATAATAATTTGACAAGTTAATTTCGTTGTCAATGACTTATCTCAAGCAAAGGCACTCCATAGTTACGTTATAATATGTATCGTACATTTATGATCAATGACAATGTACAACCCAACTGGCTAAACTGGGCCTAAAAAGCCCTCGTCTTTTTTAGTAAAACATAGTTTAAGTTCAGTAAAAAGTTGATTAGCATGAAAAAAAGCGACCTTAACATCTATCTATAGTGCATGAAAACATTGCAAAATTTCAATGAAGCCTTGAAATTAGCATGGTGGCATATGACGCGGTGGTGGTAGCATGCGTTCTTCAATCCGATGGCCATCCTTAACTATGAACACTGTGTCCATCCCCCATGTAAGGTGACGTGCGAGATGACAGTGCATAAACCATACTCCTGTTTGGAAATGTATAAGAGAAGCATCAAAAGTTAAATACGTAAATTGTTAGCTTATAAACATGTACTTTTTATTTCTAAAATATCTTACCCGGGTTATGAGCCTGGAACCTAATTGTGGCCCATCCATTTATCGGAACAATAACAGTGTTCCGAAATGGAGGGTCTTCAAGGTTATAGTTCAACGGGTCTTTTTCTTCATCAAAGTTACCAAATCCCCATCCAACAACGTAAAAGTTAAATCTATGTAAATGTATAGGATGATCCAGTGCAGAAACCAATCCGGTCCCTTGAAAAATCATTTCCACGGTCGAACTATACTCTAACATCCTGACTTCTGTGGCCCTTTTAGGTGTTTGTAGAAACAATGGTAAAACTGTGCTTGTGAAGTTGAAATACAAAGGCGGTTCACTAGGAAATTGTGTGCCATACACGCCATTGATGTAATTGTAATAAGCTTGAAGGATGTCAATACGCGGAGATTCAAAGCTAATATTGTTCATACTAGCCGCTAGTCTTGTACCATTTGGGCCTGCACATGAGTTGTTTTGACATGGGAATGTGTTTATCGAAATAGTGGAATATATTCGCGTATCATACTTGTTTAATGGGAATAAAATTGGGTCCAAGCTTCTAAGGCTACCAAGAAAGTCAAATGCCGCGGTGGTGTCATTGTAATAAGGTAGGGAAGGTAAAAAGGGGACGGTGTTGGTCGAAACAAAATCGCCATTGTATTGTACGATTCCTGTGGTAGTTGTGTTATCAAAAGAAACGCCTATACCAGTGGAATATGCTCTTGCTGCCATGTAGTAACGACCGCTAGGTGGAACGTGGTTGGCTTCTAACAAACAATCAAGTGTTTGACCCGGGGAGATTACTACATAATCTTTTGTTAGTGGCTTGGTGTAGCTACCATCGGATGCCACAACGGTTAGTGAATGATTTGCAATTTTGAAAAAGAGTATTTCATTCATTGCTGCATTTACCATCCGCAAAAGATATCTTTTTCCATATATAACATTCAACTTGAAGGTATCTGTAAAATTTTAACAAACATCAGAAAATATTTTTTTAGCCAAAGTTCGAGATATAGGTATATATGTCAAATTGCTGAGTTAACCTTGGCTTGAGCATGGATAAAAGTCACCAGGTTGACCATTGATGGTGTAAGCATCAGAGTCTCGAGGAGCACCACCAGATGCAACAAATTCATTAAGAACTTGCATTACATCTTCTTTCCACCATTCACCTAAAAATAGTTTAACACGATAAATTTAAAAAAAAAAAAAAAAAAAAAAAAAAAAAAAAAAAAAAAAAATTAAGGATGAAGTCATAACAGGCTAGATTAAACATGTACTTTTTGTGCTTTTTAGGATGGTTTTGAGTTTTGACGACTAGACACACTCCTCTTGTGCGACTTTTGACTCATTCGACCCATATGACAACTTTCGTTTTTAGCAAGTTTCTTTAATGTTACCATTGGCATGCTGAAAACCAAAACCCAAATCTACTCCGTTTATATATATATAAATGTTACCAAATATTATAGGCACTTCTTCATGGGGCTTAGGGAAGGGGTAGCCTGTGCCTCGCTTGGGGTGCACGGCTATAGCACCATGCACCGTGGCTCTAGACCAGTCACTATGAGCATGCCACCAGATTGTCCCAACTTCCATAGAAAATATGATCTTATAGTTGAATGAGTCACCCGGTTGAATAGGACATTGTGTGATGTATTCCGGACCATCTGACCATGGGTTCCTAGGCTGTTTTACTCCATGCCTGACATTTTGAACTCTAATAAAATAAACTTCTAAGCAAAATGAGTGTTAATTAAGTATGTGATTAAAGGAGTTGAGGTATACCAATGAATGGTGATGTTATATCTTCCCATGTTATGAACCTTGATATAAACCGTTTCTTCTTTAAAGGCGTGCAAAGTTGGTCCTGGAAATTGGCCGTTTACAGTTAAAATGGTTTTCGTTTCACAGAGTCGAGTGTATGATGCTTCCTTAACCTACACAATCAGATTAGTAAGCTCAAATGAGTTGTAACTTATTCATACCATTTTCACCATAAAAACTATCTGTCAGCATCTAGTACTTACGAAAAACTCATGGTGTCGTGACAATGCTTCACAACAAGCAAGTGCTGCTAATGACAATAAGAATAGTAACAAGATTTTGTTGCTAGAAGGCATTTTGAAAGGCAAGACGATTGCATGATTTTCCTAGACAAAACCATGTGAATTTATACACAACTTGTGTCAATGAGCTGAGGTGATATAAAGTTTACAAGTACTAATCACTGTCTAAAGTTAATGGGTATATGTTTTGCTGAAAACATGTGTACTTTGGGTAAATTATGTTTTGTGGTTAACCCTGTATCAAATATTATTGTTATTAACCGTTCAAGTTTGCAAGTACTAATCACTGTCACTGTCTAAATATTTTGTGGTTAACACCTAAGAAGACCGTTAAGATTTCGGAGATGCGAAACGAAAATTGTGTGGCTGGTGCTAATGTTACAATCCCTTTGGAAGCTGGCAATGAGGTACACTCTAGATTTGCTAATGCGTTGTATGGTTATTTCATTGGTAAGAGACTCGCATTCCCGGTAGTTGAAAATTACGTTAGAAATACTTGGGCAAAGTTTGGTTTACAAAGGGTTATGCTTAATAATGTTTTTTTCCTTTTCCAATTTGAAACCAAAGAGGGTATGGAAAGGGTGTTGGAAGAAGGTCCATGGTTGATACGATTGGTTCCTATATTTTTGAATATTTAGACTCCGAACACTAAACTTACAAAAGATGATATAACTTTAGCTCCTGTTTGGGTTAAACTTCATAATATTCCGGTTGTTGCGTATTCTGAGGTTGGTCTTAGTTTGATTACAACGCAAATTGGTCGTCCTATCATGCTTGATTCCTACACGAGAACGATGTGCCTTAAGTCGTGGGGTCGTAATTCCTATGCTAGGGCCCTTGTGGAAGTGTCGTCAAAGGAAGCCTTACTTGACTCTCTTTTGGTTACTATCCCCTACCCTAATGGGTGAGGTCATTCATTGGAAAAAATTGATATTGAATATGAGTGGAAGCCGCCAAGATGTGAGACATGCAAAGTATTTGATCACAATGATGATGGATGTCCTAAGAGAGTGAAACCGGTTGTGAATGATAAATCGTTGGTTGATGAAGGGGTTTCGTTGAAGCTTATAAGAAGAAAGGTAAAGGTAAGCTTCAGGGTACTAATCGTCAGGTTGATGGGATTCGTTTTCAAAAGCCTAAAGTTTCGTATTACTATAGGCCGGTTACTAAGCCAAAGAATGGGGGAGCATCGACGTCTAAGCCTTTTGTCCAATCGAATACAGGTTCTCCAATGGTCTTTTAATGAACCTACTACTGATCCTACTAGTAGTACGGCTCCTCCCCAGGATGACTTAGGTAAGAATAAGAATTGGGTGGAAGATATCAACCTTGTTGATTTGAAGAACAGTTTTGATGTTCTTAAGGAACAAGATTCGGTTTTGAAACCTGTGATTGGCACTACGTGTACCCCTGAAGTTATTTCTAGTTCTTCTAAAACTACTTCTTCATCGCCTATGAAGAACACTCCTATTATTGAGAAAATTGGTAAGCTCGAAAAGCTTATTATTGATGGGAAAGCCACCCTGGTGGATGATAATGGTAAACCTAATCCGGTGGCTGAAGGTAAAAGGATGGGCAACCCATTCTCTAATGTGGGTGAAGTGGTTGATTCAGATAGTGATGATGAGGTGTTTGAGCCAAATGATCCTATGGACAGTTACTTTTCATTAGCAGGAGGACATAACGAGCTTGAAGGCAATCTTTCTGATGATTATGCGACTCAGGTCTATGACTTACCTGAGCAATTTGAGGAATTTAACAATCAGTTTGATTTCAAGCTTCAAGGCCGTCCGAGGAAGTAATCTTTTATTTTGATTTGTTTATTTGTTTGCATGTCTTTTTATGTTTTTAGTGGTTGTTCTAGTTGTTGGTAGCTAGTTGTTCATTCATGGCATGTCAGAAATGATCTAGTGGTTGTTCAAGCCGTTGCTTGAGGTTAATGTGGCGTTTTAACCACATTCCATTGTACTTTAAACGGTTTTTTTGGTTAATATATTTTACCAGGGTGGAAGTTCCCCTTTTACCCAAAAAAAAAAAAAAAAAAAAAAAAAAAAAAAAAAAAAAAAAAAATTACAAAGAAGATTAGATGACACAATAAATCTTTAATAAGTGGTGTGGTGCCATTGGAGTACTATTTAAAAGTGTCATTTGACGATAGAAATGTTATAAGTGGAAGTTTACCAAAACCTAAAGAACGTAAAAGATTAAAAGTGTCGATGCCATTTTTATATGTAATGGACTTAAATTGTAGTTACCCTTTTAAAGGGCCGTGTTTAATACCCTAGTTATATTTTTAGTACGTATATTAAAGCCATTGAATGGTAACTCGATATATCTGTTTAACATTTTAAAGTAAATCCATACATAGTTTTGGGATGGTTCGTTTAACAATATCTTTCTGTAATATGTATTACGTTTTGTTCGAACACACCTAAAAACAGTGACAAAGCTAGGATATTATGTACACGTGGGTCAAATATCAATGTAACAATTACCTAATAGAATGTCGTCATGAAAAGATAAGATAATTCTAGTTTTCTATTTCAAATGCATATGCGCAATAAAGCTAGAATCTTTTGCGATTTTTGACATAAAAATGAACTAAGATGTAACGAAATATATGCTCAAAACAATTTGAAGCATTTAACAGGTGATAATGCCTTTAGATACATGTGAAAAACAAAAGTAAAGATATAAGAAATATGTAAATTAGCACTTTAAAGTTTGAATTAATGTAAGGTTATAATAAATGTGTGGTGCAATGAAAATCATCTCAATTTATATATAAGCTTTAACCATGTTTGAAATTTTGGGTGGGTCAATTTATCAATTAATGGTCCAATTTTAAATTACCAATAAACCAGTGTTAAATGTGATATTCTGGCCCGGCCTAAAAACGATGTATTACCATTTATCATTATGTTAAATGTGATTATTTAATGGCACATTTAAGCATTATGTTTGCGTCGAATTTATTATTTCTCGTTGTTGTTTGAAAAAAAAAACATCTCTGATGAAACGTACACAAAATGCAACAACATTAAAGTTTATTTTCCCCAAAGATAGTAATTCTCATTGTACACAAGAGTTACTTGTATTAATATCAAATTTTAATTTTTCAAATAACCTTTTCTGTTTTACTTATGGACCTACGACAGATTTGTATGAGATGCATATGATCACATATGTCGAAATGAAAACAGAAAGAAATAAGCGAAAGTGATTAGAAGTATGATTTAAGTTATACAATATACGCGTATTTTTTAAAATGTATCGTTATGTTACTAAAATAACTTGCGCACAGTCTTTAAGTTTATTTACATTGTTTTCTTACCTATATATTGATTGTGCGCAAGTTATGTGTATCTCAACATGAAGTTCATCAAGCAATTAGGTTCTAATTAAACACAAGTCATTCAAAGAGAGTAACTTGAGGTCATTGATGCATGAAGAATAGTTTTGGATAAGTTTGATTTTTAAGGTCAAATGAAATTATTTTGAATTTGAAATTGGTCAAAGGATATGCATCTTCTGTTGAGATTCTTATTACATTGGTTTAGTACATAAAAAAGCATTTTATGTTAAAGCTTTATGTATAACATATAAAGCATATGGGTTCAAACCTCATTTTGTGAAGTTGTCACGCCAACCTCCTAAAAATGGAGGGTTTTACTTGGTTTGAGTTTATGTGGTGGTCAAACCCCGTGGATTAGTCGGCCAAAATATCAGAAACGATAATTACCCAAAACAACATTTTTCCCTTCCGGAAAGAGTGAAATGCATAGGGGACCATCCTTTTGTTGCGGTATGCTCCTCCGATCTACGAGTCATATGAAAGTACATAACTGGATAAAAATAAAGAACCAATTTGACCATAAAGAACCACTTTGACCTTTGTTGTCTTAACTCTTAGCTGCAAACTTTTGATTTCATATCTAATAGTCAAGTTTGTACACTAATATGCCAAAGTGATAAACTCTTAAAACATTTGATTTCATATCTAAATATCTAATAGTCAAGTTTGTACACTAATATGCCAAAGTGATAAACACTTAAACTGTAGATAATACTTAACAGCAATTAAAATGTACCCATAAATCTCAAACATAAAAAGGTTCAATGCCACATTTTCCTGTAAATAAATATAATCAAATGTATACTCAAACTTACTCATTGGAACACCATTAAACTTCTTTGGATTAGCTCATTTCGGCTTCACAACCGTAAACCCGTCATTAGAATTTGAAACCTTCTTTGATACACTCGAGCTCTGACCCTTGCCTTTATCTATCATATTCACCACACGTTTAGGAGCAGTTTTGGGACAATCATCAAGAGAATAACCATATAACAAGCAATTGCCACAGCGAGGGGTTCCCACTTTTATTCAATACGAATAGACTATTTCGTATATCTACTTTCATTAAGCTTTGGAATATTCAAAATCACAGTATCACGAAACTTATAAGACGCATTAATTTCAATAAAGGCTACCAGATAGCTACTCCTCCCTAATGAATCCAAATGCATGGTATTCGTATACTAGTCTAGCATCAAAGGAATACCAATCTTAGAAGCAAGCAAGCTCAATCTATCCAAAGTATATGCAACCAAAGGAACATCATGGAACTTCACCCAAACTGGCACACAAGACAAATCATTTTTTCAAAAGGCTTATCTCGGGTGATCACTTATTAAGAAATATGAGAATTCCACGAATCATCTATGGACCACCACGTAGAATAGATTCCGCACTCTAAATAGACGAGAACTTAAAAATGAAAAAGCCTTTGTTTATCGTTATTTTCACAATACCATACCTCTCCCAACTTTTGCGCATAAACCACTCGACAATCGAGAAACAAGCCTTTTACCAATGAAGTACCCGTATATCGAATTCTTCAATCATTCGTTCACCTCATAAACCGAATCAATAGGTAAACCAACATCATAATCAACATTATTTGGAACATTGGCATCAATTTTTCAAAAATTAGCCTTAGTCAAAGATGTAAGGCTTAGCTTATTAGCATAACTCGAGGGAATTTCTTCTGTAGACTTTGTCATTTATGTTCACCCTAAATGCAAAATAGAATATTTAAACACCGTGTATATACATTTTATTATTGATCAAATTATATATAGTATAAATGTAACATTAAAACCCTAAATAAATTATAGACCATATTTACAAACCGGCTTTTACCGACAAATCTATAATCTAACTTCTAATAGTAACTTTTTTTTTTTTGGACAACAATGAATTTTAAAAAAACAAAAAATACCACCCCTAGCGAGAAGCTAGGAAATGGAAAACTTTACAAGTTATTAATTACATTTGGCAAGCAAGCATAAAATGAATCTGATAACCAAATGGACCAATCAATAGATAAATTGGTGCATCGGTTATTAATCCAACAAAAAGAAACACTTTGAATGTCACGAAATAAATCAAAGCTATTCGGACTTTTAGATCTAACATTAAAGATTTTAGAGTTACTACTCTTCCATAATACCCAAACGGTGTGGAAGATGGCAGCCTCAAAGCATTTCTATTGGATTGGGTTGAACATGCCCTTCTTACGAGAATTGAGATTCTGAACAATGCCAGTTATATCTCTCAAACAAGGATTCAAATCCATACCAAACCTCCACCAAGAAATTGCTTTCGCTTATGACGTTCAAACTACGAAAGGTATTAGATGATAGATTAGTCTCATGATACAACCATGAAATAACTTTTACCAAGTTGCTTATTCTCGATCTTTTCAAATGAAGCGATGAAGGTTAAAAAGGTTGTGCTTGTTTTAGGGTAATCCTGATCACTAACACTAGAAAAGATCAGCCTTCACGGACATCCGATAAAATACTAATAAAAAGGATCAAATATATAGTAGAAAATATTGGAAAAATAACATGTATATAAGTAGAGATAATTACTTACAAATATAAATGACTTGCAACTTTTTTGAGTTGTGTATAGGCAACTTTTTTTTTACTATTATATTTTCAAACTTTTAATTTTTGAAATTTGTGTATATTTTGTTACTATTTTACTCTTACGTTTTTTAACCACCCTATTAATATTGAATAGTGAAATTATATTTGTAAATAAGCAAAATAAACATATTTGTCGAACTTCAAAAATTTGAGTATATAATAGCAAAACTGCAAAAGTGAATTGGCTACATGACAATCGAAAAATAACAAGTTAATTAATTTTATGTCCCGTACATAAAGCTAGCGGATCTATAAAAAATTGTGAGAATTTTAAAAAGTATAAAAAGTTATCACCAAGTGTGTCCCCTACCTATTTAATTCAGAAATACGTTTAGGGGCAAAATTGTAATTTTATTTGTTTCTTTTTTTTTTTTTTACTTTTTCACCTCAATTTTCAAAAGCACATATTTTTTAAACGGCAAGCTTTTAGAAAAAAATCGATTTCACAAAAAAATTTAAAATTTAATTGTCTTTAATTTGGTATAAATTTTGTTAAAAACTTCGAAACTTTTTCTTTTACATATCAAATGTGTCATAATTTTCATGATTTTTGGGTCATTTTCAGCTTATTTTTTACCTTTATAAATGCCGAATCCTGAAAAACTTAAAAACATGAAAGTTATAGATTTTCGTTCACTCTCTTCCCAAAATTTGAATCACTCAAATCCGAAATGATATAAGTGAGATATCACACGTAAAAGATAGCGTTTTAGTCATATTTGTTGCACAAAAGGTGTTAGATGATATATGTCTAGCTTAGGTGTTTAGTGTTAAAATTGCATCATAAATGCATTAAGTTTTGTACCACAATTCATCATTAGTCATTTTATTAATGTAAGATTTAAAAAGTGATGTTTTGTTAATTTTACACACCTCTATAGAATACCTTTTGATTAAAAAGCTTTTGTTTTCATCAGTTATATTGATGAGCAACTCTATTAGATGAGTTGATGTAACTTAACTGATATACTGAACACCGATAACTTATGTCCATCAGTTTATTATACAGATGTTGTTGGTAATTCAAACAACGAAACAAACAAACAAATTCGAACAAACGAAGCGGAAGCTTTATTCAAAATACCAAACCAAATTCAAAGACATTCTAATTCCAAAATTACCAAATTCTAATTCAAACTGTACCAACAACAAATTAAATGGTACAAAGAAAACTAATGATATCAATCCCTATTTATAGACTAATCTAATCGTTATAATAAAGTTTTTAAATTCGAATCAAACTTGTAGAACAAGTCACAAAATTACCAAATTTACCAAAAACCCCTTAGAGTTTAAGTCATATTCTAACAATCTCCATCGTGACTTAAACTCTTCCACCTGTTTCAAATCAAATTCAAAGTTCCAAACACTAGAGATACTAGCCAAATTCAAATCAAACGATCAATTCCCAAAACCAATCCAAAACAAACGCCAATAACTTCGAAACGAACAATCAAACATTAACCGACAAATTCGAACATGGTCAACCAAACAAACGAATCAGCTCAAATGATCTTCGACAAAAGACAATCAAATTCGGGCAACCAACTTCAAAAGCCCGACAACCGAAGATCCCAAATTTTCAAAACTAGCAAATTCCCAATGATCGAACAAATTCCAAACGACCTTATAATAATTAAGTCTTACAACATCAAATCGATCTTCAAATTCCAAATATCAAATTCAAATTCCAATGGTTCACTTATATAATAAGAATTACGACCCAAATATCAAATTCTAATTCTAATGACCCACTTATGTAATAAGAATTACGGTCAAACTTCAAATTTATTATCCATGTATCAAACAAATTCAAGTTAATTAATAACTTGACGAACGGGCACTAAAAATTCAAACACCCCAAACATGATACGGATGATTATTAGGGAATAAATAGGCCCAAGCCCGGTTTGTGGGTTTAGGGCATCTAGGGTTTTACCATTATAAATAATGATCAATAATAAAGTAACACCTACGGTGTTTTATAATGTCTAACATGTTAGACATTATAAAACCCCGGATGTATTACCTTATTATTGACCATTATTTATAATGGTAAAACCCTAGATGTCCTAAACCCACAAACCGGGCTTGGGCCTATTTATTCCCTAATAATAATAATCCTAATGACCCAATTATGTGATAAGGATTACGGTCCATATTCAAATACAACCAAATTCAAATAGCAAAGGAATACAAATTTCACGAACAAATACCAAAGATACGGTATCGGCCCAAGACTAATTCCTCACAATCAACTTTTCAAATTCCCAATTAAATACGAAATACAATTTTCAGTCAATGTCAAAAGATTTTCAAGGACCATCAACGATTTTCCAAACAAAAAAGCCGAAACCAGAATCAGTGAACAAAAACAAATCGAAAAATCCAATTCAATTCTCCTAACCAATATCAAAATAACTTCAATCCAAACGAACCCCGAACTTTTTTTTCTTCTTCTTCATGGCTAATCAAACCTAGCTCTTGATACCACTTGTTGGTAATTCAAACGACGAAACAAACAAAAAAATTTGAACAAACGAAGCGGAAGCTTTATTCAAAATACCAAACCAAATACAAAACCAAATTCAAAGACAAATTCTAATTCCAAAACTACCAAATTCTAATTCAAACTGTACCAACAACAAATTCAAAAGGTACAAAGAAAACTAATGATATCAATCCCTATTTATAGACTAATCTAACCATTATAATAAAGTTTTCAAATTTGAATCAAACTTGTAGAACAAGGCACAAAATTACCAAATTTACCAAAATCCCCTTAGAGTTTAAGTCATATTCTAACAGATGTTCATCAGTTATATTGATGAGCAACTCAATTAGATGAGTTGATATAACTTAACTGATATACTGAATACACATAGCTTCTGTTCATCAGTTTATTTTAGTGATGTTCATCAGTTACTTAGAAGTTTATTTTATTATTATTTTTTATTACTATTATATTTAAAACTAATGTACATTTATGTTTTACAAGCTCACGGCAATACGATATACGAGCGACTGAATTGATATTTAAACGAAAATATTCAACAAGTACATCATATTGTTTTAGAAATCTAAAACTACTAAAGAAATGTAACCAAATATCCAAATATTCAAGACTACTTAACCAAACCAAAAGCTGCTTAACAAAATTAACCAAATATTCCAGATTACCTAATCAAACCAACCAAATATTCCGGATTACCTAACAACTAGGAACAATGAGCAATTTCGAGATCGAAATATTCACTGACACATTCTATAATCGCACGATCGAAGTTTTGTTGGTGAGCCTTCTTTGTCTTCAGATCTTTATCATCATCTCGATAAGCTGCTTCTTCATCTTTATCATCAATATAAGGAAAAGTGTCTGCATCGAGTTGTCATCCACACTTTGTGGGCTATCACTCCTCATCCTGTTTACAAGCCTATTCATCCATTCTTGTACTTCCAACAAAGCTTTATCTCGGGGGTATTTTTCCAATGCAACTCTAAGCATGTCATCAATTTCAACTTTAAGCTCTTGAAATATGGTTAACAGGTTCCTCAATGAGTGATTGAATTCTTGTTATTATTATAACCATAATTTAGTAATAATTTATGAACAAAAACAATAATGAAAAAATAAACAACTGATGAAACAAAATACTTTGAAAAACTACCGACGCTAATTGATGAACCAAAACACTTTGAAAAACAATCGACGCTAATTGACACTAACTGATGAACCAAAATATTTTAAAAGACAACCAACGCTAACTGATGAACATACTTTTTGCTGAATAAAAACTGATGAACAATAACTCTTGAACATACTTTTTGCTGAATAAAAAACATGATGAAAATTAACTGATGAACCAAAATACTTTGAAAAAAAAACCAACGCTAACTGATGAACCAAAACACTTTGAAAAACAACCGACGCTAACTGATGAACCTAAATACTTTGAAACACAACCGACGCTAACTAATGAACCAAAACAGTTTGAAAAACAACCGACGTTAACTGACACTAACTGATGAACCAAAACAGTTTGACAAATAACCAACGCTAACTGATGTACATACTTTTTGCTGAATAAAAACTAGTGAACAATATCTGATGTTAATTTTTTGCTGAATAAAAACTGATGAGCGAAAACACTTTGAAAAATAACTGACGCTAACTGATGAACATACTTTTTGCTCACAAAAAACTGATGAATAATAACTGATGAACATACATTTTTTCTGAATCAAAAACATGATGAAAATAATTCTTTTATACCTTTAATTGATGAACGGTCTGCATTTCTTTTCGATCTTCTTTTCTCGGACACATTAACTTTTCTTCTAATGTCTAAAAATTTAAATAAATTAAAATATAGTTAAAATCAGATTATAAAACAATGAAACTGAAGAATAAACAGAATATTTAACCATAATTTTTTTCTTACAAATTAATTCTAAAAATTTACCTTTTTCTACTTCATTTCATTCGTTATTTTAGTCGCTATTAGTCTATCACTTTTTCTTTTAGATTCTAAAAAATATAAATAAAAAATAAGCTAAACTAAGATATGCATCAACAAATTAAAATTAAAAAAAAATAAAGAAAATAAAAAATGATGAACTTACCATATGGATTCATCTTTACGAGAGCATAAAACCCTAATTTGATTGGAATAAGTGATTTCGATCGGAATAAAACCCTAATTTAGATCGGAATATATGATTTCGTTTGGAATAAAACCCTAATTTGATCGGAATATGTGATTTCGATCGAAATAAAACCCTAATTTATATCCTCAATTTTAGAGAGATGATGGAGAAGTTTTTGAGAGAGAAGTTATTGGAATGAAATGATCGAATGATAGGGTTTTTTTAGAGAGAGGGAAGATGTTTTTTTGGGCAATCACAATTTTACCCTTTTGAGTAGTCCATCAACGTAACAACTGTTGGATACTATTAGTGAATGGATGCTTTTATACAAAATTGATCCGACGGCAGGTGTATCTTTTTAAAATCAAACCCCTCTTTATAAGATCGCAACTCCGTATATTTATGATCAATGACAATGTACAAGCCAACTTGCTAAACTGGCGCCTAAAAATCCCCTCAACTTTTTTAGCCCAGTGTTAACACTTGATGACAATCCATATAAAACATAGTCTACATTTAGTAAAAAGTTGATTATATCAAACCAACCAAAAATATATAAACGTCCATAACAAGTAGCATTGTAACGTAGCTAAAACAAAGCGACCTTAAGATCAATCAATAGTGCATAAAAACATTGCAAAATTTCAATAAAACCTTCCACACTCGACTTCAAAATATTAGAATTGATTTGCTTGTTCGTTAACTCAACACACCATTACAATATATAAATCCTAATAGATGGTTCTAGATCCAAAACATTAAACGGGCTAGGCCTATCACTAATATCAAAGCCCTAAGGCTTCCATAATAACACTCGTCTAACTCTCCCCCGCAGTTTGAGCGGGAGAGGGGCGACCACTCAAACTGGTACGGAACTCCTCAAATAGCGCAGACGGTAAACCTTTGGTGAAAAATGTCTGCATATTGGTAACGTGATGGCACATGAAGAACATGAAGCTGACCACGAGCAACCATATCACGAACAAAATGAATATCGATCTCAATGTGTTTGGTCCGCTGTTGTTGAACCGGATTAGCAGTCAAATAAATAACGCTAACATTGTCACAATAGACAATGGTGGCAGAAAATAATGGTGTATGCAGCTCACGAAGAAGATTACGAAGCCATGCAGTTTCAGCAACTACATTTGCAACACCTCTGTACTCAGCCTCAGCACTCGATCTTGAGAGAGTATGTTGTCGTTTGGAAGACCACGATAGAAGATTATCACCCAAGAATACACAATAACCAGAAGTAGAACATCTAGTAGTAGGGCAGCCAGCCCAATCAGCATCAGAATAAGCAACCAGAAAACCAGTAGAAGAAGCATAAAGTTGGAGTCCGAAATCTAGTGTACCGCGAACATAACGAAGAACTTGCTTGAGACCTGAAAAGTGAGGCTCTCGAGGATTATGCATATGAAGGCACACCTGCTATACTGCATAAGATATATCCGGATGAGTAAATTTCAAATACTGCAAACCACCTGCAAGACTACCATATAAGGTAGGATCATATACAGGATCCCAATCAGAACCAAGCTTGGATTCTGTGTCAACCGGAGTCTGAGTCAGATTACATGTAGCCATATGTGCCCAGTCTAAAAGCTCCAAAGCATATTTCTTCTGAGAGAGGAACATGCCCTTAGAGTCACGGGTAACAGAAATCCCCAAAAAATAATTAAGAGCCCCCAAATCAGTCATATCAAACTCCTTATGTAGAGATGAGATAATACGATGAAGTAAATCTGTAGAGGAAGCCGTTAGTACAATATCATCGACATAGATCAACAGATATGCAACCTCGGTACCACGCCTATATATGAACAAGGACGAGTCACATCAACTTGATGATAAACAAACTCTTAGGGCATAACTTGCAAACCGTTGAAACCAAACACGAGGTGCCTATTTCAATCCATATAACGACCCTTGCAATTGACAAACATGATGTGGAAAATGAACAATCACAAACCCTGGTGGCTGATACATATAAATAGTCTCTGAAAGATCACCGTTAAAAAATGCATTCTTAACATCAAGTTGGTGAATAGGCCAATTCCGAGATAATGCAAGACTAAGAACAGTATGAATAGTTGTTGGTTTAACAACCGGACTAAAAGTATCACCACAATCAACACCAAGTTGCTGAGTACTACCATTAGCCACAAGACGAGCCTTGTACCTGCTCAAAGAACCGTCGGCATGATAGTTGTGCCGAAACAACCACATAGACCGAACCACATTAACATTAGGTGGTTTCGGAACAAGAATCCAAGTACCGTTTTTAATTAATGCATTATATTCATCATGCATAGCATCTCGCAAATTAGGATCAGATAAGGCAACAGAAGGAGACTTAGGAAGAGGAGAAATATGAGAGACATGAGCATAAAAAAAGGGATTGGGCTTAACTGTGCAAACTTCCGCACGTGTGACTATAGGATGACTTCGGGTGAGAGGATTAGGAGCCGGAGTATGTTGGGTCACGGGAGGGGGGTTGGGTTAAGAGATTGGGCTATAGTGGGTTGGGTCGTAGGTTTTGTGGTTGGTGTAGGTGTTTGGTAGGTTGGAGTAGCGGGAGGTGTTGGATCGAGGATTTGTGGGGCCGTAGGGTTGTTGTGCTCATTTGGAGCAGGTTGGTGCGTGGCCGGGTTATAAATGATATGAGGCATAATAGAAGATGGTGTAGGGTCAAGAAACGTGTAAGACGGTGGGTTAGATGGTGTTATAGAACCATACGGGAATTGAAGTTCATCAAATGTTACATGGCGAGAAAGAATAATTTTATTGGTGGAGAGTTCAAGGCACCGATACCCACGATGATAAGCGAGATATCCCAAAAATACGCAAGAAGTAGTGCGAGGTGCTAGTTTGTGAGGTGAATCGAGATGTAGGTAACAAAGACAATCAAAAGTACGTAAACGTGAGTAGTCGGGTTGTTTGTTAAACAATTTTGTGCAGGGTAATGGCGGATGAGGGAAGTAGATTGAGTAAGTAGGCGGCCATATACAATGCCTCGACCCAAAAGGTTGGTGGAAGGTGAGCTTGGAAAAGTAGGGTGCGAATAACATTATTAATAGTGCGGATCATTCGCTCCGACTTTCCATTTTGTTTTGAGGTTTCTGGGCAAGAAAAAAGGAATTGAATGCCATTTTGAGCAAACAGGTTAAGGAGATTGGTGTTGTCAAACTCACCACCAAGGTCACACTGAAAAGCCGCAACATCACACTTAAACTAATTATTTACATAAGAACGAAAATATAGGAATTTTTGAAAAACTTCGGATTTAGTACGTAAAGGATAAATCCACAAATAATGTGAATAATGATCAAGAAATAACAAATAGTATTTAAAACCACCAGAACTGACAATGGGAGAAGTCCAAATATCTGAGTGAACAATCTCAAAACGACAAGTAACAATAGAATTCGAACTAGAAAACGGAAGTCTCACATGTTTGCCAAGCTGACAGGCATGACAAACATGCGGAGACCTCTCTTTATTACACGAGATCAACTGACGAGAAACAAGAGAACGTAGCACTTCTTCACCGGGATGTCCGAGGCGTTGGTGCCACATAGTGGGACTGACAGAAAGTAAAGCATGAGGTATAGAAGAAGGCTGGGTAACCGGATAGAGGTCTCCCGAACTATCACATCTAAGAAGGATATGACGGGTCAAGAAATCTTTTACCGAGAAACCAAAGGCATCAAATTCGACAGTACAATTATTATCTCTAGGAAATTGACGAAGAGAAATAAGATTTTTTATGATATTAGGGGAAACAAGAACATTATGTAAGTATAAAGGACGATTAAGAGTAGGTAAGATGTTATGACCGGTATTGGTAACACGTATGGATTTACTATCACAAACACAAATAGATGGATATAAACATTTATTATAAACGATATTTAATGATGAACCTGTGTCCATATTCCATGTCGGATCCTAGATAGTCATGGCAGTAAAAGCACGTGAGAGCCTAGACGGAATTGCGCCTAAAATACCTGCCGGTATATTTAAATAATATAAATAAATGATTTTTTTTTCGCGCGTCACAAAACTCAGATGCAAACCACAAACAAGAACAAGGGACCAAGAAAGTTGCAAGTCTTCTTCTTTCCACACGTGTACAACCAAACAGAAACCAATGAATGATATGTATGATGAATTGATGTTTTCTTCTTTGTGATTCAGCGGCGGATTTTTTTTTTTTTTTTTTTTTTTTTTTTTTTTTTTTTTTTTTTCAAAACCGGAGATAGATGGAGAAGGGAAGGGATAAGGAGAAAAATTAAGAGAGGATCAATTTTGCTTTTGGTACCATATTAGAATTGATTTGCTTGTTCATTAATTCCACACACCATTACAATATATAAATCCTAATAGATGATTCTAGATCCAAAACATTAAACAGGGTAGGCCTATCACTAATATCAAAGCCCAAAGGCTTCCACAATAACACTCGTCTAACATAAAATGGTACTTGAAAATTGAAATTAGCATCGTGGCATATAACGCGGTGGTGGTAGCATGCGTTCTTCGGTCCGATGGCCATCCTTAACTATGAACACTGTGTTCATCCCCCATGTAAGGTGACGTTCAAGATGACAGTGCATAAACCATACTCCTGTTTGGAAATGTATAAGAGAAGCATCAAAAGTTAAATATGCAAATTGTTAGCTTATAAACATGTACTTTTTTATTTCTAAAAATATCTTACCAGGGTTACGAGCCTTGAACCTAATTGTGGCCCATCCATTTATCGGAACAAGAACAGTGTTCTGAAATGGAGGGTCTACAAGGTTATAGTTCGACGGGTCCTTTTTTTCATCAAAGTTACCAAATCCCCATCCAACAACGTAAAAGTTAAATCCATGTAAATGTATAGGATGATCCTGTGCAGAAACCAATCCGGTCCCTTGAAAAATCATTTCCACGGCCGAATTATACTCTAACATCCTGACTTCTGTGGCCCTTTTAGGTGTTTGTAGAAACAATGGTAAATTTGTGCTTGTGAAGTTGAAATACAAAGGCGGTTCACTAGGAAATTGTGTGCCATACACACCATTGATGTAATTGTAATAAGCTTGAAGGATGTCAATACGTGGAGATTCAAAGCTAATATTGTTCATACTAGCCGCTAGTCTTGTACCATTTGGGCCTGCACATGAGTTGTTCTGACATGGGAATGTGTTTATGGAAATAGTGGAATATATTCGTGTATCATACTTGTTTAATGGGAATAAAATTGGGTTCAAGCTTCTAAGGCTACCAATAAAGTCAAATGCCGCCGTGGTGTCATTGTAATAAGATAGGGAAGGTAAAAGGGGGATGGTGTTGGTCGGAAAAAAATCGCCATTGTATTGTACGATTCCTGTGGTGGTTGTGTTATCAAAAGAAGCGCCTACACCGGTGGAATATGCTCTTGCTGCCATGTAGTAACGACCCATAGGTGGAAAGTGGTTGGCTTCTAACAAACAATCAAGTGTTTGGCCAGGGGAAATTACTACATAATCTTTTGTTAGTGGCTTGGTGTAGCTACCATCGGATGCCACAACGGTTAGTGAATGATTTGCAATTTTGAAAAACAGTATTTCATTCATTGCTGCATTTACCATCCGCAAAAGATATCTTTTTCCATATATAACATTCAACTTGAAGGTATCTGTAAAATTTTAACAAACATCAGAAAATATTTTTTTAGCCAAAGTTCGAGATATAGGTATGTGAAATTGCTGAACTAACCTTGGCTTGAGCATGGATAAAAGTCACCAGGTTGACCATTGATGGTGTAAGCATCAGAGTCTCGAGGAGCACCACCAGATGCAACAAATTCACTAAGAACTTGCATTACATCGTCTTTCCACCATTCACCTAAAAATAGTTTAATACGATAAATCAAAAAAAAAAAAAAAAAAAAAGGATGATGAAGTCATAACAGGCAAAATTAAATTAAATATGCACTTTTTAGGCTTGTTAGGATGGTTTTGACTCATTCGACCCATATGACCACTTTTTTTTTTAGCTAGTTTCTTTAATGTTACCATTAACATGTGGAAAACCGAAACCAAAATCTACTCAGTTTATATATAAATGTTACCAAATATTATAGGCACTTCCTCATGGGGCATAGGGAAGGGGTAGCCAGTGCCTAGCTTGGGGTGCACGGCTATAGCACCATGGACCGTGGCTCTAGACCAGTCGCTATGAGCATGCCACCAGATTGTCCCAACTTCCATAGAAAATATGATCTTATAGTTGAATGAGTCACCCGGTTGAATAGGACATTGTGTGATGTATTCCGGACCATCTGACCATGGGTTCCTAGGCTGTTTTACACCATGCCTGCCATTTTGAACTCTATTAAAATAAACTTCTCTGCAAAATGAGTGTTAATTAAGTATTTAATAAAAAAGAATTGAGATATACCAATGAATGGTGATGTTATGTCTTCCCATGTTATAAACCTTGACATAAACCGTTTCTTCTTTAAGGGCATGCAAAGTTGGTCCTGGAAATTGGCCGTTTACAGTTAAAATGGTTTTCGTTTCACATAGTCGAGTGTATGATGCTTCCTTAACCTACACAATCAGATTAGTAAGTTCAAATGAATTGTAACTTATTCATTCCATTTTCACCATAAAAACTAACTTTCAGCATCTAGTACTTACGAAAAACTCAAGGTATCGTGGCATTAATGCTTCACAATAAACAAGTGTTGCTAATGACAATAAGAATAGTAACAAGGTTTTGTTGGTAGAAGGCATTTTGAAAGGTAAGATGATTGAATGATTTTCCTAGACAAAACCATGTGAATTTATACACAACTTGTGTAAATGAGGTGATATAAATTCGATACAGTAATGTGTTT
Organism: Artemisia argyi; assembly: GCA_030686995.1. Lineage (NCBI taxonomy): Eukaryota > Viridiplantae > Streptophyta > Magnoliopsida > Asterales > Asteraceae > Artemisia > Artemisia argyi. The sequence continues at coordinate 11,321,964 of CM060702.1, read as the reverse complement.
TGTTTTGCTGAAAACATGTACACTTTGGTTAACCCTCTTCTGTTAAACTTTAAAAGTTCATTTCATGAAAATGCACAACAACTTCAATTTTATTATTAACCGTTCAAGTTTGCAAGTACTAATCACTGTCTAAAGTTAATGCGAATGACAAAAAAGTTTACCCTTTTAAAGTGTCATGCCATTTTTAAATGTAATGTAATGGACTTAAATTGTAGTTGCCCTTTTAAAGGGCCGTCCTTAATATCCTAGTTACATTTTTAGTATACTATAGCCATTGAATGGTAGCTCGATATATCGGTTTAACATTTTAAAGTAAATCATACATATTTTTGGGATGATTCGTTTAACATACATTTTAAAGTAGGGATGAGCATTTCGACCCAAATCCCGGAATCGAACCAGAACCGTACCCGTACCGTACCAAAACGGTACCGATCCTGATATACGGTACGGTACCGGTACTACGAAATAATGTGAAAAAAATCGGGATCACTTATTCGGTACGGGACCGGTACCAAATCGGGAAATTCTCGAAAAAAAAATGGGAAAAATCCGATTTTCCGGTACCGATACCGGTACCGATATCCGAATCCCGTTCGGTATGGTACCGGTACCACTAATTTATACTCGAGAAAAAATCGGTACCACTAATTCGGTATGGGACCGTTACCGTGCTCATCCCTAATTTAAAAGTATATGTTAAGTTTGTAGACCACGCAATAGATTAGGTTAAAGTCAATAGTCAATGCTTTGGAGTTTGGAGCCTAGATTAGAGCAGAGGGTGTAGTAACTCGGGTTAAACTTTCACTCAGTGGCACCTTAAGAGCGCAAGGTGTAGCTTCGTCACCACTTCACCGGTCCAGCATGGACCTCTCGCCATTCCTCTTCACCACACCGCAAAGCCTCCTCATCCTTCACCACTTGCACCATCGTCGTCTGCACGACAAACCCATTTTCCTGACAAACAACTGTTGGAGTGGCACCGAAGTGAATATAAACGGGTTATATTTTGTGACATATAGCCTTTTGATTTATTTATTTTTTATTATTTTTTTAAACAAAATGAATTACCAGCAGCAAAATAATGAGGAAGAAGATAGAAAAGGGCAAAAGCAGCTAAGAAAAATATGAAAATGATTAGGGTTTAGCTAATATGGCCAAGTTACTAGGCTCATTTTGCAATTTAGCCATTTAGCCCATTTAGATAACTGAGGTTGTAAATTGGGTGCATTTTTTTTTAAATGTTATTTGTATTATTTGAATGCAATGAATTTAATTTATTTGAAAATTTTAATATAAAAAGTTGTAAGTGAGGTTGAGGTTATTTGTGAATGAAGGGGGTTAGTTGTAAGGTTTGCTAAAGTGATGTGGCAACCCGTGTGCCTCAAATGAGGAAGTTAGCTTCTTCACGACACCTTGTGCTCTTAAAAAAAAACTTATCATAACTCAACCACCTCAACTAAAAAAACTTGAGTTAAAGCTTAAGTCACCGCAAGGGGTGGAAGTTAAAGTTTAACTCACAAAAAAAACCACCTTCACGTAGCGTTAAAGCTTTAACGTGGAGATTTAACGCGGGTCTAACTTTGGGGGGGGGGGGGGGGGGGGGGGGGTTAACGTGGGGTTTAACTCGAAAATGTTAACCTTTCACTTAGTTCTTGAGTGATGATACCGATTGCTTTTATAGTCACAAACTCACGCCTGAAATTTTCTTTGATACTTCTCTTTTTCTGTTAAAAATAAAAATAAAAAAAAAATATATCTTTTCTATAGTTGTATGGGACAGGGGTTAACGTGGGGTTTAACTCGAAAATGTTAACCTTTCACTTAGTTCTTGAGTGATGATACCGATTGCTTTTATAGTCACAAACTCACGCCTGAAATTTTCTTTGATACTTCTCTTTTTCTGTTAAAAATAAAAATAAAAAAAATATATATCTTTTCTATAGTTGTATGGGACATTTTTTTCTTGTTTTGTGGTCAGTTTAACGTAATAAAATTGCTCTTAAAAATTGAAGTAATTATTTTTCTTTTCATAGATCAACAGTTTTGAATTGTTTTAAAACATGATGTCCATTGGGAAGGTGTTGCGTCTTTAAACTTTTGAACACTACATTTTAAATGACTAATCGAGTACCCGCGCCTAGCGGCAGAAGTGTCTAGTTTTCGACAAAAATTCAACGGCGAATGATTTTCTTCCGACGAACTCTATTTATAGAGTTAGGGAATCATTTTTGAAGAAATTTTTTCTGATGGCATTGTTTGCAAAGAGCTAATGTATAGTTTTCAACAAAAACTAGTAGTGTTAATATATTTGTGTGAGTGTTTTCTTCCGATGAAATTGTTTTAAGTTGAAGTGGTCGATTGAAATAATAATCACATAATTTAATAAAAGTGTAGCCACTTTAATTTTCAACCACTGAAATAGAATATATCCCACTTACTCTAGTTTTTACTTAAAAAATAAAATGAACAATTATTTTGAGATATCACGAAAAGGAAATATGGACTATTATTTTGAGACGGATAAAGTAATATTGTTATATCTAGTTAGATTAAAATTTGAAATAATAAATGTCATTATAAAGATTCATCCACCAAAATAGAAAATAATCATCATTTTTACAGTAAATGAAAGTCCTAACTCTTGTGAATGTTGATTGATTGTACAATATTTTGCACTACCAGGCCTTCGATGGTGATCAAAGGAAAATGAGGGGTGTTGTGATTGCGCCAAGCGTGGATATAACCTGAAATAAGAAATACTAAAACACTACGTTAAGTGATTGCGCAGGGGTTGGACCCTGCGAACCACCTCCGGCGTGTGAATGAGTGATTGGTATGAGAGTTTAAGTATATGCGTAGTAAAGTAAGGTGAGATAGATTGCATACCAGATTTGTAATCGTCCAGGACTATTTATAGGTGAAGAAAACGGTCCTGGAGAGTGGTCACACGTTTGATAGAGATCATGGGGGCGTCCCATGATTTGTGGTAACCGCTAGGGGTTAGTGTCCCACTCCTCCTGATTTAGCGGGGGAGCTAAAGAGAAAGAGGAGACGTGGGTAAGACCTAGTCTTACCAATATGTGGACTTGGCATTGTTCCGTCCTTGAAACTTATCGAGAGATACCCCGAAGGGCTTGATCCTTCGATTGGCGAATTCCCACTTGGTAACTAGATCATTGATGATTAGTTTTACGCCAAATAAAGTTTAAGGAGGCTAGCCAGAGCCTTCGATTATGTAGGTTACGATTACACTCGAAGGGGTGTCCTTCGAGCTACTCGGAGGGTACATCATCAAGCCCCCCCAATTGAAAGTCAGATATGCACACAAGAATATGTGGTTTACAACTCTATCGTAATGTAATGTTTTTACCATAATCTCTAAAATGGATAAGCAAATATTTGAAATACAAAGATGCATTAAATGCGCGTGCATATAACGTATCTGTTGAATCAGAAAAATATAACGGCCGAATTATCGGTAAACTCAACCATCTTTCAAAATTTAAAGTATTGAGTATATGGAATTATGTGCTATATAAATACCAGTGTACCTCAAATTCTGAATCATAACTCTTTCCTCTGCAACTACCACAAAGCCGTGATTTGCAGCAATCAAAAGGTACACTCTTCCCCCATTTTAAAATTAGTTACTTTAGGTATAGCCATGAGCATGGATGCTAAACGCATTATAAGACAACAAAAATGTACTCTTTCCAGGGAAGCCCTAGCCCTTTTTCTGGATGATTACCCAATACCCAAACAACATAAAGTTATTCTTTTAAAAATTAATCAAAGCATTTATGATGCCCCAAAAGGGTATGTGGGTTTGTATACTCATGCATTTACCCGGTCAAATCTAAGAATACCCATGCACCCCTTGTTACTAGAATTGTTACAATATTATGAGGTGCATATTTCAAGGTTTAACCCGTTTGGACTTGCCAAACTTACCACCTACATAGTAATGTGTAAGGCGTATGGGTATGAGCCTACACTACATGTGCTTCGAGGTTTTCTTAACCTGTGTCCCGGGGGAGATTGGTTGACATTGTCAAAGAGGAATGATGAAAATGTGCCCGTGCTAATCACCAAACCTTTCACAAATATAACAAACTGGAAAGGGAAATTCTTTTATGTCCAAGATACCATCATACCTTCGGGTTATCCAGCACTCTTGAATGAAGCGTTCCGTTTTGACCGCAAGAAATTCAATGATCAACTTCCCCTTAATGTTCAAGCTGAACCACTTTATCAATGTCTTGCCAGACATCCCATTAATGTGCAGACTTTTCCAGAGCCCACCCTATTTATGGCTGGTATTGTAGATCATTGGGAAGGATCTCCTTTGTCGCCACAAATCCATTGTGATGGCCAGAGTATGTATATGCAACATATTATAAATAAGTAACATATCTAATTATATTTATGCATCTGTTTATATTGCAGTAATGGCATTCAGAAACTTCATCGTATCTGATGGTGCAAAGGAAGCTAGCTTCATTCCCAGGGAACCTAGAGAATACAGTTACGGTGTGAGTTCTCCATCGACATCAGTCAACAATAATGACGTAGATGCTATGGCGCTAGAGCCAACAGTGATGATAGAAGAGGTGGTTCCTCTTAATGCTGAGGAGGCGCCTTTGACAATCAAAGCCCTTCCTGACGTGGAGATTCTTTCTTCCGATGATGTCCCCAAAGCGTATGCCGGCACCTCCGGTATAGCTGACAGGGTACGTGAGAGGAAAGGGACTGACATGAAGGCTTCAAAACCCCCAGTCAAGAAAAAACTTGACATACCCACTCTCTTATCCAGAGCTTCGAAGAAGAAAAACTCCCAAGAGAAGGTTGTTGCTGCCACCGAAAGCTCGGATGATGAAGATATTCATGGTAAACGCGCATTACAATCCATATACTTCTATAATTATTTGAAGGTTTCAAACCGTTCTTAATTCGATAATGTGTAGGTTTATCAAATACTGAAGAACTCCCCAATTCTCAAGCTTGTCACCGATTGGTCGAAGGTGTTGTTCCAAGTCAATGGAAGGGAGCCCTTGACAATATGTCAATAGAGCAATTATGTGATCTTCATGATAAAAGCTACACAAGGCAAGCTATACTAGATAATCATCTTAACAGTCGAACAAGAGAGTTGATAAAGACTGTTAAGAATGCTAAAGAAGAGTTAAATGTAGTCCTAGCTCGGGAAGAACATAGAGAGCGGTTAATCACTGACCTGAAGTCAAAGTGTGACAAAGTTACGGAGGATATAGAGAAGCATCCCATTGTTCGAGATCTTCGATCCAACACCATGAAGCTTGCTACTCGACTAAAGGAAGCCCAAGTTGAGTGTGGTAGGCTCAAAATGGAGGAAGCCAAAGCGATTGGGCTAAAAGAGAGAGTGTTTGTACTTGAGTCAATGTATGCAAGTCTTAAGTCTGAGAAGAACAGGCTTATTGATCAAAAAACCAAATTGCAACAGGAGACGGATGCCCTCAACCTTCGATGTGAAAGTTTTCAAAGAGATAGGGCGGATATTGTAGCTAAGGTTATTCCTTATATTGCAATGGAATTGTATCATAGTGATGAGGTTGGACAGGTGGTGGCCAACTTGGTGAACGCTGCCATATTTCATGGGAAATGTACTACCCTGGAGGAGATTGCCGAAACTGGGAAGCCTGTGATTTTATCGAAGGTTCCTTACTATCGTACTTCTCTTGGGAAGGAATATGATGATGCCAGCAATGCATTTGCTTCGGCAGACTTTACCTTTCTGTCCAAGGTTACTCAAGATCCGGATGCTTTCGTTAAAAAACTGTTGTCCCAGAAGCCTAATAGGATTCGTCCACCTTCTCCAACTGAGAGGGTCTTTGGTGTGAGGTTTCCCTCTCGTCAAGAAGGTCCTTCCTCATCAAAGAATGCGTAAAGACTGTCTTGTTGACAATGGTTTATCCCGAGGGTGGTTTGTACCCTCTGAATATGTTATTTCTTTGCTAATTTGATGTTTAGGATGTTTTGTTTATTTATCCTTTGATTATGTTATTCACTTCTCTCAACGTTAGTTATTAATGTTAGTATACAACCTAAGGTTACTGTGGATGAGTATCCTTATTGTGTGTATTTTGAACCAAGATTTTTAGGCAATCGTATAATTTAACTGCTGACAGAGGGTTGCGACCCACTCCATCTTAATCCTATAGTCGTAGGGCTTCTAATGCCCATTGACGCTTTAGGAAAGTCAATGTGAATTATAATGGATGTCATGTGCAAGACATAAATATCATCCTTCGAACATTGAGACTTGTAATACTTGGCTGAGAAAATCTTTGTTGTAAAAAACAAAACAAGAGATTTAGAGGAAATACGTTGTGTCATTAAGTGGGTAGGGAGGATTACATCATTTTATGAAATGAATACTAGGACGCCTACCATTAATGCTTCTTTCCTGAATGAGAAGAGCTTGTCAAATAAATTGGAACAAACGAACGCTCCGAAAGATTGTAAGTTTTATGTGTAAAACTTACAAAGGTTAGTGCCATTCCATGTCCTGTCAACAGTATCTCCAGAGATTGTTGCCAACTTATAGGCTCCGTTACCATAGGCTTCATCTACTACGTAAGGTCCTTCCCATGTTGGTCCCAACTTCCCTTGGTATTCGGCTTTGTTGCGCTATTAAGTCGAAGGACATATTCCCCTGGTCTGAAACTCGAAGGTCTAACCCTGCTATTGTAGTATTTTTCTAACTTTTGCTTGTATGTAGCCTCTCTGATGGAAGCTATTTCTCTTCGTTCTTCAAGCAAATCTAGATTCTCTAGAAGTTTTTCCTCGTTTTCTGAGTCTTCGAAGTTCATGATGTGTTCCGTTTCTACGCTTATTTCTGATGGGATGACAGCTTCTGTGCCATAAGTGAGGCTGAAAGGTGTTTCTCCATGACTCGATTTGGGATGTGTCTTATGAGCCCAGAGAACTTGGGGTAATTCATCTACCCATCCTTGGTGACTTCGTCCTAGCCTTCTTTATATTACATTTATAATATCTCGATTAGTAACTTCTACTTGACCGTTGCCTTGAGGGTGGTACACGGATGTGAATGATTGCTTGATTTTTAAACCATTGCAAAAAGTAGGGAATACTCCCTCGGCAAACTGTTTCCCATTATCAGAGATGATGATGTGAGGAATACTGAAACGACAAACGATGTGTTCCCATACAAATTTTTCCATGTGTCTGCCTGTCACAGATGCCAAAGGTTTGGCTTTGACCCATTTGGTGAAGTAATCGATAGCTACGACCAAAAACTTCACTCCTCCTGGTGCTACTGGTAGGGGTCCTACTATGTCAATCCCCCACTGGGAAAAAGGCCAAGCAGATGTGACAGAGGTCATATCCTGTTTAGGTAATCTTGGGACCTTCGTGTGGATTTGACATGCTTCGCATTTATGTATTATTTCCATTGCATCCCTGTGCATTGATGGCCAGTAGTACCCCAACTTCATAATTTTAGAGACGACGGAGCGAGGTCCTGCGTGTAGGCTACATGATCCTTCGTGGACTTCATTGATGATGTTGGTAGACTGTTTTGGTCCAACACAACGAAGCCATGGGGATAGAAAGGATCGTCTGTAGAGGTGGTCTCCTATTATCCTATATTGAGGAGCTTTAATTCTCACTTTTCTTGCTAGCTTTGGATCTTCTGGCAAAATGCCGCTTATCAAGTATTCCCTTATCGGAGTCATCCAATTAGTTTCTTCTTCGGATATTATATCAGATACTTCCTTCCTTTGGATAGATCTGTCAGCTAGTACCTCAACCAAGACTTCCTTTGTTAAGTGGGCGAAGGCCATTAAAGCTAACTTGTTTAATGCGTCTGCCTTTTTATTTTGATTTCTTCGAACGTGTTCAATGGTATATGATTCAAACCCCTGTAGGATTTCTTTTGCTTTATCCAGGTATTGTTTAATTGTGGGCTGCCTTGCTTCGTTTTGATTTGGTTGGCGACCAGCTGTGAGTCCACAAAAATCGAAAGGTTTTGTACTTCCATGTCTTTGGCTAGCCGCAGGCCTGCTAACAAAGCTTCGTATTCTGCTTCATTGTTGGTCGCCTCAAACTCGAACCGTAGTGCATAAGTGTATTCTTTTCCTTCTGGGTTGACTAACATTAGTCCTGCCCCTGAACCATCGGAGCTTGAGGCTCCATCCGTGAATAACCTCCAACCTGCCTTTTCTTTCAAAGGCTTCTTTTTGGGAATTTCTTTATCGTTTCTTGGCTCGGAAGGAGTTTCGGCGAGGAAATCTGCGAGTATTTGACCTTTTATGGAGTTTCGCCCATTGTATTCTATTTCATGCTCCCCTAGTTCAATGGCCCATTTAGATACTCTCCCTGATTTCTTGGGTTTTGATAATATTTGTTTGATGGGCTTATCAGTTAATACCGTAATGGGGTGAGCTTGAAAATACCTTCGGAGGCGTCTTGCAGCGTGGACTAGAGCAAGAATTAGCCTTTCCAATTCTGGGTAGTTTAATTCGGCTCCCTGTAGAACCCGAGTGACAAAGTAGATCGGAACTTGCCTCTTTTCTCTTTCTGCCAGGAGTACTGCGTTGATGCTTTCGTGTGATGCTGCGATGTACATATACAGTGTTTCTCCATTAATTGGGGCTGTGAGTGTTAGCAGGATTTCCATGAATCCCTTTAATTTTTGGAAAGTAGCTTCAGCTTCGACACTCCATTGGAATGTCTTTTTGTCCATACATCCTTTAAGGGTTTTGAAGAACGGTAGTGATCGGTCTGCGCCTTTTGATAAGAACCTGCTCAAGGCAGCCAACTTCCCATTAAGTCTTTGTACCTCCTTCAATGTCTTTGGGGCTTGTAGGTCAGTGATAGCTTTTACTTTAGAAGGGTTTGCTTTGATTCCCTGCTTTGTGATCAAGTGCCCCAGGAATTTTCCTTCTTCAACACCAAATGAACATTTCTTCGGGTTTAGTTTCATATTTATGGCTCTTAGCTGGTTGAAAGTTTCTTGAATGTCAGAGAGCAGGTCTTCCTCTGTTCTGCTCTTTATGACCATGTCATCGACATATGCCTCCAAGTTTCTCCCTATCTGTTTATTGAAGGCCTTATCCACCAGACGCTGGTAGGTTGCCCCTACATTTTTTAAACCGAAGGGCATTTTCTTATAGCAATAGACGCCTTTTCCTGTGTAAAAAGCTGTTTTTTCCTCGTCTTCTACTGCCATCTGTATCTGATGGTATCCCTTGTAAGCGTCTAGAAAACATTTTAGGCGGAACCCTGATAAGGATTCTACCTTCCAATCTATTTCTAGGAGGGGGTAACAATCCTTTGGGCATGCTTTATTGATGTCAGTAAAGTCAACACACATACGCCATCCTCCGTCGTTTTTCTTTACCATAACTGGATTGGCTACCCATGTTTGATATTTGACTTCTCTAAGTATGCCTGCCTGTACTAGTTCGTCTACTTCTTTGCAGGCTGCGGTGTTTCTTTCTGGCGCAAGGCTTCGGCGCTTTTGTTTAATAGGCTCCATGTGTTTAAACTCATTGAGTTTGTGTTCCGTTCCAAAGGGTTTGCCATCGATCATGAGGCTTCTCGGAACCCCTGTCATATCGGAGTATGTCCATGCGAAGACATCTTTGTTGTCCTTCAAGAGCTGTGTAAGATTCGTTTTGAAGGTAGCAGGGAGTTGTCTTCCTATCACGACCGTCTGTTCCGGATGAAGCTCATTTATTACGATACGTTCTTCGGCGTCCCCACAGCTCAAGATAACTTTAGGAGGCTCTTGAGGATTTTCTTTAATCTTTTTTCCCATCTCCGGTGTCTCCTTCCTGCTGTAATTGGATAGTACAGTCCCTATCCCATTAGCCGTTTGGAACTTGACTGTTGCGTGTATAGTTGATACTACAATGCCCATTTTCTGCATGGCGGTTCTCCCTATCAATAGGTTATAAGGAGAGTCTGACCTTACAATTATGAATGTGAGGGTTTCCGTCCTTGCCAGTCGGCCTTCGCCAATGGCTACGTCTAAAGGGATTTCCCCCAAGGGCCATGAGTGTTCTCCCGAGAACCCTATTAAAGGTATCTTCGAGTCTACCCTTTGTGCCCTTATGGAAGGTTTGAGCTTCAAAAAACAGTGTTCGTATATGATCTCGCAAGAACTTCCGCAGTCCATGTAGGCCCTGTTGACTTCTCGGTTGAAAATGAGGACTTTTATGACTACAGGATCATCTGAGGGGAGGTTGGTCCTTTAGTGGTGGAAACGTTACCTCCCCCACCTTGGGTGTTCCTTCCTCAATTTCCTTTCTTTTCTAGCTCGGGCCCTCCCTGCGAACCATAAGGATTGGAACCTCATGAGTATAGCTCTTAGCATCGGTGACCTTTTCTTTACCCTTCCTTATACCTTTTATTAGATGCGTCAACTGTCCTGATTTGACAGCTTCCTCTATTTGCTTCTTCAGTTCTCTACAGTTGTTCATCTCATGACCAACATCCTCGTGGAAGTGGCAGTTGTTGGTCATGTCCCGGTTCCTCCCATTGCTTGTTAGGCGAGGAGGGAGTTCGAAGGTCTTTGCTGCCTTCTCAGTAGCCAAAATTTCCTTTGGGGATTTCGTTAGGCTTTCCCATAAACCAGAGTTTGAACTCTTGTGGTATGGATTAAACCTATTATGGCATTTGTGCTTGTTCTTCTGTCCTTCCCATGAAGATAGCTTTGTTCCCTTGTTGCTCTCCATTGGAGCCCCATTGGTGGACACTTCTTTGGCTTCTATCCACGTATATGTTTTTTCCTTAAGGCCTTTGTATGTTGCCGGCAGATCTGTAGATAAAAACTCCACAAGGTTCCGGTTACGTAGACCATGGACGAAGCCAGAAATGCGTTGCTCTTCATGTAAGCCCAGAATTTGTAGGGTTTCGTCAGTGTATCTAGTAACGAAATTCCTTGTGCTTTCGTTCTCCTTCTGCTTAATATTGTGCACTGTGAGGTGCGTTCTTGTGAATTTCTTATGTTGGCTGAAGTGAGATCGAAACTTAGCCTTCAAATCGTCAAGGTTGATAATGCTTCCTAGCTTCTACCTATTCCACCAAATGCGTGCTAAATCTCGGAGGGTATATGTGAACATGTAACAGGCTACTGGCATGGCCCATTTCTGCATTCTTATAGCTCCTTCAAATAAATGTAGGAAATTATCTGGATCCCCCTTCCCATAGTAAGTGCCTATATGTGAAGGCATCTTTAAACCATCCGGAAAGGGATAATCTTCAATCCATCTCACGAAGGGTGTAGTGGGGCCTACGAGCTCAGCATATGGATGGGCATACGGTGGTACGTTCATCGGAACAGTGTGGTATGGATTAATAGGAGGGGGTACTCCCAAAGAAGGCTGACTAACATAGAAAGGATGAGGCGTACTCGTGCTTGGAGTGTAACCAGTATACATGGTATACGGGAGGTATACCATAGAAGGATTATAGGGTACAGCAGTTTGTGAGGAATACTGATTGCCAGGTTGCCCATTGATTTGGGGATAAAGAATCAGAGGGTAGCTCTGGACTGGGAATTGAGGATGCAGGCCAATGGGGGGAAGACTCTCTCCTGTGTTGACTGGGCCTAGGTTACCCTCCACACCAGACGCGTGGGAGGGCTGTAGAGGGATTCCTCCTTCGGTCCTTCCTAAGTGAGCTGCTAATAATGGGGGTAGGTTTACCTCCGTGTTCTCCCTCTGCCGACTCCTCCCGTTAGAGCCTTCGGTGACAGTTCCTTCCCTCCTCGTGGATGTTCTCTCGGGAACTCCTTCGAATCCTACGCTTCTTCCTTCAACCCTTCTACTTGCAGGTGACCCAATGCGCAGGATAGGGTGGTGAGCCGTATGGATTGAAGGTCTCGGTTCCATTTCGATCTCCTCATCATACTTATCGCTGGAATATTCTAACTCCCTATGCATCTCCGTATTTCTGATTTGTCTCCTTCGAGCCCTTAGCAAGGACTCTAACTCTTCATAATTAGCGTCGACAAAGGCGGGGCTAATGATGAGTTTTGGGTTGGCCGAAGTGGATGCATGGTGATTGGGCGTTATTTCAGGATGAGATCGTGTAGTAAAGGTGGAGACCGTGATTGGCGGCAGGTTGTTGGCGTCTGTTACGGGTAAAGGGGTTAAGGACGAGAAACCCGGTGGGGGTGTAACTTCTCGTTCTGAATTCATGCCGGAATAATAGCGAGTGTATTTGACTTGGTTATTTTGCTTGGAAATAATGGGACTAATTGTAGCGGGTCCCACGGATGGCGTCACTGATTGTACAATATTTTGCACTACCAGGCCTTCGATAGTGATCAAAGGAAAATGAGGAGTGTTGTGATTGCGCCAAGCTTGGATATAACCTGAAATAAGAAATACTAAAACACTACGTTAAGTGATTGTGCAGGGGTTGGACCCTGCGAACCACCTCCGGCGTGTGAATGAGCGATTGGTATGAGAGTTTAAGTATATGCGTAGTAAGGTAAGGTGAGATAGATTGCATACCAGATTTGTCATCGTCCAGGACTATTTATAGGTGAAGAAAACAGTCCTGGAGAGTGGTCACACGTTTGATAGAGATCATGGGGGCGTCCCATGATTTGTGGTAACCGCTAGGGGTTAGTGTCCCACTCCCCCTGATTTAGCGGGGGAGCTAAAGAAAAAGAGGAGACGTGGGTAAGACCTGGTCTTACCAATATGTGGACTTGGCATTGTTCCGTCCTTGAAACTTATCGAGAGATACCCCGAAGGGCTTGATCCTTCGATTGGCAAATTCCCACTTGGTAACTAGATCATTGATGATTAGTTTTACGCCAAATAAAGTTTAAGGAGGCTAGCCAAAGCCTTCGATTATGTAGGTTACGATTACACTCGAAGGGGTGTCCTTCGAGCTAAACGGAGGGTACATCATTATTGATCATTCTACATTTGGGATTCTGTTAAGAGACCGATTTGAGATTGTCAATCTCCCAAGAAACTAGATAAGAAAGTAATTTGATAAGGCCCTATAGCGGGCAAGACTCCAAGAACAAGATAGGAACTAGACTTTAATATTCTCCATTCATATCCTTAACTGAGTTCAAAGATTACATATAAATAGGATTGAAAGTGCAGTTACTAAAGAAGCTTAACTGCTTATATGTGACCCACTACTCCTTTACTTTAGAAACTAAAATACATGCATGGGAAAAACTAAACTAAAAACATGGAATAAACTTGCTGACTATTTCTTCAAGACTCAAGAGTAAAAGAAACACTAGTAGTTTGGTTCTGTCTTTTGGAGACCCGACACGTATCAATACTCCGCGCCTGAAAACGAGCCTTGTCCTCAAGGCTCATGGTCTTGTACCTCGGGTCATGTAACTCCCAAGGTGGGTCATCTTCAGTTTCAAGAAAAACAAACTTTGGTGGATGGCATTGGTGACCGGGATGATGTGTCTTCGCAGTCGAAAACCAAGTCCTCGAATACGATTAGCATGGATGTTAGTGGCCAAGGGAAGTTTTAATAACAGTAAAACATGTTGTTTTGGTTGGCTAAGGAGCAAAGCCTGTGGGTTTGTCGTCCCGATGGTGTGTGGGACGTCGATGGAGACAATTGTGTCACAAGCTTGGTGAGGTGTCCTTGGATGGAAGATGACATCCACTTGATGGACTTTTAGCATCAGGTTTGTAGGCAGAGGAGGCACTGATCAGGGAAATGGTGTTCGAGTTTGTGTGACGAGGTCATTGTTGATCTTTCGTTCATCTCACCTTTCGTTCGGTTAAACGTAAACGAAAAACACTACAAGAAAAACCTACCAGAGACCTTTTTTAGAAAAGATCTTGAAGCCGTGAAAGAACAATATCCAGATTCAAAAGGGGTGTAGCTTCGGTTGTGGGTATTGATAGAAGCAAGAAAGGATCTTGTTTGATGTTCGGTTAAAAGAAGAAAGATGAAATGAGATGTGAAGTCCAATTGGTGACTGCGGTCGTTGTTTGTATGTGGAGAATTAGATGCTTTGATGGTGACGGTTTGATGAAGAGAGGAGATGGGGGCGCAAGGTTTCTGTGGTGTGTGATAGATTAGGGATAACAAATGATTATATAAAACCAACCAAAATTTATATAAACGTCCATAACAAGTAGCATTGTAACGTAGCTAAAACAAAGCGACCTTAACATCAATCTATAGTGCATAAAAACATTGCAAAATTTCAATAAAACCTTCCACATTCGACTTCAAAATTGTACTTGAAACTTGAAATTAGCATCGTGGCATATGACGCGGTGGTGGTAGCATGCGTTCTTCAGTCCGATGGCCATCCTTAACTATGAACACTGTGTTCATCCCCCATGTAAGGTGACGTTCAAGATGACAGTGCATAAACCATACTCCTGTTTGAAAATGTATAAGAGAAGCATCAAAACTTAAATATGCAAATTGTTAGCTTATAAACATGTACTTTTTTATTTCTAAAATACCTTACCTGGGTTACGAGCCTTGAACCTAATTGTGGCCCATCCATTTATCGGAACAAGAACAGTGTTCCGAAATGGAGGGTCTACAAGGTTATAATTCAACGGGTCCTTTTTTTCATCAAAGTTACCAAATCCCCATCCAACAATGTAAAAGTTAAATCCATGTAAATGCATAGGATGATCCAGTGCTGAAACCAATCCGGTCCCTTGAAACACCATTTCCACGGTCGAATTATACTCTAACATCCTGACTTCTGTGGCAATTTTAGGTGTTTGCAGAAACAATGGTAAATCTGTGCTTGTGAAGTTGAAATACAAAGGCGGTTCACTAGGAAATTGTGTGCCATACACGCCATTGATGTAATTGTAATAAGCTTGAAGGATGTCAATACGCGGAGATTCAAAGCTAATATTGTTCATGCTAGCCGCTAGTCTTGTACCATTTGGGCCTGCACATGAGTTGTTCTGACAAGGGAATGTGTTTATGGAAACTGTGGAATATATTCGCGTATCATAATTGTTTAATGGGAATAAAATTGGGTCCAAGCTTCTAAGGCAACCAATAAAGTCAAATGCCGCGATGGTGTCATTGTAATAAGGTAAGGAAGGTAAAAGGGGGATGGTGTTGGTCAAAACAAAATCGCCATTGTATTGTACGATTCCTGTGGTGGTTGTGTTATCAAAAGAAACTCCTACACCGGTGGAATATGCTCTTGCTGCCATGTAGTAACGACCCCTAGGTGGAACGTGGTTGGCTTCTAACAAACAATCAAGTGTTTGGCCTGGGGAGATTACTACATAATCTTTTGTTAGTGGCTTGGTGTAGCTACCATCAGATGCCACAACGGTTAGTGAATGATTTGCAATTTTGAAAAAGAGTATTTCATTCATAGCTGCATTTACCATCCGCAAAAGGTATCTTTTTCCATATGTAACATTCAACTTGAAGGTTTCTGTAAAATTTTAACGAACATCAGAAAATATTTTTTTAGCCAAAGTTCGAGTTATAGGTATGTGAAATTGCTGAGTTAACCTCCGCTTGAGCATGGATAAAAGTCACCAGGTTGACCATTGATGGTGTAAGCATCAGAGTCTCTAGGAGCACCACCAGATGCAACAAATTCATTCAGAACTTGCATTACATCTTCTTTCCACCATTCACCTAAAAATAGTTTAACACGATAAATTTTAAAAACTAAGGATGAAGTCATAACAGGCAAGATTCAACATGTACTTTTTATGCTTGTTAGGATGATTTTGACAACTAGACACACTTCCTCTTGTACGACTTTTGACTCATTCGACCCATATGAACACTTTCGTTTTTAGCTAGTTTCTTTAATGTTGCCAATAACATGCTAAAAACCAAACCTAAAATCTACTCAGTTTATATATAAATGTTACCAAATATTATAGGCACTTCTTCATGGGGTTTAGGGAAGGGGTAGCCTGTGCCTCGCCTGGGGTGCACGACTATAGCACCATGGATCGTGGCTCTAGACCAGTCACTATGAGCATGCCACCAGACTGTCCCAACTTCCATAGAAAATATGATCTTATAGTTGAATGAGTCACCCGGTTGAATAGGACATTGTGTGATGTATTCCGGACCATCTGACCATGGGTTCCTAGGCTGTTTTACTCCATGCCTGCCATTTTGAACTCTAATAAAATAAACTTCTAAGCAAAATGAGTGTTAATTAAGTATGTGATAAAAAGGAGTTGAGGTATACCAATGAATGGTGATGTTATGTCTTCCCATGTTATGAACCTTGACATAAACCGTTTCTTCTTTATGGGCGTCCAAAGTTGGTCCTGGAAATTGGCCATTTACAGTTAAAATGGTTTTCGTTTCACATAGTCGAGTGTATGATGCTTCCTTAACCTACACAATCGGATTATGAAAAACTCATGGTGTAGTTGCAATGCTTCAAAATGAATTGTAACTTATTCATATCATTTTCACCATATAAACAAACTGTCAGCATCTAGTACTTACGAAAAACTCATGGTGTCGTTGCAATGCTTCACAATAAATGAATGTTGCTAATGACGATAAGAATAGTAACAAGATTTTGTTGCTAGAAGGCATTTTGAAAGGTAAGACGATTGAATGATTTTCCTAGACAAAACGATGTGAATTTATACACAACTTGTGTAAATGAGGTGATATAAATTCGATACATTAATGTGTATATGTTTTGCTGAAATTAAAACATGTACACTTTGGGTAAATTATGTTTTATGGTTAATCCTCTTCTGTTAGATTTTAGAAGGTTCATTTCATGAAAATGCACAACAACTAATTAACGTCAGATAGAATATTAATCGTTCAAGTTTAAAAGTACTATCACTATCTAAAGTTAGGATGACGAATATAAATTGTAAAGAAGATTAAATGATCACACAAGAATTCTTTAATAAGTGGTGTGGTATCATGGAGTACTATTTAAAAGTGTCATTTAATTTGATGATAGAAATGTTCTAAGTGGGGAAGTTTACCAAAACCTAAACAACATAAAAGATTAAGGGTATATTTGGTGTGGAGCATTTAAAAGTATTTAGCAGTAGTGGTGTTAGAGCGTTGTGATTTTTAATACTTGTTTGGCAAGTAGCAAATAGTTTTACATATTTTTTCACAATGCTCATTTTCCAACGCTCCATGAAATAGCATTTAGGAGCGTTGAGCATTTAAGAATTGTTTTACACATGTTTGGCAACAACTTTTTTGAAGTGTTTAAGAGCGATAAGCGATAAGCGACAAGTGGTAAGCATTATCTTGCTTGTTTGACAACACCTCAACAAGCGTCTGAAACATGATTAACCGCTCCAATCTTAAATGCTTCCTGGAGAAGCAGCAAGCGACAAGCGACAAGCGGTAAACATTTACTTTTTTAACACTTTATAATTACAGTTACAGCTACGTTACCAAACACGTTTTTACTGCTGCTGCTTACTGCTACTACTTACTGTTTACTGCTTACTGCTTACTGCTACTGCTTGTTGCTACTGCTACTGCTACGTGTCGCCAAACATAGCCATGTTACACCTACAACTACGTTACCAAAAGTTTTTTTTATAGAAAAAACTGAACTGCTCACTGCTACTATGCACTCTACTACTATTTTTGCCAAAACTCACCGTAAAGTGTTAATGCCATTTTTATATCTAAATGACTTAAATTGTAGTTACCCTATTAAAGGGCCATCTTTAATACCCTAGTTACAATTTTAGTATATTAAACCCATTGAATGGTAGCTCGTTTAACTTTAAAAAGAAAACCATATACGTTTCTGGGATGGTTCGTTTAACATTATCACTTGTGTCATATATATATATATATATATATATATATATATATATATATATATATATATATATATATATATATATATATATATATATATATATATATATATATATATATATTACGTTTTTCTCAGAGACGACACCTAAAAACGATATTTTAATGGCACATGCAAGCATTATGGTTACGTCGAATTAATTGTTTCTCATTTTGTTTGAAAAGTAATTATTTTATAAAGTTATTTGTAGATATGAAAACGACATAGCTATAGAAAGAAAAAACATCTCTGATGAAACGTACAAAGTTCATTTTCCCCAAAGATAGTAATCCTCGTTGTATGAGATGCATATGATCACACATGTCGAACTCAAAAAAATAAAATAAAATTACAAGCATTAATATGTCATCTTCATATATTGGTTTTGTTGCATAAATTTGTACACCTAAAATGTACAACATCAAAACATATCAATATGCGAAATTTTTTATCATGAAAATACGTTTTGTCCTTAAACTTTGAATATCGGATAAGCATTTTGTAATTTATAAATTCATCGAGATATAAACGTAAAACGTGTTTATACGACAAGTCAGTCGTCGCGAACTTCATGGCAATTTTTATGTATAACAAAGTTTTTGTTTACTTTTGCATGTGTTGGTACTTTGGTTCATATCGTATGGTCCATTTTGGTGATTTTTCTTCGTTTTAATTAATTTTTTTCACGTGGGAAAATTTCTACAATAAACTTCTTTATATGCTTATGCTTAATACTTATATTACCAGTAATATGTATTAGTCGTAGGTGAGAATCCAGTGAGAAGAAAACTTAAAATAAGAAGGATAATGAAAAATAACTTTAATCACACATTTGATGCGCATCGACTTAAATTAAGTGCACCTCTATTCATTTTAATGCATTCCAATTAGTTTCTCAAGTGATTTTGAAGTAAAAATAATGCAAACTAATACTAGCTACAAATTTGACCCGTAGTAGATGAAAAATACATAAGATTCACATAACTTAATGAAATACATATAATTTATGTATATATATCTAAATTTTTCTTAGAAAATATATTATGATGCATCTAAAAGATTAGAGATACATTTAATTTAAATCGATGCATTTTCAATGTGTGTTTATAGTTAGTTTCTCATTTTAATCATTTTAAATTTTCTTTTTATTCGATATCTTAAGTTTTCAGTCGTATGCATCACTAGCATTCTCATCTAATTATTCGCCTATGATTTTATTTTCACACGTTGACACATTCCACATACGTGTGCGTATGTTGTCACAAACGAATTGTCTGAATTTACGTTACTTTAATTTGCGGAAAAAGTTTAATCTTGTAAGGATGAAAAAAATGTAAACTACTTAAACTGCAAGAAAAACTTTAATTTCCTACTGCTTTTGGACCCTCATAGTATTTGGCTTACTAGCTTAAAAACAATATATATATATATATATATATATATATATATATATATATATATATATATATATATATATATATATATATATATATATATATATATATATATATATATATATATATATATATATAAAAGCAATCACATACTAACTAATAGTGATAATCTTGAACCATGTTGGCCAACACTTTCTTACGAGAAGGTCATCTGGTCATGAAGAATCAAGGTGCACCTCGTTAGGTTAACAGAGACTTTAACCCAATATCTCATTTGACATGTCATTTACATATCGTTAAAATGGATATATGGGTCTTTGATATAGAAATGGACCAACATAAGAGCTTGATTTTGTGAAATTGATTATTATTTTATTAGTTAATGAAAGTTAAAATTGAAATTGTTCTGATGAAAATTATAATCAAGTTATTTTTTATAAAGAGAAAAAAAAAAAAAAAAAAAAAAAACACCTAAAATACTTGTAGCCTTTGTAGCTCCTTTTAATAAATTGTTTTGGAGTTAAGTGCGAAAAAACATTACTTATTTCGATTGGATTTAACTTATAAGCAAAACTTAAACTTTTTTTTTTTTTTTTTTTTTTTTTTTTTTTTTTTTTTTGCAAAAGTGAAAGAATTATATTAATCTCCAAAAGATTAGCAAAACTTAAACTTTAAAAGGAACTAATCTTAAATCTAGTATTATTGACTTAAATGTAAAAATTTTAATTTCCACAATTTTTATAAAATTTATAAATTTAACAAATACCCATGTACTTAACACATAGAAAAATAAAATAAAAACTATTGTTTTGCAGAGTATTATTATTATTATTATTATTATTATTATTATTATTATTATTATTTAAATAATACAATAATAATTTTTATTATTTTAAAATTTTACATTAAATTGGATAGGAGTCCAGACACAAGTTGTGCTATCACTCATTTCTAATACAAAAAACTTGCTTTATAAAAGATAAATGCACCACTCTTAACATTATTTTTGTGCTAATAAAAATAGACTTAAGACTTAATACGTGAAAGTGTGTTCAAAGCCTTTCGTATCAAATTCCCAAGCGTAGGAAAAACAAATGATGCGAACTTGTATCCGTTGTCCTCATATTTTGACGCTTACTTTCTCTTTTTCTTCTCCACAGCATTGTGCAAGGTTACCCCAAGGAGCCCATGAAGTTACCACCACACCAGCAAAAGGAGAGATTTCGGTCACATCTAGACATGCGTCTTTACCTTTGAGCCAATTAAATACTAAAAGGTCTGCAAGTCGTAGCTCCTTCCCATCCTACGAGAGGAAACCCATTGGAGCCTCTTTACACACCATGATACAAAAGTATCATTATTATTCATTATTAATTTTATTATTTTTTATTAGAGTAATTATTATTATTATAGTTATAATAATTTTACATAAAGTTGGATGATAGTCCAGACAGAATATGTGCTCTCACTCTTCTAAATACAAAAATCCATTATATGAAAGATAAATGCACCACTCTTAGCATTATTTGAGTGGTTAATAGAAATATGCTTAATACGTGAAAGTGTGTCCAAAGCCTCTGTATTGAGTTCCCCGAACGTAGAGAAAGCAAATGGCATGAACATGTATCCGTTGTCTTCACAGTTGGGTGCATACTTCCTCTTGTTCTTTTCCACATCATTGTGCAAGGCTACCCCAAGAGCTCATGAAGTCAACCCCATACCAGCAAAGGGAGATATGTTGGTCACATCCCAACATGTGTCTTTACCTTGGAGCCAATTTAATAGTAAATGGTATGTAGGTCGTAGATCCTTCCCATCCTCTGAGAGGAAACCATTGGAGCCTCCTTACGTACCATGATCCCAACCTTAGAACATATACCAGCAAGAATATCACACACCAGATTATGCTTGAACTTCACACCCACCTCATTAGAATAGTGGACTACATCCCTATTGGTCCATCACTTTATTAGAAATTCATAATATTTACAAAGAATTAGTGTAAAACCCTAAATTTCTCATTCATTTGAAATACCCAAAATACCCCTCAAATTTTAAACTTTTGAAAAAAAAAAAAAAAAAAAAAAAAAACTTTAAATATCTAAGACATGTCAGTTCGGTTATAACCTAAATAATTAATCGTTGATATGTGAACAAGAAAACGTAATACGACAATAGAGCTTATGCTAAATAATTTGTACACGTTAAAAGCATATGTCACATTTCTTTATTAATCCCTAGCTGAAAAATGTTTGCTTTGAACACAACGAATGAAGATTCGTAACATGACTAGCTTCGTGATTGACAATATTAATTTGTTTCCTCCTATCCAAATTTGTTTCTAACTAATCCTACATATCACACGGATCCTTTCTTAATTCATGTATACATTTGATAAGATGATAAGAACTATATTAACATATATGTATATCTTTATTTGAATAGAAGATCTCATTTCTCTCCATACAAAGTCTAATCACACGGTTTACCTTAAAACACAAACACACCTTGCTTTATTGCGTGAACCATATAACTCATTTGTATAACAAAAAAAAAAACAAAGAATAAAAAAAGAAAAAGAAAAAAAAAAGAAAAAAGAAACCTAGTTACAAACAAAGTGGCGGCTCCATAATTTCTGTCAGTCATTCGATCATTAGAAGGGGTGTTTACCAGGCTATAGGAGAGTGTTGTTTGTGGTGATTTTGGTTCGAAGGTGGTGGTGTTGCTCGTGGTTTCGATATAGCAGATTCGAGGGGTGTGGTTTGCTTTGGTTTCGACTTGTCATTGGTCCTTTGGTTCTCGTTTCTTTTTCTCCGTTCAGTCGCGCATCAAGGGTAATTATACCACCTCTTGATTCCTTTCTTTCCATTTGATATTATAACCTGTACATGATAAACGATTTGAATCGGCTGAGGTTTTTGCATGCATATTCACGACTAGTTATCTCACATGTAATCATAAAAACTAGCTCACATGATAAAGTTATGAATCGGTTTAGAATGTATGAATGTATGTGAATTGAAACTCATATGAAATCATGAATTATCACATAAAATAACAAGTAGAAACCCCTATATGTTCGACCCATATATTCGTCATTCGACCCACATTACGTTTAATTTTGATACTTTTTTATACGGCATGATCATATTCGACCTAAACATGTGTTATACGCATCATTATATTATCATAAGATCATGTTGAGACCTTCATAGTCGACTGGAATAATGTTGTTCGAATGGGTTTGATACAAATAAAACAAAGCATGTCCCATCTATATGATTTTCGAATAAGAATAAGTATATCATACATGTTGGTTTCGAATTGTGTATAAACTGAATTTAGGGTCTTTGGTTTGATTCTCGAATCATAAATATGAATAAGAGGTGTCACGAAATTATTTTAGTTCAAATAATATAAAAAGGTGCGAATCGATTTCGGCACATTTCTGTTACAAAGTTATACGAAAAGGAAGGTTTGCATGCAGGGCCGGATTTGGCTATGGGCCTTAAGGGCGACGGCCCAAGGGCAGCCCAAGAGAGGGGGCATCATCTTAGCAGTCCATACTTAGCTTTAGTACTTAGTAGTCTCATTTTGGGCCATTTTTTGTAAAAGTCCAATAGCAACTTCAGTAACTCTCCTTGATACGTAAATCACTAAATCGTTATATGACTTTTTGACTTTTGATTGATTCAAAACTATACGTTATACACTTATACGTAGGGCATCAGTTATTCACATTCAAGGGGGTTTATTTTTGTTCTCTTCATCAAACGATCAGGCCATCAATTCATCAAAGTATCAATCGAACAAAAATAATAAGAGTTGAATTCGGAATAATCAAGGCATCAAATGAACCAAGCGATCATCTTTTTTTCTCTTCTACAATTTTGATCAGGTGATGTTGTTCCATACTTAATTACTTATTACTCTTAATTGCTTTAGTAGGTAAATTTACACTCGAGATTATCATATTGCATCGTTCACAACCGTCAGGTGCCCAAAATAATAATAATAATGATAATAATAATAATAATAATAATTTGAGAGAGCTTTACACGGTTCTATGGATGTGTTTGTAATCAAAACGAAAAAGAATAATAATAGTGTTGCACAAAATAATGATGATGCTAACGTTAATATAGATAATGAAAATCCTATAAACAAAGAAAACCTAGAAAATGATGAGGTTAAAGCCAATGATGATAATGAAAATCCTATAAACAATGAAAACATAGAAAATAATGAGGTTACCACAAACGACTATAATGAAAATATTAAAAATAATGAAAATCTAGACAATGATGAGGTTAATGTTAGCGAAGATAAAGAAAATCTTATTGAAGAAAATAACGGAAGTCCTCAAAAATGTTATGTTGATGGAATTAATCACAATATTTTTTATGTAAGAGTTTGGGATGGTTTAGATTCAAACTTAAAAGAGTTACTTGTAAGTAAAAGAGTCGTTAGAGAAACTAATATAAATAATGGAGTTTACGAAGAAAATGGATATGTTCCCAAATTTTTTTACTTGCATACAAGATATTGTTAACCATTCCAGTCATGGTAGCGTCCGCAGAAAGAAGCTTTTCAAAATTAAAGATATTGAAGTCTTATATACGGAGTACAATGAGTCAAGAGAGGCTGAACGGGTTAGCGATCGTGAGTATTGAAAGTAAATTATTAGCAAATGTCGACTATGATAAGATAATTGATGTTTTTGCTGCAAGAAGCGCATGAAGACATCGTTTTAGGTGATCCATGTTGATCTTGTTATTCGAAATTTAACTCCTCATTTCGCAACATTTTATTTAATGAATAAAAATCGGCGTGGGGATGAGCCGCCTGACTTGACCAGGTTCCAAACCCCTAAAAGAAAATGTGTTGTTTGTTTACAAGGGGCATATTTCACTCGGCTCGCCCAGGGCATACGAAATCTCAGGACCGGCCCTGTTTGCATGCATGAAATGTAGTTAAAACTAAATTATTGATTTATATGATAAATGAATTTTGCTATTTTGACATTTTAAACCTTAAACTAATATAAGTTGTGATATTAAACCCTAAATTATATTATTAATCATGTTAAACCTTTTACTTTAATTAATAGTCATTAATTATTATGAAAAGTTACCTAATTGGGAAGGTTATAAAATATAGAAAGTTACTTAAAACGGCTAAAATTACTAACTTGAGAAACTTACTAATTATGAAAACTTACTAATTCGGAAAACCTGCTAAAAATGAAAAGCCGACTAAAACGAGTAATCTAATTTAACACAAGTTATTAAGCCGATCATTAATTCGTGTAGATTCGTTGAAGAATGAGTGACTTCCTATTCTTATGTTATGGTTTCGTTGGCGGTTTAAGGTACAGATATTCTAACCTTTCAATAAGATTTCTTATGAATCATGATCCATTCCATTGCCACTATTATGATTTCTGATCTTTATACACCTGATATCCTTGGTTCATTTGATAGTATGATTTCGTATGAAGACCCTTTTTAAAATATAACCTGATGACTTTTGAGAAAAAACTATTTTTGAAATGATTTATATGATTACGATACGATGCCAGTTTTATATGAAGGTTTTATGACTTTTATGAAATGTGTTTTTAAAGGAATACTTTTACGATAAAAATGGTTTAAATAATTTTTTAAAGTCCTTAATCTGTTTTATTTTATAAGATTTCTCATGACTTTCTTTAACATCTTTTGATTATTTAAGTTCAAATTTTGAACCTTTGCTATGAACCCTTTTGCTATTATGCACCTTTGATTTTAACCTCATGATATGAATATTTGATTTCGACCTTCGACTTGAACCATTGCTATGATCCCTTTGTATGATCCATTTCTGTTATGATTTGCTTAATATTTTGTTGTATGCTATATTCCAGTTCTTATAGCATTCCTATGCCCTATTTGTTTCCAATTATTTGATTAATTTGTAGTTAGTCTTGGGGAGTCCATGGCCTTGCCACTAATGCACCAGTGGTATTGACACTATCTGTGGAGGTGGGTTTTAGTCCACAGCGTTCCCTTTAAGCTAGCTATTCAGGCCTATATTTATTATTGTATATGTTTACTTAGCCTAGAGCTTTGTGCATATATATTTGTTTTTGCAGGGAGCGTATGGATGCATCCTAGGTACTTTGTTTCGTTTTGAATTTGGTGAATGGGTATGTGTGTGCAATACACTCCATTTCACGTTTGGTACATCGAGCTAGCTACTCTATGTACAATTTGATATATGATTGTTGGGCATTTCTGTTACTTCTACTATATATGTGATCCTTATTCTTCTAACTACTTTATTGTTATTGACTTATGCTTTTCTTAGTTCAGTTGCTTACACTTACGATTCGTTTCATTTTCCTTTGATTCATTTGATATTCCTTATACTTATTCCCTTTGATCGTGTTCTGTTGATTCTATCATATGTTCCATATTCTTTAATATTCGTCTCAACAGGTTTGCTTGGATTCATTTCGGATTCGCTTTCGTTTCCCTTTTGTTATTAGCTTTTGTTTGTTTATATCTGTTCACTGGGCTTTTTTAAGCTCAGCCGCATTTTTTCCTGCGGCAGGTTTTAGAAGGAAGCTGGGTTGGGTGAAGAGTGCTTAGGAGCTCTTAGTGGACTATATTGTTGATAACTTCCCATGGATTAGAGAATAGACTTAGAGATTCCCTTTTGGTTCTTAGTTTGGAAGTTGTAATGTTTAGAATTAGTCCTTTATCTTTCCTTTAGAACTGTTTTGTGAACCTTGTATTACTAATGTATTCCACTTGCTTATGTTCTGATTTGACCCCATAATGTTACACTTTAGCCCTTTTCAGGTTGGGGTGTTACAATTAGTGAAAGCCAAGATACCATCTGGGCCCTTACTTTTCAGCAATAGCAAAGCTAATCCTACTAAATATATGAATAACAACATGTGCCCCTATATCTTGAGTCACGGAGAACTTTCAGATCCGCTTTAGTAAGTTCACCACATCCTTCTCAAGCTCCCCGAAAGAAGAAAATGAGAAGTGGAGAAACCCGTATCCAATATATATTTGCGCACTTAGCCTCCTGCTTGACGCATTTACATTATGTGACCTCAATCACCGTATGACCAGTTTGTCTAAAGGGTGATGACCTTTTCAGATCGACGCATACATCATGCCCTTTGCCCCAAGAGTAGAGCAACATATCAACTGGTCTTAAGGGCTTGTCTATCGCTCCACCAAGCTAGATATCAACTTCTTTACGAGCTGAAATCTCCAATCAAGAACATATGTCAACAAGTGTATTGCGCATCTCGTTATACCAATGTTTAATACCAATAATACCCGCACACGATATAGCATGACTTCCATAAATATCTCTCGTAAATACTCTAGAACAAGCTAAGCACGACATCTGAACAAAGAATAAGGAACACCTAACCGATAGCATAACATACACTGGTAGGTCCTAGCATTCATAATATGCCCCACTCCGAAGTGTAGTCCTCCATTTGAGATTTCCATAACGTCATCTGTCGAGTAAATAGGGGAAAAGTTGATTCAGCCGTTTGTGTAACACGTGTGAAATCTATATTTTCTAGTTTCTTCATGAGTTTGGGGGGCAACGATCTCACTTGGATTACTTAAAAGGTCAAACTCCATTTTCGCATTAAAAGCACACAAGACATCATCAAAGGAAGGCCCAAAAGTTACAATACCATAATGTCAGAGCACCTTAGTCTGCAAGCTTGCAGATTGAAGTCTAGACGTAAGGAATGCATAGTTCAAAACATCACATGCAGAGTAAACACCAAGCGCTCCCCTCCCCTAAACACAAAGGGTAAAGTGGAAAGCCTCCAGCATAAGCAGGTCCAGAAGTAGTGACAATACGCGCCACATCAAAAGAGCTTTGAGCACACTCAAATACCCGGGGAGAGCATGTGCGCATGCATAGCAAAATACAGTTTGGATATACCCGCACAAGTACGAATGATCAGCAACAACTCACACTGAGGGTTATTAATTTTTGCAACAATACTAGTAAGCTCAATGGTTTTGAAAACTCCCTTCATAACAAACTCGCTAATAAAACTAAAGTGCACACTGGCTGTGTCACCCAGTAATTATTATTAAAATGATTGTAAACTAACACTACATAATTGTACGTGTTATAACTATCAAGATGAAACACACAATATTAATTGTAACATATACTGTATAAACACCATATTCACTAAACTTGAATTGTGTTAAAATAGCAAAATTTGATCAAATTTTCAAACCACGACAATTAAAGTTGAAATATTATTATTGTTAGTTGTGGTCTACAAGTTAGTTACTTTTTTTGTTTATCCAAATTTAGTTTTGTGCGATCGCTAAATCGTGCGGCTCCATCATAATTTTGACAAGTGTCTAGTGGATGGGTAGATATTTTTTGTTCGATTAGAGTGACATTTTGTGCGACCATTGTATTCTTTGTGCGACTGGTTTTTTGTATATTTTGAAAAAGACCAAATTTTCTTTAAAAAACAAATTTTTGAATTTTGTATTTGTTTTTCAGAATTTTTGGTCTTTTCGATTAAGACAAAATAGTAGCACAAAAAACACAATGGCCATATAAAATGTCACTTCACTGGAACAAAAAAAACATCTACCAACCCACTGGATACTTTTTAAAAGTAATGCAGAGTCGCCTAATCTAACCGTCACATAAGACTAAATTTAGAAACCACAAAATAGTTCTGTTTGATGGAATAGCAACTATTTTTTTACTTTTTTTTTAGGATAAAGATCCTCTCAAGTTATTTTTTAACATGATAGATCATATTTTGAGTAATGTGAGAGAGAAAATATAAGTGGACTTCTAATTTCAATTAAAAGAAAAACACTTGTCCATTTTAGGACTGAGCATCGGACCGGATCCCGACCTGACTCAACCCGTCCCGACTAATCCTGATCCCGAAAGTCTCCTAAATCGTAAACCGAATACCGACCCGAAAGTAGTCGGTTTTTTGGCCCCTCCCGTCCCGTTCCGAAAATAGTCGGGTTTTGCTTGTATTTTGTCGATTTTTGGCCCTTCCCGACCCTTCCCGACCCGTCCCGAATCCCGAAAATGCTAAAAATCTATCCCGACTCCCGATCCGAAAAGCTATTATTCGGTTTTGGAACTATCGGTTTATGTCGAAATCAGGACGATTGTCGGGACTCATGCGGTTTTGCTCACCCCTTGTCCATTTTACTCGTTTATGATTAGTCAACATTACAACCTACAGAATTTTTTAAGTCGATCTTTTTTTTTTTTTTTTTTTTTTTTTTTTTTTTTTTTTTTTTTTTACCTTTGATAAACGGCCTCTTTAAAAGACAGTAAAATAAACAGGGAAAGAAACTTAGGGCTTTAAAAATTAAACCCTCGTATGTACTAAAGAAAGTTTCTTTGTGTTCATTAAATCGAAGCCCTGTTTCCAGTTTTCCATCTTTGAGGTATGACTTCAATCTTTAATCTTCACTTCATTAGATTTTATTAGTTCAATGTATAATAACTCTTAGTTATAGTACAATAAGGTATTATTGGGCTGTTTGGAATTGCATAACTTATAGAAAGCAGTAATCTTTATACTCAATAAGCACTTTTTGAGTGTTTCATTGCCTTGTTAGTTTAGGGGGTGTTTGTTTAAGCTTATATGTGAGCTTATTTAATTTCGGCTTATATTTCAGGGGTGTTTGTTTCGGCTTATATAGCGGGCTTATGGCTTATTTGGTTTTCGGCTTATGTTTCATAAGCTCAATTTTTGTTGCTTATCTTGAAACTTTTCTACACTTTTCGAATTATATAAGCTTATAAGCTTATATAAGCTGAAAAGTTTCAAAATAAGCCACAAAAAGTGAGCTTATGAAACATACGCCGAAAACCAAATAAGTCATAAGCCCGCTATATAAGCCGTAACAAACACCCGAAATCAAATAACCTCATAAGCCCGCATATAAGCTTAAACAAACACCCCTTAGTTTGATGTTCAATTAAGCACTTAATATTTACTAAAAGTTTTCCTGGTTTAGGAAACATAGTGATATGTTGGAGGTGATTTTTACTTGTATAACTCGCTGCTTTGTTTACTTTAAGTTTGTGGGATGTTTGGGATTGCATATCTTATTTTGTTTTAGCTTATTTTTATGCTCAATAATCACTTTTTACGGAACAAAATATATTGAAAATTCTTCTGGCCTGAGAAAATTAGAGTATGTTTAATTGATATTGCTTAGAGCATCTTCTCACGCACTAATGTGTTTATACATGTGTTGATTCCGATCAACCTGTGATTGAAAAATTAAGACTTTTTGGGATGATATTGTTATCGGATTGAAAAAGTGGGTCATGGTTAAAGCCCGTGTTTAGTGATGTAGGTTTACTTGTATAATCAATAAAAAATCATTGCTTTTATTGGTACTAGGAATGGCAACGGGGCGGAATTTTGGGACGGGGCGGCCATCCCCAAACCTGATTACCAAAAGCCGCTCCAAACCCACCCTCATCCCAGCGGGATCTTATCGGGGTGCTACGTTGGGGCGAGATGCTCCCCCAAACACACCCTGTTCCCCATTGGGTACTTATTTTAAGGCCTAGTATTAATAAATTAGATTTGCTATTTTTATGAACATCTGTTGTCCGAACATCATATTATATTCTTGGATTCTTGAAATTAACTTTGAAATATTGTTATAAACATGTTAGATGGAGCAGAAGCATATTTCAATTGTATCAGCAGGTGATCAGTTGCTTCCTTTATCTGCAAAATACCCATTGTTTGTTGCTGAGAACCTGGGAGCCGAAGAAGATGGTTTTAGAGACCACATTTTCTACTCTTTACATGACCCGTTGTCTAAATATCAGTGCCAAATCCCTGAGTTGCTTGGGAAACGTATTCGAGGGTATTATCATGGTTGGGTTATTCTTTCCGACCATCCACAAAATGTAACGTGGTCTCTTTGGAACCCAGTCACTTCTAACATGATTCACCTCCCCCGATTGATTTTGAAGGATGGAGATTCGATATCTATTGGGCAATGTTGTTTGCTAGCCCCTCCTGATGATCCAACTTCTATTCTTTTGTTAACGAGAACCAACAAGCCTACCTTTGTCTTTTATCGTCTAGATAGTAGAAGAAAGGAACCCATATGGACTGAAATATCGTACGCTGAACAACTCGAGAAAATAACCGGTGAAGATGGTTTATTCTTATCTAACCTAGCTTGCTGCAACAAGAAATTATATGCCTTAAATGTCGATAATTCCTTTGGTAATCTGGTCATACAGGCTAACATTGTGGATAAGGGTAAAGAAGTTTTGATAAAATTATTGCTCTTAGGGCCCGGTCCTTTTCCTTCTTTTGATTTTTGTTCCGAAAGAACTCATTTTCTGAAAGGGTCGTGCACAGAATTGTTCTACATTACAGTAGGGTTTTTGGAAGGAACAATTATAGGAGTGTATTGTTATAAATTGGACATGACTAGTGTTAGGTCAGAAGAAATTGAGAGATTTAAAGACTTGGATATGACTGGTAAGGACTGGAAAGAAGAGGACGACTATTCAGACTTGGACATGAGTAAGGACATGTGGGAAGCAATGGTTGACCTAAAGGATGCTATGTTTTTTGTGGATCTTTCTGAGGATCGCTCGGTATATTACAGACCTGAAATTGCCTCAGAGTTGGGGGGTTATATACATATTCGTGACAGAATGGGCCAAATTATGTATTCATTCAATGTCAAAAATAATACCATTTCCCTATCTTCTATGCCTTCTCTAGTGCTGCCAACAAGCCATGTGTCTGTATGGGAATGCAGGTATTATTTCTATTTGATTTGTGTTTAATTATCGTTAGTGTTTTATTGGAATAAGTTTATCTTAAAAGCATATTTTGTGTAGGCTAGAAGATGGCCATGGAGAAGCAAAATGCACAATTGATTCTAAACAAGAAGAGGATCAGAGAGTGGTAAGATCAGTTACACACAATGAGGTTGAATATCGTGGATGGCACCTTCTCAATCTTCCGGTTGATATTTTAGAGACGATAATGGAGCATTGTGTCGGTGTGGAATACATGAACTTCCGTGCCACATGCAAGCATTGTCATTTAGCAGCACCTCCGATAAAATGGAGCACTAAAACTTCAATAAGGAAACTTCAGACTTATTCATTAGTTTCACCATGGTTAATGGTGGCAGACAAAAATCAAGGCATTATGACTTTTACTGATCCGATATTGGGCAACAATTACTTTAAAAAAACTTTAGAGGCATTCATGAACGCGGATCTTATCATACACTGTTCCAGGTTTGGTTGGTTGTTGCTGGAAAGCATGGACTGTGAAGGCAATTATTTCTTTAATCCACTTACTGGTGATCTTCGCATGCTTCCGGAAGTAGATGATGTTTTACATAGTTTAAGTTTCTCTGCACCACCTACTTCCCCTGATTGTATAGTCGTTGGTTTTTCGACACGTGATAATTGGGATGTTTTTATCCACTTTGTAGCTCGGGAACCGTCGTGGCGTAAGCTTAGTGTGGGTGTTGGGCCATATTCAATTCGTTTTCCAACCTTTTTTGGACGAGATCTTTATGCCTTACGTAAAGAGGGTGAACTTGTTGGTTTTAAAGATTTGGGTAAAGAAGACAATTTGTGGACGCTTGTTGAAGCTAAAGCCCCAATTAGCTGTTGCAAATCTCCAGCTGAGTATTTCCTAATGAATCGTGATCAAGATCTTTTACTAGTTGTTGTGGGTAAGTTTGGAGAACGTGTTGAGGTATTCAAACTGGATGATTCTAAACAAGAATGGGTAAAAGTAAATGGTTTAGGAAAGCACATGATATATATTTGTGGTATAACGTGTCTGTGCGTTGAAGCCAAATCCAAGGAAATGGAAAACAAGATCTACTTTCCACGATTGCATTCCAAGAACAATACGATAGTGTTCTATTCGCTCGAAACATGTTCGTATCAAACATCCAATGGCGATAACATTCAAGAACCTTTGAGGGATTTTCTTGGAACTACATATCATCTCTCCCCTCATTTGTGGATTGAACCAAGTTGGTCTAGCTAACTCTTATCATTAGCATGATTATTACTATGTTTTATAACATTAGGACGCATGTTAAACCTGTTAATTGCATCTTTAACTTGTTCATGTCTTATGTTGTTTGACTTACGTTCATCTTATCATTTTGCGCCAATGTTCATGTTCTTATGGCCATAGTTTTGACTTGAGTTTGTTGTTTAGCTTTTCAATATTGTGTTTCTAATGCTCACCTTTGAAGCCATGTTATAAGTGTAGTGTTGGATGGTGTGGTCATACTGCATATTACCACCTCTTCGTGAATCAGCACCCACGCAACATAACCCAAGTTAGGGTGTTTAGGGTCCTTGTTCTATATTGCCAGTCTATCACCCACAGCTTTGTTCACTTCATCCGCTTATGTACCTGCCGAGTACATGCTGCCTTTCCATTTCTGCATTGGCCACTTAAGTTTATTGTGGTACCCCTGCCCCGCCAAAGGGTTTGGACAGCACAAGGAGTGAAACTTCAATAGTTACATCCTCCATTTATCCGCTTTTTTGTCTCTAGATGTTTAATCGGGTTGATTATTGTTTTCGTTTCACGATATTAAGTAGTAGTAGTAGTAGTAGTAGTAGTAGTAGTAGTAGTAGTAGGAGGAGCAGCAGCAGCAGGAGCAGCAGCAGACCAACAGGTTCAATTACACATTTTACAAACTAATAAAACATGCAAACCTTTATACAATTTATATGCTAACAAGTTGATAGTACATATGATTTTGTAAACTGGACCAGACCAACAGGTTCAATTAGAATCCGGTGTCGTCATCGGTTCGGCTAGCCAAAGCCGTTCAAAAACGAAATGGAAAGAAGCAGTCAGAACCGGTAAAAACGGGTGAACTAGGTTGGATCCGGATTGGGATCATTTTTTCTCGATGTCATTGTTATTTTGTTGACGTCTGAACTTTAATTATAGGGTATCCACCGCTGCAACGTACGGTTACCATATATGCTAGTATATTATGAACCATACAATACCTTTTTGATTTTAGACAAAATTACACGGATGGTCCATGTGGTTTACACGGATTGCAAGTTTAGTCCCTAAGTCAAAATAAGTACACCAGACATCCCATTTTTTTTTACCAATTTCTCACGTTTTTATATGTTTTTTTTTCCATTTTTACATGTTTCGTCAGTTTTTTTCACATTTTCATACATTTTAATCCGTTTTTATCTTGTCCGTTTTTTTTCAAATAAGTTTGATGATTTACACAAGTACAAAAATTTACAAGAGTTTATAAGTTATGAATTTGGTAAAAAAATGGCTTAAGTTTTGGTAGTAGATAGCCCTTGTTTTGCATTTTCTGGTTAAAATCTCGCGAGTCTTGATATAAAACATCATTCCGGATAACTTTGGTGTTTTACACTTTTTATGATTCAAACCAGAAAGTGGTCAAAATTGTGATTTAAAATTGACACAGAAACATTTTTCTCAAATGTCAAATTTTCTTTTAGTGTACTTACCTAATCACAAAAATATGAGCGAAAACGTAAAAAAGGCGAAAACAGATAAAAATATAAGAAAACAGATAAAAACGTAAAAAAATAGACGAAAACGTAATAAAACGGATAAAATATAAGAAAACAGACTAATACGTAAAAAAAGAGGACAAAAACGTAAAAAAAATGGACAAAAATGTTAAAAAAACGGACGAGAATGTAAAAATTGGACAAAAACGTAAAAAGATTGACAAAAACGTAAAAAATGAACGAAAACGATAAAAAATGGACGAGAACGTAAGAAAATTGATGAAAACATAAAAAGATTGACAAAAACGTAAAAAAAAAACGGACGAAAACGTTAAAAAAACGGACGAGAACATTAAAAAATGGACAAAAACGTAAAAAGATTGATAACGGTGCAAAATATTAATGAAGGGACTAACGGTGCAAAATATGAGGACTTTTTTAGAAAATGAGGACTAACGGTGCAAAAATTATTAACGAAGGACTAACGGTGCAAATAACTTAATGGATAAACTAACGGCCCATCTAAATTAGGGACTAAAAGGGTGACAGGTTTCAAAATTAGGGATGTCTGGTGTACTTATTTTGACTTAGGGACTAAACTTGCAATCCGTGTAAATCACAAGGACCATCCTGTCTTGATTTTATCTAAAAAAAAGTGGGTAGAGAGCATATCCAGATATTATTATTATTACTATGGGTTCAGGTAACATGCGCAAGATGATTATGTTAGTCTTTTTAAATGCTCGTAATAATGATATGATGTTGAAAGATATTATTACTATCCTTTACGCGCTAGCTATTTATGGATTAACTCACATAGCAACTGGCAAACTAAGGCTACATAGCAACTTGATGTCGGCTTTTGAGGTGGATGTTGCTCAATCGTCAGGTGGGACGTTTTGCTATTGCCTCCGAGGTCTCACATTGTTTTACAATTGAATAACAACTAATTGGTCAAGTTTCTTATAGACTAAATTACACCGTTCGTCCTTGTGGTTTACGTTGACCAACAAGTTTCGTCCTTTGACCAAAAAAGGTTTACCGTCCATCCTTAACTGGCAAACCTTATGTATCGTTAGTCCTCCACTCAAACGGCATGGACTAACTGGCGTTAGTCACCCTTCCAATGAGGGTATTTCAATCTTTTCCAATCCCCACTAGTTTCCCGCTCATTTCTTTCTTCTCACCTCACCTAGAATAAATACCCCCCCACCCCTTTTTACTTTTCATTAACCCTAATTTTATTCTCTCTCTCCTTTTCAATAAAATCCCAAATCAAAACCCTAAATCTAAACCTACCAATTAAACCAAGAAAACAAAAAATGGTCAGTTGTCACTGTGGTGCTCAAGCTGTTGTGAAAACATCATGGACAAATACAAACCCATGAAGAAGGTTTTGGGCACATTGCGGATTCATTGATTGGTTAGACCCTTCAATGTGTCCTCGATCTACTATAATCATACCAGGATTGTTGAATAGACTTAATAATAAGAGATCACAAATGCAAGAGTTGGTTGAAGATAGGGCAAGGATCAAGAAGTACCTTTATGTGTCTTGGTTTTCCTTTTTTATGTTTGTTGTATTCAAGGTATTGTAATCACTTTAGTTGATTGTCTTTGTTTGGTTGTTATGTTGTAGAAGATGGATATGTTTAGGTGTTGTAATGAAGTCAGTGGGTGTAAGGATCTTTGTGCCTCTTTTGTAGTAATCTATGAATGAATGCAAGTTAGTTGTTGGTTTATTCTCGTGTTCAATGTAGTATAATATTGGTCAAAAAATGTACTCAAATATTGGTGGTCTTTTATGTTCAGTAGATGAAGTTAATAAAAATCAAAGTCACCCAATTGAAGTCAAAGTGACCCAACTGATATACACAATTCAATAGCCTAATTTTGTTAATTTTAGAAGTCAAAGTGACATAACAGAATACATATGACCCAAGTAAAGTCAAACTGACCCATTGCCATAAACCATAAACTGCCATACACCATAAACTGGCCAATTGAAAACATATGACCTTTGTGAAATCAAAGTGACACAAATGAAAACATATGACCCATTGCTAGAAACCATAAACTGCCTGAATGTCATTCAATAGTCAAGTTGTCCAGGCATATATGCCATCAACATCCAAAATAAGTTAACCAAGTTTCACAGACATCAGACATAATCCACATATGGTCAAGATACATTCACCAAATTGTCTTAATCCTAAGATGCATAGACATCAGTCAAGCAACATAAAACCTATGCTACTAAGAAATACATTAACCAAGCTTGATCACTTTCTTCCTTGGTTGACATTTCTTCTTTTTTGACCCGTCATCTACTGCAATTCCCTTCCCTTTATGAGCAGCACTTGATTGTGTTCCTGATGTGTTTCCTGTATCAGCAGCAGTTGATTTTTTTTTCCTAATATGTCAAAGTCAAACAAATAAAACATTAGTCAAACTGACCAATCAAACATATACACACATAAACTCAAAGTTAAAAGAAAATTCCATAAAGATTACCTTTTTCTGACATATCAAAGTCAAAAAAAAAAAGGTCAAACATATCAATCAAACAAATACACATGTAAGCAATCACACATATATTCAAAGTTAAAATTCCATAAAGATTACCTTTTTGTGAAGAAGCAGTTGATTGTCTTCCAATGAAACCATCTTCACCAGGGGTTCTTGTTTTCCTCTTCTTACTACCAGAAGCAGGTTGTGAATTTCTTGGACCTGTGCAACTCCTTTTGTTATGTCCTTTTGTCCCACATTTAGCACATGTGGCAGTTTTGTGTTCCCTTGACAGCTTCCCACTCTTAACAGTATAAACCACACTTCTTTCTGTCTTAGACTTCCTCCTCTCTTTCCTTGGTCTTCCCACTTATGTTTGATGCTCTGGTGGTAGCATTGTTGTTGGTACATTACACTTAGGCCAAAACATTCTACCTCTAATAGGCTGTATTAGGTGTGAGTATACATTCTTCCAAGTTTCTAGCCTATAACATGGGTGTACCCACTCCTCTGGTAAGCCAGCATTTTGATTGTTAAGTGCCATGTTCCAGTTTGTTGCTACAGCATGCTTGCAAGGGATCCAGTCAACTCCCACTTCCTACATGTACAACTCCTCTGCTCAACATTGACAACACATTGGTCATGGAATGGACCACTTACATGGTAATAGATACCTCCTCCCCAACTGAATTTGTACTTGGTTGCTTCATCACAGCTGTGTTTCAAAAGCTTGGTAGCTGTGGGTGTGAGTGGACCATCACATCTAGCAATCATCTTATTGACATTGACAATTCTCTTCATAAGATATTCTCTTGTAAATTCTAAAGTCCCAATGATTGCCTTGTCTCTACCACTAACCAGTTTTCCATTAAATACTTCGCACATATTGTTGACCAACACATCTGACTTACATCTCCCTATTTAATACATAAGTGTTACTCAGCACAAGTACTTTAGTATAAAAAAACTAAAGTCTAATTGAACTCATACTATACCTGAGAAATGTGATCTTGCCCAATGCTGAGGTGGAATCTTCAACAACCACTTATAAGCAGGTTTGCTAAATGTTTTAAACTCTTGCATTGCTACATTGAACTCTTCCACTGTTGTTCTTGTGGCACATTTCCATAGCAAATCCTTGTAAGCTGAACCATTCCATTGCTACTTCATATTCTCATGAATATGTTTGACACAAAACATGTGCTCAGCACAAGGAAATAACTTTGCAAGGCTTGGTACAATACCCTATAATAACACATTTGAAAACATATGAAATATTAGCTAAGACAACTGAAAACATATAAAAAGATAACAATTTTGATTCAATGTAAAGCACACCTTTTGCCTATCACTTATAAAAGTGAAATTGGGATTTCTGTACAAGTCCAGAACTCCAGATCATCTCCTAACTGATTTAGAAACCATGTCCAAGAATCAGTGTTTTTAGTCTCCACAATCCCATATGCTAATGGATAGATTCCATTATTAGGGTCAATACTCACAGCAGTCAACAGTTGTCTAGGGAATGGACCCTTCATGAATGCCCCATCTAGTCCAAGTACATCTCTCATTCCAGCCTTGAAACCCTCTTTCAAAGGTCCTAAGCACACATATATTCTTCTAAAAACCATAGTTGGCACTGTATGATCTGCTTCTGATCTTACCTATATTTTGACAGTTGTGTTTGGATTGGCTTGTTGCAACTCTAAGCAATAATCCCTTAGCATCTTATACTTTTGAGTATAATCCCCTAAAACCTTCTTTTCAGCCTCTGTTTTTGCCCTAAATGCCTTAGACTCTAAAACACTTAATTCGTATGTCCTCTATAATTGCTCTTGCACAGCTCTAACTAGAATTTTAGGGTTTGATTCAAGTTGTTGAGCTAGTTCCTTAGCATACCATTTGGATGTGGCATACAAGATGTTTCTAGACTATAAGCATTTGTGAGTGGAGTTATGATTTTTAACTTCCCAGGTTTCAGAGTCTTTATGCTTTGATACAAGCAACACCCATGGACATTTATTGTTCCCATCCACCTTTCTACTTATTGTCCTTCCCCCATTTACTATTCTTTCTTTTGTCATCTTTTTCTTGGATGTACTAGGGTTTTCTGTTACAAACCTTTGTCTGTGTGGACTTGACTTTTGACCCACTACCATCAGACACACTAGCAGGCCCATTAGCAGGCCCATCAGACCCATTGGGTTCAAATGTTGGCAAAGTAGGAATAATACCCTTGCATACTATCCTCACTCTTTCTTTATCATTTTTTTCCATTCTTAGTTCCCTCCTAGTTTCAATTGAATGTTCCTTTACTAACTCCTTCACTTTATCCCTGTTTGGGAATTTTTTGCCCACATAAAAAAAAGTCTTGTACACTTAGGGAGAAGCATGCGCCTGTTTCCTTATTTGTTTCAATTTCCTTCTTAAACTATCTAGTTCATCTTCCTCATCTGTAGCACTCTCAAAGTATTCATTATTAAGAACTTCTACATCATCTTCTATTTCTCCCTCATCAGTTGCCTCATCCTTGTTCTTACAACCTATGAACTCAACAGTCTCATCAATATTCAAGCGGAAATCTTCCATGTCAACATCAACCTCCTCAACATAATTTTCCTCATCGACAATGTAATCACTATCCTGGCTATCATCATCACTAGAATCAGTGACCTTACTACCTTCACTAGTCTCTGCATCATCCTCATGACCTTCACTTGTCTCTACATCATCATTAACTCCTTCACTAACCTCTGTATCATACCCATGACCTTCACTAACTACTGTATCAACTCCATGGTCTTGACTAACCTCTGTATCAACCCCATGACCTTCACTAACCACTGCATCAGCAACTAAGTCATCCATCTCAACTTGTTGGGTGTCATTTTGTGGTAACATAGAATCTAAATCAGCAAAGGGATCAAATTTTGGGTCTTGGGACTCTACATAAGGGTCATATGAAGAGTAAAACTCATTAACAAAAAGCACTATTGCCCTGACTAGGTGTATCCTTAACAGTAGTCATACTACTTTGACCTTCATCAACCCTAACAACATATGGTTCTACATTTTTTTCAACACCACTGCTTTGAACATTATTCACATCAATCACCAATTTCCTAGCCACTGGTGTGATCCCTGCTCTTGATGGGTGTTCATCATCTTCTATCTGTTCTATAACTACCCTTTTGTGTTTTAGTGGTGAGGTAAAATAGAGGTCAGTGTTGGTTTTTTCATGCTCAACATATATATCAATCAGTTTGTGACCTTCTTCAACATATTTAGCCATGAAAAGAACATCTTGGTCACTTCCTAAAGGTTGTAGTCCATAATCTAAATCAGTATTAGGTTTCAGAAAATGGTAAAACATAACCTTGTGGCCATCATTACCTAGGTCTTCTACAATTGAGTCTATCTCATGAACTGAGAACTCATCAGTGTCTAACTCATCAACAATGTCCATATGACCATTAATATACTCCCTACCAGGTGCTGAAGTGAATGTACCTCCATAATGAACCCTAATTGAAAACAGAGTAAGCAAACCACATGGGAAAAAAGGGAAAAAATTAGGGTTTATAAAATTAACAATAACCTAAACTTTTTTTCATCAACATAAAAAGGGTTTACAACATAATTAACAAGTAAAAACATTAAAAAAAACATTAGCATTATAAGAAAACAAGGGCTTACCATAAACCACATTAGGATCAAATTCAACCCCATGCCGTTGTCGTATTCTATACAAAGGTCCCACCATTCTATGCGTCTAACGTGTAAATTGTTACCAGATTTTAAGGAGTTAATTATTGATGAGATTAACTTAAGAAGATGATCAGTTTAAGTGTGAGAAGGAATTTTAGTGTGAGAAAATATACGGGGGAGTGTGAGTGAAATGACGTGGGTAGATGAAGTTTTAATTGCTACCGGGGATTGGAAAAGACTGAAATACCCGCATTGGAAGGGTGACTAACGCCAGTTAGTCCATGCCGTTTGAGTGGCGGACTAACGATACATAAGGTTTGCCAGTTAAGGATGGACGGTAAACCTTTTTTGGTCAAAGGACGAAACTTGTTGGTCAACGTAAACCACAAGGACGAACGGTGTAAGTTAGTCTTTCTTATATATGTATAAGAACCTTTGACTCAATAGTTATACATATTTGGCTAATTTATAGCACACTTAAATTGTCATTTTGCATATTTCACAATTACATAAATAGTACTACGTAATCAATAAGTCTTTACGTCTCTTGAATTGATTTTATTCTCATTGACTCCGTTTGGAACATTCACAAGGTTAGAATCGATCAAGACTCGAAAGGTATGAACTTCAGCTATGTTTATGGTTGTATTTCTCAAACTATGTAATATACATTCGTGGATGTTTGAGGCTTTTATATATTGTTTATTAACATTTATTACTTTTTTATAGTTTCAATAATGTTTGTTTCAAACATTTTATAAGCTACCCGTAATTTATCACGTGTGTATAAGCTAGTAGACATTATATAAGTAGTCCCAAAATAATTTATAAAACATTTTTTAAACACATAAAAAAAGTTGTTAAAATCACGGGGCTTGTGGTCTAGTGGTAAAGGCTTAAGTAGTTAAGCGAGCCCAAGTGAGAGTAGTACCAGTTTGGGTGACCGACCGGGAAGTCCTCACTTGGGAACCACAAGCTCTAATGATATCAGGCGAATCGGGAATAGGAGTGGGGTTATCCCCTAATTATAAGGAGATGCTCGCGGTTGGTATCTCTGCCTGAGGATGCGACACTAACTCGAGCTAACAACTAACATCTAACAACTAACCCGCCGTTTAAAAAAAAAAGTTGTTAAAAGTAAACGTCAATTTACGATTAAAAAAAGGGAAAATTACACAAATAGGTAACGAACTTTGATAAATTTTCAAAGTTAGGTAATGAATTTTCTAAAATATTAATATAACATATGAAACTTGTTGTAACCGTTAAAGTTATGCAATATGACCGTTTAACACAAGTGGGTCCCACATGTGGCCCAAGATAACCACATATATCCCCCTTTCCCTTTTTCATACCCGTTTTTTTTTTCTTCATAAAACCCTAATTCCAAATCAAAATCATACCGGTAATATCGATTTATTCACACAAATCAAATCTAAACCAATTCCAAATCAAAATCATGTCTTCCTCGTCTTATTTATGGTATGCCAACTGCAAATGTGGGAGGCCTTCGATGGTTGTTACTTCATGGACCAAAGACAATCCAGCTCGTCGGTTTATATGTTGTCAAAATCGCTAGGTAAGCTTACAACACTTGTTTATTTTTAAAGTGTAGTAATGTAATTAGTAAAAACATATTTATTTCCTTATAGAGACCTGGCACAAAGAGGTGTGAAGATTTTGATTGGTATGACCCTGAAGAGGAGTGTGAATGGTACCGAATGCATCTTTTTGAGATGTACAATAAACTCATTCCAAACCAAAGGCGTGAAGTTCAAAGAGAAGCAACAAGGCAAAGGATGATTGAACAACTTGAAGGTGAATTGCACAAAGCTAACAAAACAGCCACTGCTTGGAAGTATGCATTCATGGTTGTATTTTTAGTTGTTGTAGCTATGGTCATTGTCCTTAAGCAGTATGCTCTAATAGTTGTCATTAGGATTGTGTTGTTTTGTTGTTTAAGGGTTCTATTTAGTACTAGCTAAACCCTTGT
The DNA here is from genome assembly GCA_030686995.1 of Artemisia argyi. Classification (NCBI taxonomy): domain Eukaryota; kingdom Viridiplantae; phylum Streptophyta; class Magnoliopsida; order Asterales; family Asteraceae; genus Artemisia; species Artemisia argyi. Next base: position 11,279,957 of record CM060702.1, on the reverse strand, counting down.
AAACACAATCAAATGTAAGCTATCATGATGGTTATATGCAATAATATTATGGCTTTCCCTACATCTTTGTTACAAATTCTACTTAATTTTGATTGATAGAGATTATGGTTACAATTGTCTTATTTAAGGGTGGTTTTAGTTATGCACTTAAACCACTAACATACATACAATGGTTGCAACCATATGCAGGGTATTACATTAAAAAGGCCTTAACCCATTTTCTTTTTGGCCTTTCCTTTTGGATCCTTGGGGTCTTTGACAAAAAAAGGTTTAACACCATATTCTCCAAAATTTTTGCTACATGGCAATCCTAGTACCTTAAGCCTTGCTTGAAATTCTGTCTTTGCTTCTTCTTTGGATGTAAGGTTGCTGCTACTTCCCATTTTCTTTGAAACATCTGAAAAGCAATCCTCTGCATTTATGACATATTTGGGGAAGTAACCCTCCCATGAATCTTGCTGTGCAACATTGGTAGCATCAGAACAGTCACTTGAGAAGGCAAACACTGAGTCAGAGCTGTAACTTGGAATGTTTATGATCTCTGCACACAATAAGCCAACAAAGGAAAAAAATTGTTAGTGTTTACTGGTATTCTTCCTCATAAAAAAAATAGCTTAAATTGCAATATGGTATACCTTTCTTTTTATTGGAAGACATTATTGCAGTTGTATAGTTGGTTAATTTATGTATGCTTTGCAGGTAGTATACACTTAAATAGAGATGTTGTAAAGCCTTTTGCAGTGAGTTTGTGGTCAATTTTAGGGGATGGTAAAAAGTGGAACAATATGGCAGTTAGTATGTGGTCAGTTTTTACATTGCATGTTCACAAGGAGAATAGAAAGATTCTCATGTTGAATAACCATCATTGGATTCATTTCCTAAGTCAACATTATTGGTTTCTGCAAGGTCCCTAATATCTAAGGCATCATCATCCATATGTTCAGCATACAAATCCACAACCCATTTATTTTCATAACCAACTATTAAAAAAGCCTGGACATCATCATCATTTTTAATTTGTTTAATGCCTAACCTTAATGGTGTGCCTACTTTGCAATAATACAGCCTCCTAAGTGGGTTATGCACTAAATGCTTAACTAAATCAAATAGTTGATCAAATGACATACCTTCAAACCTAACATCTGTGATTTGCTTGATATCTCCTCCTAAATAATCGAAAGGTTTGATTGTAAAATAGCCATCGTGGTATAAATTAACTGTGAAAACACGATTCTTGTCAGGTTTATGTTTTGTCATATTGAATATTACATTGATTAGACAAAGATGATTTATGGAATTGAGATTTGGGGGTGAATCGTTTTTGGGAATTAGGGTTATTGTGGAATTGGGGGGAAAACGGGTTTTGGTAAAGTGAAAGTCAATGGTTATATGTGTCGTCAATTTGTCTTTTTGTACAAGTTTACCTGTTTAGCCAGTTACAAGTTGCAAAAGTGCAAGTTATTGCATAACTTTAACGGTTACAAAAAGTTTCATATGTTAAATTAGTATTTTAGAAAGTTCATTACCTAACTTTGAAAATTCGTTACCTATATGTGTAATTTTCCTTTAAAAAAAATAAAATAAACAAAAAGACCGGACAGTAAAGGACACCAAAAATTATAAAAGATGAAAAAAGATGGTCACACTCACACACTCTCTCAGGTCTGATTCACCATTAAACCCTAAAAGGTAAAATCGCTGAATTTATGCTTATTTGTCTTTGATACCTTATGCTGAATTCCTGCTGATTGTGTCAATACAAGTCTTCGATATGAATTTGTCTTTGATTGTTGACTCGTATGTGTAAGCCAAGTGTTTGATAAAATGCTTGACTGAGTTAAAAATGATTTTGTGTTAAAAGTGTTAAAAGTGTTCGACGAAATGCTTGACCGACTTAAAAATTATTTTATAAAAGTATTGTTGTGGATATGAACTTGTATGCGAAAATAGGTTGTTAAACTTGTGATTTCGATGAACTTGTGATTGAAAGATAGAATTATTGAAAAAGTGGGTCATGGGTTAAAGCCTGATAAGTAAATGGGTGTTTGTTTAAGCTTATTTGTGGCTTATGAGCTTATTTGTATTTCGGCTTATTTTTCATAAACCCCAATTTTCCGGCTTATTTTGAGACTTGTGGGCTTATATAAGCCTATAAGCCTCAAAATAAGCCAAAACATTGAAGCTTATTAAATATAAGCCGAAATACAAATAAGCTCGTTTAAGTTATGATTTCTATGATGATCCCGGAAACGGCTCGAAAAATTGGTCATTTTTTTTTTTTTTTTTTTAATACCTACTTGGTAGCTTATTTTGAAGATGAATAAGCACACTTTGATATCTGGAGCAATACTATCCCAGATTATATTGGATTACTGGTTATTACTTATTTTAAGGCCACATACGCACTTGGGAATAAAGTAATAAATTAGATTTGCTATTTTTATGAACATCTGTTGTCCGAACATCATATTATATTCTTGGATTCTTGAAATTAACTTTGAAATATTGTTATAAACATGTTAGATGGAGCAGAAGCATATTTCAATTGTATCAGCAGGTGATCAGTTGCTTCCTTTATCTGCAAAATACCCATTGTTTGTTGCTGAGAACCTGGGAGCCGAAGAAGATGGTTTTAGAGACCACATTTTCTACTCTTTACATGACCCGTTGTCTAAATATCAGTGCCAAATCCCTGAGTTGCTTGGGAAACGTATTCGAGGGTATTATCATGGTTGGGTTATTCTTTCCGACCATCCACAAAATGTAACGTGGTCTCTTTGGAACCCAGTCACTTCTAACATGATTCACCTCCCCCCATTGATTTTGAAGGATGGAGATTCGATATCTATTGGGCAATGTTGTTTGCTAGCCCCTCCTGATGATCCAACTTCTATTCTTTTGTTAACGAGAACCAACAAGCCTATCTTTGTCTTTTATCGTCTAGATAGTAGAAGAAAGGAGCCCATATGGACTGAAATATCGTATGCTGAACAACTCGAGAAAATAACCGGTGAAGATGGTTTATTCTTATCTAGCCTCGCTTGTTGCAACAAGAAATTATATGCCTTAAATGTCGATAATTCCTTTGGTAATCTGGTCATACAGGCTAACATTGTGGATAAGGGTAAAGAAGTTTTGATAAAATTATTGCTCTTAGGGCCAGTTGATTTTTGTTCCGAAAGAACTCATTTTCTAAAAGGGTCGTGCACAGAATTGTTCTACATTACAGTAGGGTTTTCGGAAGGAACAACTATAAGAGTGTATTGTTATAAATTGGACATGACTAGTCTTAAGTCGGAAGAAATGGAGAGATTTAAAGACTTGGATATGACTGGTAAAGACTGGAAAGAAGAGGAAGACTATTCAGACTTGCACATGAGTTTGGAAATGTGGGAAAGAATTGTTGACCTAAAGGATGCTATGTTTTTTGTGGATCTTTCTGATGATCGCTCGGTATATTACAGACCTGCAATTGCCTCAGAGTTGGGGGGTTATATACATATTCGTGACAGAATGGGCCAAATTATGTATTCATTCAATGTCAAAAATAATACCATTTCCCTCTCTTCTATGCCTTCTCTAGTGCTGCCAACAAGCCATGTGTCTGTATGGGAATGCAGGTATTATTTCTATTTGATTTGTGTTTAATTATCATTAGTGTTTTATTGGAATAAGTTTATTTTATAAGCATATTTTGTTTAGGCTAGAAGATGGTCATGGAGAAGCAAAATGCACAATTGATTCTAAACAAGAAGAGGATCAGAGAGTGGTAAGATCAGTTACACACAATGAGGTTGAATATCGTGGATGGCACCTTCTCAATCTTCCGGTTGATATTTTAGAGACGATAATGGAGCATTGTGTCGGTGTGGAATACATGAACTTCCGTGCCACATGCAAGCATTGTCATTTAGCAGCACCTCCGATAAAATGGAGCACTAAAACTTCAATAAGGAAACTTCAGACTTATTCATTAGTTTCACCATGGTTAATTGTGGCAGACAAAAATCAAGGCATTATGACTTTTACTGATCCGATATTGGGCAACAATTTCTTTAAAAAAACTTTAGAGGCATTCATGAACGCGGGTCTTATCATACACTGTTCCAGGTTTGGTTGGTTGTTGCTGGAACGCATGGACTGTGATGGCAATTATTTCTTTAATCCACTTACTGGTGATCTTCGCATGCTTCCGGAAGTAGATGATATGTTAGAAAGTTTAAGTTTCTCTGCACCACCTACTTCCCCTGATTGTATAGTCGTTGGTTTTTCGACAGATGTTAATTGGGATGTTTTTATCCACTTTGTAGCTCGGGAACCGTCGTGGCGTAAGCTTAGTGTGGGTGTTGGGCCATATTCAATTCGTTTTCCAACCTTTTTAGGACGAGATCTTTATGCCTTACGTAAAGAGGGTGAACTTCTTGGTTTTAAAGATTTGGGTAAAGAAGACAATTTGTGGACGCTTGTTGAAGCTAAAGCCCCAATTAGCTGTTGCAAATCTCCGGCTGAGTATTTCCTAATGAATCGTGATCAAGATCTTTTACTAGTTGTTGTGGGTAAGTTTGGAGAAGGTGTTGAGGTATTCAAACTGGATGATTCTAAACAAGAATGGGTAAAAGTAAATAGCATAGGAAAGCACATGATATACATTTCTGGTATAACGTGTTTGTGCATTGAAGCCAAATCCATGGAAATGGAAAACAAGATCTACTTTCCACGATTGCATTCCAAGAACAATACGATAGTGTTCTATTCGCTCGAAACATGTTCGTATCAAACATCCAATGGCGATAACATTCAAGAACCTTTGAGGGATTTTCTTGGAACTACATATCATCTCTCCCCTCATTTGTGGATTGAACCAAGTTGGTCTAGCTAACTCTATCATTAGCATGTTAAACCTGTTAATTGCATCTTTAACTTGTTCATGTCTTATGTTGTTTGACTTAAGTTCATCTTATCATTTTGTGCCAATGTTCATGTTCTTATGACCATAGTTTTGACTTGAGTTTGTTGTTTAGCTTTTCAATATTGTGTTTTCTAATGCTCTCCTTTGAAGCCATGTTATAAGTGTAGTGTTGGATGGTGTGGTCATTCTGCATATTTACCACCTCTTCGTGAATCAGCACCCATGCAACATAACCCAAGTTAGGGTGTAAGGGTCCTTGTTCTATATTTCCAGTCTATCACCCACGGCAAAGTTGATACAGCAATAAAACATATTCACATTACATCAAACTTCTTCGGCTATAACGTGGTTCCTTGTTTTTTCAATGTCTGGCATTTTACGCTTTGACAACTTCATCACCACCCAAATAACAAAAAAGATTGTATGAATCAGCGCGATCACCCCACAAGCCAACATCCAAATCAAAATAATCCAGATACTTGTCACATCCACATACCCATCATGAGAAGCCATCATCTCTAACGACTGCAGATAAGTAGCCACCATAAACACGACCGTAAACAATGTTGCAATGGTAAGCAACCACATCAAGAACTTGTTCCTTAGTGGAAATCCACTTATCAACAAAAGAACTATGGCCAAAGATAATATCATAGTGAAAGTATTATACAACCAATGCGGCAAGTATTAGAATCCCACGTTGCTTTTCGAGCCAACGTTGCTCATTGTTCACATATCGAGCCCATGTTCTAGATAGTAACCCCTTTCGTTGTGGTTTAGGAAGATCAGCATTTGCTCTTAAAACGCCGGCTTCCATTAGATTTTCTTGTGTTTGCATTTCGACTGTTTCATTTATCTTTGTATCCATATTTTGATGTTTTGAGACAATAGGGCCTTTACATGTTATATATATACTACCAAAGTGTTCATTTGAGTTTGGTGTTTCTGTGATGTTTCCTTATGTTAAATAGCCGAAAATTTTGACCAAGTTTTTTTCAAAGTTATACGACTCAAAACATTAGCTATCGACGCGTAACAGAGAGAGCACTCTCTTCTACAAAAACTTATAATTAAGATTATGATTTATAGAGCTTTTAGTAAAAATCAATTAAACATATATTTCAAAATCTTAAACTTAAAAAAATGCGACATCAAATGCAGTCAAAAACTTAAAATTAAGATACACAACCTATAAAGCTTTTGGTACAAACCAATTAAACACACATTTTGGTACATGTATAAACTAATTAAACACATTAATTTAATGTTATTTTTTAAAACATCCCTAAAATGAAAAATACATGTTAAAAACATTTTACAAACTAGTAAAGAGGAAATTACCAAAATAGTACAAAAATATTCACCCATTTCATGTTTTGGTCATGATTTGACCCCATTTCCCATTTTGGTCATGCTCAACTGCTCGACTGCTCAACTGGCCTATATGATCGACACGTGTCCCACTTTCTCTTTTTTGTGGCAGACCAAATCTCTGACAAGATCTTATTTACTGTTGGTAGTGCGTGTACTATAATATTAAAAATTGGTCGACTCATTTGCTCGACTGACGGCTGCTCGACTGACAGTGTACTTTTTATCAAAAAAGCTGTCAGTAAATCTTTTGCTTGGATTTTATTTGTATTGTACAAAATTTCACTTATTGTACTTTTAATTATTATTTTATTTCCTTTACTTTTTTCCCTATTTTCATTAATTCAAATTTTAAAAAAATAAAAAAACACACACACATTACACCGATATGTATTGGGAAACGTGCATGGTTTAGAATTCAAACGGTGGCAAGAAAGTGAGAAATCGATCACTGCCAATCGCTCAGTCAAACAGATCCGATCAGACAAAGATATTTCGCTTTCCATCCTTTTCGGTTGACTGATGGATGAAATACAAGTGAGTAAATCCATCCTTTTCGTTTTCCATCCTTTGCGGTTGACTGATGGGTTGCGTGTTTTATGTGGTTTTGGTAATGACAAAGCATTTAAACTTTAGAAGTGCTTATCAGTGTTTTCGATTGCTTATTACCGTTTAGGGTTTGCTTTATTTTATGTTTGATTGTGGATTTCATGTTGTTGTTGTATTAGTTGTGCTTATTATTGTTTAGTTGTTTAGTAGTGCTAATTATGGCTCATTAGGTTGATTAGGTATTGGTATATGTAATTTAAATAAGTTTTGATTATCAAGATTGCCCATCTAGTTTTTATCGCCTGTTTATAGGTGTCATTTGCTGTTAGAAAATTTGTTTTGAATCATTGAGCAATTTAAATGAGTAATGAATCCAGAAAATTTGTTATCAAATTGCTTAACTGAGACAGAAGGTTTATGCAAAGTTAAGGCTAAATTAGACAAACAAAATGAAAGTAGTGCGCTTGTAGGTATGTATGTAAAGTACGTTTACACATGGTTTCAGTTTTCCTTTTTCCCTGAGATTAAAAGTACTCGGCTATATAAGAGATGTATGATATTATGTTGTCGAAAAAGGCATTTCAATAAAGGTTATATAAGAGATATATGATAGTATGTAGTAAGAAAAAGGCATATCTCCTTAACAGGACATACCTAAAATGACATTTGCCCGGATAAGTAAGGATAACAGATTCATGTTCCATTTTAGATTAGGCATGGTTGTAGTCAAAATGAAAAGGTCTACCGGAGGCTCCCGAAAGTCAATAAGTATATATCTTCTACTTCTTCTGATTTTGAGTTTTATTGGATGTTTATCTTCACACATTGGTGTTGTTAGCATGATGTTTGGGTTAGCATGGGAATTGTAGGCTAGTAACATGATGTAAACAGTCGAACTGTCGTGTGTATGAGTAAATTGGAAATGCAAGCTAAGATGTACTCATGAATATTGAGCGCCTAACTCTATGCCTTATAGTGAGCGCCTAACTCTACTAATGCCAAACACCCCCTTAATATTGAGCGCCTAACTCTATGCCTGCACAGGGTTACATGAAAAACATTTTAGCGGCTTATAGATTAATCATGTGGTTAAAAGAGTTTAAGACATTTTCAAATAAGTGTAACCTGATAATAGTAGAAACATGTCTGCTTCATCACGTCAAGACAATAAAGAATTAAAAGTTAAAACTAAAGTATTCGTATATACCAAAATGACTTGGTTGATCTAGGAGTTAGGATGGGAATTTCTTAAAGCCTTAAACTTTGTTAATTTCTTATTATTTGTGATATAACCTGCTCGCACTTTCTCATAGTGATGCATTGCACAGTTTTTGTTCTTGTGATGTCTGATGTAAAGATTAATATAAATAACGAGGCATAATTTTATTTACGCATTTACTTAACCCAGTTAGATAAGTCATAATCATTATATGTTTTGTTGCTTTGTGTTTACAGTTGTATCATGCCAAGGTTAGTACCAGAACGAAGTTGCACTATCTAAAGACCATAAGGCAAAAGTTGAGTGCAAATAAGGAACGTCTTTCCTTGTTTAAAAGCACAGTTTTTGGTGATTGGCTAAAGATAAAAACATATTTTCATGATAACCACTTGATGCATTATTTACTTCAACATCAACGTGAAGTTCAGAACCATGATATCAATACTCCATTTTATTTTGATATCGGGCAGCACAGTTTAGAATTTGGTCGGCAGGAAATGTGTTTGATATTAGGGTTTCGATTTGGTGATGTTTCTTTTGCTCCTTGTCATAAGCGTCAATCTGGTTTTAAAGCGCGTATTTTAAAGATTCTTAGAGAAAGTCTACGTGAGAGAACAAGTACTATAAAGGCGTCGCATCTTTTAAAGATACTTAATGATCCATTTGAGTTTGGTTCGTTAACAAATGATGATGCTGTACGCCTTTGCTTGTTGTTAATTTTAGAGAACGTTTTTATGGGCAAACAGGAAAGATGTGTAATCTCTGATGAAAACCTAGTCTTAGTAGACGATTTATATGTATGGAATGCGTTTCCATGGGGCGAGTATATATGGGTGGAGTTTCACAACAGGATATACAATTCTGTTTTAAAGGTTAGGGAACGACACTTGACAGAAATTGCCGAGAAAGGTCCTAGTTATGTCGCAACATACACTCTGTGTGGATTTGCGTTTGCTTTGAAGGTTAGTGTTAGTGTAATTTATTAATTATTGTGTTTTTTTTCATTGTTTGTTTATTATATTTATTATTACTTTTTTTCATAGATTTGGATTTTGGAAACCTACCCCAATGCTGCTACTAATTGGTGGGTTAAAGATGACAGTGTGATACCTAGAGCACTTGCATGGGAGGATGGACAGAAGTTTGAATTTAACGATTATGATCTTCTTTTTGGCACTAACTACCATGTTCGCCTCTTGCCGACAGGTGAGAATTTTACATTAGTTGTATATGATTTTTTATTTGTGTTTTAAAGCATGAGGTTAATAAAGTAATACTTATTTAATACACAGATGTTGAGAGAAATCAACTATGGTGGAGTTGGAGTCTAGACTATTTCGGGAAGTTTATGCCATCAGGCTCTTTGAATGATGTACCACCTAGTCCAAACAAGAACACACCAAAAGTGGCGTCAGGATCACGGGCCAAGATGACACCACGTAAAAGTTGTTCTGTCGTTCGTACCGAGATTCATCGGTCGACACATATCCGTACAGAGGTGCGTAGGTATATGGAGAAGACCATGCCGCAAGTGTCTGAACAGATGCCATCTAGCGCAGCAGTTGCAACGCAAATGGATGGTATGCAACAGCAGATTAATCATCTTCGTGAACTTGTTGCAAATTTGAAGCCCGATGGGTTTACTCACATGACGGATATGGATGCGGACATACCTCCTAACGCATCACTTGTAGTTCAGATGGCCCAAATGCAACGGCAGATTACCGGACTTCAGAATTTTATCCATCGTATCATTGCTGATGGTGTTAGTCAGGTGAATGGTGGTCCATCCGACACTACAAGAGTTTTTGTTGAGAAGGTTATATTACTTACTTACACTTTTAAACATACATATATATATTACTTACTTACACTTTTTTTCATGAATGTATTTTGCTTCTAGGCTGATGGTGTTAATCAGATGAATGGTGGTCCGTGCGACACTACAAGAGTTTTTGTTGAAAAGGTTATATTACTTACTTACAATTTGAAATATATATATATATATATATATATATATATATATATATATATATATATATATATATATATATATATATATACACACACACAATGCAATTGAAGTGTTCTAGTTATTGTTTATTTTTTCATGAAGCAAAATACTTGTATGCCCTAAGCGATAGTTTGGATTTCATTGTATACTTTAGCCGAATGTTAAAGAGTTGCATATGGTAAATTAAAGAGTTGCTTAGCCACTTAGTACTATTATTTGTTAGAGGTTACACTCATAAGGTGTTTAGGTTCTATATTAAATCCCTTATTTATTTCATCACCAAACTCCATATTGTGTATTTATGAGGCTAGTCACATCAACCATATTATATATACTAAAAGACTTTACTAGTTCTAAGCCACCTTATTTCTATATTACCATTGTCTCTCCAAAAAATGTCGGACAACATACCTTACGAGATTCAAACCGAAATCATTAATAAACTTCCTGTCCAAGCTTTAATTCAGTTCAGAACAGTCTCAAAGACATGGAAGTCTTTCATTGATAGCTCTAACTTCCATGTCCGTTTTCGTGTTCGTCCGACTCAGCCTTGTTGTTTCCTTATAATGTACAAGCAAGGGTTTGTTGAGTCAAAATTTATATGTTTTCAAGATGATACTAGAAATTTGTCCCCACAACATAGGTTATTTCCAAATATTCCTCAAGTATTATCTAATACAAACTTCGGTTATTTAAATCTTATTCCAATTGGTAGCTCTCATGGTTTGATATGTTTGTCTGATTCTTTTAAGATTGCTGTTCTTTGGAACCCATCAATAAGAAAATCAGTTGCTATGTTATTCCCTAGTTTGTTAGGTGAGTATGAATCTCATAAAGTTGCTGTGGGTTTTGGTGTTAATCCCAACACTTTTGACCCTACCATTCTAAGGATTTCCTACCCGGTTCATGGACACGGACCGTGGAATGTTTGGGTGTTTACATTGAACTCCCAGTGTTGGAAGAATTTAGAAAATGAACATTTGCCTCGTCAATCAATCCGACTTAAACGTTCAAGTCAGGCAGTTATAGGTAGTTTTATTTATTGGGCGGCTTCTGAAAGGATTGTTGGTGATGCTGGCGTTTCATCGCAAAAACGTTATATGATTGTCTCCTTTGATTTGGTTAACCACAGATTTTCGGTCATAGATATACCTGGTAGCTTACTAAGTCGTCTTTCGGTACCCTTCTATGTTTCAAAGTTAAGAGATTCTCTAGTTATTTTTGGGAACGTGATAGGCGATCAGTGGCACTCATTCTATATATGGGAGCTAAAGTTGAATCGTTATAACAAAATTACCTCCTTTAAAACACTATTCAACATCTTCACTCCGCAATTGTTAAAATTACTTGGATTTACGAATAGTGGAAATCCTGTTTTTGAAGTTGACAAGCCCTATCGAATGGATCACACACTTGAAGCCTTCCAAATTTCGTCACAAGAGTTTATTAATCTTCATGTTGAAGCAGATGCAGGGTCCTTCTTCATGTGCTCCTTAAACGACTCACTACTGCTTCTTACTCATCCAGATTGTTTTGTATATCAATTTGCAACTATGTAGGGTTGTTAGAAGGCTGCATGTATCAGTTTTAGTATGTTTTAGTTGTTTGTATGTTTTTGTAAATGTTATGTGTAATAGAACCAACTATGTATCAGTTATGTGTAATACAACGAACTATGTATTAGTTATGTGTAATAGAACCAACTATGTATCAGTTTAGTGTAATAGAACCAAGTATGTATCCGTTTTGTAATTTTTGAAATCCTCGGCCACCGCAATAAGTTAGCGAGTTAGTTAACATAATTGTTTCTAATTATTTTTTATTTTATCTTTTTTTTTTCAGAAATCAACTGCAAATGATGATAATATGGATGCAGATCACGATTCAAAGGTTTGTTGTTTACGATAGTGTTGCTATCATATATTTATATGTTTTTTTTACGATAGAATTTGAGTTAATTTGTTTTTCTAACTAGTTATATTTTTTTCCAGACATTAACAGAAAATGAAGATAATATGGATGTACATCATGATTCAAAGGTTTGATATTTACGATAGTATGGGTATTAGCGATTATTTGAGTTAATTTGTTTTTCTAACTATATATATATATATATATATATATATATATATATATATATATATATATATATATATATATATATATATATATATATATTTCAGAAATCAACTGAAAATGAAGATAATATGGATGTGCATGAATATGTTTTCTCCTCGGCTAATGATCTATCTACACAAGAGGTGCAAGAAGTAGTGGATAACCTTACAGGCTCACGTGAATGTCCGTCAGGTTGCGAGGTAATATATAAACGTCTTTTTGTTTTTTTTTAATTACAACTCCTACACCGAACATTTGGCCTGTTTATGCATCCATTTTTTCAGGATGAGAGCCTTGTTGAACCTGATGAAGAAATGTCTGTGGATGAAGTGGTGAATGATGAACAACATGTTCCTGTGTTGAACGAGGATGACCAACATGTTCCAGTGGATGAAACATTTATGAATGAGCCACAAAAATCAAATGCCCCTCTTATACCGGTAAAGAAAAGTTTAACATGTTTATATTATCAAACCATAATCAAAAAACAAAACAGTCACACAATGTCATCTATTTTTCAGGATGTGCCGATTAAGAACGATGACCAATACGTGGCAGAGGATGAGGTGGTGAATGATCCACACATCTCAGACTCCCCTTTTAACTCGGTAACATGCTAATCTAATCAAATACTAACCAATACGCAAATTCATGCTAAGTTAATTGTTTTTCAGGACATTCTTCTTTTTGACAATGACCAAGGTGTACCAGTGACCGACATGGTGTGTACACCACAAAATTTAGAGCATGCCTTTAGTCAGGTAGTCGGCAGTCCTAGTCATATGGTGGATGTTGAGATGTTTGACTGTGAGACAGATTCCGTTAAAACTTTACGTGTTCCCTTTAAACGTGAAAAGAAGGTGAGCAAAGTCTTTCAATCCCCATACACACAGCAACCAGCGACTACTCCAAGAGTTTTAAGAAAGCGTCAAAAGAGATATGTTCCACACGTTACTCCTAAGGTCATTGGACCTGATGGGAAAGAGATTCCTCTCAAGCCATGGAAAGAGGTATTTAGTGGTTTTGCTGATTTATTTGTTAATGTTAATTAGATAGATTTACCTTTTTATGTGTTTCTAACCATACAATTTATTTTAATGCGACATTTCAGAACCTTAAACGCAATGTTATGGGCACAATGTATAAAGCGTTTGTCCACCCAGAAATATTGTGTTTTTTGGATGAACAAAAGAAGATTAGGAAATTGGCTGACGAGCAGTTATTTCGTTTTCCATGGGGAAGCGGCGGTACGTCTGCTAATCCCGAGTTTTGGCTGAGATTGTTGGGCAGGGACGTCAAGGGTAGAGGATGGCTAAGTGATTCGGTATGTAGTTCTTACAAGTATAAAATCTTATAAAATAACTCCAGTGGAATATAGTCAATGTTAATTTTTGTTCTCTTTTTATATGACAGCATATTGGATTATTTGTTGATTTAATGATGCATTTTCGACCCGACGATGTTGACTGGGTCATGGTTGGTCCATTTTTTTGCACCATGATCCTCGAGCATGAGCTACCGCTATGCTATGCTGATGGAGTAACGAATGGTATCCCATGGTTTCGTCAAGGCATTGAAAAGGTGTGTGTTTTAAAACTTCAAGTAATATAGGTTATCCTATATTACGGTTCATGAATTTTTAATTTCAGATACTATATCATGACTTTGTCTCTTCACTATCTACACATTCAACATTTACATTGTGTTAATGCAAATATTGTAGGTCTTCTTTCCAATTAATCAACCTAACGTGCACTGGACTTTGGGTGAATTAACACTTTCCACTAGTGTTACAACATTGTATGATAGCCTTGGAAGTCAGAAAGATAAATACCTCTCACCTTGGGACCGAAAATTGAGGCGAACCTTTCAAACTCAACTGCCCATTTATCTTATCAAGAGTGAGGTGATGGATAAAAGGAGAATGGATCCCGATTCCTATCATGTATCCTTTCGGTATGCAACAAATGTTCCTAAACAAGGTGGCCTGTATGGGGATTGTGGCATTTGGGTCATTATACTATTAAACAGGTTGTCCCAAAACAGGCCATTTAATTTCAGGAAACCGGATCAAGCCGCTTTAGCATACCGTGAGCATTTGACAGCTTTTTTCTGGAAATACAAGATTCCAATTCCTAAAGGGTTTACCCAGTAAACATTTGTAATTTCTGGATGTGTAATGGCTGTGTGTTGGTGAAAAATCCAAACATTTACTCTTTTGTCTCGTGTACGGGTGAAACACAAACTATGACTAGATTTACTCATAAGGTTCTATGTAGTATCATATTATAACATTTGTATTATGTATTCTGCATCTGTTATAATGTTGATGTTGTGACGTTCTACTTTGATACAAGTGAAAATGCTTAAGATATACAAAAAACACCATTAAGTTGATAGTTTTTAACATTTTGTATTGCTCAACTCAACCCATATATTGCTCGACCCATCGACCAGTGGTTGGGGAGATGGTGCATTTAATGTTATGAGGTAGATGATCAATATAAATATGCCCTCATAACATATGCCCTCATAACATATGCCCTCATAAAATATGTAGTTCCAACCAAGATAGAAAAAAATAGAAAATGAATTCACCATCAAATGATGAATGGGAACTATTGCTTGACATAGACGACTCCGATCTTCGACTTTCCGCCACCAGCCAGAACGTAGTTCCTCCAGTTCAAAATGTTATGAAAATACCTGGTGCTGCAGGTATTGTTCAAGATGCGAAGAGACGCAAAATTTCTGATATTCAAGAAGGTGTTGATCCTGTGATGATGACACAAGAATATATAAGGAGGTTGGTTCATGATGTCGATGATTCTGATTTTAAGAGTACGCCATGGGTTAACGCAGCTGATTTTATTAATGATAGGGACGGGATGATGATTGGTGTTTTTGCCGATATCAAAAAATTTCTCAACAGAGGGAAAGTTGAGAAAGTTGTTGCGATGATCAAGTCTTGTACTTTGAATGTTTTGGGTGATCTCACTGTAACACTAAAAGATGTTTCAGGTTTACTCTTAGGCACAAGTCATCAATAAGTCCTTGAGGATGAGTTATTTGCAAAGGTGCTTACCGTTGGATCTGTGTTGGTGCTAAAAAATGTCTCTGTGTTTTCACCAAAACAATCTGGCCGCAATTACCTTAACATTACGATAAGAAATTTGGTGAGGGTTTACTACAAAGATCAAGTGTTACAAATTTTTGAGGTAGTGTAATTTGTGTTTGAGCTGATGTTAATTTTTTTTTTTTTTTTTTAAGTTTAACTTATGTAATCCTTCTTTTAGGTTATTTTTATTTTTATTTTTTTAAGTTTAACTTATGTAAGTTCATCTTGTTTTTAATGCACTTGTTTTTAAGTTTAACTTATGTAAAGTACATATGTCATTCCTAATATGTATACAGCCGGTTGAGCAGTCACAAGTCGAGCGCCGTATGTCGAGCAGTTACAAGTCGAGCGCCGTATGTTGAGCAGTTACAAGTCGAGCGCCGTTGGTCGAGCTCGACTAGTAACTGCTCGACCAGTTAAGAAGGCAAATAAAAAAACAAATATTAAACATGCTAGTTATTATTAAACATGCTAGTTAAAAATTACAAACATACTAATATTAAACATACTAATTATTAAACATACTAATATTAAACATACTAGTTATTACGTACTAATAAACCAAATAAAAATACTAATTATTACATACGTAATTTTCCCAAGTTATCATAGAGCTATTCAAGTAGTACAGCTGATGCATCCGTGTGTCTTTCTGGATGCCTGTACATCTCTAGTGTTGTCTTCAGTACCATTAACTCGTTAGACAACAACTTGCAGTTTGAGCATTCCCCACTTGGTGTTGACGGACCTGCAGAATACCTTGTAGGTGTTAACGTGCTTGCAGAGTTTGGTGTTGGCGGTCCTCCAGTCATTATACGGATTCGTTCCTCTTTCCATATGAAAAACTTATATCCGTGATCGTCTGTACAAGGCTGTTGATGAGTGCTCAAACACTCATCATTTTTATCGTATCTGGACTGCCAAAACATCCAAAAACACCCAAAAAAACGCATCAAAATATACAAATTATCCCAAAAGTGTGTTTTATATGTTTTAGATGCAAAATGTTTGAAAACAAATGAAAAACGAACAAAGTTTGCACAATTGGCAGTTTCAGTCCCTCAAGTTTCAAAATTTGGCAAAACTAGTCCCTGGAAGTTTAAAACAAAAGAAAAGTCAAAAAAATTATCAAAATAAGTCCTTGGGTGAAAAAGTTTGAGAAAATTACACTTTTACCCCTTAAAATCCAAAATTGACAAAAATGGTCCCTGGAATTTTGGAAATTGACAGATTTGGTCCTTGGTGGAATAATTTTGAATGAAAAATCATCTAGGATCCTTGGAAAATCATAAATTGTCAAAAATGATCCTTTGGTGTGAGTTTGAGGAAACTACAACATTGGTCCCTCAAGTTTGGAAATTTGGCAAAAATGGTCCTCGGGAAATTTAAAATGGAAAATTACAATTTTGGTCCTTTGGATATTTAAGCATGGCAGGTTTAGTCCCTTTGGTGTCTTTTGAAACTTGCCAAAACAGGCCCTCCAAATTCAGAAATATCAAAATTGGTCCTTGTGAATTTAGAAACACCAAATCCGGATCACTAATAATCTAAACCCAAAACCAAACAGCCCACCTTATAACTCCATGGTCTGATCCAGTTACAATCCCCCAGGCCCATCCTTCTTTTTTAGCCCACTCCACAAACAAATAAACCACCCCCGTATTCAAACCCACACCCTCCTTGTTTGACTTCGGTCAACACCATCACCACCCACTTACAGCTAAACTCCAAGCCCTCATCATCACCTCCACCCTGCTACTCCCCTGCAACACACAAACTCCCACTCCTCCTTATCACTCCAAACCAAACACATAACTCCAAGAATGCTCCACTGGCCTCAATAATCAAAGAAACAGCCAAACTCCATTTTGGCGCCAAAAAGAAGTAAAGGTCAAGATTGAAATTCACACATCCTAAGGTCAAGATGCAAGCTGGGAAAAGACAAATAGCCCCCCAAACCCTAATATGGAGCTATTTAAATGAAGGGATGCACTGGAGCAGAGAGTCTTTTTTTTATAATTTTATTGTAATTTTTAATATTGTATCTTTTAAAAGTTTTCAGTTGTAATGCACTCTTTTCAGTATTAATTCAAGGGTTGTTTCATAATTTCAAGTTTTCCATATTTCTTGCATTTTCAAGTTTCATTAAATAATATAAACAAATAAATAAAAAAAAATAAAAATAAAAATAAAAAAATGGTGAAGAAGCAAGGAGCAGGTTAAATTTGGGATGGACCTGGTTTAGAGCTCATGGGAGCACTTAGGTGTTGATTGTGGTTCTTGATTTACTTGTTCTCAGCTTGGATAAGCACTTTTGTAAGAATTTTTTGTTACTTTTCTAGTTCTACTGTTCATGGCTTATTGACTGTTCAATCATGTTTATTTATGCTAGCTAATCCATATTAGATTAATGTAAATCAGTTCCTTAAGTTAATTTGATCATATGCTTTGAAATCTATTGAAAACAGTCCTAAGAGGGGTGTTTGGTTTAAAACTGTTTGCTGAACTCTTGTTGTTTTTGTTGTTAAATACTGGGTGGAACATGATTCAGTAGGCATCATTAGAACATTCAGGTCATAAAATCATTTGGTTATGCATTAGAAAGTCAAAACTTTACTTTAAATCCTTGTTGTTGTTCACTGTGAGCATTTAAGTTAGCATAATCAGTCGTATCAGTTATAAACTTGTTAGTGTAGTTTAGGATAGTTGCATTGTGGTTTAACAGTTCATCTTCAATCATTTAGGACCATTAAAATTTCCTTTTAGTCAACAATTGCATAAACTAGCAAAAGTCAAAATTTTGAAACTGTCAAATTGGACAAAAGTTCCAGGCTATGCACAAGGTTCAATTGGGATAGGAAATAAAAGGTTATTGTTGTTTTAAGTTATTTGGTAGCTGGGTAATCTTTTTCAAAAAGAAAATCTAAGATTGGATCTCAGGTGCTTATTGAAAAGCCCCTCCAAAGTTGGTTGGTTGAGCAAAAAGGTGCAGATTCAGTTCTGACCCATGCTTTTTAACCCACCACATGTTGCTCCTAAGTTGGTAATCTTGTTTGATTTTTGTTTTTTTGAACACCTACTTAGGCTGTCTCACTAGATTAGTTCTTTGTTTGCTCTTTAGTCCTTATTTTCTTGCTTAATTTTTACCTTAAAGTCACCATTTTGAACTCTATACTGCTTGTGCATCAGAAAGAAATATGAGTTTGTTTGATTTCTAGTTTCCAAATTGTGAGTTAGTTTGTGAAGTGTTGTTAATTTAGTGTTGTGATTGCCTGAGTTTGTGTAGGAGTGTGTTTGCTTGCAAATTATGCTCAATAGCTTATTTGGTCTTATTGCTTGCTTCACAAACTCACTTTGAACCCTTGCTAACTGACCCCCTTTCCCAAGCTTGCAATAAGCTTAATCATTGAGCTTATTGCTTGTTCTTGGATGTTTTAGAAACCTCTCCTGGTAGTCTTTCTAGTTCATCATCTCATTTGGACCCTAAGTCTCTCTTGTGGGCCCCACAAAGCCACAAAGTGACTTGCATGCTCACCTGACCCAGAACCAAAACTCAGCAGCCTCAGCTCACCACCACATTTTGGTGGTCTATTGTGGTTGACCCAGTGGGTCCCACACAACATAATTTGGTTCTCCCAACCCCCTCCTACCAGGGAGTAAGATTGAACCTTTGGTTTGACCCCTAAGTCAGTGGACCCCACCTATTTTTGGCCCTTAAGCTTGTCCCTAAAACTGCCTCAGTTTTCCATTAGCAAGTGCTTAATTATGCTTTTTGGCTTATTCAGGCCTACCATTTGATCATTATTTGCTTATTCTTGTTCCAAAGACTCAGAGTAACCAAATTTGTTAAGTGTGGACCCCACATTTCACCATTTGAGCTAAAAACACTCCACAGTCAACAAAAGTCAACTGTGGGTGTAATAAGCATTTCAATTGCTTATTCTTTGGGTTAAAACAAAAGTGTTTTTGTTAAAGTTAATTGTTTTTAGCTTATTATCAGTTTAGAAAAATAAAAAATCCAAAAAAACCAATTTTTAAAATAGTGATAGCTTCTATTTAATAGGATTTATCAATTTAATTTTCTTTTTAATTAATTTCTAAGTAATATATCACTTTTATATTTTTAGAAATTATATTTTAGGTTAAAATAATTTTACAAATTTTTCCAGATTTTTATTTTGTCATTTAGTGGTATTTCTAATTAATTTTAGTTTAATTTAGTTTTAATTAATATTAATCAATTAAATAGCATAATTAGATTTTATATAGTATAACCTAGTTTTTATAATTTTTATAGCTTCTATTTTAGTTAAAACATTTTTATAAATTTTTCTAGAATTTTTACTGTTCATTTAATAGTTTTCATAATTTAAATAGTTTAATTAGATATTAATTAATAAATAGAATAATAATTAGTTAACTAGTTTAAAAATTCATAAAATTAACTTTTTATAATTTTTTAGGATTCCCATGATGGTTAACTAGATTTGTAAAATTTTTCTTAATTTTCTAAGTCTTTTAAGTATTTTTAATAATTCTAATTAGTTTAATTAGTATTAAATAGATAATTAGTAATTAATTAATAATAAATAATTAAATAGTGTAAAAATAATTTTAATTTTTCTTAAAATTTTCTTTTATTATTAGGATTGTAAAAATATTAAATTTACACTTTTAACCCTTACCATCATTCAGTTGTACTTTTTGTTTTGTGCGTCTGTATACGTTTTTTAATTAAAACGTACGTTTTTAGTTTTTAGCTCATATCTTCGCAATCTAAATTCCCGTAATCAATCACGTAGCTTTCCTAAGCTATAATTGTTAATAAATTCTAAATAATTCTGATCATAACCTTTTCCTGTGAATAATTACCCGATCACAAATACGCCAAAGTTACAATTCACACTTCAACGGGACTTAACGACCTGGTGATACCCTATATTACCCGGAGCATTGACCTAGGCTATTTGACTTTATTGACCATCATCTGGTTAATATTAGTTAGGTGGTTCAGGCTCAATCAATTTTTGGCGGCGCTGCCGGGGAAGTGTGCGCGTTTCTATAGCGTTATTTGAGATTAGTGTTATCTCACCTCACTCACTGTATAAATACCATCACTTGTGTATATTTTCATAATCAAAATACAAAAAAAGTCATTAACACTTTTCCTAAAGTGTTAAAACACCAAAAAAATTAAAAACAACAAAACAGATCGTAACGTTTTCTGATTCGGTTTTCTTTTAAGGTGATTCTTAAAGAAAAACGATTTTGGTAAACGAAACGATACCAAAAATATTTCCCAAAAGTTTTTAAACCCATACACAAAAACCCAAAAACATCCGTCTCTTTCTTGTGTATAATAATTCTACATAAAAATAAACCGTCGCAAACCAAGACAGAACACCTACCAACTGGGGGTGTGAACATAATAAGTCCCCAATCAGAAAGATAAAAACTTGCCTTTGTATCCTCGTGAGTGGTGTACCTTTCTTAAAGAAGCCACTTGCGTGTGATTATTGGTTTAAGTTCACTGTCGTTTTGCCTCGATTTTGTTTTGAGTGAGTTTTTAGTGCATGCGCACTCGTTCTTCTAGGTCTACTAGCCCATTACGTGAGCTTGTAAGAATACCTAGAAGACGTCGTCGACGTTCAGCACCAACAGTCGGACCTGAAATCCGTACTGTTCCCACATCTTCTGTTATCATGGCTGCTGAGCCAACTATGAACGAGCTTCTCCAAGCACCCATTGAGGGTTACGGAGATGCTATCGTTGTTCCGGCCATCATGGCCGACAATTTTGAGCTTAAGACAGGGTTGATAAACCTGGCCACATCACGTCAATTCTACGGTTATGAGAGGGACGATCCTCAGGATCACATTCGATGGTACAATAAAATCACATACACCATCAAATCTAAAGATGTCCCCTGTGAATCAATCAAACTTCTTCTCTTCCCATTCTCCCTGGAGGGACAAGCCCGGATTTGGCTTGAAAAACAACCTCCACGATCTATTGAGACATGGGAAGATCTTGTGAAAAAGTTCGTGAATGAATTCTTTCCACCTTCCAAAACCACGAGTCTCAAGAATGAGATCATGAAATTCACGCAGAAATTTGATGAATCCTTTAGTGAGGCATGGGATCGTTACAAGGAATTGCTCCGAAAATGTCCTCACCACGGTTTCTCCGATCTCATGACACTTGATACTTTCTACAATGGTGTAAGCCAATCCGATCAAGACTCTCTAAATGCCTCCGCGGGAGGTAACTTCTTGAATCGCACCACAAAGGAAGCTTTAGAAATCATTGAGAATAAGTCTAAGGTCCGCATTCCCCGAAGCAAATCGGTTGTTTCCCAAAGGGATGTTGTTCCTTCTTCCTCATTGCCCGTGGCTCAGTCTAGCACCGATGCTAGACTTGACAAACTCACGGAAGCTGTCCATGCATTGGTTCTCGCCCAAGGCAAGAAAGATTCTTCTCCTTCTCCACAAGCTGAAATAAAAAAGATAGAAGTTTGTGTCACTTGTGGTGGTCCACATTCATATTATAATTGCCCTGCCACCGAAGGCAATCCCTTCGAAGTAAATGCAATAGCCGGAAATTCCAACCAAGGAGGTAGCCAATACCGTCCTCAAGTGGAACCAAATTACCGGGCTAGCAATCAGGGTGGACCACCCGGTTTCCCTCAGAATCCAAATAGGTTTAATCCTAATCACCAAAAGGGGCCTAATATGCCAAATCAAAATCCTGCCCCCGTCAATCAGTACCCACCCCAAAGGGGTAATCAAGGGTATTCAGCTCCAAACTATCAAGATCCCCTCCCAAATGATCTCAATAACTACATCAAAGTTAATGAGACCAAAATGAGGGCAATGCAAAATCAAATCTCAAATTTGAAGAATGATTTTCAAACATCAATAGCCAAACAAGGTCAAGAGCTGAAGAGTGAGTTGATGGTAACAAACAACAAAATTGATCAATCTCAAAGCAAGATTGAGAATATGCTTGCCAGTCTTATGAATCATCTCACTCCACCCTCTACATCAGGAGGTCTCCCGGCTAATACAGTTGTTAACCCCAAGGGTGAACTCAAAGCTATTACTACACGCAGTGGTAAAGCTTATGAAGAGCTGCCATTTCCTCCTATTCCTCCTCCTCTTTATTCCGAGGAAGTAGAAATT
Organism: Artemisia argyi; assembly: GCA_030686995.1. Classification (NCBI taxonomy): domain Eukaryota; kingdom Viridiplantae; phylum Streptophyta; class Magnoliopsida; order Asterales; family Asteraceae; genus Artemisia; species Artemisia argyi. Next base: position 11,257,478 of record CM060702.1, on the reverse strand, counting down.
GAGCCTGAGGTAACCACGGACAAGGTGCAATCTCCTAGCCCACGAAGTACCGCACATGTTCACCCTCAGGTTGTTCCAGAAATTGTACCAAAATCTGGACTTGTACCAAAACGAGGAGTTGTATTTGAACCATCAACAACTCCTGTTGAGAACCCTAAATCCAAACCTTCGCTACCATACCCGTCACGACTTAATGAGCAAAAGCTCCGCGAAAAGGCTAGTCACCAAATGGATAAGTTTTATCAAATCTTTCAAGATTTGCATTTTGACGTTAGCCTTGCGGATGCTATCATCCTGATGCCCAAATTTGCATCGATGATCAAGAACTTGTTAAGCAACAAGGAAAAATTGTACGAAATGGCAAAGACTCCTTTGAACGAAAACTGCTCTGCGGTTATCTTAAAGAAGCTTCCTAAGAAGCTTGGAGACCCTGGGAGATTTCTCATTCCATGTGTTTTCCCTGGGATGGTTGAATGCTTCGCCTTGGCCGATCTTGGCGCTAGCATCAACCTGATGCCTTACTCAGTGTGGGAGAAACTATCTCTTCCTCAACTTACTCCTACGTGCATGACTCTCGAGCTTGCCGACCGTTCAATCTCTCGTCCTCTCGGCATTGCCGAAGACGTATTCGTGAAAGTAGGAAAGTTCCATTTCCCCGCTGACTTCGTTGTTGTTAAGTTCGATGCTGACCCACGAGTTCCTCTCATTCTTGGGAGAGGATTCTTAAGGACGGGTCGTGCGTTAATTGATGTGCACGAAGAAGTAATAACTCTTCGTGTTGGTAATGAAGCTGTAACCTTCAACCTCGATCAAACTTCGAGGTAGTCCTCTAATTATGACGCCGAAACGGTTAACCGAATCAATGTCATTGATGTTGCGTCTGGGGAGTACGCTCAAGAGGTTCTAGGTTTTGTCGATGATTCTTCGAGTGAAAACCTCACTCCATCTTCTCACCCCATTGTTGCCAATTCTTTTCCTTCCCTCACTCCGTTTGAGGGAAGTGACTTCATCTTCTCAGAAGAAATTGAGGCCTTTCTCAAAAGTGATTCGGTTCCCGATGGAATTGATAACCAAGAGATCGACCTCGAGAGGGATATTCACCTGCTTGAAAAATTGTTAAACGAAGATTCCTCTCATCTTCCTGTTCTACCACAACAACTTCATAAAGAGGAGGTCAAAAATGTTGAGAAAACTGATGACTTCCCTGAGGTTGAACTTAAGGACTTGCCTCCTCACCTTGAGTATGCATTTCTGGAGGGTGATGATAAATTGCCCGTCATAATTGCTAAAAATTTAAGTGTTGAGGAAAAGGCTGCTCTTATACAGGTTTTGAAATCTCATAAACGAGCAATTGCTTGGCGTCTCTCCGATATCAAGGGCATCGACCCTGAGTTTTGTACTCACAAGATATTAATGGAGGATGACTTCAAACCTGCGGTCCAACATCAAAGAAGGGTGAATCCAAAAATTCACGAGGTTATCAAACAAGAGGTTTTAAAACTTCTTGATGCCGGATTGATTTACCCTATCTCGGACAGTCCTTGGGTCAGCCCAATCCATTGTGTTCCAAAAAAGGGTGGCATTACTGTTGTCACAAACGAGGAGAATGAGTTAATTCCAACTCGTTTGGTTACGGGTTGGCGCGTCTGTATTGATTATCGTAAGTTAAATGACGCCACCCGTAAGGATCATTTTCCTCTGCCCTTTATGGATCAGATGCTCGAGAGATTAGCGGGGAATGAGTATTATTGCTTCCTCGATGGTTTCTCGGGTTACTTTCAGATTCCCATTGACCCGCAAGACCAAGAAAAGACCACTTTCACGTGCCCCTATGGAACTTTCGCATATAAACGTATGCCATTTGGCTTATGTAATGCTCCGGGCACGTTTCAAAGATGTATGATGGCCATTTTTTCCGACATGATCGGGAAAAGTATGGAGGTCTTTATGGATGATTTCTCGGTCATTGGGGATTCGTTTCAGTCATGCCTCTCCCACTTAGACGATATGCTAAAACGTTGTGAAGACACAAAGTTATGTCTAAATTGGGAGAAGAGTCACTTTATGGTCAAAGAGGGCATTGTCCTCGGCCATAAAATTTCAAAAAACGGGATTGAGGTTGATCGTGCCAAAGTGGACGTCATTGCAAAATTACCTCATCCCACAACTGTGAAAGGTGTTAGGAGCTTTTTGGGTCACGCCGGCTTTTACCGTAGGTTTATTCAAGATTTTTCTAAAATCGCCCGGCCTATGACCCATCTCCTCGAAAAGGATGCTCCTTTTATCTTCTCCCCTGAGTGCATCGAAGCCTTTGAAACATTAAAGAAAAGACTTACCGAGGCACCGATTCTTGTTGCCCCCGATTGGGACTTGCCCTTTGAGCTCATGTGTGATGCTAGTGATTATGCTATTGGGGCAGTCTTGGGGCAACGAAAAACAAAACATTTTCAGCCTATACACTATGCCAGCAAAACTATGACCGAGGCTCAAAGCCATTACACCACCACTGAAAAAGAATTATTAGCTGTGGTGTATGCTTTTGAAAAATTCCGGCCATACTTGATCCTGACAAAAAGCATAGTGTATACGGATCACTCGGCTTTGAAGTACCTTTTTGCAAAACAAGATGCAAAGCCGAGACTTCTTCGTTGGGTTCTCCTCCTTCAGGAATTTGATATCATTATTCATGATAAAAAAGGAGCTGAGAACCTAGCTGCTGATCATCTCTCCCGTTTGGAAAACCCCCATCAAGATGTCTCCGAAAAAAGGGAAATTAATGAAACCTTCCCCCTTGAGACGCTCAATGCGGTTGCCTTTCGTGGAGATTCTGTTACCCCTTGGTTTGCCGATTTTGCAAACTACCTTGCGGGTAATTTCATTGTGAAGGGGATGTCGTCCCAACAGAAAAATAAGTTCTTTAAGGATGTCAAACATTATTTCTGGGACGACCCCTACTTGTTCAAAATCTGTGCGGATCAAGTCATCCGGCGGTGTGTATATGGTCAAGAAGCCGATGAAATCTTAAAGGCTTGCCATGCTGGTCCCACGGGGGGCCACCACAATCCAAATTACACCGCCAAAAAGGTGTTTGACTCCGGTTTCTTTTGGCCCACAATCTACAAGGATGCCCATGAATTGGTCAAATCCTGTGACGCTTGTCAACGTCATGGGAATATTTCACAAAAGAATGAAATGCCACAAAACGCAATTCAAGTTTGTGAAATCTTTGACGTTTGGGGCATCGACTTTATGGGGCCATTTCCGTCATCTCATGGAAACAAGTATATACTCGTGGCAGTTGACTATTTGTCAAAATGGGTCGAAGCAAAAGCTTTACCCACAAATGATGCCAGAGTAGTTGTGAAGTTTTTGAAAGCTCTCTTTGCTCGATTTGGAACTCCACGTGCTATAATTAGTGATCGTGGTACGCATTTTTGCAATGACAAATTCGATAAAGTCATGCAAAAGTATGGTGTAACTCACCGTCTTTCTACTGCGTACCACCCTCAAACAAGTGGACAAGTAGAAGTTTCCAATCGAGGCAAAAAGAGAATATTGGAGAGAACCGTTGGGGAAAATCGTGCATCTTGGTCGGATAAATTAGATGATGCACTTTGGGCTTTCCGTACGGCGTATAAAACACCCATTGGGTGTACGCCATATAAGCTTGTGTACGGGAAAGCGTGCCATCTTCCGATCGAGCTTGAGCATAAAGCCTATTGGGCTCTCAAGCATGCAAATTTTGACCTCAAAACTGCGGGTGATCATAGGAAAGTTCAACTGAATGAATTAAATGAACTTCGTGATCAAGCTTACGAGAACTCTTTGATCTATAAAGAAAAGACAAAGAAGATTCATGACTCCAAGATCAAAAACCGCATTTTCAATGTTGGTGATCGAGTCCTTCTTTTCAACTCTAGACTCAAGATCTTCTCGGGAAAGCTCAAAACCCGATGGACTGGTCCATTCACTATCTTTAAGGTTTATCCTTATGGCACCGTCGAGTTATCACAAAATGACGGCCCTAACTTCAAAGTGAATGGACATCGTCTAAAGCACTACTTTGGAGAGGACATACCACCCATGGTTGTCCCGGATCTCCAAACTTTCCCCAAGGACAATTAAATTCGGGGATCGAGTCAAGCTAGTGACTCGGTGAACAAAAATTAGCAACATATACGGGTTTTCACCCGTATTTCTGACTTCTTTCTATTTTCTACCACCCTAGTGTGGGGGAGTGGCCATCCCCCACCGTTTCAAAAGTAAATATGTTTCAAAAATTCAATAATCATGTTTTGTATGTATATTATGTCATTCAACTCCCGGGCTGTCAGGGCAAATTTATTACAGTTAATCATTCACAAGTGATTAGCTAGCGTGGTAAACCTGACACAAGCCTGGGAGGTAGTGATTACCAAAAAAAAAAAAAAAAAAAAAAAAAAAAAAAAAAAAAATGATTGTATGTACAGATAAAATAAAGTGAAAAATAAAAATTTCCACAGTTAGAATCGAATATTAGCTTTTCCCGTTCAGAGATTCGGCATAATAGCCGGGACTTTGAATATTGAGGACAATATTCAGTTCTAGTGTGGGGGGGGGGGGGGAAATTCTTACGAATTTTATCACAAAACTTTCCAAGTACCCCCATTTTAGGCCAAAATTTTTGTGGTTATCAGTCTGCCAAAGTCTAAATGACAAAGGGATTGGCTAGTCCAGGAGCAAACGGCTCTCGGTAAAGACAACTCAAATCCGTTTACGGCTGGCAATTTGCCCAAAATTGCATGGTTCCTCAACTCCCCCGCATCCTCATAAGCAAAATGAGTTGGCTAGCCCACAAGATTATGGCTTGTAGTAAAGGCAGTGGAAAATCCATAATTGGTATTCAGCTTACCAAGATGTTGACTAGGTCCATCAAGATGCTGGCTAGTCCAGGAGCAAACGGCTCCTGGTAAAGACTTATCAAATCCGTTGACAGCTGGTGGTTTGCTCAAAATCACACGGTTATCAGGTGTGCCACAGTTCTTACACCTGGCTACTCCAGAAGTGATGGCTTTTGGTAAAGAGTTTAAAATCCATCAAGTTTTTCTCAAAAGATTGCTAGGGACTAGCAATAGCTTAGTGTGGGGGATTGATGAGTGCTCAAACACTCATCATTTTTATCGTATCTGGACTGCCAAAACATCCAAAAACACCCAAAAAAACGCATCAAAATATACAAATTATCCCAAAAGTGTGTTTTATATGTTTTAGATGCAAAATGTTTGAAAACAAATGAAAAACGAACAAAGTTTGCACAATTGGCAGTTTCAGTCCCTCAAGTTTCAAAATTTCGCAAAACTAGTCCCTGGAAGTTTAAAACAAAAGAAAAGTCAACTCAAGGCAAAGAAAAGTCAAAAAAATTATCAAAATAAGTCCTTGGGTGAAAAAGTTTGAGAAAATTACACTTTTACCCCTTAAAATCCAAAATTGACAAAAATGGTCCCTGGAATTTTGGAAATTGACAGATTTGGTCCTTGGTGGAATAATTTTGAATGAAAAATCATCTAGGATCCTTGGAAAATCATAAATTGTCAAAAATGATCCTTTGGTGTGAGTTTGAGGAAATTACAACATTGGTCCCTCAAGTTTGGAAATTTGGCAAAAATGGTCCTCGGGAAATTTAAAATGGAAAATTACAATTTTGGTCCTTTGGATATTTAAGCATGGCAGGTTTAGTCCCTTTGGTGTCTTTTGAAACTTGCCAAAACAGGCCCTCCAAATTCAGAAATATCAAAATTGGTCCTTGTGAATTTAGAAACACCAAATCCGGATCACTAATAATCTAAACCCAAAACCAAACAGCCCACCTTATAACTCCATGGTCTGATCCAGTTACAATCCCCCAGGCCCATCCTTATTTTTTAGCCCACTCCACAAACAAATAAACCACCCCCGTATTCAAACCCACACCCTCCTTGTTTGACTTCGGTCAACACCATCACCACCAACTTACAGCTAAACTCCAAGCCCTCATCATCACCTCCACCCTGCTACTCCCCTGCAACACACAAACTCCCACTCCTCCTTATCACTCCAAACCAAACACATAACTCCAAGAATGATCCACTGGCCTCAATAATCAAAGAAACAGCCAAACTCCATTTTGGCGCCAAAAAGAAGTAAAGGTCAAGATTGAAATTCACACATCCTAAGGTCAAGATGCAAGCTGGGAAAAGACAAATAGCCCCCCCCCCCAAACCCTAATATGGAGCTATTTAAATGAAGGGATGCACTGGAGCAGAGAGTCTTTTTTTTATATAATTTTATTGTAATTTTTAATATTGTATCTTTTAAAAGTTTTCAGTTGTAATGCACTCTTTTCAGTATTAATTCAAGGGTTGTTTCATAATTTCAAGTTTTCCATATTTCTTTCATTTTCAAGTTTCATTAAATAATATAAACAAATAAATAAAAAAAATAAAAATAAAAATAAAAAAATGGTGAAGAAGCAAGGAGCAGGTTAAATTTGGGATGGACCTGGTTTAGAGCTCATGGGAGCACTTAGGTGTTGATTGTGGTTCTTGATTTACTTGTTCTCAGCTTGGATAAGCACTTTTGTAAGAATTTTTTGTTACTTTTCTAGTTCTACTGTTCATGGCTTATTGACTGTTCAATCATGTTTATTTATGCTAGCTAATCCATATTAGATTAATGTAAATCAGTTCCTTAAGTTAATTTGATCATATGCTTTGAAATCTATTGAAAACAGTCCTAAGAGGGGTGTTTGGTTTAAAACTGTTTGCTGAACTCTTGTTGTTTTTGTTGTTAAATACTGGGTGGAACATGATTCAGTAGGCATCATTAGAACATTCAGGTCATAAAATCATTTGGTTATGCATTAGAAAGTCAAAACTTTACTTTAAATCCTTGTTGTTGTTCACTGTGAGCATTTAAGTTAGCATAATCAGTCGTATCAGTTATAAACTTGTTAGTGTAGTTTAGGATAGTTGCATTGTGGTTTAACAGTTCATCTTCAATCATTTAGGACCATTAAAATTTCCTTTTAGTCAACAATTGCATAAACTAGCAAACGTCAAAATTTTGAAACTGTCAAATTGGACAAAAGTTCCAAGCTATGCACAAGGTTCAATTGGGATAGGAAATAAAAGGTTATTGTTGTTTTAAGTTATTTGGTAGCTGGGTAATCTTTTTCAAAAAGAAAATCTAAGATTGGATCTCAGGTGCTTATTGAAAAGCCCCTCCAAAGTTGGTTGGTTGAGCAAAAAGGTGCCCTGCACCTAGATTCAGTTCTGACCCATGCTTTTTAACCCACCACATGTTGCTCCTAAGTTGGTAATCTTGTTTGATTTTTGTTGTTTTGAACACCTACTTAGGCTGTCTCACTAGATTAGTTCTTTGTTTGCTCTTTAGTCCTTATTTTCTTGCTTAATTTTTACCTTAAAGTCACCATTTTGAACTCTATACTGCCTGTACATCAGAAAGAAATATGAGTTTGTTTGATTTCTAGTTTCCAAATTGTGAGTTAGTTTGTGAAGTGTTGTTAATTTAGTGTTGTGATTGCCTGAGTTTGTGTAGGAGTGTGTTTGCTTGCAAATTATGCTCAATAGCTTATTTGGTCTTATTGCTTGCTTCACAAACTCACTTTGAACCCTTGCTAACTGACCCCCTTTCCCAAGCCTGCAATAAGCTTAATCATTGAGCTTATTGCTTGTTCTTGGATGTTTTAGAAACCTCTCCTGGTAGTCTTTCTAGTTCATCATCTCATTTGGACCCTAAGTCTCTCTTGTGGGCCCCACAAAGCCACAAAGTGACTTGCGTGCTCACCTGACCAAGAACCAAAACTCAGCAGCCTCAGCTCACCACCACATTTTGGTGGTCTATTGTGGTTGACCCAGTGGGTCCCACACAGCATAAGTTGGTTCTCCCAACCCCCTCCTACCAGGGAGTAAGATTGAACCTTTGGTTTGACCTCTAAGTCAGTGGACCCCACCTATTTTTGGCCCTTAAGCTTGTCCCTAAAACTGCCTCAGTTTTCCATTAGCAAGTGCTTAATTATGCCTTTTGGCTTATTCAGGCCTACCATTTGATCATTATTTGCTTATTCTTGTTCCAAAGACTCAGAGTAACCAAATTTGTTCAGTGTGGACCCCACATTTCACCATTTGAGCTAAAAACACTTCACAGTCAACAAAAGTCAACTGTGGGTGTAATAAGCATTTCAATTGCTTATTCTTTGGGTTAAAACAAAAGTGTTTTTGTTAAAGTTAATTGTTTTTAGCTTATTATCAGTTTAGAAAAAGAAAAAATCCAAAAAAACCAATTTTTAAAATAGTGATAGCTTCTATTTAATAGGATTTATCAATTTAATTTTCTTTTTAATTAATTTCTAAGTAATATATCACTTTTATATTTTTAGAAATTATATTTTAGGTTAAAATAATTTTACAAATTTTTCCAGATTTTTATTTTGTCATTTAGTGGTATTTCTAATTAATTTTAGTTTAATTTAGTTTTAATTAATATTAATCAATTAAATAGCATAATTAGATTTTATATAGTATAACCTAGTTTTTATAATTTTTATAGCTTCTATTTTAGTTAAAACATTTTTATAAATTTTTCTAGAATTTTTACTGTTCATTTAATAGTTTTCATAATTTAAATAGTTTAATTAGATATTAATTAATAAATAGAATAATAATTAGTTAACTAGTTTAAAAATTCATAAAATTAACTTTTTATAATTTTTTAGGATTCCCATGATGGTTAACTAGATTTATAAAATTTTTCTTAATTTTCTAAGTCCTTTAAGTATTTTTAATAATTCTAATTAGTTTAATTAGTATTAAATAGATAATTAGTAATTAATTAATAATAAATAATTAAATAGTGTAAAAATAATTTTAATTTTTCTTAAAATTTTCTTTTATTATTAGGATTGTAAAAATATTAAATTTACACTTTTAACCCTTACCATCCTTCAGTTGTACTTTTTGTTTTGTGCGTCTGTATACGTTTTTTAATTAAAACGTACGTTTTTAGTTTTTAGCTCATATCTTCGCAATCTAAATTCCCGTAATCAATCACGTAGCTTTCCTAAGCTATAATTGTTAATAAATTCTAAATAATTTTGATCATAACCTTTTCCTGTGAATAATTACCCGATCACAAATACGCCAAAGTTACAATTCACACTTCAACGGGACTTAACGACCTGGTGATACCCTATATTACCCGGAGCATTGACCTAGGCTATTTGACTTTATTGACCATCATCTGGTTAATATTAGTTAGGTGGTTCAGGCTCAATCAGCTGTTAAAGCATAAAGAAAATTATTTTCAACAAATAACATATTATAATTTATTTATAACAAAACATTTGATTATTAACCTTTGATAGAGGACATGCGTAGTACAATTAACCATATGTATGGGGTCGTTGTGATTGTCGCAAAATGACATCTCCGTTTCCACATGGACACGCAAAAGCTTCATATTTTGCCATCTTCATGATTACAATGTGTATGTGTTTTTTTTTCCCCTCATATAGACAAGTAGTTGTGTATGCTTTTATAGGAGTTTTAGGCGGGAATTTTTGGCGCCATTTTTTTGCCCTCGACCAGCAAATCATAAAGTACATCGCCGGTCGAGCATTTGCTAGTCGAGCGTTGACTTTTTCAAAGAGTTAATGTAGGGTAGATGAAACCTTTATTACAATTTAATATATGGTAAATGAAACATTTATTACAATGTCTTTAGGTAGTTGGTAACATTTATGGCAAATTAATAAATGATAGGTATTTTTAATAAATGATATGTACTTTTAATAAATGTGATGTGATGTGATGGTACACCAAGAAAAATGGTGCCAAAATTTCCCGCCAAAGTAAATGGCGCCAAGATTTCCCGCCAATTTTTTTGCTCGACTGGATCATGTATATGCTCGACTGCTCGACCACCAGAAAACTATATATAAATATGTTATTACATACATATGCATGTATGTAATAACCTATTGCAAGGTACCAACAAAAAATATAAGTGCTTTAGATAATAAATTTCGTGTATATTTGGTCTTCGAAGATGACTCCAGTTATGGTGTTTCACTAATGAAGACTGTTACATACAATGGGTTAGTTACCTCTGTTAATAAAAAGTTCAAACTTAACAACGAATTTGTTTTATGTTTTTATTACAAAATGGCACATGGTCCAGTCAACATAGTTGATGATGAGGATGTTCAATTTTTCGCTACCGAAATTTGTTGGCCAAAGGCTGCATTGCCTAAACTTTTTATTAAAAAGGTTGTCAAAAAGGTAAAGGCAAAAGTAAAACCATCTTCTTCCAACCAATTAGATTTTGACCTTAATGATTCATTATTTACTAATGATTTTGAACCAACAGATTTTAACAATGATTTTCAAATGCCAAAAAATGAACCTTTTGAAAACTACAACGAATTTAATCAGGAATTTGTCAAAAATTATGGGCCTACTTCATCTTCAAATGAACAATTTGTGCATAAATGGGAACAAACAAATACTTTTGAAAATATGCCTCCTATTCCCGATCAACCATTACCTATCATTAAGGAGCTGCATATCATGGATTTCAACAGCAATAGCTCTCGTATCCTTAAAGCAAGTGATGAATTTGATGATAAAGACTGGTGCATGTTTGAAATTGGTAAGAAAGCTCTAATAGATGGAAGACAATTTAGGATTAGAAAGTCTGATAAGTTTAGGTACGATGTAGTTTGTTTTCATCAGGGGTGCGATTGGAAAATAGTTACGTCAAGGATACAAAATAGTGTTAAATGGAGGATAGGAACAATCAACGATGTTCACACTTGTCCCAAAACACAACTCTTCCTAACCACCGTAATGCTACCATAAAACTGTTGGCACGTTTGATCGCATCGAAGCTGAAAGACAGCAGTCGAATCTACAGGCCACGAGATATAAAAGATGATTTTGCTGAACAATTCAATATCGACATTTCTTATAAAAAAGCATGGGCTGGGAAAAATCGAGCATTGGAGCTTCTCACAGGTTGTCCTACGGAATCATTTGATCGATTACCGTACTATTTTTATAACTTGGAGATGGCAAATGATGGTACGGTAACTCATATTGATACGGATGATGAAGGACACTTTAAGATGTGTTTTGTCGGCTTTGGTGTTGCGGTAAGCATGTATAAACACAATGTTCATTGTAGATAAAGCTGTTTTTGTGTTTTGTTACTGGTCTTTGCTATTAGTCTTTGTAGATATGGTTCATTGTATATGAATATGTATTTTTCTATACAAACAACTACTAATTGATAATTTCTTGGGTCTGACAGATTCAAGCTTTCTTACAACATTTGCGACCACTTATCATAATTGATGGGGCGCAACTTAAAGGGAAGTATCTTGGAACAAATCTGCTTGCCGTTGGAATGGACGGTAACAACCAGATTGTACCGATTGCCACTGGTGTTTCACAAGGTGAGACTGGGGAATCGTGGACATGGTTTTTGTCATGCTTGAAAGATTGCATCGGGGAAGTTGAGGATTTGGCCATCATTTCTGATAGACATTACGCCATTGGAGTAGCTTGTAAAACAGTCTTCCCAAATTCATTTCATGGGTTCTGTTGTAGACATCTAATGATGAATTGTGCTTTGGGAACGAGTAAAAAATCGAGGGCTTTGTATTGGAAGGCATGCAAAAATTACGCTAAGGATGATTTTCACCGCTCGCTTTCTGCTATTCAATCATATAAACCAGAAGCTTACAATAAACTTATTGAAGCTGGCGTAGAGAGATGGTCTAGGGCATATTGTCCGGCAAAGCGGTACAACTATATGACATCCAACAGCGCAGAGTCGGTAAATTCATTAACAAGGCATGTGAGAAAAGAACCAATAACAAGGCTAATGGAGTGGCATAGAGGGCTGTTACAAAGGTGGTTTTGTGAACGTCGAGACAAATATGAAGGTAACCTTCATTTTTTATAATGTAATTTGAATTTTATACAATTTGATAAATAATTTATTATGTGAAAAATATTTTAGCTGCGGTAGAGGGGGAACTTAGCGACTGGGCTGCTGCAAAACTAAAGGACAGGATGATGAAAAGCGCTAATTGGATTGTCACAGGTATTCAAGCTAACATACTTTATGAGGTGGTTGATTTTCGAAAACAACATACTGTGAATCTAGATAATTGGACATGTACTTGTTGTCAATGGCAATTTTCCGGTATACCATGCGGTCATGCGATAGCGGTTAGTAGATTTCTTAAACAAAGAGACTGTAATCATTTGGTCTGGTATTGGTTTAAAACAACAACGCTAAAAGGGACATACCAAGGATTGGTTTACCCTGTAGGAGAATCATCCGAATGGGAGAAACCGGATGGCTTACAAATTGTGAAGCCACCAGGTGTGATTCGAAAACAATCAGGGAGACCAAAAAACAAAGACCGTATTAAATCTCAAGGAGAAGTATCAACTCCTGTAACATGTACAAGGTGCTGGAAGGTTGGACACATGCGTCAATCATGCATGGAACCATTGCCAAAAAGAAATGTAACTGAATTGTATTCTCTTATTCAAAATAATGTTTTTTGTACATTAGAGTACCATTGTTTAAATAATGTTTTTTCCAGGAAAATGTGGGAAACGCAGTTTGGCAACAACCATCGATGTTGGGAAATTCATTTTGGCAACACCCATCGATGGAGGGCACATCTAATCAGGGAGCCTCAGGTTGGGTACATCCATCAATGGCGGGAACTTCTGGTTGGGTACAACCATCAATGGATGGAGCATCGGGTTGGGTCCAACCCTCAATGGGGGGAGCAGTAGGTTGGGGACAACCATCACTGAAGGGAACATCAGGTTGGGTACAACCATCAATGGCGGGAACATCAGGTTGGGGACAACCATCAACGTATGGAACCTCAGGTTCGCTACAACCATCAACATATGGAACATCAAGTTCGCATCAATATGATGAAATGGATTGGAGGTACGAACAATTTAACTTGGGTGACCCGTAGTAGATGAAAATAATGTTGTTTAAATGTCATGTTATATTTTTTGTGATGCTCGTTTGCTACTATTGAGGTTATTTGCAGTATAAGAACTTAATGGTACTTGCTTCTTGCTTGTTTTTATTGATTATTGTTCAAGGTTTTGCCATTTATTTTATACGGTTTTATGTTAGACATATAATTAATCAAACACACATAAGCATTACACATACTATTAGAACTAAATACATGAGATTGTTAACCAGAAACTAGATAGGATATTGTTAAGACTTATGCAAACCAAAAGACCAACAAAGACAAGCAAACCCTTCCCACTTCATCCCGTTATTTGGTTATAGACCTTTGCCATATAGCGACGCCTTTGACGAGCAGCACATTGCGCATTCACCAACATTGTCTTCAAATGAGCCTCTTGTTCCTCTTCTACCCCAACCATTTCCTTCAAATAAGTAATAGCATTTGAAGCTTCAATTCCATTTACCGCTTCGAATTCTATAATATAAGCTTTCTTCTTACGAATTTTTTCCGCCGCATGGGCACAACGCATCTCTAGATCAACCACAGCCTGCTCCGCCTCCATTTTCTCTCTATGAAATAACACATACAGTTGTTTGCTAATCAAATGAGAATCCGCGGCATTTGCAAGTTCTTCGATTAACATAGAAGGGCCTTCCATTTGTTTTGAGTAAACACAAATGAACTATGTACCCTTTAAATAGGGATAGAGAAGCCTACATATACACCAAATGAAGTATGTAATAAATATCAATCTACTCCCATCACATTAAATGATCCATCTCCCCAACCACAAGTCGAGCAATCGACCATATTACCATGATCACAGCTAGAACAAACTGATATAAACAAACTAACAAGTTAAAATAAAATACTTAACAATCGATTTAAGCTGCAGTCACTAGACATAGTTAATATCCATTCACTAGGCATAAAAGCGGGGGTAAATACAAAATGTTGGGTATGCATAAACCCAAAGTTATCCCGGAGGATTACATAACCCGCAACTACATGCTAGTTCCCATGCGATACCATAGATAATGTATTGTTTCCAACATAGTTTACAAAAGGACCATACAAATGTTTACACAAAAGCTTGTCGTCCAAGGAACATTCAAGGAACATGTATTTTACGCTTGTAATAAAACTTGATCAACCTCTCTCGATATGCCAACGGTGCTTGAATATGGTTTTCAAAGTCCAAAAGCTTGCCATTTCCCAACCTGTACAAACCATTAAATATATAAATCACTACTGTTAATCAAGTAATCCAACTATTCAATTCAATTATACCATTCACATTGAAAATAGCAAATGTTAGTCAGGAATATGCCTTAGCTGCCAATTTTTACTAACTTGTAGACTACATTTATCTATTTATAGGATGACTACATATGGACTGTTTACATGTGACTTGCCATGTGGTGAGGATTTTGCTATTTAAGGGGTTATTGTCACATGGTGGTTTATATTCACCCTACTATAAAACTTAGTTACTTAGGAAATATGCCGAAAAAACCTAAAAAAGTTACGTTCAAATATAACGCTGAAGATAGGCAATGGTCAAACAAGGTTCTCAAAGAGGTAATATTTCTGGAGATTTATGAAAGATATGGCCCAAATGCCAAACCAAATATGCAATTGCCATCTAAAATTCTAGAAGACCTCAGACGAGAAGTGTACGGTGAGGCAAGTAGCAGCAAGTCGACCATTAATGGTGAACCAAACCAAGATGGGAAAAAATAAATGCGCTTGTAGCTTTGCCTATCCTACTGCATGTATCTTACATGTTGCTTAATGAATGCTTATCTTACTAGGTATCAAGTATTAGATTTGTACAAGTATCATATTATAATTCTAAAAGTATGTGTACTTATTATCCTAGTTGATTGGAAAAAGTATTTTAAATGCTATGTAGAATGACATACCTGAATAATAACATGCAGACCCACACCCCACAGTCGTCAAACAACCCACCCTGCCTTGGAACATTCTCAGCATTCGTAAACGTAATCCTATAGGACATAGGATCGATTCCCTTCTGGTCAAACAAATATGCTGCTTTCAGCACTTCCGGAAGCCTTTTCTCTAGGCAATCCCTCATTCTCAGGTAAAAATCACGCGATTCAATCTCAAGATAGGGTTGAGTATCATAGAATGTAAATTTACCAGTCCGGATGTGAAACACAGCAAGAGACCAATGTCTTTCAGGTTCATTTATGGGGATAAAAACCCGTTCAACATCAGCCCATCCAAGAGGGTATTTTTCTTTGTTTACATAGAACAAAGGCATCGATCCATTCATCAGTAGTGGTAGAAAAAAGCAGCTAACCATCGACCAATCCATATTGTCTGGTCTAGTATGCCACATGTAGCCAATCCATAGATCAATGTGATGTAAGAACAAGAAGCAAAGAAAAAGAAGAAAGAAAAAATATTCAGTTGGTTGTATAAAAAATGCGCTTTTGATTTTATATACCTAGAGACAGATTTCAAACAACTCTTATACGATACAAATTACCAAGGTGTGCCGAAGAAAAAATTGTGGATTATATAAAAGCATGTAAGTAATAGGACTCGTGTTGAATGGGATAATGAAGGAGTGTGGATTGCCATAAAAATACACACTATATCATTATCACAAACAACACGCCTCAATTATAAGAGCCCATCTATCAAACGATGTATATGGGTTCCATTACTTAATTTGACCGAGTTCCATAAAACCATTGGTGTGCTTAATATTGATCACATTCTTTGTTATCTGTAATTGAACCAAAAAAATAGGATCAATATCAAGCACACAAATGATTTTATGGGAACTCAATCAAACTAAGCAATGGAACCCATCAACATCGTTAGATAGATGTGCCCTTATAATTGAGATTTTCAATGTGATGTTCAATGTAGCAAGATGTGTATAAAAGTTACTTTCAACTTCTCTTTGAAACAATTTTATAGAATCCACAACTATAATGTTTAGCTAACCTTTAAAAAGTGCTTTTGGCAATTTACCTCAAATAAAAGTTACTTGAAATCAGTTGGCAAGTACATACAATCAAAAGCACAATTTTATATAAAACTGAGTAAAGTAAATAAAAGATGTATTTACTTTACCTCGTCAAGCAGCCATCCTTTGCGTTTATCATCAAGGCCGATTAGAGAATCCCAGAAATTACGACCCACAACTATATCACCGGACCAAGGAAACTTACAAATACGCCACCCTTCCCTAAGGAGAAATCGATCAATTTCGTAGTTAACATAAATTTTTTCGAGATTGTGATATGGTCGTTCAAGAACCTGAAATACAAAGTAACCAAAATAAATCACCTTTAATATCAAAACAATAACGTGCTTATATTAATACAAAGGATCTTAAACATCATAACTCTACCCAAGGTCTTACTTGCCGTAACATTTGAACCATAATCGGATCAAGAATGTTCTTCTGATTTTTCAATTCATCTATGCTAAACTGGTGAAGGTTTTACTTCAATAAACGGAGACATAATAAAATTTTCGAACCTCCTCTTCTTCATTTCATAACGCTCGTGAGGAAGTTTCACCCGAGGTAAAATTTTGCTGTTTGGTTCATTAGGTGGACAAAAATCCTCTTGCTTTTCATCGTTTACAACATTTCGTCCATGTGATCCGTTATATGGTCCATCTTCAACGCATGACGACTCAAACATGTTAAGAAAATCATTGCCTTGACTGCAATACTCATCAGCAAGATCATTGTCCTACCAACAATATAAAAATAGTTAGCCAAAGGACCCAGTACCCCCAAAGGACAACTTCAACTGTTTCTATTCAAAAACCCTCTTTATACTTAAAAATTAAATTAATATTAATGCCACCATCACTTAGTATTGCACAAAATAAGTTATAACGTGTCTTTCATCTTACACGACACCATAAAATTACCTTTTCTGCATCAGATATGTTAACATAATTGTCTTGCTCTTCTGGTTTGCTAGTATGAAACTGCGTAGGAAAGGTTTACCACATAGTATTAAAAACTCATATTTAAAAATATAAAACTATTCACATCTAAATAAATCACCTTTTCATAAGGCTCTCGTTCTCTTTGACCAGTGTAAACCTACATACCAAAGTGTTTACCACAAATTAGTATAACATTATAGCTCAATAAAAAAATACATGCTTAAAATTAATGAAAGTATTGTTTACGACATCATAAAATTACCTTTTCATTAGGATCTGTCTCCACATTCTTTCTTTTACTAGGAAGTACCTGTAAGTGAAAGTATTGTGAAACAAAACTAGCCTATTAGTGTATACCATTACAAGTTTCTCAAAAGAAAATAACTTGGAAACAAATTGGAAAAGGTAAAACAGTTACCTGAATTATAGTCTCGAGTTTCAATGTTCGGGCTTCCCAAGCCTTGACAACAGCTTCAAGAGCAAACACATCCACATGTTTAACTACCTCAGCTGAGGAATCAACTTGACTTATATTCGGCATATCACTCGCCTTTTTCTTCCAATAATGATCATAAAGTCCACCCTTTCGAACAGGCGGCGCCCTCGGGGTATACCACTTAAAAAATTCTAATTATTCTGTATACCATTGAGATTCAGCCTCAAATTTGTTTGGGATGAGACCAAATTTTGGTGTGGATTCCTATGAAAAACATAAAACTTAGTTTTCTGTGCTAAACTAGTTGTATCATGCCGAAAAAACGTATTTTGTGAGTAGTAGTAAACATGTGCTTTGCAAACAACTATGGTAAACAAAGTAATTATTTGAACGATTATAAGATGTTCCAAAAACATTATATTTACCTTAGGAAAAAGTAGTTCGAAATTATCAAATTTTGCAAATGATCTATGCTTCGACCATGAAAGCGCTCTTGGGATCACCCCATCATCCTTCCTCCACCAGAGCTGACTTTTATCAGAAGTCTCAATAATCCATATCTGCAAAAAATGCAAACATAACCATTATTAGTTACAAGGACTAGAAAGATAATAATCAAGCATTACTCTAAACAGTAAGCAAAGAATTGAAATTAATAACCTTGAATGCACAAACAAATCCAGCCAAGCAATAGGTCGGAACATCCTTGGATTTTGTTTTGCCCAATGGTGCACTGTTACCAACTCGATTCTTTGAAGCAACATTTCTAATTGAATCATACAGCTGCCTCCAAATGTACTCGCCCCATGGGAATGCATTCCACTCATCAACTTCTTCGACCATCCTCAGTAACATATCAACAATGACAGACCCTAAATCCTTACCCATGAATATAACCTCTAAGGTTAGCAACAAACACACCCATACGGCATCTGCATCCGACAGGTTTAAAAAAGCATCTTCATCTTCGATAACAGATAGAAGATCGATGTTTTTCACATACTGTCCAACCTTATCTGGAAAAACACGATCACGAAATGGGATATCCCCACTTCTCCATTTCCGAAAGTGATGAGGCGAAAAATGATCCGTTTTTAGGGGGTCATTTAAGCCTGAATCTGACTTTATTTGATCAAATATTACCCTAAATCGTTCCTTTTGTAATTTTAGGTACTTGGAGAGTGAATTCTGGAAAAGAAGCCATTTTGGACGTTTTTGGAGCATAAAAGTGAAGAAAACGGCAAAGTCTCAATTTTCCATGCTGGGAACAGTAGGTGACGGCGTCAAGAGTAATTCCCTGACGGCGTCAAACCTCAAGAATTAAAATCCGTAGTTGATGACGGCGTCACACACAGGGCGTCAAGAGTAATTTGTGTGACGGCCTAGTATAACACCCCCAAAATCATCACGTCAGCGGAAGACTTAAAATGTCAGCGGAAGACTTTTTGGGTGTTACTTCGAGGATCTTTGTCACAATCATAGAAAACGACACAAAAGTGACGCTTTAAAGTTTAATTCATTCAAAATACCAAATATTCGAGACATCAAG
The DNA here is from genome assembly GCA_030686995.1 of Artemisia argyi. Classification (NCBI taxonomy): domain Eukaryota; kingdom Viridiplantae; phylum Streptophyta; class Magnoliopsida; order Asterales; family Asteraceae; genus Artemisia; species Artemisia argyi. The sequence continues at coordinate 11,238,485 of CM060702.1, read as the reverse complement.
ATGTTTTATAATTTAAACAACAAGTTTATTTGAAATATGTCAAAATGTTTATTTAAGCCCATGCCGAGTTACAAGCCCACTCCGTGCCTTCAAGTTCCTTCTTGTATAGTTACCTGAGATAAACACATGCTAAAAGTGTCAACACAAGGTTGGTGAGTTCATAGAGTTTATAGCTTTCAAATATCGATTTCTAAAATCAAAGAGTTTTTGATTTCACAGTAGATATAATAATAGTTAATTATCAAATTAAAGTATGAGTAAATCCATATGTTCATAGCTTTAGATCAAAATTAGAAATTGAGTATTTTCCTTATTAATTCAAAAATAGTCCGTTGATTTGCCTTTCACCGGGTCAAAACCCAAAATAGTAGTTGGTTTATAAATCCATTGATCACACGTTTCGAGGTTTGGGTCACGTTGTTGTACTCGTAACACAACCAGTGGGTCAGTTGTTAGCACCCATAACATACCCAGTGGGCCAGTTGTTAGCACCCATAACATAACCATTCTGAAACCGTATTTAAACAGTTGAAACTGTATTCGAACAGTTTGTAGAGAACCGTATTCAAACAGTTGAAACTGTATCCAAACAGTGTGTGGAGAACCGTATTTAAACAGTTGAAACCGTATTTAAACAGTTTGTTCCATAATTCCAAATATCGATAGTAGAATCGTTAGAAAGGTTGTTACACATGCATCTCTTCCAAAGAGTTTATAAAACAGTTAAACGATAGAAAGTGTAGCTATGAACTTGTAGTAATATGTAAATAGTTAACGAGTACTTGTAAAAGTATAAAACAATAGTTAAGCATGTATCTCCCCCAAAAACATTTATAAATCATTGTAAAACAAACAAGAGTAGGGGCTATGACTCACCTTAGTAGTACAGTGGTAGTGGTAGTAATATAATCTCAACGATGCAAGGCAACGGCTTCACACACAACCTAAAAGATGTGATATGTTTTAGTTGATAGTCTAAATCTCGTGTTCGTTTAAATGTTTGATGTTCAAGAACAAAGTTATATATATATATATATATATATATATATATATATATATATATATATATATATATATATATATATATATATATATATATATATATATATATAACTTGTGAGTGTAATGATCGATGCTCGGTATGCGATGGAAAATCATAAAGAATAAGTCGAAGTATGTAGACGATGTTTTATGATGTTAGTTTTAAAAGAAAAGAAATAAACGTATCGTTATATATATCGTTATAATTTATTATAATTACGCGAATATTTATGTCGTATGTATTTATAAGAGTTTTATACTAAACATGTGTATTTATATCTAAAATATTAATATTATTTTTATAAAATAATATTTACAGAAAATCCTTTATGTTTTACCAAAGTTACACTTTTAACCCTAAACGAATATAATTTTACACCGTTAGTCCGTAGTTAACAATCGTTTCATTTTAAGTCCAAATAATATCTATATTTACATTTTTCAACTCCGATTATCGTTATTTACAGTTTTAAATTCAGAAAATCAGAAATTACAGTTTTGATCCAAAGTTTGCAAAATTTACACTTTTAGTCCCCGGTTATGAAAATTTTGCAAAGTTAGTCCAAATTTTACCAAATTCAAAACTTATCATTTTCACTTCTTAAATAAGCTCAAAATATTCAGATAAGCTTAATTCCACTTCTTATTTTCTTAAAAAGTACTTATTTCACTTGAGTGGGCTTAACGAGTCAATTATTAAGGCCCGTTAAGGTTTCGTGATCCATTGGGTGTACGAGGGGTTTGGGCCTGGTCTCGGGTTCATTTTTATGTTCTAAAAACGTTGCAAATAAGTCCAGAATACCAGCTTATCTAATAAGCTTCAAAACAGCTTAACGGGCTAATAAGCCCATATGTTAGCTTATTAATTTTTATAGTAGAACAGTTTTTGGTTGGTCAAAATGGCTTTAGTAATTAGCTTAAACGAGCTTATAACTTTGAATAAAATATGGTTCCCAATTGTTTACCAAGTTGTCTATGAGATCGAGCTTTAAAAACAATATGTTACGTTTCTAGATTTTGAAATAACGAGGCCAAGTAAATGGCCAAAATCAATTCTGAAAACAGTTTGGAGACTTAGAAATATTCTAAGTCTTTTCAGTTATTTTGAATGGGTCAAGACCACTTCAAATCGTGTCGTTTATATGTTATTTTTAGATCAAAACTTTACGTCACTCGATTGCTAGTATATTAAACATTTAGGATGTGAATTAAAATGTATATGTCACGTTTATATTTTACGAATTAAATGAGGAAAAGTGAACGTGCAAAAATTTATAATAACGAAAATAAAATATAACAAAGGGACTCCAAGTGCTCACCTCACCTCTAGGGATGGGGTACAAACGTTCGTAGAGATTGAATTAGTACAAAGAAGATCGTGGTATGGTTCACTTCACGCCAAGGATACAAAACGAACTAACGTGGTACTCTTGCTTCACTTCAATACCTCGAACTAGCTCCAAACCTTCTGTCCCAAAACTCGACACTTGAACTTCACAGAATGGAATTATGGTACGTTTGTATGTGTGTGTTCGACTGAGCTTGTATGGTGGTGTTTTATAGAAGGTTTTGTAGGAGAAGATGGATATGAAGTAACATGGAAGAGTGTTGTTGGCTTGAAGTTATGTGTGGCACCTCTACTAGTATCCAATCAAGTTAGAACAACAAAAGAATGTGTAAGACCTTCTTCTGAACATTCTCTGACACTCCTAGACGTGTATGGACGATTTAAGGTGATTGGGAGGCTTGGGTGGCTCGTAAGAAGGTTTGTGACACGTTGGGTGAAATTTCCAAAGGGTGAGTTTTGTGGTTTACTTGGGTCGTTTTTAGAGTAGTAAACAAGTGAGGGAGGGTGTATCTCATACCATTTGTGATTCTCGGGTACTAGGTGAAACAAGACGAGTAATAATATGTGGGTATTGTATGTTGAAATCGCAAGAAAAGAGGGTAGTTTTGGAGTTGTGTCGCGACTTGGAAAACAAAAGGAAAAGAATACAAAATATCAAAAGGGCGCTTGGGCCTTGGACTCGGTGGGCTGCTTTCGTGGATTGGGCCCAAACGAAAAAGAAATAGATAATCAGTGATCCGCTTGGTTTGTGTTGGATTTTAAGTGGTCCATAGGGTCAACGGGTCCCACCTGGTGTGTTTTAAGAGTCGGGTTACGATCAAATAATATTAATGAGTGATCTCGGGAATTTTCGTAGGCTCCGGGAATATATAAATATTGTACTTTAAATATACGAAACGTATATTATAAAAATATAAACGTTTAAAAATATATATATATTCGCGATAACTAGACTATCTAGGTTGTGTGTAAGCAACGTTCCTAGACAAATGGTCAATCATAAATGTCGTAGTGGTTCACATAATATGTCATGCATATATAATAAAAAAAAAATTGTTCCTGTAAAAATGGTTAATCTATGTTATGGTAATGTGTTAATCGTAGGAAAATTTTTACGGGGTGTTATATTACCTACCCGTTAAACGGAATCCCGTCCCGGGATTCTAAGATAAGGTAGCTGTAAAGGTGAGTGGAAAAGGTGAACAAATAACGTATTTATTATTAGCTTCCTAATTGTACTTTCCAGCATAACGTATCTACTACTACATTAGCTTTTTACTTGATGATAACCAATCTTAGTATGATGTTGAATGAAAAACTTGGGGAAACTTAAGTCCAAAAATTATAGTTGTTACTTGGCAGTATTATTTAAGGTGTAAACAGTATTTTACCACAGTGGTGTACAGTACTCAATTCTTATTCTCTTTAAATAATCCACTTTTTCACTCCTTTTTACCTAACTTTCCTTTCCTTTATTCTTCTCGTCGACATGCCTCATTTCATCACCAACCTTGCAATCATGTTTGCCATTGTTACCGCTATCTATTTAGTGTATGTTCCGAACGAAGATCGTGCTATGTTGGTTGGGATCTTAATGTTTCTTGCACCATTCGTGGTCCTAGCGATCTTTATTGACAAGTTTTGGAAGTGAGGAATAGTGTCGTAGTGTAGTGGTTGGAATGTTGAAATAAGGTTTGTTGTGTTTCCATGTAATTTCGAACGTATGAATCAAATTTTTATTTCGCTTTATGTTGTCTTTGCTTGTTTTTACCGCTTATGTATCGTTATATTATAAGGTCATTATGTACCAAAAACATTGGTTGGTTCGATTGTAGTTAAGTTTTCAAAGGTGGGTTTTAATAAATTATAACCAAAACTATATATGGAAGTTTGTTTGGCTTCGAATACTTATATAAATATGATTCGAAACTATATGTCATGAGTCGGTTTGGAGTAATATTTAAGTTTTTGGGCTTGAGCAATGTTGGGCTTAAGTTGGTGATCAAGTTCGATGATAATAAAATGGTGCGTTTGGTTACTGAAATCTTGTGGCCCAAAGGTGGGTTGGCATATGGAAGCAGTGGGTTAAGGCCCAATGTAAGAAGGTGTAGCGAGTATGAAGTGTTTTATCTATACGTCTTTTATAAGGTTACAAGATAGTTGGAGTTTCATATAATATTCGAGAGTTTGTATAGATTATTGTTAAGTTCAAAATTTTTAGAGGCTGAGGGGTTAATTCGTGTGAGAGTGTATTATTTATAGGTGGCGCGTTCATGATTTAAGTTATGTTGTCATATATCTCAAGATTTGTTGCTATTTTAAATAGACACAGGCTTTTTGAAAATTTTTACCGTTTGAAAACAAACGGTCACATTTAATACAATAATTGAGAATTACTTTTCCAATTCTTTATAAATACCATTGGTACATGTTGGGTTATCCACATACACACACAAAACAATCAATGGCTTGTAAGCTACCACATACCGCTGAACAAATCCAACAATATATTAAAGCAGAAGCCGAAAATAGTGATGTGGATCGTAAAAATGCTATTTTGAGGGTCATTCTGGAGTTGGAGGTGGTGAAACAATCGAAACAACGGCTTAGAGAACGCTATGCAAAGTGCACGGATATATCGGATGATCAGAAACATGTGATTGATACTTTCTTGCATGACGGATATCGCAAGGATGCAGCTATTATTGAATCGTTGTGGGTTTGTGTTCATCAGATAGAGGACCATAGTTCCAACAAGATCCGTTGGAGTTTTAAAGAGAATGTTGAAGCGGCTAGGATTGAACAACAACAGCAACAACAGCAACGTCAATAGCAACAACAGCAACTGCAACAGCAACAGCAACAGCAACAGCAACAGCAACAACAATCACTTCAACAAGGTGCATCGAGTTCTTCTGCACCAAGAGTGGTTGTGCAACAACAACAATTGCCTCATCTGGATCAATTCCAGCCAAGTTTTGAGGAAAATGTGGCGGTCGATGATGGTGGTTGGACTTCTGACATGGAGCGGGAGCTGAGTAGGTTGGAGGCTCAAATAGAAGAAGAGAGGTTGGCAAGCTTCGACCCTTATGATGATGGATATGATTCTAACAATTCTCAGACTTGGGATCACCCAGACTACCGCTGAAGTGTGATGTTTAATTTAGCGTTGTTTGTAATGTTTTTATGTATTTCCGTTCAGTCTGCTTTTTAATAATATGGTGTTTGAATAAAATTCCTTGTGATCATACATTGGGTGAGAATTTATCTTGTTATGTTTAGATAATTTAATAATTACAAAAATTTGTGCGGGTAACCTACCCGTTAAACAAAAGAGTTTTGTTGATATAGGTTTTTAGAAAAAAAAAAAAAAAAAAAAAAAAAAAAAAAAAAAATTCTTGAATTATCAGTTTTTGTGGATAGAAATTTAGTTTGGGGAGAAGTGAGTGCACATGGTATTTTATCAGCTGGGAGGATCAATCGTTTAGTGACGTCGAGGTTTACCTAATGATGTTAGTATTATTGGTGTTAGTCATATCGTTGTGTATCAATATTCGTGGTTTCTAGTAAGATTTAGGGGTTTGTGGTTTTATATGCCTGTTTACTCAGAAGTAATTTAAACCTATATTTCATTATTTACATAGAGAAGCGTCCCAAACTATGTAACTAAGGAAATATAAACTTATGGTTCAATGATTTATAATTTCTTGATTTGAACAAAAGGGCGTCCCAATCCATTCAAATTAAGACGTTGTAAATCATTTTAAGATTTTAACTATTTGACAAAATAATTTATGCGCGGATTTCCTGAGAGTATGAAAAGAGTATGTCGTAAGCATCTATAAAGATGAAAGCGAGACAATTTAAAGAGGATTTGCATAGTACACAAAATAGTTGGGGGAGCATATATATTAATATACTAGAGTGTAGTTGTACCTTAAACTATTTTAAAGTCACATAATCGTCTGGCGGACGGAAATATGAAGACACGGTATTTGTAATAATCCCGATTAGTAAATATAAGTCATTAGCATAATTATAACATGTAATCATATATAAGAAATCATGTAAAAGTAATGTCTCTACCAGATGTTGGAAACGCGTAGGCACGGAGGGCATAAGGTGGTATTTTGTAAAAATGGTCCAGTTAAAGTGTAGTTATAGTCCAATGTTTAAAAACATCTGGTTCTCTATAACCGTGGCTCTGAATACCAATCTATAACACCCCCAAAATCATCACGTCAGCGGAAGACTTAAAATGTCAGCGGAAGACTTTTTGGGTGTTACTTCGAGGATCTTTGTCACAATCATAGAAAACGACACAAAAGTGACGCTTTAAAGTTTAATTCATTCAAAATACCAAATATTCGAGACATCAAGATGTTTTATAATTTAAACAACAAGTTTATTTGAAATATGTCAAAATGTTTATTTAAGCCCATGCCGGGTTACAAGCCCACTCCGTGCCTTCAAGTTCCTTCTTGTATAGTTACCTGAGATAAACACATGCTAAAAGTGTCAACACAAGGTTGGTGAGTTCATAGAGTTTATAGCTTTCAAATATCGATTTCTAAAATCAAAGAGTTTTTGATTTCACAGTAGATATAATAACAGTTAATTATCAAATTAAAGTATGAGTAAATCCATATGTTCATAGCTTTAGATCAAAATTAGAAATTGAGTATTTTCCTTATTAATTCAAAAATAGTCCGTTGATTTGCCTTTCACCGGGTCAAAACCCAAAATAGTAGTTGGTTTATAAATCCATTGATCACACGTTTCGAGGTTTGGGTCACGTTGTTGTACCCGTAACACAACCAGTGGGTCAGTTGTTAGCACCCATAACATACCCAGTGGGCCAGTTGTTAGCACCCATAACATAACCATTCTGAAACCGTATTTAAACAGTTGAAACTGTATTCGAACAGTTTGTAGAGAACCGTATTCAAACAGTTGAAACTGTATCCAAACAGTGTGTGGAGAACCGTATTTAAACAGTTGAAACCGTATTTATACAGTTTGTTCCATAATTCCAAATAGCGATAGTAGAATCGTTAGAAAGGTTGTTACACATGCATCTCTTCCAAAGAGTTTATAAAACAGTTAAACGATAGAAAGTGTAGCTATGAACTTGTAGTAATATGTAAATAGTTAACGAGTACTTGTAAAAGTATAAAACAATAGTTAAGCATGTATCTCCCCCAAAAACATTTATAAATCATTGTAAAACAAACAAGAGTAGGGGCTATGACTCACCTTAGTAGTACAGTGGTAGTGGTAGTAATATAATCTCAACGATGCAAGGCAACGGCTTCACACACAACCTAAAAGATATGATATGTTTTAGTTGATAGTCTAAATCTCGTTTTATCGCGAATATTAGTCATTCAGTTTGTTATTAAAACTCGTGTTCGTTTAAATGTTTGAAGTTCAAGAACAAAGTTATATATATATATATAACTTGTGAGTGTAATGATCGATGCTCGGTATGCGATGGAAAATCATCAAGAATAAGTCGAAGTATGTAGACGATGTTTTATGATGTTAGTTTTAAAAGAAAAGAAATAAATGTATCGTTATATATATCGTTATAATTTATTATAATTACGCGAATATTTATGTCGTATGTATTTATAAGAGTTTTATACTAAACATGTGTATTTATATCTAAAATATTAATATTATTTTTATAAAATAATATTTACAGAAAATCCTTTATGTTTTACCAAAGTTACACTTTTAACCCTAACGAATATAATTTTACACCGTTAGTCCGTAGTTAACAATCGTTTCATTTTAAGTCCAAATAATATCTATACTTACATTTTTCAACTCCGATTATCATTATTTATAGTTTTAAATTCAGAAAATCAGAAATTACAGTTTTGACCCAAAGTTTGCAAAATTTACACTTTTAGTCCCCGGTTATGAAAATTTTGCAAAGTTAGTCCAAATTTTACCAAATTCAAAACTTATCATTTTCACTTCTTAAATAAGCTCAAAATATTCAGATAAGCTTAATTCCACTGCTTATTTTCTTAAAAAGTACTTATTTCACTTGAATGGGCTTAACGAGTCAATTATTAAGGCCCGTTAAGGTTTCGTGATCCATTGGGTGTACGAGGGGTTTGGGCCTGGTCTCGGGTTCATTTTTATGTTCTAAAAACGTTGCAAATAAGTCCAGAATACCAGCTTATCTAATAAGCTTCAAAACAGCTTAACGGGCTAATAAGCCCATATGTTAGCTTATTAATTTTTATAGTAGAACAGTTTTTGGTTGGTCAAAATGGCTTTAGTAATTAGCTTAAACGAGCTTATAACTTTGAATAAAATATGGTTCCCAATTGTTTACCAAGTTGTCTATGAGATCGAGCTTTAAAAACAATATGTTACGTTTCTAGATTTTGAAATAACGAGGCCAATTAAATGGCCAAAATCAATTCTGAAAACAGTTTGGAGACTTAGAAATATTCTAAGTCTTTTCAGTTATTTTGAATGGGTCAAGACCACTTCAAATCGTGTCGTTTATATGTTATTTTTAGATCAAAACTTTACGTCACTCGATTGCTAGTATATTAAACATTTAAGATGTGAATTAAAATGTATATGTCACGTTTATATTTTACGAATTAAATGAGGAAAAGTGAACGTGCAAAAATTTATAATAACGAAAATAAAATATAACAAAGGGACTCCAAGTGCTCACCTCACCTCTAGGGATGGGGTACAAACGTTCGTAGAGATTGAATTAGTACAAAGAAGATCGTGGTATGGTTCACTTCACGCCAAGGATAAAAACGAACTAACGTGGTACTCTTGCTTCACTTCAATACCTCGAACTAGCTCCAAACCTTCTGTCCCAAAACTCGACACTTGAACTTCACAGAATGGAATTATGGTACGTTTGTGTGTGTGTGTTCGACTGAGCTTGTATGGTGGTGTTTTATAGAAGGTTTTGTAGGAGAAGATGGATATGAAGTAACATGGAAGAGTGTTGTTGGCTTGAAGTTATGTGTGGCACCTCTACTAGTATCCAATCAAGTTAGAACAACAAAAGAATGTGTAAGACCTTCTTCTGAACATTCTCTGACACTCCTAGACGTGTATGGACGATTTAAGGTGATTGGGAGGCTTGGGTGGCTCGTAAGAAGGTTTGTGACACGTTGGGTGAAATTTCCAAAGGGTGAGTTTTGTGGTTTGCTTGGGTCGTTTTTAGAGTAGTAAACAAGTGAGGGAGGGTGTATCTCTTACCATTTGTGATTCTCGGGTACTAGGTGAAACAAGACGAGTAATAATATGTGGGTATTGTATGTTGAAATCGCAAGAAAAGAGGGTAGTTTTGGAGTTGTGTCGCGACTTGGAAAACAAAAGGAAAAGAATACAAAATATCAAAAGGGCGCTTGGGCCTTGGACTCGGTGGGCTGCTTTCGTGGATTGGGCCCAAACGAAAAAGAAATAGATAATCAGTGATCCGCTTGGTTTGTGTTGGATTTTAAGTGGCCCATAGGGTCAACGGGGCCCACCTGGTGTGTTTTAAGAGTCGGGTTACGATCAAATAATATTAATGAGTGATCTCGGGAATTTTCGTAGGCTCCGGGAATATATAAATATTGTACTTTAAATATACGAAACGTATATTATAAAAATATAAACGTTTAAAAATATATATATATTCGCGATAACTAGACTATCTAGGTTGTGTGTAAGCAACGTTCCTAGACAAATGGTCAATCATAAATGTCGTAGTGGTTCACATAATATGTCATGCATATATAATAAAAAAAAATTTGTTCCTGTAAAAATGGTTAATCTATGTTATGGTAATGTGTTAATCGTAGGAAAATTTTTACGGGGTGTTATATTACCTACCCGTTAAACGGAATCCCGTCCCGGGATTCTAAGATAAGGTAGCTGTAAAGGTGAGTGGAAAAGGTGAACAAATAACGTATTTATTATTAGCTTCCTAATTGTACTTTCCAGCATAACGTATCTACTACTACATTAGCTTTTTACTTGATGATAACCAATCTTAGTATGATGTTGAATGAAAAACTTGGGGAAACTTAAGTCCAAAAATTATAGTTGTTACTTGGCAGTATTATTTAAGGTGTAAACAGTATTTTACCACAGTGGTGTACAGTACTCAATTCTTATTCTCTTTAAATAATCCACTTTTTCACTCCTTTTTACCTAACTTTCCTTTCCTTTATTCTTCTCGTCGACATGCCTCATTTCATCACCAACCTTGCAATCATGTATGCCATTGTTACCGCTATCTATTTAGTGTATGTTCCGAACGAAGATCGTGCTATGTTGGTTGGGATCTTAATGTTTCTTGCACCATTCGTGGTCCTAGCGATCTTCATTGACAAGTTTTGGAAGTGAGGAATAGTGTCGTAGTGTAGTGGTTGGAATGTTGAAATAAGGTTTGTTGTGTTTCCATGTAATTTCGAACGTATGAATCAAATTTTTATTTCGCTTTATGTTGTCTTTGCTTGTTTTTACCGCTTATGTATCGTTATATTATAAGGTCATTATGTACCAAAAACATTGGTTGGTTCGATTGTAGTTAAGTTTTCAAAGGTGGGTTTTAATAAATTATAACCAAAACTATATATGGAAGTTTGTTTGGCTTCGAATACTTATATAAATATGATTCGAAACTATATGTCATGAGTCGGTTTGGAGTAATATTTAAGTTTTTGGGCTTGAGCAATGTTGGGCTTAAGTTGGTGATCAAGTTCGATGATAATAAAACGGTGCGTTTGGTTACTGAAATCTTGTGGCCCAAAGGTGGGTTGGCATATGGAAGCAATGGGTTAAAGCCCAATGTAAGAAGGTGTAGCGAGTATGAAGTGTTTTATCTATACGTCTTTTATAAGGTTACAAGATAGTTGGAGTTTCATATAATATTCAAGAGTTTGTATAGATTATTGTTAAGTTCAAAATTTTTAGAGGCTGAGGGGTTAATTCGTGTGAGAGTGTATTATTTATAGGTGGCGCGTTCATGATTTAAGTTATGTTGTCATATATCTCAAGATTTGTTGCTATTTTAAATAGACACAGGCTTTTTGAAAATTTTTACCGTTTGAAAACAAACGGTCACATTTAATACAATAATTGAGAATTACTTTTCCAATTCTTTATAAATACCATTGGTACATGTTGGGTTATCCACATACACACACAAAACAATCAATGGCTTGTAAGCTACCACATACCGCTGAACAAATCCAACAATATATTAAAGCAGAAGCCGAAAATAGTGATGTGGATCGTAAAAATGCTATTTTGAGGGTCATTCTGGAGTTGGAGGTGGTGAAACAATCGAAACAACGGCTTAGAGAACGCTATGCAAAGTGCACGGATATATCGGATGATCGGAAACATGTGATTGATACTTTCTTGCATGACGGATATCGCAAGGATGCAGCTATTATTGAATCGTTGTGGGTTTGTGTTCATCAGATAGAGGACCATAGTTCCAACAAGATCCGTTGGAGTTTTAAAGAGAATGTTGAAGCGGCTAGGATTGAACAACAACAGCAATAGCAGCAACGTCAATAGCAACAACAGCAACTGCAATAGCAACAGCAACAGCAACAGCAACAACAATCACTTCAACAAGGTGCATCGAGTTCTTCTGCACCAAGAGTGGTTGTGCAACAACAACAATTGCCTCATCTGGATCAATTCCAGCCAAGTTTTGAGGAAAATGTGGCGGTCGATGATGGTGGTTGGACTTCTGACATGGAGCGGGAGCTGAGTAGGTTGGAGGCTCAAATAGAAGAAGAGAGGTTGGCAAGCTTCGACCCTTATGATGATGGATATGATTCTAACAATTCTCAGACTTGGGATCACCCAGACTACCGCTGAAGTGTGATGTTTAATTTAGCGTTGTTTGTAATGTTTTTATGTATTTCCGTTCAGTCTGCTTTTTAATAATATGGTGTTTGAATAAAATTCCTTGTGATCATACATTGGGTGAGAATTTATCTTGTTATGTTTAGATAATTTAATAATTACAAAAATTTGTGCGGGTAACCTACCCGTTAAACAAAAGAGTTTTGTTGATATAGGTTTTTAGAAAAAAAAAAAAAAAAAAAAAAAAAATTCTTGAATTATCAGTTTTTGTGGATAGAAATTTAGTTTGGGGAGAAGTGAGTGCACATGGTATTTTATCAGCTGGGAGGATCAATCGTTTAGTGACGTCGAGGTTTACCTAATGATGTTAGTATTATTGGTGTTAGTCATATCGTTGTGTATCAATATTCGTGGTTTCTAGTAAGATTTAGGGGTTTGTGGTTTTATATGCCTGTTTACTCAGAAGTAATTTAAACCTATATTTCGTTATTTACATAGAGAAGCGTCCCAAACTATGTAACTAAGGAAATATAAACTTATGGTTCAATGATTTATAATTTCTTGATTTGAACAAAAGAGCGTCCCAATCCATTCAAATTAAGACGTTGTAAATCATTTTAAGATTTTAACTATTTGACAAAATAATTTATGCGCGGATTTCCCGAGAGTATGAAAAGAGTATGTCGTAAGCATCTATAAAGATGAAAGCGAGACAATTTAAAGAGGATTTGCATAGTACACAAAATAGTTGGGGGAGCATATATATTAATATACTAGAGTGTAGTTGTACCTTAAACTATTTTAAAGTCACATAATCGTCTGGCGGACGGAAATATGAAGACACGGTATTTGTAATAATCCCGATTAGTAAATATAAGTCATTAGCATAATTATAACATGTAATCATATATAAGAAATCATGTAAAAGTAATGTCTCTACCAGATGTTGGAAACGCGTAGGCACGGAGGGCATAAGGTGATATTTTTTAAAAATGGTCCAGTTAAAGTGTAGTTATAGTCCAATGTTTAAAAACATCTGGTTCTCTATAACCGTGGCTCTGAATACCAATCTATAACACCCCCAAAATCATCACGTCAGCGGAAGACTTAAAATGTCAGCGGAAGACTTTTTGGGTGTTACTTCAAGGATCTTTGTCACAATCATAGAAAACGACACAAAAGTGACGCTTTAAAGTTTAATTCATTCAAAATACCAAATATTCGAGACATCAAGATGTTTTATAATTTAAACAACAAGTTTATTTGAAATATGTCAAAATGTTTATTTAAGCCCATGCCGGGTTACAAGCCCACTCCGTGCCTTCAAGTTCCTTCTTGTATAGTTACCTGAGATAAACACATGCTAAAAGTGTCAACACAAGGTTGGTGAGTTCATAGAGTTTATAGCTTTCAAATATCGATTTCTAAAATCAAAGAGTTTGTGATTTCACAGTAGATATAATAACACTTAATTATCAAATTAAAGTATGAGTAAATCCATATGTTCATAGCTTTAGATCAAAATTAGAAATTGAGTATTTTCCTTATTAATTCAAAAATAGTCCGTTGATTTGCCTTTCACCGGGTCAAAACCCAAAATAGTAGTTGGTTTATAAATCCATTGATCACAAGTTTCGAGGTTTGGGTCACGTTGTTGTACCCGTAACACAACCAGTGGGTCAGTTGTTAGCACCCATAACATACCCAGTGGGCCAGTTGTTAGCACCCATAACATAACCATTCTGAAACCGTATTTAAACAGTTGAAACTGTATTCGAACAGTTTGTAGAGAACCGTATTCAAACAGTTGAAACTGTATCCAAACAGTGTGTGGAGAACCGTATTTAAACAGTTGAAACCGTATTTAAACAGTTTGTTCCATAATTCCAAATATCGATAGTAGAATCGTTAGAAAGGTTGTAAAACAGTTAAACGATAGAAAGTGTAGCTATGAACTTGTAGTAATATGTAAATAGTTAACGAGTACTTGTAAAAGTATAAAACAATAGTTAAGCATGTATCTCCCCCAAAAACATTTATAAATCATTGTAAAACAAACAAGAGCAGGGGCTATGACTCACCTTAGTAGTACAGTGGTAGTGGTAGTAATATAATCTCAACGATGCAAGGCAACGGCTTCACACACAACCTAAAAGATATGATATGTTTTAGTTGATAGTCTAAATCTCGTTTTATCGCGAATATTAGTCATTCAGTTTGTTATTAAAACTCGTGTTCGTTTAAATGTTTGAAGTTCAAGAACAAAGTTATATATATATATATATATATATATATATATATATATATATATATATATATATATATATATATATATATATATATATATATATATATATATATATATATATAACTTGTGAGTGTAATGATCGATGCTCGGTATGCGATGGAAAATCATCAAGAATAAGTCGAAGTATGTAGACGATGTTTTATGATGTTAGTTTTAAAAGAAAAGAAATAAACGTATCGTTATATATATCGTTATAATTTATTATAATTACGCGAATATTTATGTCGTATGTATTTATAAGAGTTTTATACTAAACATGTGTATTTATATCTAAAATATTAATATTATTTTTATAAAATAATATTTACAGAAAATCCTTTATGTTTTACCAAAGTTACACTTTTAACCCTAACGAATATAATTTTACACCGTTAGTCCGTAGTTAACAATCGTTTCATTTTAAGTCCAAATAATATCTATATTTACATTTTTCAACTCCGATTATCATTATTTACAGTTTTAAATTCAGAAAATCAGAAATTACAGTTTTGACCCAAAGTTTGCAAAATTTACACTTTTAGTCCCCGGTTATGAAAATTTTGCAAAGTTAGTCCAAATTTTACCAAATTCAAAACTTATCATTTTCACTTCTTAAATAAGCTCAAAATATTCAGATAAGCTTAATTCCACTGCTTATTTTCTTAAAAAGTGCTTATTTCACTTGAATGGGCTTAACGAGTCAATTATTAAGGCCCGTTAAGGTTTCGTGATCCATTGGGTGTACGAGGGGTTTGGGCCTGGTCTCGGGTTCATTTTTATGTTCTAAAAACGTTGCAAATAAGTCCAGAATACCAGCTTATCTAATAAGCTTCAAAACAGCTTAACGGGCTAATAAGCCCATATGTTAGCTTATTAATTTTTATAGTAGAACAGTTTTTGGTTGGTCAAAGTGGCTTTAGTAATTAGTGTTGATATAAATAATGTATAAAAACATTATTAATATTTTTCGATATCCCTAAGTTTTGACGATCACAAAATATAAAAACATTAAACGCAAAGTTAATACGTAAACAAGTTTTAAGCAAGTTTATATCATCTCATCCAACATAATCACTTAAGGTATGAATAAACAAGTGACTAATACATTTTATGATCAAAGGGATGTTTATTTAAATAATACAAAGTTTATAAAATTAAATAAACTTATTATATATTTTTTGAAAAACATTTTTGGTAATAAAGGAAAATGTTTTATTCATAATAAATATATGAATTCAAAATTTTAACCAAAATCAGTTAGTTTTTCACTAAATAAACTTTCCCCAGAAAAAGACAAGAAAACTGCTGTTTTCGTCTGGGCGGCCCCCTTAATTATAAGGGCGGCCCCCTTAATTTTAAGGGGGCCGGCACACAATTAAGGGGACCGGCCACGCTCCCCTGTCAGATTTTGTCAGAAATTTTTCCCTATAAATACCACCTTAAATCTGGAATTTTTCCCACCTCTTGCACGAAAATTTTCAGATCCAAATCTCTCTAAACATCCTTCTAAAAACCCTTTGATTATATAATTGTTAATCCTTGTTTCAAGTGATTCATTCCCTCACCTCTCATCTCTCAAAGTGCAAGAGAAGAATACTCCTTCAACATCTAGTTGTGAAGTATTGTAGATTTATGTATATAATCTAGTTGTTGTGTACATTCATTGTAAAGGTGTGATAGTATTGTAACTAGATAGATCTAGGAGTAGAAGTTGTGAATAGAAGTAGTGAGATATAAGTAGTGTTGTGAAGAAGAGAAGAAATAGTTGTGAAAGAGAAGTGTTGGGAAGTAGATTGGTGTGAAGAAGATTGGTGTGTAGAAGATAGTTGTGAAGAAGATTGGTGTGTAGAAGATAGTTGTGAAGAAGATTGGTGTGTAGAAGATAAGTGTGAAGAAAATTGGTGTGTAGGAGATAGGTGTGAAAAAGTGGTGTGATTAAGTAGTGAATAGGTGTGAATTAGTTGTGTAGAAGGTGTGAATAAGTTGTGGTGTGTATATTGGTGTGTAAGGTTTTCTCCGCCATAAAGGAGCTTGTTGACATAGTGAAGAAAACTCTCGAGTAGGTGACTCGGGGAGTGGAGTAGGAACAAGGAAGGTGTGCTTGTTGCCGAACCACTATAAATCCTTTGTTTCGCGGTTAGATCTTTCCTTTACTTAGCTTATTTATTTACATCTCGTACATAGCTATAATTGTTTATATTGTGCATGTATTAATCTTACATACTTAGCTTACATCTTTACTACTTCTTATACTTATATATTATTGTTCATATTGTTCAAGATTTGAGTTCACATAAGATTGAATCAAAGTTTTAAAAGTAAACAAGGTTTTTAAAACTATACTAAGTTTTCAAAAACAAAGTCTTTATAACAAACCTAAAAGAATTCACATATAATAGATCATATAGTTGTTTTTAAACTTAACTCTAATTAAAGGCCTTATCAAACAAACAATTGAATAAACTCGTATTAATATTTTGAAACCAAGCTTTATAAAAATTGAAAAGACGTAAAACTATTCAACCCCCCCTTCTAGTTTTCCACAATTGGTACCAGAGCCAGGTCAAACAAGATTTTTAAAATATATTGTATTTTAAAACTTGAAACGATCTATGGAATTGGAAAAATATTTAGAAGGGCAATCTATGCAAAGACCACCGTTATTTGAAAGTGATGGTTTTCTTTATTGGAAAAATAGATTCGAAACTTATGTGAAATCAAAAGATCTTGATCTTTGGCATGTTATTACCTTTGGTGACTTTCCCCCTATTCAATATAATTTTGAAACTAAAAAGGATGAAATCGTATCTTTTGAAAAACAAAATGATGATTTGAAAAGGAAACTAGCAAAAAATAATGAGACTAAAATGGTTATTTATAATGCGTTACCACGCAAAGAATATGAAAGAATTTTTATGTGTAAAACCGCAAAAGAAATTTGGGATTCTTTATTAATTACTCACCAAGGTAATAGTCAAGTCAAAGAAAATAAAATAGATCTTCTTGTTCAACAATATGAACAATTTATGATTTCGGAAGAGGAATCAATAGATAATGCATTTGCTAGGTTTAACACTATCATCACAAGTTTAAAAGCACTTGATGAGAATTTTTCTAGTAAGAATTTTGTTAGGAAATTTCTTAGGGCTCTTCATCCAAAATGGCGAGCTAAAGTTACGGCGATTGAAGAATCAAAGAACTTGTCAACTCTTCAACTTGACGAGTTAATTGGTAACTTGAAAGTATACGAAGCAATAATAAAGAAAGATTCCGAGATGGTTAAAGGAAAAAGGGAGCAAAGCAAATCGATTGCGTTGAAAGCTAAAAAGGACTCTAGTGACGAAGAATGCTCAACCTCCGAAAGCAACGATGAAGAGTATGCTATGGCCGTACGAGATTTCAAGAAATTCTTCAAAATTCGAGGAAGATATGTTAGACAACCATATAATGAAAGAAAGTGCTTTAAGTGTGGAGATCCAAATCATCTTATTGGAGAATGTCTGAAATTGTCAAGAAGTCAAAACCACAAGGCCTTTGTAGGAGGAGCATGGAGCGATAGTGACAATGATGAAAAAGAGACAACAAAAGATGAAAGGTGTCTCATGGCAAAGGCATCCGATAAGGTACGTTCTAAAACCGAATATTATAGTGATGAAAATTTATTTTTAGTTGAAAAAGACCTAGATAGCGAATATAGTAGATTGTGTAAATTAGGTCAAAAGGTAATAGCTAAAAATAAGTCACTAAAACATATTAATAATCAATTAGAAAATCAAATACTTGAATTAAAAATTAAACTACAACATTTGGAAAAAGAAAAAGAAGTTTTTATAGAATGTAAAACATGTTTAGAGGTCAAAAATGAAAACGAAAAACTTAAAGATGAAATTTTCAAACTTGACAAGTTTAAAGATAGTAGTAACTCACTTAAGAAAATAATAAGTGTTCAAGAAACTTTGAGAGATAAAACCAGTCTAGGATTCGACTTAACTAATGTTTCAATTAGTGAAAATAAAAATGAAAAGTTTGAATGTGTATCTAGTAAACAAAAACCATTAGACTCAAAACCTAAGTATGTACCTATAAAAGATAGAAAAATACCTATTGCGAGTGATGAGGATGTAAAAAGTTTTTATAAACCATCATTAAAAGCCAAAACCGGATTTTCTAAACAAAAATTAAGATCTAAAACTCCACCTCCAAATAGACCAAATAATCATCATCCTCGGTCTACAACCCCTCAACATAGGAGAAATCAAGGTAGACAAAATTTTTCTAATAATAGTCACCCAATGTGGATTTATCCACATCAACCAAGCTTTAGCCCATGGGGAATACTTCCACCATACATGCATCCTAGTCAATTGCAAACCATGTTTGGTTCAAACAACTTTGGACCAATGAGACCATGGGAACCAAGTGGCTAAGTTGTCACTTTTGGAAAATATTGGTATCTCATCTACAAATGACTTCTTTAAGTCAACATGGCATCTTGATGTGTTTGAAGAAAATTTATTGAAGACCAAAAGGTACGCATTTCTTTTAAGTTTATCGTTAATATTTATATTCTTAGATTAATAACTAGTTAGAATAATGCTTAGTTATATAGCTAGTAATACTTACTTGCTCACATATTATGAACCCCTCTTAGTTGGCTTTCCTAGGATTTGAATTAAAATTGCTCGTTGTCGAACAACATAGAAAATGGAAATCTTCTATGTCCACTAGTAGAAAACTCATGGTGATGAAGTGAAATGAGTTAAGTGGATTAATCGTTAATATAGAAGTAAGACTAGATCCCCCGCATAAGAAAACTATGGATGAAACAAGCTCTCGAAGACTATGGCATTAGGTTAGAAAATTTTCCTATTATGTGCAATAACAAAGGTGCTATAGATTTAAGTAAGAATCATGTTCAACACTCTAGGACTAAACATATAGAAATGCGTCATCTCCTTCTTATGGACATTATACAAAAAGAATATATAACAATAGAGAAGGTAGCTTCGGAAGGTAACATTGCCGATAAAGTCACTAAGCCTCTTAAGCGTGATTTACTTAACCACGTACGTTTAGGATTAGGAATGATGGAGCAAATTGATTAAATTCTTGAAATACTTAACATCTTCTGAAAAATCAAAGTTCTGGAAAATTTTCTTTGTCAGATGGGCGGACCCCTTAATCTATAAGGGCGGCCCCCTTAAAATTAAGGGGACCGGCCTCACTTTAAGGGGGCCGGCCATCTGAGCATAAAATTTTAAAATTTTCTTTCCTCTCAAATCTGAGTCTAGGATCCTATTTTACACAAAATCAAGAATTGAGATATTTTGTTTTGCATTAATATATTTTCAAAGAAAACCTCAATTCATTTTGAAATTATTCTCACGTTTAGGAAAACTCATTGTTGTATAATGATAAAAACGTTTTTCTATCAAACCATGCACAAAATCAAAAATTTACACTACCACATTTGTTCCATCACTAGTATCTCACTCATTAGTTGCCTTTGCCCTTGCACTAAGTTGTTCATGTTAGGTAGAATGCCTAAATTACTTGATCTATTACTTTATTAATTTTGCATGCATGCTTAATTGCAATTATATTACATGTTTGTTTGCCTATATACTTTTCATGCATATTCCATTAAGATAATACATGCATAGTTGCCTAAAGAGTTGGACTTGCTCAAAACCAAACCTCATAACCTTTACACACTCAAACCACCAAAGTGAAATGAAAAACCAAGTCATTCCTTCAGTGAACATCGCTCTTTCACTCTCATCAATCACACCACTTGATACTCATTTCCCATCCTCACCAATAACTCCATCTAGTCATCTAGACAAAATGATTCAACCATGTAACCATACTCTACAAAGTGTGTCATCACCACTACAACTTAACCCATGAAGGTCAAACCATACTTCATGATAAACAAACCTCATGTTCACTCAAATGAACCCTTTCACAAACCACATCATAATAACCAACCATCCATCACATCACCCAAGAACGCCTTCATCTACATACCTACATTTCATCTATCTCCTCGAAACAATCCTTTTATTGAAAAACATCAAAAACAATAATCAATATTACACCTCACTCTCTTTTCCACCAACATTACAAAATTCCTTCATCATCATCTTCCTTGAAAACCTTGATGTTTCGTGAAGAACTTGACCAACTCCATGATATTCGTGATCTCAATACTATGCACCTTGCACAACGCAATTTGCATCACACACCTTCCTCACCGTACTCAAATTACTTACCTCACTCATACTCACATAATTACTCCATCCACATTCGTTTCCATCCTTACTCCCAAAAATGCACTTTCATCTCACCCATAAAATTCAAGAGCATACTCAATCTCAAAACAACAATCCCAATCTCACTCCCAACACCTCACATTTTGGTCAAACTATAAATCCACTATACAAAACATTCTCCACTCATGAAACATCCCATTCTTCCATACATTTATCCTCATCCATTCAATCACCCTCACTAATGAAATTCCACATTCACCCAATTCATTTCTTCCAAATGACCCTCTTGAGGAACATACTCAATCTTTAAACAACAACCATCAAAACTCATCCATACATGAAACCTATGTTCCATGTTCAATCCACAATCAATAATCACTATCCAACTCCACCATCATCACCATCCAACTCCACCATCATCACCATCTTCCGAACATGAGAAGTTCATTGAAGAACTTAAAGAAGCACATGAGCCTAGTGCTCTTCTTGCTTTACATCTTGCTTAAAGCAATTTGGATCAACAACCTTCATCCACCAACTCATCACCACCCTACAACTTGATCCATCTTGAGAATCATGTCAACAATTGTTCTTGTTGCATTCTTCTCCAAAAACAAAACATGGCCATGAATGAACACCTCACTTGGATTGAGTATCTCCTCACTAGGTCTTCTCCAACATCATCCATAACACAAAACACCAACCCTCAAGCAAATCCTTCCGCTCCAAAATCCACCACCAAACTCTCCATACTCTACAAACACCATTCCCACAAAAGTCTACCTTTCCTAAATACCATGTTTCCCATCTCCAAAATTAAAATCATTTCAAACCTTTTGTGTTCCAAGCAAGTCCAAGAGACCTCAACTTGGAAACTTAGTATTATCTAGTGTACTTTGCTAGAAAAGCATACATCCATATGCTTATGTACTAATGATTATGTTTTCAACATAATTACTAATGAATGTTTCTTTTGTTTTATTACCATGCATTCTTATTAGTTACTTCATATCTATTGCATGCATATATATCTATGTTCCTTGTGCTCTAAATATTTTTGCTAGCATTCCATATCTCGATCTCTTATGACCTCAAAACGAGGGGGAGTATACTTCAAGGGGGAGCTATACGTTCATCGGGATAACCTTTTTGATGCTTACAAAAAGGGGGAGAAGTGATATAAACTCACACTAAAAACTTGCATATATATTAAGTTTTAGTTTAATGAGTTTAGATTTTGTAATCATCAAAAAGGGGGAGATTGTTGATTTAAATAATGTATAAAAACATTATTAATATTTTTCGATATCCCTAAGTTTTGACGATCACAAAATATAAAAACATTAAACGCAAAGTTAATACGTAAACAAGTTTTAAGCAAGTTTATATCATCTCATCCAACATAATCACTTAAGGTATGAATAAACAAGTGACTAATACATTTTATGATCAAAGGGATGTTTATTTAAATAATACAAAGTTTATAAAATTAAATAAACTTATTATATATTTTTTGAAAAACATTTTTGGTAATAAAGGAAAATGTTTTATTCATAATAAATATATGAATTCAAAATTTTAACCAAAATCAGTTAGTTTTTCACCAAATAAACTTTCCCCAGAAAAAGACAAGAAAACTGCTGTTTTCGTCTGGGCGGCCCCCTTAATTATAAGGGCGGCCCCCTTAATTTTAAGGGGGCCGGCACACAATTAAGGGGACCGGCCACGCTCCCCTGTCAGATTTTGTCAGAAATTTTTCCCTATAAATACCACCTTAAATCTGGAATTTTTCCCACCTCTTGCACGAAAATTTTCAGATCCAAATCTCTCTAAACATCCTTCTAAAAACCCTTTGATTATATAATTGTTAATCCTTGTTTCAAGTGATTCATTCCCTCACCTCTCATCTCTCAAAGTGCAAGAGAAGAATACTCCTTCAACATCTAGTTGTGAAGTATTGTAGATTTATGTATATAATCTAGTTGTTGTGTACATTCATTGTAAAGGTGTGATAGTATTGTAACTAGATAGATCTAGGAGTAGAAGTTGTGAATAGAAGTAGTGAGATATAAGTAGTGTTGTGAAGAAGAGAAGAAATAGTTATGAAAGAGAAGTGTTAGGAAGTAGATTGGTGTGAAGAAGATTGGTGTGTAGAAGATAGTTGTGAAGAAGATTGGTGTGTAGAAGATAGTTGTGAAGAAGATTGGTGTGTAGAAGATAAGTGTGAAGAAAATTGGTGTGTAGGAGATAGGTGTGAAAAAGTGGTGTGATTAAGTAGTGAATAGGTGTGAATTAGTTGTGTAGAAGGTGTGAATAAGTTGTGGTGTGTATATTGGTGTGTAAGGTTTTCTCCGCCATAAAGGAGCTTGTTGACATAGTGAAGAAAACTCTCGAGTAGGTGACTCGGGGAGTGGAGTAGGAACAAGGAAGGTGTCCTTGTTGCCGAACCACTATAAATCCTTTGTTTCGCGGTTAGATCTTTCCTTTACTTAGCTTATTTATTTACATCTCGTACATAGCTATAATTGTTTATATTGTGCATGTATTAATCTTACATACTTAGCTTACATCTTTACTACTTCTTATACTTATATATTATTGTTCATATTGTTCAAGATTTGAGTTCACATAAGATTGAATCAAAGTTTTAAAAGTAAACAAGGTTTTTAAAACTATACTAAGTTTTCAAAAACAAAGTCTTTATAACAAACCTAAAAGAATTCACATATAATAGATCATATAGTTGTTTTTAAACTTAACTCTAATTAAAGGCCTTATCAAACAAACAATTGAATAAACTCGTATTAATATTTTGAAACCAAGCTTTATAAAAATTGAAAAGACGTAAAACTATTCAACCCCCCCTTCTAGTTTTCCACAATTAGCTTAAACGAGCTTATAACTTTGAATAAAATATGGTTCCCAATTGTTTACCAAGTTGTCTATGAGATCGAGCTTTAAAAACAATATGTTACGTTTCTAGATTTTGAAATAACGAGGCCAAGTAAATGGCCAAAATCAATTCTGAAAACAGTTTAGAGACTTTGAAATATTCTAAGTCTTTTCAGTTATTTTGAATGGGTCAAGACCACTTCAAATCGTGTCGTTTATATGTTATTTTTAGATCAAAACTTTACGTCACTCGATTGCTAGTATATTAAACATTTAGGATGTGAATTAAAATGTATATGTCACGTTTATATTTTACGAATTAAATGAGGCAAAGTGAACGTGCAAAAATTTATAATAACGAAAATAAAATATAACAAAGGGACTCCAAGTGCTCACCTCACCTCTAGGGATGGGGTACAAACGTTCGTAGAGATTGAATTAGTACAAAGAAGATCGTGGTATGGTTCACTTCACGCCAAGGATACAAAACGAACTAACGTGGTACTCTTGCTTCACTTCAATACCTCGAACTAGCTCCAAACCTTCTGTCCCAAAACTCGACACTTGAACTTCACAGAATGGAATTATGGTACGTTTGTGTGTGTGTGTTCGACTGAGCTTGTATGGTGGTGTTTTATAGAAGGTTTTGTAGGAGAAGATGGATATGAAGTAACATGGAAGAGTGTTGTTGGCTTGAAGTTATGTGTGGAACCTCTACTAGTATCCAATCAAGTTAGAACAACAAAAGAATGTGTAAGACCTTCTTCTGAACATTCTCTGACACTCCTAGACGTGTATGGACGATTTAAGGTGATTGGGAGGCTTGGGTGGCTCGTAAGAAGGTTTGTGACACGTTGGGTGAAATTTCCAAAGGGTGAGTTTTGTGGTTTGCTTGGGTCATTTTTAGAGTAGTAAACAAGTGAGGGAGGGTGTATCTCTTACCATTTGTGATTCTTGGGTACTAGGTGAAACAAAACGAGTAATAATATGTGGGTATTGTATGTTGAAATCGCAAGAAAAGAGGGTAGTTTTGGAGTTGTGTCGCGACTTGGAAAACAAAAGGAAAAGAATACAAAATATCAAAAGGGCGCTTGGGCCTTGGACTCGGTGGGCTGCTTTCGTGGATTGGGCCCAAACGAAAAAGAAATAGATAATCAGTGATCCGCTTGGTTTGTGTTGGATTTTAAGAGGCCCATAGGGTCAACGGGGCCCACCTGGTGTGTTTTAAGAGTCGGGTTACGATCAAATAATATTAATGAGTGATCTCGGGAATTTTCGTAGGCTCCGGGAATATATAAATATTGTACTTTAAATATACGAAACGTATATTATAAAAATATAAACGTTTAAAAATATATATATATTCGCGATAACTAGACTATCTAGGTTGTGTGTAAGCAACGTTCCTAGACAAATGGTCAATCATAAATGTCGTAGTGGTTCACATAATATGTCATGCATATATAATAAAAAAAAAATTGTTCCTGTAAAAATGGTTAATCTATGTTATGCTAATGTGTTAATCGTAGGAAAATTTTTACGGGGTGTTATACCTAGGCCTTGACGGCGTCAGAAGTAGATCAAGGCCGTCCGAGGAAGTATTTGGCGGCGAGATGACGGCGTCACACCTTTGTTCTTGACGCCGTCATCCCTATTTTCCTATATATAGTTTTCTAGTTTTTCACATTTAAGGAGAGAAGTTTTGGAGACACCTTAAAGACGATTTTGGTGCAACTTTTACAGGTTTTTCAAGGGTTCCAAACCCTTGATACCTTGCATTGTAATTGAGATAAGTGTTCTTCTAATTCAATCAATATGTCTATGTGTTGGTTGTCTATATCTTGTTCTTGTCTCAATTCCATTATGCTAGGCTAGATCTCTTTTGTGATTGCTTAGATCTAATGAAACCTAGATATTGATTATGTGTTGATTACTTGTTTATTCTTGTCTTGGATGAATGATTTATATGTTAGGCTTAAGAAAACTGGCAGATCTCCAAATGGTAACATGCTTGAACGTCTTAAGAAACATGAACCGAGGCGTACTAGGTCTTTATTGGTTGTATTTAATGCATGAGCCACTGTTTACAATCCCTATAGTTGTGTTGGGCATGGTGTAGGAGGAGATAAGAGCTCATAGAATTGGGGAGTTATGTATGCCACCCCATGAATGGTATTAAGGAATACGATCCGTCATCCATACAATTATAACAAGTAATTAACCTGTAAAAGATATCTAGGGAGTAGTGAAATCTAAGTAAACACATTTTCTCCAGTTACTGCTCACAACCTTAGAATAATTAGTTTATTTTCATTTTTAGTATTTTATTTTGATTGCATCTTAGTACTGGGTTAGTTGAATAGCAACTAATTCCGCCCAAATCCTTCAAAACCCGAGATTTTACTTGCTTTCATTAAAATATAAAAATACAAAAATAATCATCCCTCACCTTTAGAACTAGTATTTAGGCTTTCTAATCCTAGCGACACTATTCCTAAGCTGAACGATCAATCCCCCGGTACTTGTCACTATACTATACTACAACGATCAGGTACACTGCCTGGTGGGGGTTGTAAGCTTCTCGAAATCCCTCGAGAGGTAAAGCCTGTTGCGATTCCCACGCATCAAGTTTTTGGCGTCGCAGCCCGGGGAATAGTTATTGTCTAGGTTAGGATTTCTTTTTATTAGGTCTACTTGCTAGATTCCTTTCTAGTAAGATTTTATTTTTATTTTTAGGTCTTCTTTAGTCTAGCTTATTTCTTCGTGTTTTTGTTCGTAACTCTTTACCATCCGACATCATGGAAGGTGGTAACATCGTTGAACCCGTCATCCCACCACAACAAAACCCACCACTAGAACCCCTTAGGCCCCGAACCTTAGGAGAGTTTTCCCGACCTAGCCACCAAGGCTACCGAAACACCATTGAGCTCACCGGAGACAATGTGACCCCCTTGCGATCCGACACCATCCGGTTGGTGCAAAGCGGATGTGCATTCCATGGACTTCGTTTTGAAGATCCAAACCAACATCTTAAGGACTTTCTCAAAATCGTAGATTCCATAGACCTAGGTGTTGCAACTAGAGAGACTACCCGTTTACGCCTTTTCCACTTCTCTCTACGGGATCAAGCTAGTCAATGGCTTGAGCGTTTACCCGCGGGATCCATCACCACATGGGACAATCTCGTCAATCGCTTCCTTACCCAATTCTTTCCGCCGGAAAAGACTGCAATGCTTAGAAGGGACATTTTGATGTTTGAGCAACAGTGGTGTGAAACTTTCTACGAGGCTTGGGCCCGTTTTAAGGATCTCCTCCACAAGATCCCTCATCATGGCATAAACCTTTGGTTATTAGTCCAGATTTTCTACGACCATGTTGACTATCACACTAAGCGCACCATCCACAGGGCCGCGGGAGGTAAATTGCGTGATAAGAACGCCGAGGAGTCTTGGGCAATTATCGAAGAGCTCGCTATTGATAATCATGAGATTTGGGAATTTAAACATATGATAGAAGCGGCCATCAATGCAGTCTCGACATCTGGAGGAACCACCGAAATCCCCGATGAACTCCTATGCAAACTTGAGGCAAAAGTTGACTATTTTGAGGAAAGGCAAAGGAGACCTTTAAGTCCTAGACAAGCCACTGTCAATTCTGTCTCAAAACCAACTTCGGCACCATTATCTGAGTCACCTTCTAGAGAACATGTCAAGACTTTTCAGAGGTGCACCCCACCTTGTTCCCCTCCTAAGGAACTTAGCTCGGAGTTTGAGGCTAGGATGAGAGAATATATGGCAACTCACTCAGATCGTCTTGCTAGATTCGAAGAAGCAGTTTATAAGAAAAAAGAAGAAATGCAAGAGAAAATGAATGAGATGTTGAGTCTATTGGAGGAGTATGCCAACCAGAGAACCCCCGAACGAATGCTACTAAGGAAAGAAAGCGCCACTCCCACCACCCAATTTGTTAACTCCATCACCATTGTCCAAAAAGTTAACGAGAAGGTAGAAACTCCTGCTAAACAGACCTTAGAAAAACCACCAGAATCTCAACCTTTGAGTTACTACCTGAAGCATGATATAAAC
Source organism: Artemisia argyi (assembly GCA_030686995.1). Classification (NCBI taxonomy): domain Eukaryota; kingdom Viridiplantae; phylum Streptophyta; class Magnoliopsida; order Asterales; family Asteraceae; genus Artemisia; species Artemisia argyi. Next base: position 11,210,693 of record CM060702.1, on the reverse strand, counting down.
GAAAACACCATAACAAATTGGATTAAGGGTGATGGGCGTAACCAACCTCTCAATCAGGGGTCTGAAAATGAGGAAGAAGTGAAAGATGAGTATGATACGCTACCTGGAGGATCAGCATTCGAAAAACTAGTGGTACAAAAGGTAGCTACTAAGCAAGTAGCATGTGGGAACTTTGAAATACCAACAAGCATCGGGGAGTTGAAACATCTTAGTGCTTTCGCCAACCAAGGATCGGAAGTAAATCTTATGCCCCTGACTATTTACGTCCAACTAACGTCAAAAATGCCAACCCCTACTCGTGTTAGGTTATCTCTCGTTGGACACTCGTACGTATATCCCTTAGGGATCGCAGAAGATGTATTAGTTAATGTCGCAGGATTCATGTGCCCCGTTGATTTTATGATCATCGATGATAAAGGGGATGGATGCATGCCAATAATACTTGGGGCACCATTCCTCACCACCGCTAGGGCTGTCATTAAGTATGAAGGTAGGAAGATTGAGCTTAAATCTGGAAAAAGAAAGATTAGCTTCCCCATGACCCCGCGAAGTGGGCATGAGAATTTGAGTTGGAGAATGATTAAAAACAACATTGGCACGACACCCATTCGTGTTCAGAATAAGATTCTTGCATGGGAGGCAAGAATCAAAAGCTATAAGAAAGCTAAGGATGAAAGAAGAAAAAGCAATAAGGTTCCGATTGAACTCGAACATACTCGACACGAAAAAAATCATACACCATTTGAGGAAGGGAACTTGGTGCTCTTGAGACACTTGGAAACAACAATACCACCCGATAAACCAAGTCCTTGGTGGTATGGGCCATTCACAATCGAAGGATTGAGCCAAGATGGGGTAGCTAAATTGAGAAGCAAATTAGGTGGAATGGTGATTGCGGGTATAGATCGATTGAGGCACTACCACCATAATAGTAATGATCGCAACTACATGGGGTATATCATTTCGAATGATGAAATCACGTAGTAACCCATGACCTTGAGTCTAGCTACAAGACTCGTAAATAAAGAAAAGCGCTCCTTGGGAGGCAACCCATGTTTTGTGTGATTTTATTTGTTTGATTGTTATTTTCTTCCGTATGCATGTTCTATTTTTATTGTTGGTTGATCATGTCTCTAAATTAAAATGTGGGAATACCTTACTATGTTGTTTGGCCTAGTCTTAACTCCACCTAAAAGTATTTTTGCAAAAGATAAGTGTAAGGGGAAACCCCAAATATGTTTTCAAGAAACAAACCGATCATGATTCTCCACAATATTAAATGAACAGGTATATTCGTATTTGTTAGAGTCAAATGCTTGTATTGAGTCATAATGAAGTTTTGCAGGATTTTCCAGGAAGTAGGACCAAGTTTTTCCAGATATTTTCTGGAAACTTAACATAAGAATTTCTGCAGGTCCATTCTGACGGCGTCATGAGTTTACTCTTGACGGCGTCAGGAGTTAAAATCTGGAAATTTTACCGGTTTTGTTTTTCTAACGGAGTCTTATGGTTTTAGTGAATTATTAAGTTTTATAATCTCCAGGAGATCTGCAAACTTCATTCCACAAGCATTATATCTTATTTTGTTTTCTAGGATTTAGTAACTTATATAGGATGCCGCTGATTTTACGTGAGGTTGTCTTGTTTATTTTTGTCAGGATTTACAGGTTATGTTCGACAAGGAGATGATTTATATTCTGGAAGGGAAGGTTTGATTGTTCGTTTTCTTGGAGGAAGATCTAACATGGCCAACCTATAATCCATACCGAGCGAATCAGGGGAGTATTTGATTTCATTCTCTTTACTTTTTCACTTTTACATTCTTTACTTGAACATTGGGGACAATGTTCATCTTAAGTGTAAGGGGAGGGTAAAAAGATGATACCTTACATATGCACTTTCGCTTGAGTTTGTTTTGTTTGATAGTAGATGTGTAATAAAACTATGAGAAATACTTGTTAGTGTAATTTTAGCGCCAAATTTAATTTTTTTTACAACATTTAGGAGTGAAACTTTAGCCATAGCAAGCGTCTCATGGATAGGAGATTGTATGACTAGCACATAACCGTATATTCAGAAAAATTTTCCACCCAAATATGTGAGGTTCGCCTTTAGATTTGATAGGAAAAGCATTCATTATTAGTGCTTATGAGTGTACCGGTAGCATTTAGATTCTAGAACTTGCGTTAGTGATGCATCCCGAGACCGCTAGTGAAACTACATTCGTGTAGTAGGATTTACTACATGATAAGAGGCATTAGGATCACCCTTGTGTTAAACCTGTATCATAATTACTTGACCATTTAAGTCATACTACTTGACTAGTTAAGTCAACTAATTTTTCCCACACCCTTAGCGTTGTACTCATTTTTAGTACACGAAACCCCTAGTACACCCCTCCGAGCCTATCTTTTCGTTTCTAACTTTAAGCATTTTAATTAAAGGAAGAATTTGTTAAACCCCACTTAAATGTACAACCAAATCGCCTTAGCCTTCCGTGTATGCGCTCATTTTTAGTGCATTATTGTTATTTGTTAAACCCTAAGTTAACTATCAAATTGATTACATGGTTGCTAAGTCGAGTCATATCCTTGTACATATAGTTTTGGGACGATTGGGACTCATGGGTAAGTACTTATTTTATGGAGAAATGGGGAAGAACATCATTTATTACCCCCATATGTACGTTAATCTTAAAAGTGCACCAAGTGTTTTGATTTTCTTAATTCGAGTCATTAGATTAGTTTATTGTAAAGTATGTAAAGATTCAAGTGTAAGGGGAATTTTCATTCCCTATGATGTATTATTTTGGATGGTAGGGTAAGAGTGTATGCAAAAAAAAAATAATAAAAAAAAAATAAAAAAAAAATAGAAAAAAGTCAAGGAAAAAAAATAAAAAATAAAAAAAAATAAAAAAAAAAAGAGAGAAAAAACATACGGACTACAATCCCTTATCATTCTATGTTCATTTTATGTTTTTAGTTATTTTTCATTTATTAGCTTAAGTCGAGTCTAGTCTTGGCTTAGCAACGCCATCTTGTACATGTAATTAACCAAAATTGTTAACTCGCCACCAGTAAAACTTCCTTTATCCAACAAAACCGTGTAATTCATATCCCTATGCCTAACGTTACAACCCTTTAAAAGACCTCTTTGATAGTTTATCCTAGGTGCTTACGCCATGTGGTGGAGGTGTGATCCTTTCCCAAGCCTATGGTAATCTATTTTGCTATGACAGGTAGTGAGAGATATCTTCCATTTCCATAATGTTATATTACTTTATTACACCCGAGAGATGTGAGTATCTAAACACTGTTTGTGAGGTGCTTGTATATGACCTCCGTGCTTGTCTATTGGTCTTTAGTGGAACGATTATTTGTTGTAATTACTTTTATATTAGTGTTAAATGACCCCTAACTTATCTTTTGAGTAGAATAAAAGCGCATTTGCTTGAGGACAAGCAAATCTCAAGTGTAAGGGTATATGATGAGGCGAAAAATGATCCGTTTTTAGGGGATCATTTAAGCCCGAATCCGACTTTATTTGATCAAATATTGCCCTAAATCGTTCCTTTTGTGATTTTAGGTACTTGGAGAGTGAATTCTGGAAAAGAAGCCATTTTGGACGTTTTTGGAGCATAAAAGTGAAGAAAACGGCAAAGTCTCAATTTTCCATGCTGGGAACTGTAGGTGACGGCGTCAAGAGTAATTCCCAGACGGCGTCAAACCTCAAGAATTAAAATCCGTAGTTGATGACGGCGTCACACACAGGGCGTCAAGAGTAATTTGTGTGACGGCCTAGGCCTTGACGGCGTCAGAAGTAGATCAAGGCCGTCCGAGGAAGTATTTGGCGGCGAGATGACGGCGTCACACCTTTGTTCTTGACGCCGTCATCACTATTTTCCTATATATAGTTTTCTAGTTTTTCACATTTAAGGAGACAAGTTTTGGAGAAACCCTAAAGACGATTTTGGTGCAACTTTTACAGGTTTTTCAAGGGTTCAAACCCTTGATACCTTGCATTGTAATTGAGATAAGTGTTCTTCTAATTCAATCAATATGTCTATGTGTTGGTTGTCTATTTCTTGTTCTTGTCTCAATTCCATTATGCTAGGCTAGATCTCTTTTGTGTTTGCTTAGATCTAATGAAACCTAGATATTGATTATGTGTTGATTACTTGTTTATTCTTGTCTTGGATGAATGATTTATATGTTAGGCTTAAGAAAACTGGCAGATCTCCAAATGGTAACATGCTTGAACGTCTTAAGAAACATGAACCGAGGTGTACTAGGTCTTTATTGGTTGTATTTAATGCATGAGACACTGTTTACAATCCCTATAGTTGTGCTGGGCATGGTGTAGGAGGAGATAAGAGCTTATAGAATTGGGGAGTTATGTATGCCACCCCATGAATGGTATTAAGGAATACGATCCGTCATCCATACAATTATAACAAGTAATTAACGTGTAAAAGATATCTAGGGAGTAGTGAAATCTAAGTAAACACATTTTCTCCAATTACTTCTCACAACCTTAGTATAATTAGTTTATTTTCATTTTTAGTATTTTATTTTGATTGCATCTTAGTATTGGGTTAGTTGAATAGCAACTAATTCCGCCCAAATCCTTCAAAACCCAAGATTTTACTTGCTTTCATAAAAATATAAAAATACAAAAATAATCATCCCTCACCTTTAGAACTAGTATTTAGGCTTTCTAATCCTAGCGACACTATTCCTAAGCTGAACGATCAATCCCCCGGTACTTGTCACTATACTATACTACAACGATCAGGTACACTGCCTGGTGGGGGTTGTAAGCTTCTCGAGATCCCTCGAGAGGTAAAGCCTGTTGCGATTCCCACGCATCAGAAAGCTGAGAATACCAAATTTAAACCCAGTTATCAAGCAGAATTCATGCCGACCAAAAACAAAACTATGTCCATTCACACAATATACAATTGGAAGATCATAGTTATCATCGTATTGGCAGACTTGGTTCTGAAGCATATACTGAACCAGACGTTCTTCATTATCAAGAAAAGTAAGATCTAGGCACGGTCCAAAACATGTGGCCTTAAACAATGTCTGTCGCGGCTGATGAGGCGAAAAATGATCCATTTTTAGGGGGTCATTTAAGCCCGAATCCGAATTTATTTGATCAAATATTGCCCTAAATCGTTCCTTTTGTGATTTTAGGTACTTTGGGAGTGAAATCTGGAAAAGGAAGCAATTCGGACGTTTTTGGAGCATAAAAGTGAAGAAAACGCCAAAGTCTTAATTTTCCATGCTGGGAACAGTAGGTGACGGCGTCAAGAGTAACTCCCTGACGGCGTCAAGAGCAAAATTCCATGACGATCCAGAAGAGATTTGACGGCGTCATGAAGGTAGGGCGTCAAGAGTAAAAGTCATGACGGCCTGGAAATGATTAAGTCTTGACGGCGTCAAATGTAGATCAAGGCAGTCCGAGAATAGTTTTGGCGGCGAGATGACGGCGTCACAATGCTTGTCTTAACGCCGTCAGACCTCTTTTCCTTTATATAGTTTTCTAATTTTTCACATTTAAAAAGAGAAGTTTTGGAGAAACCCTAAGTACGAACTTGGTGCGAATTTTACAGGTTTTTCAAGGGTTCCAAGCCCTTGATACCTTTCATGTGTAATTGAGATAAGTGTTCTTGCAATTCAATCAATATGTCTATGTGTTGGTTGTCTATATCTTGTTCTTGTCTTAATTCCATCATGCTAGGCTAGATCTATCTTGTGTTTGCTTGGATCTAATGAAACCTAGATATTAATTATGTGTTGATTACTTGTTTATACTTGTTTTGGATGAATGATTTATATGTTAGGCTTAAGAAAACTGGCAGATCTCCAATTGGTAACATGCTTGAACGTCTTAAGAAACATGAACCAACGCGCACTAGGTCTTTATTGCTTGTATTTAATGCATGAGCCACTGTTTACAATCCCTATAGTTGTCCTGGGCATGGTGTAGGAGGAGATAAGAGCTCATAGAATTGGGGAGTTATGTGTGCCATCCAATGAATGGTATTAAGGAATACGATCCGTCATCCATGCATTTATAACAAGTAATTAACGTGTAAAAGATGTCTAGGGAGTAGTGAAATCTAAGTAAACACATTTTCTCCACTTATTACTCACAACCTTAGTTTAAATTAGTTTATTTTCATTTTTAGTATTTTATTTTGATTGCATCTTAGTATTGGGCTAGTTGATTAGCAACTAATTCCGCCCAAATCCTTAAAACCCGAGATTTTTAATTGCTTTCCATAAAATATAAAAACACAAAAATAATCATCCCTCACCTTTAGAACTAGTATTTAGGCTTTCTAATCCTAGCGACACTATTCCTAAGCTGAACGATCAATCCCCCGGTACTTGTCACTATACTATACTACAACGATCAGGTACACTGCCTGGTGGGGGTTGTAAGCTTCTCGAGATCCCTCGAGAGGTAAAGCCTGTTGTGATTCCCACGCATCAAGTTTTTGGCGCCGCAGCCCGGGGAATAGTTATTGTCTAGGTTAGAATCTCTTTTTATTAGGTCTATTTGCTAGATTCCTTTCTAGTAAGATTTTTATTTTTATTTCTAGGTTTTCTTTAGTCTATCTTTTTCTTTGTGTGTTTGTTCGTAATTTTCATTGACTATTCTGTTTGCCATTATGGAGAACGCGAATCCACCAAGTCCGACACTTGAATTTTACCAAAAAAAATATAATTACACCAGTTTGGATATACCAAGATGGACGAATGAAATGAGGCGGACAGGATCTTATATTGATTTTATTGAGTATCTTGAGAAAAGAGACAAAGTGCATAAGACTTTTAAAGAATTCACCTTAGGAGCTCCATCAACCCCTCAAAATGCCTCACTTAGTGAAACCTATGCACCATATGAGCCTTCACCTAGGATAGTTTCGTATGAGCCACCTAGCTGCATGTCATGGTTAGGCCCTACCATAATACAGGATGAACCCATAGGTGACCATGATGTGATGAAGGATGTAGCCGAACATGATCACATTGATAAAAAAGACATAGGTTTTATGATCGATGATGATGAATCTCAAGAAACAGATGATGAATCTTTTGGGAAATTTATATATAGCAGTCAGAGTACTAAGGATGATCCTTATGATTCAGATATAGAAGTTGAGATGCCTAGAGAAGCACGTGAGATACTTGGGAAAATGTTAGGGCTGGATTATGATAAAACACATGTTGAGGATATAGGTGATCTTGACACAAGGAATGATGATGTAAATAACATAAGCTCACCAAGTACCCCACAAGTCCTACCATCATTTGAGGCACACACACCGCCTGTGACTTGCCCAAAAGAAGTAGAGGAGACTATAGGAACCCCAATAGAGGTAGAACCTTTGAACCAAACACAACTAGAGGATATAGGTTTGAATACTCATAATGATAACCTTACTCTTAATTCTAGGGAAGTTCCTAGTTTTGATGAACCAGAGCCTCAACCAAAGCCGTTACCTAATCTTCTATCCTTAGATGTGAATTTAGGAATTGAAAAAGGTCCCGATCCACCCATCAAACCGTATAGTCCAGGTAGTCTTGGGATAAAGGTAGTAGACTCTAAGCCTTGTAGAGAGGAAGCTGACGTAGGAGTGGAAAATGACCTTACATGCTTACTGATGAGGCGAAAAATGATCCGTTTTTAGGGGGTCATTTAAGCCCGAATCCGACTTTATTTGATCAAATATTGCCCTAAATCGTTCCTTTTGTGATTTTAGGTGTTTGGAGAGTGAATTCTGGAAAAGAAGCTATTTTGGACGTTTTTGGAGCATAAAAGTGAAGAAAACGGCAAAGTACCAAAAATCCATGCTGAAGATACAAGGTGACGGCGTCAAGACTCCCTTCTTGACGGCGTCAGACATGGGGAATAAAATACCGTAGCTGGTGACGGCGTCAGATGGCTAGATGACGGCGTCAAAGTGCAAAGAATAAAATACCGTAGGTGGTGACGGCGTCACATAGGCCGTCACAAGTGGATCTAGGGCGTCCGAGGAAGTATATGGCGGCGAGGTGACGGCGTCAGAATTAACTCTTGACGCCGTCAGAGTGTTTTTCCTATATATAGTTTTCTAGTTTTTTCATAAAAAAGGAGGAGAAGTTTTGGTGAAACCCTAAAGACGATTTTGGTGCCTCTTTTACAGGTTTTTCAAGGGTTCCAAACCCTTGAGACCTTGCATTGTAATTGAGATAAGTATACTCTTAATTCAATCAATATGTCTATGTGTTGGTTGTTTATCTTTTGTTCTTATCTTAATTCTACTATGCTAGGCTAGATCTCCTTTGTGTTTGCTTAGATCTAATGAAACCTAGATGTTGATTATGTGTTGATTACTTGTCTATTCTTCTTTTGGGTGAATGATATTATATGTTAGGCTTAAGAAAACTGGCAGATCTCCAAATGGTAACATGCTTGAACGTCTTAAGAAACATGAACCGAGGCGTACTAGGTCTTTATTGGTTGTATTTAATGCATGAGCCACTGTTTACAATCCCTATAGTTGTGCTGGGTCATGGTGTAGGAGGAGATAAGAGCTCATAGAGTTGGGGAGTTATGTATGCCACCCCACGAATGGTATTAAGGAATACAATCCGTCATCCATACAAGTGTAACAAGTAATTGACATGTAAAAGATATCTAGGGAGTAATGAAGTCTAAGTAAACACAATTTCTCCAACCACTGCTCACAACCATAGTTTAATATTAGTTTAATTTCATTTTCATTAGTTTAAATTAATTATATAATAGCTTTGGGTTAGTTGAATAGCAACTAATTCCGCCCACTCTTCCAAAACCCGAGATTTACTTGCTTTTATAAAAATATAAAAACACAAAAAATAATCGTCTTTCATCTCTAGAACTATTAATTAGGCTTTCTAATCCTAGCGACACTATTCCTAAGCTGAACGATCAATCCCCCGGTACTTGTCACTATACTATACTACAACGATCAGGTACACTGCCTGGTGGGGGTTGTAAGCCTCGCGAGATCCCTCGAGAGGTAAAGCAAGGTGCGATTCCCACGCATCAAGTTTTTGGCGCCGCAGCCCGGGGAATAGTTATTGTCTAGGTTAGGATTTCTTTTTATTAGGTCTACTTGCTAGATTCCTTTCTAGTAAGATTTTTATTTTTATTTTTTAGGTCTTCTTTAGTCTATCTTATTTCTTTGTGTCTTTGTTCGTAAACTGTTTCGATGGATCACAATAACATTGATCGGCTGATTCCTGTTATTCGTGTTTTTCGTCGTAGGATGTTCCAATTGCCCGCCCCACTTCCTTTAGCAGAAAATGAGAACCCACCTAACCTCTCACCCAACCACCACTTTGACAATAATTTTGAGCTAGAAGAGTCTGATCATGATGATGACCGTAGGGCTAGTCCTTTTTACTATTCAGACTCCGATGAGGATCTTGATGATGGTGACGTAGTTAATGAGGATAGAATGGAAGAGGAAATAAACCCTCTTAGGTATGTGGACCCTAGAACTAGGATTGAGTGCGATAGTTCATTTAACATGCAATTCCCTTGTAAGATTAGATTTAAGAGCTTTAATGCCTATCTCAACTCATCTCTTCCAATGAACATAATCTGACGTAACGAATACAATAAAATCATGGTAGAGGAGTTAGAATACAAGGGGGAAAACGTCATTGCTAAGGCAATACCATTGCACGTGTTTGTAGGAAAGTTGGTTTATCTTGTTGAGTTCATGGTTATGGAGAATCTAGGAGAGTTTATTGATAATAAATTAACCCAATTTGTGTGTGGAAAACCCTTCAAACGATTGACCAACCTCGATGAAAAACTCATAGAAGGGCTAATTACATTCTCGGGTGGGGGTGAAGATTTTGTTTATCAAATGCCCCGCGCACACCCTAGGTTCAAAGATTTTTCCATGGAAAAGTGTAGTAGGTACCCGCCCATGGAAATGCTAAGTGAGAATGATAAGAGAAAAGGACTTAAGTACACGCATGAAAAGAATAAAAAGTACTATCGCGGGTGCCTAGAGTTAGGAGAAGAATATAAGAAAGATGAGGCGACAATTAGATGGCTCACACTTGGTTATGTGAGCATAAGCGATACACGATAACCCACGACTTTGAGTCTAGCTACAAGACTCGTAAATAAAGAAAAGCGCTTCTTGGGAGGCAACCCATGTTTTGTGTGATTTTATTTGTTTGATTGTCATTTGCTTCCGTATGCATGTTTTATTTTTATTGTTGGTTGATCATGTTTCTCAATTAAAATATGGAAATACTTTATTATGTTGTTTGGCCTAGTCTTAACTTCAACCTAAAGGTATTTTTTGCAAAAGATAAGTGTAAGGGGAAACCCCAAATATGTTTTTAAGAAACAACCCGATCATGATTCTCCACAATATTTAATGAACATGTATATTCGTATTTGTTAGAGTTAAATGCTTGTATTGAGTCATAATGAAGTTTTGCAGGATTTTCCAGGAAGTAGGACAAAGTTTTTCCAGAAATTTTCCGGAAACTTAACATAAAGATTTCTGCAGGTCCATTCTGACGGCGTCAGGCTATTGCTCTTGACGGCGTCAGGAGTCAAAAATCTGTAAATTTTACCCGTTTTGTTTTTCTAACGGAGTCTTATGGTTTTTGTGAATTATTAAGTTTTATAATCTCCAGGAAATCTGCAAACTTCATTCCACAAGCATTATATCTTACTTTGTTTTCTAGGATTTAGTAACTTATATAGGATGCCGCCGATTTTATGCGAGGTTGCCTTGTCTACTTTTGTCAGGATTTACAGGTTATTTAAGACAAGAAGATGATTTATATTCTGGAAGGGAAGCTTTGATTGTTCATTTTCTTGGAGGAAGATTTAACCTGGCCAACCTATAATCCATACCGAGCGAATCAGGGGAGTATTTGATTTCATTCTCTTTACTTCTTAACTTTTATATTCTTTACTTGAACATTGGGGACAATGTTCATCCTAAGTGTAAGGGGAGGGTAAAAAGATGATACCTTACATATGCACTTTCGCTTGAGTTTGTTTTGTTTGATAGTAGATGTGTAATAAAACTATGAGAAATACTTGTTAGTGTAATTTTAGCGCCAAATTTAAAATTTTTTACAACATTTAGGAGTGAAACTTTAGCCATAGCAAGCGTCTCATGGATAGGAGGTTGTATGACTAGCACATAACCGTATATTCAGAAAAATTTTCCACCCAAAAATGTGAGGTTCGCCTTTAGTTTTGATAGGAAAAGCATTCATTATTGGTGCTTATGAGTGTACCGGTAGCATTTAGATTCTAGAACTTGCGTTAGTGATGCATCCCGAGACCGCTAGTGAGACTACATTCGTGTGGTAGGATTTACTACATGATAAGAGGCATTAGGATCACCCTTGTGTTAAACCCGTATCATAATTACTTGACCATTTAAGACATATTACTTGGCTAGTTAAGTCAACTAATTTTTCCCACAGCCTTTGCGTTGTACTCATTTTTAGTACACGATACCCCTAGTACACCCCTCCGAGCCTATCTTTTCGTTTCTAACTTTAAGCATCTTACTTAAAGGAAGAATTTGTTACACCCCACTTAAATGTACACCCAAATAGCCTTAGCCTTCCGTGTATGCGCTCATTTTTAGTGCATTATTGTTATTTGTTAAACCCTAAGTTAACTTTCTAATTGATTACATGGTTGCTAAGTCGAGTCATATCCTTGTACATATTGTTTTGGGACGATTGGGACTCATGGGTAAGTACTTGTTTTATGGAGTAATGGGGAAGAACATCATATTATTACCCCCATATGTACGTTAATCTTAAAAGTGCTCCAAGTGTTTTGATTTTCTTAATTCGAGTCATTAGAATAGTTAATGTAAAGTATGTAAAGATTCAAGTGTAAGGGGATTGCTCATACCCCTATGATGTATTATTTTGGATGGTAGGGTAAGAGTGTATGCGCAAAAAAAAAAAAAAAAAAAAAAAAAAAAAAAAAAAAAAAAAAATTAAGAAAAAGAAAAAAAAATAGAAAAAGGAAAAAGAAAGAGAGAAAAAACATACGGACTACCATCCCGTTTTCATTCTATGTTCATTTTATGTTTTTGTTATTTTTTCATTTATTAGCTTAAGTCGAGTCTAGTCTTGGCTTAGCAACGCCATCTTGTACATGTAATTAACCAAGATTGTTAACTCGCCACCAGTAAAATTCCCTTTATCCAACAAAACCGTGTAATTCATATCCCTACACCTAACGTTATAACCCTTTAAAAAGACCTCTTTGATAGTTTATCCTAGGTGCTTACGCCATGTGGTGGAGGTTTGATCCTTTCCCAAGCCTATGGTAATCTATTTTGCTATGACAGGTAGTGAGAGATATCTTTCATTTCCATAATTTTATATTACTTTATTACACCCGAGAGATGTGAGTATCTAAACACTATTTGCGAGGTGCTTGTGTATGACCTCCGTGCTTGTCTATTGGTCTTTAGTGGAACGATTATTTGTTGTAATTACTTTTATATTAGTGTTAAATGACCCCTAACTTGTCTTTTGAGTAGAATAAAAGCTCATTTGCTTGAGGACAAGCAAATCTCAAGTGTAAGGGTATATGATGAGGCGAAAAATGATCCGTTTTTAGGGGGTCATTTAAGCCCGAATCCGACTTTATTTGATCAAATATTACCCTAAATCGTTCCTTTTGTGATTTTAGGTGTTTGGAGAGTGAATTCTAGAAAAGAAGCTATTTTGGACATTTTTGGAGCATAAAAGTGAAGAAAACGGCAAAGTACCAAAAATCCATGCTGAAGATACAAGGTGACGGCGTCAAGACTCCCTTCTTGACGGCGTCAGACATGGGGAATAAAATACCGTAGCTGGTGACGGCGTCAGATGGCTAGATGACGGCGTCAAAGTGGCAAAGAATAAAATACCGTAGGTGGTGACGGCGTCACATAGGCCGTCACAAGTGGATCTAGGGCGTCCGAGGAAGTATATGGCGGCGAGGTGACGGCGTCAGAATTAACTCTTGACGCCGTCAGAGTGTTTTTCCTATATATAGTTTTCTAGTTTTTTTCATAAAAAAGGAGGAGAAGTTTTGGTGAAACCCTAAAGACGATTTTGGTGCCTCTTTTACAGGTTTTTCAAGGGTTCCAAACCCTTGAGACCTTGCATTGTAATTGAGATAAGTATACTCTTAATTCAATCAATATGTCTATGTGTTGGTTGTTTATCTTTTGTTCTTATCTTAATTCTACTATGCTAGGCTAGATCTCCTTTGTGTTTGCTTAGATCTAATGAAACCTAGATGTTGATTATGTGTTGATTACTTGTCTATTCTTCTTTTGGGTGAATGATATTATATGTTAGGCTTAAGAAAACTGGCAGATCTCCAAATGGTAACATGCTTGAACGTCTTAAGAAACATGAACCGAGGCGTACTAGGTCTTTATTGGTTGTATTTAATGCATGAGCCACTGTTTAAAATCCCTATAGTTGTGCTGGGTCATGGTGTAGGAGGAGATAAGAGCTCATAGAGTTGGGGAGTTATGTATGCCACCCCACGAATGGTATTAAGGAATACAATCCGTCATCCATACAAGTGTAACAAGTAATTGACATGTAAAAGATATCTAGGGAGTAATGAAGTCTAAGTAAACACAATTTCTCCAACCACTGCTCACAACCTTAGTTTAATATTAGTTTAATTTCATTTTCATTAGTTTAAATTAATTATATAATAGCTTTGGGTTAGTTGAATAGCAACTAATTCCGCCTACTCTTCCAAAACCCGAGATTTACTTGCTTTTATAAAAATATAAAAGCACAAAAAATAATCATCTTTCATCTCTAGAACTATTAATTAGGCTTTCTAATCCTAGCGACACTATTCCTAAGCTGAACGATCAATCCCCCGGTACTTGTCACTATACTATACTACAACGATCAGGTACACTACCTGGTGGGGGTTGTAAGCCTCGCGAGATCCCTCGAGAGGTAAAGCAAGGTGCGATTCCCACGCATCACTTACATCACCCATTTTTGATTGATCACAAGAAACATTATGGGTTTAAACCGGGTTTATTAGGTCAAGATGGGTCCCCAACTAGTAGTCTCTTGAAGTTGATAGAAAATGATCCATTTCTAGGAGAAAATTTTAATCCACCCATTAACCCGATTGAATTTGGTAAAGTTATGATGATAGGAGCACACCCCTTTGAGCATATAATTCATCCACCACACTTTCCTCATGAGGCATATTTCCACCCTAAGGGTGTGTATCGCTACTTCCACCCGCACTTAATCCTAAGTGTAGGGAAAACCTCCCCTATTTCCGTTAAATAACGGTAGAGTCAGGCTCGTGACTCGAACAAAAACAAGTGCTTATTGGGAGGCAACCCAAGCTTTATTTGTTTGTTTGTTTGTTTGTTTGTTTGTTTAATTGATTTTATTTGTTTCCGTATGCATGCTTTATTTTTATTGTTGGTAGATCATGTTTCTAAACTAAATAGTGGAAATACTCTACTTTGTTGTTTTGGCCTAGTCTTAACTCCACCTAAAAGTATTTTTGCAAAAGATAAGTGTAAGGGGAAACCCCAAATATGTTTTCAAGAAACAAACCGATCATGATTCTCCACAATATTAAATGAACATGTATATTCGTATTTGTTAGAGTCAAATGCTTGTATTGAGTCATAATGAAGTTTTGCAGGATTTTCCAGGAAGTAGGACCAAGTTTTTCCAGAAATTTTCCGGAAACTTAACATAAGAATTTCTGCAGGTCACTTCTGACGGCGTCAAGAGTTTACTCTTGACGGCGTCAAGTGTAAAAATCTGGAAATTTTACCGGTTTTGTTTTTCTAACGGAGTCTTATGGTTTTTGTGAATTATTAAGTTTTATAATCTCCAGGAGATCTGCAAACTTCATTCCACAAGCATTATATCTTATCTTGTTTTCTAGGATTTAGTAACTTATATAGGATGCCGCCGATTTTACGCGAGGTTGTCTTGTCTATTTTGTCAGGTTTTACAGGTTATGTATGACAAGAAGATGATTTATATTCTGGAAGGGAAGCTTTGATTATTCATTTTCTTGGAGGAAGATTTAACATGGCCATCTTATTATCCATACCGAGCGAATCAGGGGAGTATTTGATTTCATTCTCTTTACTTTTTCACTTTTACATTCTTTACTTGAACATTGGGGACAATGTTCATCTTAAGTGTAAGGGGAGGGTAAAAAGATGATACCTTACATATGCACTTTCGCTTGAGTTTGTTTTGTTTGATGGTAGATGTGTAATAAAACTATGAGAAATACTTGTTAGTGCAATTTTAGCGCCAAATTTAAATTTTTTTACAACATTTAGGAGTGAAACTTTAGCCATAGCAAGCGTTTCATGGATAGGAGATTGTATGACTAGCACATAACCGTATATTCAGAAAAATTTTCCACCCAAATATGTGAGGTTCGCCTTTAGATTTGATAGGAAAAGCATTTACTATTAGTGCTTATGAGTGTACCGGTAGTATTTAGATTCTAGAACTTGCGTTAGTGATGCATCCCGAGACCGCTAGTGAGACTACATTCGTGTAGTAGGATTTACTACATGATAAGAGGCATTAGGATCACCCTTATGTTAAACCCGTATCATAATTACTTGACCATTTAAGTCATATTACTTGGCTAGTTAAGTCAACTAATTTTCCCCACACCCTTAGCGTTGTATCGAAAAATCAAGAAAAAGAAAAAAAATAGAAAAGAAAAAAAATAAGAAAAAACATACGGACTACCATCCCGTTTGTATTCTATGTTCATTTTTTGTTTTTGTTATTTTTCATTTATTAGCTTAAGTCGAGTCTAGTCTTGGCTTAGCAACGCCACATTGTACATGTAATTAACCAAGAGTGTTAACTCGCCACCAGTAAAACTTCCTTTATCCAACAAAACCGTGTATTTCATATCCCTACACCTAACGTTACAACCCTTTAAAAGACCTCTTTGATAGTTTATCCTAGGTGCTTACGCCATGTGGTGGAGGTTTGATCTTTTCCCAAGCCTATGGTAATCTATTTTGCTATGACAGGTAGTGAGAGATATCTTCCGTTTCCATATTGTAATTTATACTTTATTACACCCGAGAGATGTGAGTATCTAAACACTATTTGTGAGGTGCTAGTGTATGACCTCCGTGCTTGTCTATTGGTCTTTAGTGGAACGATTATTTATTGTAATTACTTTTATATTAGTGTTAAATGACCCCTAACTTGTCTTTTGAGTAGAATAAAAGCGCATTTGCTTGAGGACAAGCAAATCTCAAGTGTAAGGGTATACGATGAGGCAAAAAATGATCCGTTTTTAGGGGGTCATTTAAGCCCGAATCCGAATTTATTTGATCAAATATTGCCCTAAATCGTTCCTTTTGTGATTTTAGGTACTTTGGGAGTGAAATCTGGAAAAGGAAGCAATTCGGACGTTTTTTGAGCATAAAAGTGAAGAAAACGCCAAAGTCTTAATTTTCCATGTTGGGAACAGTAGGTGACGGCGTCAAGAGTAACTCCTTGACGGCGTCAAGAGCAAAATTCCATGACGATCCAGAAGAGATTTAACGGCGTCATGAAGGTAGGGCGTCAAGAGTAAAAGTCATGACGGCTTGGAAATGATTAGGTCTTGACGGCGTCAAATGTAGATCAAGGCAGTCCGAGAATAGTTTTGGCGGCGAGATGACGGCGTCACAATGCTTGTCTTGACGCCGTCAGACCCTAAGTACGAACTTGGTGCGAATTTTACATGTTTTTCAAGGGTTCCAAGCCCTTGATACCTTTCATGTGTAATTGAGATAAGTGTTCTTTCAATTCAATCAATATGTCTATGTGTTGGTTGTCTATATTTTGTTGTTGTCTTAATTCCATCATGCTAGGCTAGATCTATCTTGTGTTTGCTTGGATCTAATGAAACCTAGATGTTAATTATGTGTTGATTACTTGTTTATACTTGTTTTGGATGAATGATTTATATGTTAGGCTTAAGAAAACTGGCAGATCTCCAATTGGTAACATGCTTGAACGTCTTAAGAAACATGAACCAACGCGCACTAGGTCTTTATTGGTTGTATTTAATGCATGAGCCACTGTTTACAATCCCTATAGTTGTGCTGGGCATGGTGTAGGAGGAGATAAGAGCTCATAGAATTGAGGAGTTATGTGTGCCACCCCATGAATGGTATTAAGGAATACGATCCGTCATCCATGCATTTATAACAAGTAATTAACGTGTAAAAGATGTCTAGGGAGTAGTGAAATCTAAGTAAACACATTTTCTCCACTTATTTCTCACAACCTTAGTTTAAATTAGTTTATTTTCATTTTTAGTATTTTATTTTGATTGCATCTTAGTATTGGGTTAGTTGATTAGCAACTAATTCCGCCCAAATCCTTAAAACCCGAGATTTTTAATTGCTTTCCATAAAATATAAAAACACAAAAATAATCATCCCTCACCTTTCGAACTAGTATTTAGGCTTTCTAATCCTAGCGACACTATTCCTAAGCTGAACGATCAATCCCCCGGTACTTGTCACTATACTATACTACAACGATCAGGTACACTGCCTGGTGGGGGTTGTAAGCTTCTCGAGATCTCTCGAGAGGTAAAGCCTGTTGCGATTCCCACGCATCAGCGGCTGGTCTAATTCCTTTTTCATACGTGAGAAGTAAGGCAATTTACTTCTCACGATAAGTGTTGAATCATAGTCCTACAAAAAAAATATACTTAAAAATGTTAGCAATACTAAGAAACATAAGCACTATAATAATCACTTAAAAATGAACTGTCAAGCTAAGCTAGGATAACCCTTAAGTAAGCTACTTAACAACCCCATAAGCCTTTATGTAGCCAGTAAGCTTGAGTATACTAAAACAAGGAATACTATTTTCGTCACTTGCTCATGCTCTAGCCAGTGATAGTATGTATACTAAACATAAGCAGAAATAAAGGAATTAAGAACATACTATGTTAACATTCAATGTAAGGCAGTGACTACATCTTCCAATAAATTTAACCTTTGCAATGTGATAAACGTACATTTTAACACAAGGATGGAAAGTCGACCAATATTATATTTCTTTCTAACTATTGTACAATATATCGCCGCTATCATTCTCGATCAAAATAGGCCTTAAGTGCTAAACAACACTCGTAATCACTCCAAAATCCATTAAAAACATGCGTGGATTTTTTTGCCCAAATGTTGAGCACCTAAGTAAGCATAGCAAATTTAAACCTCTAAAGTGAGAATTCAATAATGAAATCCCTAATAAGGACTTAACAAAAAGCGTTAACGAAGGGCATAAGCACTAAATTAAGCAATCAACAAACGTAATGAACATAAAGATTAGCCAAATGTCTAAGCAATTAATCTTCTTAAGTACTAAAAACCCTAAAAAGATCTTCCAATAATGAATTAAGTGCTTAGACAATCACGATAAGGAATTAAGATCATCCAATAAGCAGAAAGAAAGGAGCCAATCACTTGATTAATCAATTAAGAAAACTAACAAACCTAAAAACCCTAACACGAATCTCAGTTCGAAGGGCTTTCAAAAACAATAATAAGAACTAATCAAAATCTGTTGACTTGATGCAAAACACTAACCATTTTTTATGAAAAAACAAGTATCGATCAATCATTTAACATGTACCAAGTGTTTGTTAGATGGCCTCTTAACCGTGATGTGTGTGTTAATTTTTTTCTTTGGTTATTAAATTTGAAAGAGATTTTAGAAAGTGGTATTTTGAAAATTAAATAAAATAATAATTAAAAGTACAATGAGTGAGATTTAGTCAGGTACAAATAAAATCCAAGCAAAAGATTTACTGACAGCTTTTTTGATAAAAAGGACGCCGTCAGTCGAGCAGCCGTCAGTCGAGCAATTTTTCATATTATAGTACACGCACTACCAACAGTAAATAAGATCTTGTCAGAGATTTGGTCTGCCACAAAATAGTAATAAAAAAAGAGAAAGTGAGACACGTGTCGTTCATATAGGCCAGTTGATCAGTCGAGCACTTGAGCATGACCAAAATGGGAAATGGGGTCAAATCATGACCAAAACATGAAATGGGTGAATGTTTTTGTACTATTTTGGTAATTTCCTCACTAGACATGCAAACCTTTATACAATTTATATGCTACCAAGTTGATAGTACATATGACTTTGAGAACCAGACCGGACCAACAGGTTCAATCAAAATCTGGAGACGATATCGGTTCGGCTAGCCAATAAAAGCCGTTCAAAAACGAAATTGAAAGAACCAGTCGGAATCGGTAAAAACGGGTGAACTAGGTTGGATCCGGATTGGGATCATTTTTTCTCATTGTCATTGTTATTTTGTTGACGTCTGAACTTTAATCATAGGGTCCCTGCCGCTGCAACGTACGGGTACGATATATGCTAGTATATTATGAACCATACAATACCTTTTTGATGTTATCTAAAAAAGTGGGTGGAGAGCATATCAACATATTATTATTATTATTATTATTATTATTATTATTATTATTATTGTTATTTTTTAACAATAACATTTCATTTTATTATTATTATTATTATTATTATTATTATTATTATTATTATTATTATTATTATTATTAGTTATAAACTTATAATGCCCGTGCACGTGCGGGTTTTTTTTTAAAATTTTTTGAATAACATATTTTTATTTATTAAAAAACAAATAATTTAATCTTTATTTTGTTTGATTATGATTTTTAATTATAGTTTTTTATTATTAAAGATAATTATTTAAAAAGTTTAATCCTATTGTTAGTTGCATCTTATCTATATTTTTTGTATTTATTTTCCACTTGTTTAGTATATCAACAAAACGAATTTATAAATTTATAAGTTAAAAAATAATAATTAATTAAAACATTACTTAATAAGGAAATAATATTTTTTTTTAGATACGAAAGTCCCCACTAGGGGTTTTGTTTTATTATACAAAAAAGATTATTATGTATTTTTGATTTTCTTTAAAGCTATTATTATTATAATTTTATGAGTAACTTAACACATATCAAGTTTCAAAGTCATATTCTTCATTAGAAACATTTCCATTTTGATTATACAATAGTATTAACCTATTAGGTTTAGTAATTAAAAGGCTTGTAGGGTTACAATACTCATGAGATTCTTCACAAACAAGTGACTATGGATTCAAGTAACATGCGCAAGATGATTCTGTTAGTTTTTTTAAATGGTCGTAATAATGATATGATGTTGAAAGATATTAGTACTATCCTTTACGCACTAGCTATTTATGGATTAGCTCACATAACAACTGGCAAACTAAGGCCACATAGCAACTTGATGTCGGCTTTTGAGGTGGATGTTGCTCAATCGTCAGGTGGGACGTTTTGCTATTGCCTCCGAGGTGTCACATTTCTTTACAATTGAATAACAACTTATTGGTCAAGTTTCTTATATATGTATAAGAACCTTTGACTCAATAGTTATACATATTTGGCTAATTTATAGCACACTTAAATTGTCATTTTGCATATTTCACAATTACTACATAAATAGTAATCAATAAGTCTTTACGTCTCTCGAATTGATTTTATTCTCATTGACTCCGTTTGGAACATTCACAAGGTTAGAATCGATCAAGACTCGAAAGGTATGAACTTCAGCTATGTTTATGGTTGTATTTCTCAAACTATGTAATATACATTCGTGGATGTTTGAGGCTTTTATATATTATTTATTACTAACATTTATTACTTTTTTATAGTTTGAATAATGTTTGTTTCAAACATTTTATGAGCTACCAGTAATTTATCACGTGTGTATAAGCTAGTAGTCATTATATAGGTAGTCCCAAAAAAATTTATAAAAACAATTTTTAAACACATAAAAAAAAGGCTGTTAAAAGTAAACGTCAATTTTCAATTAAAAGATAAAAAAATATATATTTATTTGTTCAAATCCCCAATTATAACTACTTTTATACACTCTTTGTGTCAAAATAAGTGTACAGTTTGAGTTTTTGAAAAAAATTTTTGTTCAACTTTAACTTTAAATATATATATTTTTTTGAAAGACAACAATATATTAACTTTAAATATTTTTATTTATGTTATATAATACTTAATGAAAATTATATAAATAAAAATACATTTTAAATTGAATTCATTCATATATTTTGCATCAATATTATATAATACAGATACTAACATTTACGATTAAATTTGAATAAGAAAAACTATTAAAAAATAATAATAATAATAATAGACCGGCCAGTAAAGACACCAAAAATTATACGGTAAAAGAGATGAAAAATTATATGGTTGGTATCTCTGCCTGAGGATGCGACACTAACTCGAGCCAACAACTAACCCGCCGTTTAAAAAAAAAGTTGTTAAAAGTAAACATCAATTTACGATTAAATAAAGGGAAAATTACACAGATAAGTAACGAACTTTGAAAAATTTTCAAAGTTAGGTAATGAATTTTCTAAAATATTAATATAACATATGAAACTTGTTGTAACCGTTAAAGTTATGCAATATGACCGTTTACCACAAGTGGGTCCCACATGTGGCCCAAGATAACCACATATATCCCCCTTTCCCTTTTTCATACCCGTTTTTTTTCTTCATAAAACCCTAATTCCAAATCAAAATCATAACGGTAATATCGATTTATTCACACAAATCAAATCTAAACCAATTCCAAATCAAAATCATGTCTTCCTCGTCTTATTTATGGTATGCCAACTGCAAATGTGGGAGGCCTTCGATGGTTGTTACTTCATGGACCAAAAACAATCCAGCTCGTCGGTTTATATGTTGTCAAAATCGCTAGGTAAGCTTACAACATTTGTTTATTTTTAAAGTGTAGTAATGTAATTAGTAAAAACATATTTATTTCCTTATAGAGACCTGGCACAAAGAGGTGTGAAGATTTTGATTGGTATGACCCTGAAGAGGAGTGTGAATGGTACCGAATGCATCTTTTTGAGATGTACAATAAACTCAATCCAAACCAAAGGCGTGAAGTTCAAAGAGAAGCAACAAGGCAAAGGATGATTGAACAACTTGAAGGTGAATTGCACAAAGCTAACAAAACAGCCACTGCTTAGAAGTATGCATTCATGGTTGTATTTTTAGTTGTTGTAGCTATGGTCATTGTCCTTAAGCAGTATGCTCTAATAGTTGTCATTAGGATTGTGTTGTTTTGTTGTTTAAGGGTTCTATTTAGTACTAGCTAAACCCTTGTAAACACAATCAAATGTAAGCTATCATGATGGTTATATGCAATAATATTATGGCTTTCCCTACATCTTTGTTACAAATTCTACTTAATTTTGATTGATAGAGATTATGGTTACAATTGTCTTATTTAAGGGTGGTTTTAGTTATGCACTTAAACCACTAACATACATACAATGGTTGCAACCATATGCAGGGTATTACATTAAAAAGGCCTTAACCCATTTTCTTTTTTGCCTTTCCTTTTGGATCCTTGGGGTCTTTGACAAAAAAAGGTTTAACACCATATTCTCCAAAATTTTTGCTACATGGCAATCCTAGTACCTTAAGCCTTGCTTGAAATTCTGTCTTTGCTTCTTCTTTGGATGTAAGGTTGCTGCTACTTCCCATTTTCTTTGAAACGTGTGGAAAGCAATCCTCTGCATTTATGACATATTTGGGGAAGTAACCCTCCCATGAATCTTGCTGTGCAACATTGGTAGCATCAGAACAGTCACTTGAGAAGGCAAACACTGAGTCAGAGCTGTCACTTGGAATGTTTATGATCTCTGCACACAATAAGCCAACAAAGGAAAAAAATTGTTAGTGTTTACTGGTATTCTTCCTCATCAAAAAAATAGCTTAAATTGCAACATGGTATACCTTTCTTCTTATTGGAAGACATTATTGCAGTTGTATAGTTGGTTAATTAATGTATGCTTTGCAGGTAGTATACACTTAAATAGAGATGTTGTAAAGCCTTTTGCAGTGAGTTTGTGGTCAATTTTAGGGGGATGGTAAAAGGTGGAACAATATGGCAGTTATATGTGGTCAGTTTTTACATTGCATATTCACAAGGAGAATAGTAAGATTCTCATGTTGAATAACCATCACTGGATTCATTTCCTAAGTCAACATTATTGGTTTCTGCAAGGTCCCTAATATCTAAGGCATCATCATCCATATGTTCAGCATACAAATCCACAACTCATTTATTTTCAAAACCAACTATTAAAAAAGCCTAGACATCATCATCATTTTTAATTTGTTTAATGCCTAACCTTAATGGTGTGCCTACTTTGCAATAATACAGCCTCCTAAGTGGGTTATGCACTAAATGCTTAACTAAATCAAATAGTTGATCAAATGACATACCTTCAAACCTAACATCTGTGATTTGCTTGATATCTCCTCCTAAATAATCGAAAGGTTTGATTGTAAAATAGCCATCGTGGTATAAATTAACTGTGAAAACACGATTCTTGTCAGGTTTATGTTTTGTCATATTGAATATTACATTGATTAGACAAAGATGATTTATGGAATTGAGATTTGGGGGTGAATCGTTTTTGGGAATTAGGGTTATTGTGGAATTGGGGGGAAAACGGGTTTTGGTAAAGTGAAAGTCAATGGTTAATATGTGTGGTCAATTTGTTTTTTTGTACAAGTTTACCTGTTTAGCCAGTTACAAGTTGCAAAAGTGCAAGTTATTGCATAACTTTAACGGTTACAAAAAGTTTCATATGTTATATTAGTATTTTAGAAAGTTCATTACCTAACTTTGAAAATTTTTCAAAGTTCATTATGTGTAATTTTTCTTTAAAAAAAATAAAATAAACAAAAAGACCGGCCAGTAAAGGACACCAAAAATTATAAAAGATGAAAAAAGATGGTCACACTCACACACTCTCTCAGGTCTGATTCACCATTAATCAAACCCTAAAAGGTAAAATCGCTGAATTTATGCTTATTTGTCTTTGATAGCTTATTTAGGGTTTATGTGTAAGCCAAGTGTTTGATAAAATGCTTGACTGAGTTAAAAATGATTTTGTGCTTGAATGTGTTAAAAGTGTTGTTGATTGTATGTGTTCGACGAAATGCTTGACCAACTTAAAAATTATTTTATAAAGTATATGAACTTGTATGCGAAAATAGGTTGTTAAACTTGTGATTTCGATGAACTTGTGATTGAAAGATAGAATTATTGAAAAAGTGGGTCATGGGTTAAAGCCTGATAAGTAAATGGGTGTTTGTTTAAGCTTATTTGTGGCTTATGAGCTTATTTGTATTTCGGCTTATATTTCATAAACCCCAATTTTCTGGCTTATTTTGAGACTTGTGGGCTTATATTTATAAGCCTATAAGCCTCAAAATAAAGCCAAAACATTGAAGCTTATTAAATATAAGCCGAAATACAAATAAGCTCGTAAGCCCGCATATAAGCTTAAACAAACACCCACTAAGATCCCTGTTTGTTTTGCCCCAGTGCTTAAAACGAAGTATTACAAGTTAAGATTTTGAAGTATGCTTGTATGAATGAATTAAAGATCATTGCTTTTATTAATGATTAACTCAAGGATCAACTTGCGTTCTTGCAAGAAACCTGATATTATTTTTTGTTTTAGAAAGCAATAGCCTTTATCAGTTTGTTTTGTTTGCTTATTGAAAATCACGTCACATATTGTTTGATCTCGTTTAAGTTATGATTTCTATGATGATCCCGGAAACGGCTCGAAAAATTGGTCATGGGTTTATTTTATTATTATTTTTTTTATACCTACTTGGTAGCTTATTTTGAAGATGAATAAGCACACTTTGATATCTGGAGCAATTCTATCCCAGATTATATTGGATTACTGGTTATTACTTATTTTAAGGCCACATACGCACTTGGGAATAAAGTAATAAATTAGATTTGCTATTTTTATGAACATCTGTTGTCCGAACATCATATTATATTCTTGGATTCTTGAAATTAACTTTGAAATATTGTTATAAACATGTTAGATGGAGCAGAAGCATATTTCAATTGTATCAGCAGGTGATCAGTTGCTTCCTTTATCTGCAAAATACCCATTGTTTGTTGCTGAGAACCTGGGAGCCGAAGAAGATGGTTTTAGAGACCACATTTTCTACTCTTTACATGACCCGTTGTCTAAATATCAGTGCCAAATCCCTGAGTTGCTTGGGAGACGTATTCGAGGGTATTATCATGGTTGGGTTATTCTTTCCGACCATCCACAAAATGTAACATGGTCTCTTTGGAACCCAGTCACTTCTAACATGATTCACCTCCCCCCATTGATTTTGAAGGATGGAGATTCGATATCTATTGGACAATGTTGTTTGCTAGCCCCTCCTGATGATCCAACTTCTATTCTTTTGTTAACGAGAACCAACAAGCCTACCTTTGTCTTTTATTGTCTAGATAGTAGAAGAAAGGAACCCATATGGACTGAAACATCGTACGCTGAACAACTCGAGAAAATAACCGGTGAAGATGGTTTATTCTTATCTAGCCTAGCTTGCTGCAACAAGAAATTATATGCCTTAAGTGTCAATAATTACTTTGATAAGCTGGTCATACAGGCTAACATTGTGGATAAGGGTAAAGAAGTTTTGATAAAATTATTACTCTTAGGGCCAGGTCCTTTTCCTTTTGGATTTGGTTTCGAAAGAACTCATTTTCTGAAAGGGTCGTGCACAGAATTGTTCTACATTACAGTAGTGTTTTCGGAAGGAACAATTAGAGGAGTGTATTGTTATAAACTGGACATGACTAGTCTTAGGTCGGAAGAAATTGAGAGATTTAAAGACTTGGATATGACTGGTAAAGACTGGTGTATAGAAGCGGAAGACTATTCAGACTTGGACATGAGTTTGGAAATGTGGGAAAGAATTGTTGACCTAAAGGATGCTATGTTTTTTGTGGATCTTTCTGATGATCGCTCGGTATATTACAGACCTGCAATTGCCTCAGAGTTGGGGGGTTATATACATATTTGTGACAGAATGGGCCAAATTATGTATTCATTCAATGTCAAAAATAATACCATTTCCCTATCTTCTATGCCTTCTCTAGTGCTGCCTACAAGCCATGTGTCTGTATGGGAATGCAGGTATTATTTCTATTTGATTTGTGTTTAATTATCGTTAGTGTTTTATTGGAATAAGTTTATTTTACAAGCATATTTTGTTTAGGCTAGAAGATGGTCATGGAGAAGCAAAATGCACAATTGATTCTAAACAAGAAGAGGATCAGAGAGTAGTAAGATCAGTTACACTTACACACAATGAGGTTGAATATAATGGATGGCACCTTCTCAATCTTCCGGTTGATATTTTAGAGACGATAATGGAGCATTGTGTCGGTGTGGAATACATGAACTTCCGTGCTACATGCAAACATTGTCATTTAGCAGCACCTCCGATAAAATGGAGCACTAAGACTTCAATAAGGAAACTTCAGACTTATTCATTAGTTTCACCATGGTTAATGGTGGCAGACAAAAATCAAGGCATTATGACTTTTACTGATCCGATATTGGGCAACAATTACTTTAAAAAAACTTTAGAGGCATTCATGAACGCGTCTCTTATCATACACTGTTCCAGGTTTGGTTGGTTGTTGCTGAAAATCATGGACTATGAAGGCAATTATTTCTTTAATCCACTTACTGGTGATCTTCGCATGCTTCCGGAAGAAGATGATGTTTTACATAATTTAAGTTTCTCTGCACCACCTACTTCCCCTGATTGTATAGTCGTTGGTTTTTCGTTAACTGATAATTGGTATGTTTTTATCCACTTTGTAGCTCGGGAACCGTCGTGGCGTAAGCTTAGTGTGGGTGTTGGGCCATATTCAATTCGTTTTCTAACCTTTTTAGGACGAGATCTTTATGCCTTACGTAAAGAGGGTGAACTTGTTGGTTTTAAAGATTTGGGTAAAGAAGACAATTTGTGGACGCTTGTTGAAGCTAAAGCCCCAATTAGCTGTTGCAAATCTCCGGCTGAGTATTTCCTAATGAATTGTGATCAAGATCTTTTACTAGTTGTTGTGGGTAAGTTTGGAGAACGTGTTGAGGTATTCAAACTGGATGATTCTAAACAAGAATGGGTAAAAGTAAATGGTTTAGGAAAGCACATGATATATATTTGTGGTATAACGTGTCTGTGCGTTGAAGCCAAATCCAAGGAAATGGAAAACAAGATCTACTTTCCACGATTGCATTCCAAGAACAATACGATACTGTCCTATTCGCTCGAAACATGTTCGTATCAAACATCCAATGGCGATAACATTCAAGAACCTTTGAGGGATTTTCTTGGAACTACATATCATCTCTCCCCTCATTTGTGGATTGAACCAAGTTGGTCTAGCTAACTCTTATCATTAGCATGATTATTACTATGTTTTATAACATTAGGATGCATGTTAAACCTGTTAATTGCATCTTTAACTTGTTCGTTTCTTATGTTTGACTTACGCTCATCTTATCATTTTGCGCCAATGTTCATGTTCTTATGACCGTAGTTTTGACTTGAGTTTGTTGTTTAGCTTTTCAATATTGTGTTTTCTAATGGTCACCTTTGAAGCCATGTTATAAGTGTAGTGTTGGATGGTATGATCATACTGCATATTTACCACCTCTTCGTGAATCAGCACCCACGCAACATAACCCAAGTTAGGGTGTTTAGGGTCCTATATATTGATTGTGCGCAAGGTATGTGGATCTCAACATGAAGTTCATCAAGCAATTTGGGTTCTAATTAAACACAAGTAATTCAAAAAGAGTAACTTTGAGGTCATGGGTGCATGAAGAATAGTTTAGGATTAGTTTGACTTATAATGTCAAATGAAATGATTCTGAACTCGAAATTGGTCACAGAATATGTATTTCAGAACAATAATGCCGCAAAGGCGCAAACCAGTAAATATCAGATGATGATTGAGCAGTTGAATATAAGAACATTCATACAAAGAGTACTATACTAACATGATTAAATTCAAAGAGCGGCAAAGTTGATACAACAATAGAACATTTTCACATAACATCAAACTTCTTCGGCTACGACGTGGTTCCTTGTTTTTTCGATGTCTGGCATTTTACGCTTTGACAACTTCATCACCACCCAAACAAGAAAAAAGATTGTATGAATCAGCGCGATCACCCCACAAGCCAACATCCAAATCAAAATAATCCAGATACTTGTCACATCCACATACCCATCATGAGAAGCCATCATCTCTAACGACTGCAGATAAGTAGCCACCATAAACACGACCGTAAACAATGTTGCAATGGTAAGCAACCACATCAAGAACTTGTTCCTTAGTGGAAAGCCACTTATCAACAAAAGAACTATGGCCAAAGATAATATCATAGTGAAAGTATTATACATGACAAAAGTATTATACTTGTCCATGTCTACTTCGCCTTGAACTGCGTTTCCAAGCTGATATCGACCATTTTGAGTGTCTGTAACAGCCCCACCTGGTGGACTTATCCCTGCGTGGAATGCCATCCCGGCTACAACCAATGCGGCAAGTATTAGAATCCCACGTTGCTTTTCGAGCCAACTTTGCTCATTGTTCACATATCGAGCCCATGTTCTAGATAGTAACCCCTTTCGTTGTGGTTTAGGAAGATCAGCATTTGCTCTTAAAACGCCGGCTTCCATTAGATTTTCGTGTGTTTGCATTTCGACTGTTTCATTAATCTTTGTATCCATATTTGATGTTTTGAGACGATAAGGCCTTTACATGTTATATATATACTACCAAAGTGTTTCATTTGAGTTTGGTGTTTCTGTGATGTTTCCTTATGTTAAATAGCCGAAAATTTTGACCAAGTTTTTTTCAAAGTTAAACGACTCAAAACATTAGCTGCAACATACGGGTACCATATGTGCTAGTATATTATGAACCATACAATACCTTTTTGATGTTATCTAAAAAAAGTGGGTGGAGAGCATATCTAGATATTATTATTATTATTATTATTATTATTATTTATCTTTGATTTTCTTTAAAGCTGTTATTATTATACTTTTATGAGTAACTTAACACATACCAAGTTTCAAAGTCATATTCTTCATTACAGAAACATTAATTTCCATTTTGATTATACAATTTAGCCTGTTAGGTTTACTAAAAGGCGTGTAGCGTTTTACAATATTTATGAGATTCTTCACAAACAAGAAACTATGGGTTCAAGTAACATAAGTAACGTTCGCAAGATAGTACATTTTTTTTTTAAATGGTCGTTATAATGATATGACGTTGAAAGATATTAGTACTATCCTTTACGCGTTAGCTATTTATGGGTTAGCTCACATAGCAACTGGCAAAGTAAGGCCACATAGCAACTTGATAATCCCAATCAACTTGACCACTTAAAAACAATACACTTAATAGCTATTTCATTGACATATTGGTTTTTATTTTTTGAACGGCAATTGAATTCAAATCTAGCAAGACATGCTAGAAAAACAAAGTTACATAATAGAAGAGAGGACGTTTAAAGAGTTCGAGAACCACTCCACTCAATTACAAAATGGCTTCTTATACCTACTAGACGAGTACCCGTGCATAGCAACATAATTTTATAGCGACAGATAGTTTATTGATAAAAAAAGTTTATAGGTTATAAAAAAAAAATAATAAAAGTTTGAAGATTTGGGAATTAAACATAATGTTTTGAAACCCAGTTCGACCCGGGTGGTTCAACTGGTTGAACCGTTCCGGTCGAAAAACGGGTTTGAAGCGTCCCGAGTCAACCCGGTTTGTGTTCTAATGGGTTGTATTTAATTTGGTAGATATGTTTTTAATTGGTTGTACAATGTAAATAAATCATTGTACTTTTAAGTAATGGATAATGTTTTGAAACCCGGTTTGACCCGGTTGGTTTTCAACCGGTTGAACCGTTTCGGTCGAAAAATGGGTCGATTTAAACTAGGTCAACTTGCTAGGTTGGGTCGAAAACGGGTCAAATTAAACTGGGTCAACCCGCCGGGTTTGAAGCATCCCGGGTCAACCCGATTTGTGTTTGAACAAGGTTTTAAACCCGCATGTTGTCGCGGGATGTTTCAATATTAAGGTATGCATGCTCACCCGGGTCCGAGTAATTCTCAAAAAAGGGGCCACAAATGAAATGGGTTGGACTTAGTATGCATGCCCACCCAAACCAAAAAAAAAAAAAAAAAAAAAAAAAAAAAAAAAAAGCCCAAGGCCCGTTACTGTAGAAAGAATGGTAACCCGAGTTACTATTCATCAAAGGGACGGGAAATGTATATATTAGTAATTAATTGTATTTAATTTGGTAGATATGCTTTAATTTGATTGTACAATATGCATAAATAATTGTACTTTTAAGTATTGGGATGTTTTAATAAGAGTATTAATTATATTTCACTTTCTCTCAGTTGACTATTGTTGAAAACTCAACATTTCACTTTTTATCATTTTTCTATCATAAGTAGTATAGATATAGATTAGCTAGTTGATTGACAGATTTGATCTTACGTAAGGTTAAAATTAAAAGTTAGCATACCCAAAAACATGCCTACATTTTAATTACAGAAAAAAATTTAAACAATTTTACTTTTGTATTTTTGATTTTGAAATATTTCAATTCCATATCCAAAAACACATCCTCATCTCATAGTTTTACACATTGCTATGCAAGGCATCAAAATTTGATATATAAGATCATATGAGGACCAAACATTTTTTAGGACTAATCTCCACCATCTATCTTCCCTCCATTTTTATTTGATTTAATAGATAAAATTAATCCCAACAATTTAAAAAACTCACTTTCATCTTTTTTTTTTTTTTTTTTTTTTTTTTTTTTTTTTTTTTCAAATATTAATATCTTTCAAACCGTTAATCGTTAAGAGAAAAAAAAATATACCATTACGACGAGCATTTAATTATCTTTCTATAGATAGGCTATTTGATATATTTTCGACAATTTTTTTTTTCGTGGCCGAAAAAATCATACACATATCATATCATATATGATATGATATGTAATATCATATATGATTTTTTCGGCTATGAAAAAAAACGTAAAAAAAAAGAAAAAAAAATTGTCGAAAATATATCAAATAGCCTATCTATAGAAAGATAATTAAATGCTCGTTGCGATGGTGTAATTATTTTCGCTTAACGATTAACGGTCTAAGAGATATTTAAATTATAAAAAATTGGTGAAATATTAAAATACTTTTAATCTCAACCATTGATTTCTTTTTAGATAGATGGTGGGGATGACTCCCTTGGTATGTAAGAAAAGTTTGTTATTTAATAATAGCTGGATACCCGCGCAATTCCCTAGCAATTCCCTACCCGCTTAGTGAATTTATTTCACAACACTCTGAATGTATAAGTGTTAGTAGTATGTGTTTGCTTGGGTTTCCCGTAGCTTTCCCGTGACATCATTATTCACATATAGAAAGACTCGCAATCTCTTACCCGTCAAACATTCCCTCCAAAAGTATATGATTTTGATGAATTAAGATTGTATTGATTGAAATAAAAGTTATACTAGAAATGTAAAAAAATAAATTAAACCTACTAAAAATGTAAAAAAAATAAAAAATCATATAAACATATCAAAATGGATGTTGAATTAAAGAGCACAAAATTTTAGAAAATATGGTAAAATTAGATCATAAAAATAATAAATGGAGAAAAAGTTATTTCAATTTGAAAATAAAGGTGAATTTTTAGTTGAAAAGTGGCACATGTCACTTTATGATTGGAGCTCTATTTTAATTTTTTTATGGAGCTCACAACTTAAATGCTTTATATAGTAGTACTAGCCTAAGGCCCGGCCGTTGGCCGGCTAGCTTAAAGTCTTAATATTAAATATAAAATTGTAGTAAAAACATGATGTAAAAATTTAATACGCTAAAATGTATAATGTTAAAAGATAAATAATGTAACATAAATATAAAATCCGTAAATAACATAATGTTGAAAGATAAAAAGTTAATGTAAAATGACATTTGTAAATAATTCGGAGTCAACCTAAATAACCTTGAGTGTATTGTTTAAAAGTTAGAAAGGTAAATATACACACGTGGTCACACCTCCTCATTTTAGAGATCCACTATATAACTGTAGTTTTAACAAAATAAATAACAGTATGCAAAAAATAATACTTATTTCCATTTAAATTTAGATTGCAGAAACAATTACACTTATCATAAACTAAACCTATTGGACCCCAATTTCCATTTAAATTTGAATATGTGTTTATAATCCCAAGGGGGAACCTCCATACTTATTAGTAAAAGTTAACTCAAAACTTAATAACACTAAAAACTGAAAATTTTGAGAAACGTGAGATATTTTGTGAAATTATAATGAATTTCCCAATAAATACTTGAGCCCACAACCCTTTGGTTGATACTTCACCTTGTACCCACCTTGTTCCTGCTACATTTCTTCAATTTCAGCAGGAAATACTGAGAAGTTTAATCCTTTCCTGATGCACAGATTTAAGGCCCGGTTGACTTTCTTATTTATGATATCACAAAGCAAAATACTATGACTTTTGTTGCCATAGCATTGGTCTTAGGTGCATTTCTAAGTATCCTCGTTATTACATATTTGTTCCATTAGGTGATGCATTGATTAGTTAAGAGAATACATAGTATATAAAAATATAAATGGCAAAAAAAGTAACTACAACTCTATGTTATATTGCCAATCTAGCTATGACAATGATTTGGTTATCTATATCTGCAAGTTTTTCAAGAGCTTTTATGTCACATGTTGAATTTTATTGTCTACATATGATTAAAAGTACAAAGTTTGAATCTTTTAACTGTTAGCATTGAGCAAGAGTTGAGGAATTTGTGACATAACTTAAATCACAAATATTACGTTCCTCATTAGTGGATCCATTGGTTTCAGAACCATTCGAACAAAGCAAAGATAGCTTCCCTTTTCAGTTAGCATTAACCATACAAAATATCGAAATGCTTATTGGGATTCTTGATGACGAATATGTTAAACTGTTATATAAAGTGATAAATATTAATAATCAAAGTCATTTTATTAAATGTATTTTCTAAATCCTAATAGAGACGTGTTAAATGTTTAGATAAGAGTAAACAAAAAGTTTTAATCTTTTCTTCATGATTTACCGGTAGTTTGGTTTTGATGACATATTACTTGATTTAATAATTGTGCTAAACTTAAGAGTGCACCTTAGCATCTCTTGTGAAATGAATCTCATTAAGATTATTTATCTTAGATGAGTTTGTGATTCTCAAATGATATCAAAACTAGACATTAATATATTTTTTTTAAACAAATATTATTTTCTATGATTTTTGCCAATGTTATATATCATACTTTAACAAGTAAAAAAAATTATTTGTTTATGGATTGTGACAAGTTATTTTTCACTTCTAATAACTTATATTATTTCAAAAAGGAAAGTGTAGTGCATTATCTTGTAACACAACCATTTATGCTACAAAGAAAATGAAATACATAGAATATATAGTGTGTATTATTCTTAAATATGTATTTTATCTTGAAGTGACGATTTTAAGTAGTGTGAGCAAAGTTTACATATGTTGTTAGTTTGCTCATGTTTGGTTTTTCGGATATGACACATTTATCCATTGCATTGCAATGTAAATTGCTTGAATATTTAGGACGAAACATCCAAGTCGTCAATCCTACTTCATTGTATATTTTATAAATGTGTTTAAAATGTTATTCTAATATTTGGAACACAATTATTGGACAAGTAGATTCAATATGACATTATCAACACAAGTGTGAGTTATGATCCAATGCACACTCTTTTCATCTACAAAAGATGTAACTATTTTCATATCAATCTAGAGTGATTGAGTATGTAGATTCAAGATTATATCTTTTGTTGTAATTTGATATAATATTGAAGCTAAACAAATAGCAATCCAATTTCTTGTCCACACTCAAAAACACGTCAATTAGATTTGATGAATATATCAACCATAATTTGAATAATGAATTGATATAATATCAAGATCTTTCTTGACCCTCACGGACACTCATTTGAAATAAATAAACATTTTGATAGTGTGTTCCATTAATCCTAAGATTATTTATTAGTGAGTGATTGAAAGTTGACTTATTATTTCATGATTGTTATATGCTTTGTTTTTGTGAAAGACTCTTCATTTTTACTTATTATGAACACACTTGGATTTTGAAAATACTTTTTCTTTTATATAACTATTAATGTTTTACAATGATTCAATTTCTTTTATTAAACATCTTAAGGTAAAACAAGCTAATTTGTAGAAAATATTTAAGTGTGTTGTGAAGAGTAGATTAAATTGTTTGAAATGTTTAGGTGACTAGATTGAACTCATTTACAAGATGTTTGAGTAACATTAAGCCATCTATACCTATATGCAATGCAAGCATATTATAACAATCCTAACGCAAGAAATCTAGCATAAGATCTAGTTAAGTATAAATCGACAAACTAGCTATACACTAATAGGACACATATGCATAGATATATACATAGCTAAACTTCAAATAGCAACAATCATTTAATATATTCAATTAAGAAAATAAAATCACAAAGAAGTTCACATAACACATAAAACACTTGTCGTCGTTTTGTGTATTATATACACCAACGTTTACTTAGCTCGAATTTATTTGAAAATAAAATAGTTTCCTCCCATTCTATAATTTAGTTAAGATCAATATTTTGAAAACATAAATACTTACTTTTTCAAAAGTATATCAACTAGGAATACCCGACTTGAAGGAAAAGGTAAAACAAAAGTTTTACGTTAAAACGAAACACAAATTTTTGACCACCGTATAGTATTTTTGACTTACTTACTTATTTAAGTTTATAATGGTTACTTGTAAGTATTTTTAAATGAAAGTAGACTTAATTAACTTTAAAATGCTTTCTGATCCAGTATTTTAATAATAGATAATTAATTAAGGGGACCGTCCAGTATTAAGGGGACCGTCCCGTAACTCCGTAGAAGTCGTACCAAGTTAAACTTTTGTATCAAATTATCTATCAAGTTAAATTTAATATGAGAAGTGTGAATAATAATCTATTTGACCATATCATGCAATTATACACACAATCACAATATTAACTACTATGTTCAACACAATCAATCATCACAACTATATAAGCAACAACTAAGACATGTAGGCAAGCATAGAAGTAAAGCGATAAATGCAAGAACAAATGATAAGAGATAAGAGAAAGGAAATGCAAACCGGACACGATGATTTATAGTGGTTCGGCTACAAGGACACCTTCCTTGTTCCTACTCCACTCCCCGAGTCACCTACTCGAGAGTTTTCTTCACTACTCAACAAGCTCCCTTTTGGCGGAGAAAACCGTACACAACTTTTGCTTACACCATTTAACGACACTAAGCTAAATGTCGAGTTCTAATAGTAGCTAGAACAAATCTCACAACACAACTTCGATCACTACACAACTTCTACACAACTTCACGACTTCATCACAACTTCTTCTAAACTTCTTCACGGCTTCACAACTTCTTCACGTCTTCACGACTTCACAACTTCTTCTAAACTCCACTACTTAATCACACACCTACATCTTCACGACTACATGTCTTCTCCATACTACTACTTCCTTCCACTACTTCTAACTCACTCATTAAATCACTACTAAGTAAGATCATCTTGATCTACTTATTACATATACATAACTCACAACTTCACATAATCACTAACTAGATCCTAATACATCATTGGCTTTATGATAGGGAGGATTCTTCTCTTGCACTTTGAGTGATGAGAAATTGAATCACTTGAAACAAAGATTAATAATCTTATGATCAAAGGGTTTTAGAAGAATGTTTAGAGAGAGTTGGATCTGAAAATTTTTGTGCAAAAGGTGAGAAAAATTCCAGGTTTGAGGTGGTATTTATAGGGAAAAATTTCTGACCAAATCTGACAGGGGAGCGTGGCCGGTCCCCTTAATTGTGTGCCGGTCCCCTTAAAATTAAGGGGGCCGCCCTTTATAATTAAGGGGGCCGCACTACTGAAACGGCCAGATTTTCTGTCTTTTAGTGGGGAAAGTTTATTTTGTGAAAAACTAACTAATTTTGGTTAAAAGTTTGAAATCATATATTTAGTATGATTAAAACATTTTTCTTTATTACCAAAAGTGTTTTTCAAAAATATATAATATGTTTATATAATTAAATAAACTTTGTATTAGTTAATTAAATACCCCTTTGATCATGAGATGTATTAAACACTTGTTTATCCATACCTTAAGTGATTGTTGAAGCATACTTGAGACGTTGAGATGTCGAGGCTTGTTGACGTAAGAATGCATAGAAGAATTGTGATCACAAGTAACTTAAGCACTTTACGTTATATGTTGTAACTTACATCTTTGTCATAATCAAAACATGAAGATGATGTTTAGATTAAATATCGTAATATTCATGCCAACAATCTCCCCCTTTTTGATGATGACAAACTATGTAAACTATAACTTATAGTAAAATGTATAAGTTACTTGTTTACACTTCTTCTCCTTTTGTCGAAGCAAAAAGGTGGACTCTAAGACGAGACTTCTACTACGCTTGAACTCTTGAGATAGAATCTAAAAGGCGAGTTTGCATCATCGTAAGTGAAGCCTTGATCCTAGCAACCTCAATGCTCCCCCTTGGTGTATGCTCAAAACTTGTTTTGGCTACCAAAGAATCGAGCGGTGAGGTAATCCTTCAAAACAAAGTTAGTAGACAAGTGCACATATATATAATGATGATAATAGATATATGCATGAAACTAATAGGGGAACAATATATGGACATATTAGGTATATGCACTAAAAGTATGACACATGCAATTATTGTTTTAAAAACAACAATCTAACTTCAAAAAAAAATTACCATGACCAAAGCTTAAGACATGATAATGATTGGAACCTAATGCAAAGATTCTACCGACATATTTTGGCAAAAGCTACCAAAATATATATTCTAAAAGAGAAAAAAAATGATAATGATGCGTTCTTTTAAAGACAAAGAAAAATAAAGAAGGGTGAGCGTGAATGAAAAGGGAAGGTAATGACAAAAGGTTAACGTTTGACAAGGGTGGATGATTTGGAATCAAGGGATTTTTAGGTGTTTTGTTGGTTGACGACCGAAAATGGATATGTGAATGAGGTGGTGATGGCTTGACAACACTTGAAGCTTGGATATCTTCTTTGTGTTCTTCACTTGCTAGGAAGTGGAAAAGATGCATTTCAAAAAGAAATTCGCTTGACTTTTAGGGGTGTAGATTTAGGAGCGGAAGAGGTGGATTGAGAGTTTGGATGTTGTTCAAGCGAGGGTTTTGGATGAGAACTAGCGAGAAGATACTCAATCCAAGTGAAGTGCTCATTCAAGGCAATGGTTTGTTGTTGAAGGAAGATGCAACAAGGGCAATTGTTGACATGCTTCTCAACTTGGTTGATGTTGTGTGGTGATGATGGTGAGCTTGATTGGGTTGGATCCAAATTGCGTTGCGCAAGATGTAATGCTAAAAGAGCACTAAGCTCATGAGCCTCTTTTAGCTCCTCAACGAACTTCAAGTGTTCGGAGGAAGGTGATGATGGTGGAACA
The DNA here is from genome assembly GCA_030686995.1 of Artemisia argyi. Classification (NCBI taxonomy): domain Eukaryota; kingdom Viridiplantae; phylum Streptophyta; class Magnoliopsida; order Asterales; family Asteraceae; genus Artemisia; species Artemisia argyi. Next base: position 11,172,976 of record CM060702.1, on the reverse strand, counting down.
TGATGGTTGTCTTGGGTGAAGGTTTGAACATGCAACATAGGAATGGCATGTGAGGTTGTAGGATGTGGTGGTGGTACTCTTGGTGGTGGAGACATGGTTGAGCTTGGGTAGTCATGAAAACATGAAATGGGTGGAAGAGGTTCTCCAAGAGTGAGTGGTGTTTTTGTTGAATGAGCAACATGTGAAGTATTGATTGAGGGATTGGGATTGTTGTTTTGGGATTGAGCATGCTCATCATAAGAAGAAGCATGAATGAGGGAATGAGTGGGTGATAGGTTGTGAAATGAGTCATTATTGTGGGTTTGAGGTTTAGGTGTAAGGTAGAAGAATATATGTGAGTGAGTGTGTTTTCTCTTCCCATTAAATTCGTGCTCATCCCGAAATAGAGTTAAGCATGTAAAGGCATACAATCAAATCACATAAGAGCAAATAAACATCTAGAAACAACATATATGCGATATGCCATAAATCTAGGAATGAAAGAATCTAATGAGAAGCAAAGTTCATAAAAGTAAACTAGCGTTAGGTATATATAGGAAGAGCAATTTAATCAAGTTCTAGAATGAGTATGAGACTATTACTACTGGTGCTCAATTCAGGCTAAACACGACCATTTTTACGGGTTACACACACCCAACTTCTCACATAGAAGCAATTCAACCGTTAGGTTAAATTGAATTTCTAGTCAACAGATTCTCCAGTAGTCATTCTCTTTTTAGAAGAAATTGAGTTCCTAAATTTACCTATCGAAGATTACCAAACATGAAGTTTGCTTGATTCACTAATACTTAGCTTAATGTGACTCAAACATCATATTTTAATGAAGGTAAATCTAGATGATATATTTTATTCACGATCCTAATAGAGACGTGTTAAATGTTTAGATAAGAGTAAACAAAAAGTTTTAATCTTTTCTTCATGATTTACCGATAGTTTGGTTTTGATGACATATTACTTGATTTGATAATTGTGCTAAACTTAAGAGTGCACCTTAGCATCTCTTGTGAAATGAATCTCATTAAGATTATTTATCTTAGATGAGTTTGTGATTCTCAAATGATATCAAAACTAGACATTAATATATATTTTTTTTAAACAAATATTATTTTCTATGATTTTTGCCAATGTTATATATCATACTTTAACAAGTAAAAAAAATTATTTGTTTATGGATTGTGACAAGTTATTTTTCACTTCTAATAACTTATATTATTTCAAAAAGGAAAGTGTAGTGCATTATCTTGTAACACAACCATTTATGCTACAAAGAAAATGAAATACATATTCTGCCTCATTGTTTGTGGCTGTGAATTCAAAACGCAGTGCGTAAGTAATTCCATTCCTTCAGGGCTGGTGAGGATAAGGCCTGCGCCTGACCCATCCACGCGCGAGGATCCGTCTGTAAATAGAACCCATGGTTCTTGTAGTTCTACCTCTCTTTGTGAAGGTGGAGTATCAGTTTCTGGTTTCACAATAATGAAGTCTGCTAATACCTGCCCCTTAATCGCAGTGCGTGGTCTATAAGAGATGTTATGCTCGCTCAATAGCACACTCCACTTTTGTAGCCGCCCCGATGCATCGGGTTTAGAGATAACTTGTTTGATAGGTTGGTCCGTGATCACTGCTATTGGGTGTGCTTGAAAGTATCTGCGCAGTCTTCTAGCTGCGAATACTAAGGCTAGGACCAACTTTTCCATAGCTGTATAGTTAGTCTCTGTCTTCTTGAGTGCCTTGCTTACAAATTATACTGGTGTTTGAACGGAGTTCCTATCTGTCAATAGCACCGCGCTGACTGCTTCATGAGTTGCAGACAAGTACATGATCAATTCTTCCCTTGGTCGGGGTGCGACAAGTTTAGGGAGTGCTGCTATATGTTGCTTAAGTTGTTGAAAAGCTTCTTCCGCCTCCGCAGTCCAACGAAAGTCTCCCTTTTTTGTACACTTCGTAAGTGTTTTAAAGAGAGGGAGTGACTTATCCGCTGATTTGGACAAGAATCGATTCAGCCCAGCTAATTTTCCGTTCAATGACTGGACCTCTTTCAATGTGCGTGGTGAAGGGAGTTGGATGTCAGCCTTTATTTTTTCTGGGCAGGGTTTAATGCCATCGGGCTCTATCAAATATCCAAGAAACATGCCTTCTGTAGCGCCAAAAGTACACTTCTTGGGGTTTAACTTCATATTGATCATTCCCAGTGTTTTGAATGTTTCTTCAATATCGCGCACCAACTCTTCTTCAGTATGACTCTTTATGACAAGATCATCAACGTAAACCTCAAGATTGCGGCCCACTTGCTTCTCAAATGCATTGTCCACTAACCGCTGGTAAGTGGCTCTCGCATTCTTTAGGCCAAAGGGCATCTTTGTGTAGTAGTAGACCCCTTGACTTGTGTGGAAGGCTGTTTTCTCCTCGTCTTCCTTGGCCATCTGAATTTGGTGGTACCCTTTGTATGCATCTAGGAAGCATTTAAAGGGATATCCGCACAAAGATTCTATCTTCCAATCTATCTCTGGTAGTGGATAGCGGTCTAGTGGACATGCTTTGTTGAGATCAGTGAAATCCATGCACATCCTCCAGCTGCCATCACTCTTTTTTTACCATTACTGGATTAGAGAGCCAGTCATGGTAGTAGACTTCTCGCATGATGCCTGCGTCTACCAATTTGTGTACTTCCTCTAAAATAGCTTTTGCGCGTTCTGGAGCTTGGCTGCGCTTTTTCTGTCTTATTGGAGTGTATCCTTGTCGGATTTCCAGCTTGTGCTCTGTAATCGATCGTGGTACGCCAGTCATGTGCTTTGGTTCTCATGCAAAGATGTCTATATTTCTTTGCAAGAGTCCGCACACAGCCGCTCTGCCTTTGTCAGACAGCGATCCTCCAATTGATATCTCCTGATCCGGATAGTCAGGGTGGATTGCGACCTTCAGGTTTACCACATTAGTTGTGTGCTGCTCTGGAGTGCGCGGGGTCTCACTTGTCAATGTGTTGCATTCTTTAGGTGACACAATGACATTGTAGAGGGTGACAATGCCTCATTCTACTGGAAATTTGAGCATCCCATGTGTTATGGACGGTACCGCGCGCATGGCTGATATTCCTGGTCTTCCAATAATGCCATTGTATGGCGAAGGAGACCTAATTACCATAAAGTTCATCCAGGCTGCCGTAGAGTGTTGTTCATTGCCAACGACCACAAGTAATCTTGATTGCCCCATGGGCCATATCTTCTCTCATGTGAAGCCAATCAGTGACGTAGTGGTTGGAATCAGCTGACTTCGTATATCAGGTCAAAACCTTTTGAAGCAATGTTCATACATGATATATGCTGACGCTCCCCCATCGACATACATGCGGTGGATATCGTGACCCCCCGTATGTATCTCAATGGTGAGCGGTTCCACAACTGCGTTGTCCGCAGTTAGAGTTGGGAAAGAGATTTCGCTCCTATAGGAGAACTTTTGGCTGACTTTTTGTCTCGTCTTTCGGTGCCATGATTGTATCATGTAGATTGTGTCAGCCTTGTCTTTGGGTATCTCTTTTTTGCCCCCATTCTTCTGTTTGTCCTTCCCCTCTTTGATGTTTTTAACGAGGTGATCCATTTTTCCTTCTTTCACTAATTTGTCAGTTAGTTGGCGCAATTAGACACATTCATTGGTAGTGTGGCCCTTTTGTCCATGGTATTCACAGTATCCACTTCCTACGCGCCGATCCTCTGGGTGCGCATTGGTGGAGGTTTCCGGAAGTTTGCTCCTTCTGTCGCAAATATCTCCCTTGAGGTCTTCGTGAATGGAGTGTATTTGTCGTTATCCCGTCCACTTCCCTGATTGCGATAGTTCTTGCTGCGGCTGCTACCCTGGTCATTGGATTGTCTCCTAGGTTGTTCTTGTGACCTGTAGTTTGAGTAACCTTTTTTGCTATCCGCAGCAGCTGCTTCTCCTTGGATAAAAGACCTGGTGCGCTTCATCAGTTCATCAAAGGTTTGGGGAACCTTATCATTCAGTCTCCTTATTAGCTCTGGGTTATTGATCCCATTCATGAACCCTTGGCGCTGTTTTACTCTGGCAAGTTCAACAAGGTTCTTGGCGCACTTCTTTCTTTGAGTGAAGTTCAAATGGAATGCTTTTCGAAACTCTTCAAACCCGTTTATGCTTCTTCGTGGAAGCTTGCTAAACCAAGTTTGCGCATTCCCTACTAACATGGAGTTAAACATATGGCACCACACAGGTTGTGGCAATTTTCGATAGTAGCAGCTGATTCGAAAATTTTTAGGTGGTCATCAGGATCACCCGTCCCATCTTATGTTTTAACATTGGCGGGCACGCGCCTTCTCTTGTCATCCGAATAATCGCTGATGCGCCGCGTGAATGCGTCAACCTTTTGGCGGCGCCAAGGAAGAGATATATATTCGTTTTCTTCCTCGCGATGTCTTCCCCTGGGCTTCCAGTGTCCTGTTTCTTTGTCCTTGTTTTCCGAGGAGTCGCTTGAGGAGGAGTTGCGCCTTTTGCGGCGCTTGCGCCGTTTTTCCTCGGAATCCGAGCTTGGGGGGCTTTCACTTGGGGAAGTCCGTCTCCCAAGTCTATCATGAATTCTTCTACTACCAGACCTTGAAGAGCTCTCGCTTGGTGAGTGTTGCCGTCCAAGTCTATCCTGCATCCTGCGGTTACCAAGTCTAGCGTGGACATTGGTACGCCTTCCATTGTCTTCATACTCCTCCGAGTACTGTGAATCCGATGTTGCACCATCTATAGCTGTCCTTCCAACTCTAGCGAATACTGGAAGTTTGCGGCTATCTTTTTCGCGCCCCTCCTTCCGGTAGCGCGATGGAGATGTTTCGTATTCTGGGCCAAAGTTAAGCCGAGCTTGCAGGCTCTGACTTGACCTTCTTCTTGCCTCCTCTTGCATGAGGGTAGTTAAAGTTTCGTAATTTTGAGACACAAAATTACTTAGCGTTAACTCAGGCGCATCCTCCTCCAGTGCAAGGATATCTGTCTCTACATTAGGTCCCCTGTCTCTATTAGGCGCGCCTGGCGGCACTTTAGTGTCCACAATGGGTGTCGTTTGAAGGGGTGTGGTGAAGAGAGTACGTTGTAGATCTTCCACGCTAGGAGCCGCCGTAGTGGCCTGGGTAGTCTCTGTGGGAATTCTACCGTGGGGAGGATCAGATTTGGGCCTGATTCTTGGTGACTGGGCGCACTGGTTGTTCCAGAGGCCTGCTTAGAGGTCGAATCTTGATGTTTCCTCCTCTGGGGGTCACCGTGTGTTTTTTCCAACTGTGGAGTCCACTGGCTTGAGTTTTTATGCTTCGTCATTCTAGTTCTTAGTGTAGGGTCCCACGGATGGCGCCACTTGTTGATACAAAAGTTGGGCGTTCCTTGTTTGGGTTCCTGTTCTCGTACCAATTAGATCTTAATGCTTGAGACCTGCACGCTCTTAAGTTTTATAACTAAAACATGCATCTAAATGTAGTGTGAGGCCACTTACCTTAACAGGTTTAATACCGGTATGAGAAGTTACTGATCTGATTATAGTAAACTTAACCAAATTTCTTTTGTGTGTTTAGTGTTTACTTCAGTGGCATTGAAGCAAGGGCGCCGGACCCCAAGTATTCACAAGAGGTATCATTTTTTTCTTTTCTTTCTAGATTATGTTACTATTTCTGATTATAAACAATGATTGGCCGAAACTTTTTTCTTTGAAATTTTGACGAGTTTAGTATAAGTTATGCGGCTGTTGGTAATGGTCGGTTTCTCACTCGTTCTCATGCTTTCGGTCGGGCAATTGTCTTTGGTAAATGGTTATGTGCTGTGTGGGTTTGGATGACGAGGATTCCTCCGTCGATTGTGGACTCTTAGGAGAACATGAAGCGTTGGATCTCCTTGTTTCGGCATTATTATTTGAGGGTTGATCTTGGTTATTTTACTAAGTTAAACATATGGGTTTATTAATTAGAAACTTAATGTCAACATATTACACATATATGACACATCTTGTCGATCTCCTATCATTATGGGTTATACGCATTATGTCTGATTTATGGAAATCTAAGACAACTAGTTTTTTTCATAAATTATTAGTGTTTGATAATGTGTGGTAATTGTTAATTTTTATTGCAATACTCATAAAACGACTCAATAAAGTTAGAGGCTCTATTATTTTCAGTAATGGTGTCGGCTTTTGAGGTGGATGTTGCTCAATCGTCAGGTGGGACGTTTTGCTATTGCCTCCGAGGTGTCACATTTCTTTACAATTGAATAACAACTTATTGGTCAAGTTTCTTATATATGTATAAGAACCTTTGACTCAATAGTTATACATATTTGGCTAATTTATAGCACACTTAAATTGTCATTTTGCATATTTCACAATTACATAAATAGTAATCAATAAGTCTTTACGTCTCTCGAATTGATTTTATTCTCATTGACTCCGTTTGGAACATTCACAGGGTTAGAATCGATCAAGACTCGAAAGGTATGAACTTCAGCTATGTTTATGGTTGTATTTCTCAAACTATGTAATAGACATTCGTGGATGTTTGAGGCTTTTATATATTGTTTATTAACATTTATTACTTTTTTATAGTTTGAATAATGTTTGTTTCAAACATTTTATGAGCTACCAGTAATTTATCACGTGTGTATAAGCTAGTAGTCATTATATAGGTAGTCCCAAAAAAATTTATAAAAACAGTTTTTAAACACATAAAAAAAAAGATGTTAAAAGTAAACGTCAATTTTCAATTAAAAAAAAAATTGTTGAAATCCCCAATTATAACTACTTTTATACACTCTTTGTGTCAAAAAAATAAGTGTACAGTTTGAGTTTTTGAAATCTTTTTTGTTCAACTTTAACAAGACAGCAATATATTAACTTTAAATATTTTTATTTGTTTTATATAATATTTAATGAAAATTATATAAATGAAAATACGTTTTAAATTGAATTCAATCATATATTTTGCATCAATATTATATAATACAAATACTAACATTTAAGATTAAAATTAAATAAGAAAAAACTATTAAAAAAAAAAAAAAAAAAAAAAATTAGATGAGCCAGTAAAGTCACCAAAAATTATACGGTAAAAGAGATGAAAAAAGATAGTCACACTCACACACTCTCTCAGGTATGATTCACCATTAATGTTCAGCTTCATCAAACCCTAAAAGGTAAAATCGCTGAATTTATGCTTATTTGTCTTTGATAGCTTATTTAGGGTTTATGTGTAAGCCAAGTGTTTGATAAAATGCTTGACTGAGTTAAAAATGATTTTGTGCTTGAATGTGTTAAAAGTGTTGTTGATTGTATGTGTTCGACGAAATGCTTGACCAACTTAAAAATTATTTTATAAAGTATATGAACTTGTATGCGAAAATAGGTTGTTAAACTTGTGATTTCGATGAACTTGTGATTGAAAGATAGAATTATTGAAAAAGTGGGTCATGGGTTAAAGCCTGATAAGTAAATGGGTGTTTGTTTAAGCTTATTTGTATTTCGGCTTATATTTCATAAACCCCAATTTTCCGGCTTATTTTGAGACTTGTGGGCTTATATAAGTTTATAAGCCTCAAAATAAGCCAAAACATTGAAGCTTATTAAATATAAGCCGAAATACAAATAAGCTCGTAAGCCCGCATATAAGCTTAAACAAACACCCACTAAGATCCCTGTTTGTTTTGCCCCAGTGCTTAAAACGAAGTATTACAAGTTAAGATTTTGAAGTATGCTTGTATGAATGAATTAAAGATCATTGCTTTTATTAATGATTAACTCAAGGATCAACTTGCGTTCTTGCAAGAAACCTGATATTATTTTTTGTTTTAGAAAGCAATAGCCTTTATCAGTTTGTTTTGTTTGCTTATTGAAAATCACGTCACATATTGTTTGATCTCGTTTAAGTTATGATTTCTATGATGATCCCGGAAACGGCTCGAAAAATTGGTCATGGGTTTATTTTATTATTATTTTTTTTATACCTACTTGGTAGCTTATTTTGAAGATGAATAAGCACACTTTGATATCTGGAGCAATTCTATCCCAGATTATATTGGATTACTGGTTATTACTTATTTTAAGGCCACATACGCACTTGGGAATAAAGTAATAAATTAGATTTGCTATTTTTATGAACATCTGTTGTCCGAACATCATATTATATTCTTGGATTCTTGAAATTAACTTTGAAATATTGTTATAAACATGTTAGATGGAGCAGAAGCATATTTCAATTGTATCAGCAGGTGATCAGTTGCTTCCTTTATCTGCAAAATACCCATTGTTTGTTGCTGAGAACCTGGGAGCCGAAGAAGATGGTTTTAGAGACCACATTTTCTACTCTTTACATGACCCGTTGTCTAAATATCAGTGCCAAATCCCTGAGTTGCTTGGGAAACGTATTCGAGGGTATTATCATGGTTGGGTTATTCTTTCCGACCATCCACAAAATGTAACGTGGTCTCTTTGGAACCCAGTCACTTCTAACATGATTCACCTCCCCCCATTGATTTTGAAGGATGGAGATTCGATATCTATTGGGCAATGTTGTTTGCTAGCCCCTCCTGATGATCCAACTTCTATTCTTTTGTTAACGAGAACCAACAAGCCTATCTTTGTCTTTTATCGTCTAGATAGTAGAAGAAAGGAGCCCATATGGACTGAAATATCGTATGCTGAACAACTCGAGAAAATAACCGGTGAAGATGGTTTATTCTTATCTAGCCTCGCTTGTTGCAACAAGAAATTATATGCCTTAAATGTCGATAATTCCTTTGGTAATCTGGTCATACAGGCTAACATTGTGGATAAGGGTAAAGAAGTTTTGATAAAATTATTGCTCTTAGGGCCAGGTCCTTTTCCTTTTGGATTTGGTTTCGAAAGAACTCATTTTCTGAAAGGGTCGTGCACAGAATTGTTCTACATTACAGTAGTGTTTTCGGAAGGAACAATTAGAGGAGTGTATTGTTATAAACTGGACATGACTAGTCTTAGGTCGGAAGAAATTGAGAGATTTAAAGACTTGGATATGACTGGTAAAGACTGGTGTATAGAAGCGGAAGACTATTCAGACTTGGACATGAGTTTGGAAATGTGGGAAAGAATTGTTGACCTAAAGGATGCTATGTTTTTTGTGGATCTTTCTGATGATCGCTCGGTATATTACAGACCTGCAATTGCCTCAGAGTTGGGGGGTTATATACATATTCGTGACAGAATGGGCCAAATTATGTATTCATTCAATGTCAAAAATAATACCATTTCCCTATCTTCTATGCCTTCTCTAGTGCTGCCTACAAGCCATGTGTCTGTATGGGAATGCAGGTATTATTTCTACTTGATTTGTGTTTAATTATCGTTAGTGTTTTATTGGAATAAGTTTATTTTACAAGCATATTTTGTTTAGGCTAGAAGATGGTCATGGAGAAGCAAAATGCACAATTGATTCTAAACAAGAAGAGGATCAGAGAGTGGTAAGATCAGTTACACACAATGAGGAATATCGTGGATGGCACCTTCTCAATCTTCCGGTTGATATTTTAGAGACGATAATGGAGCATTGTGTCGGTGTGGAATACATGAACTTCCGTGCCACATGCAAGCATTGTCATTTAGCAGCACCTCCGATAAAATGGAGCACTAAAACTTCAATAAGGAAACTTCAGACTTATTCATTAGTTTCACCATGGTTAATCGTGGCAGACAAAAATCAAGGCATTATGACTTTTACTGATCCGATATTGGGCAACAATTTCTTTAAAAAAACTTTAGAGGCATTCATGAACGCGGGTCTTATCATACACTGTTCCAGGTTTGGTTGGTTGTTGCTGGAACGCATGGACTGTGATGGCAATTATTTCTTTAATCCACTTACTGGTGATCTTCGCATGCTTCCGGAAGTAGATGATATGTTAGAAAGTTTAAGTTTCTCTGCACCACCTACTTCCCCTGATTGTATAGTCGTTGGTTTTTCGACAGATGTTAATTGGGATGTTTTTATCCACTTTGTAGCTCGGGAACCGTCGTGGCGTAAGCTTAGTGTGGGTGTTGGGCCATATTCAATTCGTTTTCCAACCTTTTTAGGACGAGATCTTTATGCCTTACGTAAAGAGGGTGAACTTCTTGGTTTTAAAGATTTGGGTAAAGAAGACAATTTGTGGACGCTTGTTGAAGCTAAAGCCCCAATTAGCTGTTGCAAATCTCCGGCTGAGTATTTCCTAATGAATCGTGATCAAGATCTTTTACTAGTTGTTGTGGGTAAGTTTGGAGAACGTGTTGAGGTATTCAAACTGGATGATTCTAAACAAGAATGGGTAAAAGTAAATAGCATAGGAAAGCACATGATATACATTTCTGGTATAACGTGTTTGTGCATTGAAGCCAAATCCATGGAAATGGAAAACAAGATCTACTTTCCACGATTGCATTCCAAGAACAATACGATAGTGTTCTATTCGCTCGAAACATGTTCGTATCAAACATCCAATGGCGATAACATTCAAGAACCTTTGAGGGATTTTCTTGGAACTACATATCATCTCTCCCCTCATTTGTGGATTGAACCAAGTTGGTCTAGCTAACTCTATCATTAGCATGTTAAACCTGTTAATTGCATCTTTAACTTGTTCATGTCTTATGTTGTTTGACTTAAGTTCATCTTATCATTTTGTGCCAATGTTCATGTTCTTATGACCATAGTTTTGACTTGAGTTTGTTGTTTAGCTTTTCAATATTGTGTTTTCTAATGCTCTCCTTTGAAGCCATGTTATAAGTGTAGTGTTGGATGGTGTGGTCATTCTGCATATTTACCACCTCTTCGTGAATCAGCACCCATGCAACATAACCCAAGTTAGGGTGTAAGGGTCCTTGTTCTATATTTCCAGTCTATCACCCACGGCAAAGTTGATACAGCAATAAAACATATTCACATTACATCAAACTTCTTCGGCTATAACGTGGTTCCTTGTTTTTTCAATGTCTGGCATTTTACGCTTTGACAACTTCACCACCCAAATAACAAAAAAGATTGTATGAATCAGCGCGATCACCCCACAAGCCAACATCCAAATCAAAATAATCCAGATACTTGTCACATCCACATACCCATCATGAGAAGCCATCATCTCTAACGACTGCAGATAAGTAGCCACCATAAACACGACCGTAAACAATGTTGCAATGGTAAGCAACCACATCAAGAACTTGTTCCTTAGTGGAAATCCACTTATCAACAAAAGAACTATGGCCAAAGATAATATCATAGTGAAAGTATTATACAACCAATGCGGCAAGTATTAGAATCCCACGTTGCTTTTCGAGCCAACGTTGCTCATTGTTCACATATCGAGCCCATGTTCTAGATAGTAACCCCTTTCGTTGTGGTTTAGGAAGATCAGCATTTGCTCTTAAAACGCCGGCTTCCATTAGATTTTCTTGTGTTTGCATTTCGACTGTTTCATTTATCTTTGTATCCATATTTTGATGTTTTGAGACAATAGGGCCTTTACATGTTATATATATACTACCAAAGTGTTCATTTGAGTTTGGTGTTTCTGTGATGTTTCCTTATGTTAAATAGCCGAAAATTTTGACCAAGTTTTTTTCAAAGTTATACGACTCAAAACATTAGCTATCGACGCGTAATAGAGAGAGCACTCTCTTCTACAAAAACTTATAATTAAGATTATGATTTATAGAGCTTTTAGTAAAAATCAATTAAACATATATTTCAAAATCTTAAACTTAAAAAAATGCGACATCAAATGCAGTCAAAAACTTAAAATTAAGATACACAACCTATAAAGCTTTTGGTACAAACCAATTAAACACACATTTTGGTACATGTATAAACTAATTAAACACATTAATTAATGTTATTTTTTAAAACATCCCTAAAATGAAAAATACATGTTAAAAACATTTTACAAACTAGTAAAGAGGAAATTACCAAAATAGTACAAAAATATTCACCCATTTCATGTTTTGGTCATGATTTGACCCCATTTCCCATTTTGGTCATGCTCAACTGCTCGACTGCTCAACTGGCCTATATGATCGACACGTGTCCCACTTTCTCTTTTTTGTGGCAGACCAAATCTCTGACAAGATCTTATTTACTGTTGGTAGTGCGTGTACTATAATATTAAAAATTGGTCGACTCATTTGCTCGACTGACGGCTGCTCAACTGACAGTGTACTTTTTATCAAAAAAGCTGTCAGTAAATCTTTTGCTTGGATTTTATTTGTATTGTACAAAATTTCACTTATTGTACTTTTAATTATTATTTTATTTCCTTTACTTTTTTCCCTATTTTCATTAATTCAAATTTTAAAAAAATAAAAAAACACACACACATTACACCGATATGTATTGGGAAACGTGCATGGTTTAGAATCCAAACGGTGGCAAGAAAGTGAGAAATCGATCACTCCCAATCGCTCAGTCAAACATATCCGATCAGACAAAGATATTTCGCTTTCCATCCTTTGCGGTTGACTGATGGATGAAATACAAGTGAGTAAATCCATCCTTTTCGTTTTCCATCCTTTGCGGTTGACTGATGGGTTGCGTGTTTTATGTGGTTTTGGTAATGACAAAGCATTTAAACTTTAGAAGTGCTTATCAGTGTTTTCGATTGCTTATTACCGTTTAGGGTTTGCTTTATTTTATGTTTGATTGTGGATTTCATGTTGTTGTTGTATTAGTTGTGCTTATTATTGTTTAGTTGTTTAGTAGTGCTAATTATGGCTCATTAGGTTGATTAGGTATTGGTATATGTAATTTAAATAAGTTTTGATTATCAAGATTGCCCATCTAGTTTTTATCGCCTGTTTATAGGTGTCATTTGCTGTTAGAAAATTTGTTTTGAATCATTGAGCAATTTAAATGAGTAATGAATCCATAAAATTTGTTATCAAATTGCTTAACTGAGACAGAAGGTTTATGCAAAGTTAAGGCTAAATTAGACAAACAAAATGAAAGTAGTGCGCTTGTAGGTATGTATGTAAAGTACGTTTACACATGGTTTCAGTTTTCCTTTTTCCCTGAGATTAAAAGTACTCGGCTATATAAGAGATGTATGATATTATGTTGTCGAAAAAGGCATTTCAATAAAGGTTATATAAGAGATATATGATAGTATGTAGTAAGAAAAAGGCATATCTCCTTAACAGGACATACCTAAAATGACATTTGCCCGGATAAGTAAGGATAACAGATTCATGTTCCATTTTAGATTAGGCATGGTTGTAGTCAAAATGAAAAGGTCTACCGGAGGCTCCCGAAAGTCAATAAGTATATATCTTCTACTTCTTCTGATTTTGAGTTTTATTGGATGTTTATCTTCACACATTGGTGTTGTTAGCATGATGTTTGGGTTAGCATGGGAATTGTAGGCTAGTAACATGATGTAAGCAGTCGAACTGTCGTGTGTATGAGTAAATTGGAAATGCAAGCTAAGATGTACTCATGAATATTGAGCGCCTAACTCTATGCCTTTTAGTGAGCGCCTAACTCTACTAATGCCAAACACCCCCTTAATATTGAGCGCCTAACTCTATGCCTGCACAGGGTTACATGAAAAACATTTTAGCGGCTTATAGATTAATCATGTGGTTAAAAGAGTTTAAGACATTTTCAAATAAGTGTAACCTGATAATAGTAGAAACATGTCTGCTTCATCACGTCAAGACAATAAAGAATTAAAAGTTAAAACTAAAGTATTCGTATATACCAAAATGACTTGGTTGATCTAGGAGTTAGGATGGGAATTTCTTAAAGCCTTAAACTTTGTTAATTTCTTATTATTTGTGATATAACCTGCTCGCACTTTCTCATAGTGATGCATAGCACAGTTTTTGTTCTTGTGATGTCTGATGTAAAGATTAATATAAATAACGAGGCATAATTTTATTTACGCATTTACTTAACCCAGTTAGATAAGTCATAATCATTATATGTTTTGTTGCTTTGTGTTTACAGTTGTATCATGCCAAGGTTAGTACCAGAACGAAGTTGCACTATCTAAAGACCATAAGGCAAAAGTTGAGTGCAAATAAGGAACGTCTTTCCTTGTTTAAAAGCACAGTTTTTGGTGATTGGCTAAAGATAAAAACATATTTTCATGATAACCACTTGATGCATTATTTACTTCAACATCAACGTGAAGTTCAGAACCATGATATCAATACTCCATTTTATTTTGATATCGGGCAGCACAGTTTAGAATTTGGTCGGCAGGAAATGTGTTTGATATTAGGGTTTCGATTTGGTGATGTTTCTTTTGCTCCTTGTCACAAGCGTCAATCTGGTTTTAAAGCGCGTATTTTAAAGATTCTTAGAGAAAGTCTACGTGAGAGAACAAGTACTATAAAGGCGTCGCATTTTTTAAAGATACTTAATGATCCATTTGAGTTTGGTTCGTTAACAAATGATGATGTTGTACGCCTTTGCTTGTTGTTAATTTTAGAGAACGTTTTTATGGGCAAACAGGAAAGATGTGTAATCTCTGATGAAAACCTAGTCTTAGTAGACGATTTATATGTATGGAATGCGTTTCCATGGGGCGAGTATATATGGGTGGAGTTTCACAACAGGATATACAATTCTGTTTTAAAGGTTAGGGAACGACACTTGACAGAAATTGCCGAGAAAGGTCCTAGTTATGTCGCAACATACACTCTGTGTGGATTTGCGTTTGCTTTGAAGGTTAGTGTTAGTGTAATTTATTAATTATTGTGTTTTTTTTCATTGTTTGTTTATTATATTTATTATTACTTTTTTTCATAGATTTGGATTTTGGAAACCTACCCCAATGCTGCTACTAATTGGTGGGTTAAAGATGACAGTGTGATACCTAGAGCACTTGCATGGGAGGATGGACAGAAGTTTGAATTTAACGATTATGATCTTCTTTTTGGCACTAACTACCGTGTTCGCCTCTTGCCGACAGGTGAGAATTTTACATTAGTTGTATATGATTTTTTATTTGTGTTTTAAAGCATGAGGTTAATAAAGTAATACTTATTTAATACACAGATGTTGAGAGAAATCAACTATGGTGGAGTTGGAGTCTAGACTATTTCGGGAAGTTTATGCCATCAGGCTCTTTGAATGATGTACCACCTAGTCCAAACAAGAACACACCAAAAGTGGCGTCAGGATCACGGGCCAAGATGACACCACATAAAAGTTGTTCTGTCGTTCGTACCGAGATTCATCGGTCGACACATATCCGTACAGAGGTGCGTAGGTATGTGGAGAAGACCATGCCGCAAGTGTCTGAACAGATGCCATCTAGCGCAGCAGTTGCAACGCAAATGGATGGTATGCAACAGCAGATTAATCATCTTCGTGAACTTGTTGCAAATTTGAAGCCCGATGGGTTTACTCACATGACGGATATGGATGCGGACATACCTCCTAACGCATCACTTGTAGTTCAGATGGCCCAAATGCAACGGCAGATTACCGGACTTCAGAATTTTATCCATCGTATCATTGCTGATGGTGTTAGTTAGGTGAATGGTGGTCCATCCGACACTACAAGACTTTACTAGTTCTAAGCCACCTTATTTCTATATTACCATTGTCTCTCCAAAAAATGTCGGACAACATACCTTACGAGATTCAAACCGAAATCATTAATAAACTTCCTGTCCAAGCTTTAATTCAGTTCAGAACAGTCTCAAAGACATGGAAGTCTTTCATTGATAGCTCTAACTTCTATGTCCGTTTTCGTGTTCGTCCGACTCAGCCTTGTTGTTTCCTTATAATGTACAAGCAAGGGTTTGTTGAGTCAAAATTTATATGTTTTCAAGATGATACTAGAAATTTGTCCCCACAACATAGGTTATTTCCAAATATTCCTCAAGTATTATCTAATACAAACTTCGGTTATTTAAATCTTATTCCAATTGGTAGCTCTCATGGTTTGATATGTTTGTCTGATTCTTTTAAGATTGCTGTTCTTTGGAACCCATCAATAAGAAAATCAGTTGCTATGTTATTCCCTAGTTTGTTAGGTGAGTATGAATCTCATAAAGTTGCTGTGGGTTTTGGTGTTAATCCCAACACTTTTGACCCTACCATTCTAAGGATTTCCTACCCGGTTCATGGACACGGACCGTGGAATGTTTGGGTGTTTACATTGAACTCCCAATGTTGGAAGAATTTAGAAAATGAACATTTGCCTCGTCAATCAATCCGACTTAAACGTTCAAGTCAGGCAGTTATAGGTAGTTTTATTTATTGGGCGGCTTCTGAAAGGATTGTTGGTGATGTTGGCGTTTCATCGCAAAAACGTTATATGATTGTCTCCTTTGATTTGGTTAACCACAGATTTTCGGTCATAGATATACCTAGTAGCTTACTAAGTCGTCTTTTGGTACCCTTCTATGTTTCAAAGTTAAGAGATTCTCTAGTTATTTTTGGGAACGTGATAAGCGATCAGTGGCACTCATTCTATATATGGGAGCTAAAGTTGAATCGTTATAACAAAATTACCTCCTTTAAAACACTATTCAACATCTTCACTCCGCAATTGTTAAAATTACTTGGATTTACGAATAGTGGAAATCCTGTTTTTGAAGTTGACAAGCCCTATCGAATGGATCACACACTTGAAGCCTTCCAAATTTCGTCACAAGAGTTTATTAATCTTCATGTTGAAGCAGATGCAGGGTCCTTCTTCATGTGCTCCTTAAACGACTCACTACTGCTTCTTACTCATCCCGATTGTTTTGTATATCAATTTGCAACTATGTAGGGTTGTTAGAAGGCTGCATGTATCAGTTTTAGTATGTTTTAGTTGTTTGTATGTTTTTGTAAATGTTATGTGTAATAGAACCAACTATGTATCAGTTATGTGTAATACAACCAACTATGTATTAGTTATGTGTAATAGAACCAACTATGTATCAGTTATGTGTAATAGAACCAACTATGTATCAGTTTAGTGTAATAGAACCAAGTATGTATCCGTTTTGTAATTTTTGAAATCCTCGGCCACCACAATAAGTTAGCGAGTTAGTTAACATAATTGTTTCTAATTATTTTTTATTTTATCTTTTTTTTTTCAGAAATCAACTGCAAATGATGATAATATGGATGCAGATCATGATTCAAAGGTTTGTTGTTTACGATAGTGTTGCTATCATATATTTATATGTTTTTTTTACGATAGAATTTGAGTTAATTTGTTTTTCTAACTAGTTATATTTTTTTCCAGACATTAACAGAAAATGAAGATAATATGGATGTACATCATGATTCAAAGGTTTGATATTTACGATAGTATGGGTATTAGTGATTATTTGAGTTAATTTGTTTTTCTAACTATTTATATATATATATATATATATATATATATATATATATATATATATATATATATATATATATATATATATATTTCAGAAATCAACTGAAAATGAAGATAATATGGATGTGCATGAATATGTTTTCTCCTCGGCTAACGATCTATCTACACAAGAGGTGCAAGAAGTAGTGGATAACCTTACAGGCTCACGTGAATGTCCGTCAGGTTGCGAGGTAATATATAAACGTCTTTTTGTTTTTTTTTTTAATTACAACTCCCACACCGAACATTTGGCCTGTTTATGCATCCATTTTTTCAGGATGAGAGCCTTGTTGAACCTGATGAAGAAATGTCTGTGGATGAAGTGGTGAATGATGAACAACATGTTCCTGTGTTGAACGAGGATGACCAACATGTTCCAGTGGATGAAACATTTATGAATGAGCCACAAAAATCAAATGCCCCTCTTATACTGGTAAAGAAAAGTTTAACATGTTTATATTATCAAACCATAATCAAAAAACAAAACAGTCACACAATGTCATCTATTTTTCAGGATGTGCCGATTAAGAACGATGACCAATACGTGGCAGAGGATGAGGTGGTGAATGATCCACACATCTCAGACTCCCCTTTTAACTCGGTAACATGCTAATCTAATCAAATACTAACCAATACGCAAATTCATGCTAAGTTAATTGTTTTTCAGGACATTCTTCTTTTTGACAATGACCAAGGTGTGCCAGTGACCGACATGGTGTGTACACCACAAAATTTAGAGCATGCCTTTAGTCAGGTAGTCGGCAGTCCTAGTCATATGGTGGATGTTGAGATGTTTGACTGTGAGACAGATTCCGTTAAAACTTTACGTGTTCCCTTTAAACGTGAAAAGAAGGTGAGCAAAGTCTTTCAATCCCCATACACACAGCAACCAGCGACTACTCCAAGAGTTTTAAGAAAGCGTCAAAAGAGATATGTTCCGCACGTTACTCCTAAGGTCATTGGACCTGATGGGAAAGAGATTCCTCTCAAGCCATGGAAAGAGGTATTTAGTGGTTTTGCTGATTTATTTGTTAATGTTAATTAGATAGATTTACCTTTTTATGTGTTTCTAACCATACAATTTATTTTAATGCGACATTTCAGAACCTTAAACGCAATGTTATGGGCACAATGTATAAAGCGTTTGTCCACCCAGAAATATTGTGTTTTTTGGATGAACAAAAGAAGATTAGGAAATTGGCTGACGAGCAGTTATTTCGTTTTCCATGGGGAAGCGGCGGTACGTCTGCTAATCCCGAGTTTTGGCTGAGATTGTTGGGCAGGGACGTCAAGGGTAGAGGATGGCTAAGTGATTCGGTATGTAGTTCTTACAAGTATAAAATCTTATAAATTAACTCCAGTGGAATATAGTCAATGTTAATTTTTGTTCTCTTTTTATATGACAGCATATTGGATTATTTGTTGATTTAATGATGCATTTTCGACCCGACGATGCTGACTGGGTCATGGTTGGTCCATTTTTTTGCACCATGATCCTCGAGCATGAGCTACCGCTATGCTATGCTGATGGAGTAACGAATGGTATCCCATGGTTTCGTCAAGGCATTGAAAAGGTGTGTGTTTTAAAACTTCAAGTAATATAGGTTATCCTATATAACGGTTCATGAATTTTTAATTTCAGATACTATATCATGACTTTGTCTCTTCACTATCTACACATTCAACATTTACATTGTGTTAATGCAAATATTGTAGGTCTTCTTTCCAATTAATCAACCTAACGTGCACTGGACTTTGGGTGAATTAACACTTTCCACTGGTGTTACAACATTGTATGATAGCCTTGGAAGTCAGAAAGATAAATACCTCTCACCTTGGGACCGAAAATTGAGGCGAACCTTTCAAACTCAACTGCCCATTTATCTTATCAAGAGTGAGGTGATGGATAAAAGGAGAATGGATCCCGATTCCTATCATGTATCCTTTCGGTATGCAACAAACGTTCCTAAACAAGGTGGCCTGTATGGGGATTGTGGCATTTGGGTCATTATACTATTAAACAGGTTGTCCCAAAACAGGCCATTTAATTTCAGGAAACCGGATCAAGCCGCTTTAGCATACCGTGAGCATTTGACAGCTTTTTTCTGGAAATACAAGATTCCAATTCCTAAAGGGTTTACCCAGTAAACATTTGTAATTTCTGGATGTGTAATGGCTGTGTGTTGGTGAAAAATCCAAACATTTACTCTTTTGTCTCGTGTACGGGTGAAACACAAACTATGACTAGATTTACTCATAAGGTTCTATGTAGTATCATATTATAACATTTGTATTATGTATTCTGCATCTGTTATAATGTTGATGTTGTGACGTTCTACTTTGATACAAGTGAAAATGCTTAAGATATACAAAAAACACCATTAAGTTGATAGTTTTTAACATTTTGTATTGCTCAACTCAACCCATATATTGCTCGACCCATCGACCAGTGGTTGGGGAGATGGTGCATTTAATGTTATGAGGTAGATGATCAATATAAATATGCCCTCATAACATATGCCCTCATAAAATATGTAGTTCCAACCAAGATAGAAAAAAATAGAAAATGAATTCACCATCAAATGATGAATGGGAACTATTGCTTGACATAGACGACTCCGATCTTCGACTTTCCGCCACCAGCCAGAACGTAGTTCCTCCAGTTCAAAATGTTATGAAAATACCTGGTGCTGCAGGTATTGTTCAAGATGCGAAGAGACGCAAAATTTCTGATATTCAAGAAGGTGTTGATCCTGTGATGATGACACAAGAATATATAAGGAGGGTGGTTCATGATGTCGATGATTCTGATTTTAAGAGTACGCCATGGGTTAACGCAGCTGATTTTATTAATGATAGGGACGGGATGATGATTGGTGTTTTTGCCGATATCAAAAAATTTCTCAACAGAGGGAAAGTTGAGAAAGTTGTTGCGATGATCAAGTCTTGTACTTTGAATGTTTTGGGTGATCTCACTGTAACACTAAAAGATGTTTCAGGTTTACTCTTAGGCACAAGTCATCAATAAGTCCTTGAGGATGAGTTATTTGCAAAGGTGCTTACCGTTGGATCTGTGTTGGTGCTAAAAAATGTCTCTGTGTTTTCACCAAAATAATCTGGCCGCAATTACCTTAACATTACGATAAGAAATTTGGTGAGGGTTTACTACAAAGATCAAGTGTTACAAATTTTTGAGTTAGTGTAATTTGTGTTTGAGCTGATGTTAATTTTTTTTTAAGTTTAACTTATGTAATCCTTCTTTTAGGTTATTTTTATTTTTATTTTTTTAAGTTTAACTTATGTAAGTTCATCTTGTTTTTAATGCACTTGTTTTTAAGTTTAACTTATGTAAATTACATATGTCATTCCTAATATGTATACAGCCGGTTGAGCAGTCACAAGTCGAGCGCCGTATGTCGAGCAGTTACAAGTCGAGCGCCGTATGTTGAGCAGTTACAAGTCGAGCGCCGTTGGTCGAGCTCGACTAGTAACTGCTCGACCAGTTAAGAAGGCAAATAAAAAAACAAATATTAAACATGCTAGT
Source organism: Artemisia argyi (assembly GCA_030686995.1). Taxonomy (NCBI): domain Eukaryota; kingdom Viridiplantae; phylum Streptophyta; class Magnoliopsida; order Asterales; family Asteraceae; genus Artemisia; species Artemisia argyi. The sequence goes on along the minus strand of CM060702.1, from coordinate 11,152,083 downwards.
TAAAAATTACAAACATACTAATATTAAACATACTAATTATTAAACATACTAATATTAAACATACTAATTATTACGTACTAATAAACCAAATAAAAATACTAATTATTACATACGTAATTTTCCCAAGTTATCATAGAGCTATTCAAGTAGTACAGCTGATGCATCCGTGTGTCTTTCTGGATGCCTGTACATCTCTAGTGTTGTCTTCAGTACCATTAACTCGTTAGACAACAACTTGCAGTTTGAGCATTCCCCACTTGGTGTTGACGGACCTGCAGAATACCTTGTAGGTGTTAACGTGCTTGCAGAGTTTGGTGTTGGCGGTCCTCCAGTCATTAGACGGATTCGTTCCTCTTTCCATATGAAAAACTTATATCCGTGATCGTCTGTACAAGGCTGTTAAAGCATAAAGAAAATTATTTTCAACAAATAACATATTATAATTTATTTATAACAAAACATTTGATTATTAACCTTTGATAGAGGACATGCGTAGTACAATTAACCATATGTATGGGGTCGTTGTGATTGTCGCAAAATGACATCTCCGTTTCCACATGGACACGCAAAAGCTTCATATTTTGCCATCTTCATGATTACAATGTGTATGTGTTTTTTTTCCCCTCATATAGACAAGTAGTTGTGTATGCTTTTATAGGAGTTTTTGGCAGGAATTTTTGGCGCCATTTTTTTGCCCTCGACCAGCAAATCATAAAGTACATCGCCGGTCGAGCATTTGCTAGTCGAGCGTTGACTTTTTCAAAGAGTTAATGTAGGGTAGATGAAACCTTTATTACAATTTAATATATGGTAAATGAAACATTTATTACAATGTCTTTAGGTAGTTGGTAACATTTATGGCAAATTAATAAATGATAGGTATTTTTAATAAATGATATGTACTTTTAATAAATGTGATGTGATGTGATGGTACACCAAGAAAAATGGTGCCAAAATTTCCCGCCAAAGTAAATGGCGCCAAGATTTCCCGCCAATTTTTTTTCTCGACTGGATCATGTATATGCTCGACTGCTCGATCACCAGAAAACTATATATAAATATGTTATTACATACATATGCATGTATGTAATAACCTATTGCAAGGTACCAACAAAAAATATAAGTGCTTTAGATAATAAATTTCCTGTATATTTGGTGTTCGAAGATGGCTCCAGTTATGGTGTTTCACTAATGAAGACTGTTACATACAATGGGTTAGTTACCTATGTTAATAAAAAGTTCAAACTTAACAACGAATTTGTTTTATGTTTTTATTACAAAATGGCACATGGTCCAGTTAACATAGTTGATGATGAGGATGTTCAATTTTTCGCTACCGAAATTTGTAGGCCAAAGGCTGCATTGCCTAAACTTTTTATTAAAAAGGTTGTCAAAAAGGTAAAGGCAAAAGTAAAACCATCTTCTTCCAACCAATTAGATTTTGACCTTAATGATTCATTATTTACTAATGATTTTGAACCAACAGATTTTAACAATGATTTTCAAATGCCAAAAAATGAACCTTTTGAAAACTACAACGAATTTAATCAGGAATTTGTCAAAAATTATGGGCCTACTTCATCTTCAAATGAACAATTTGTGCATAAATGGGAACAAACAAATACTTTTGAAAATATGCCTCCTATTCCCGATCAACCATTACCTATCATTAAGGAGCTGCATATCATGGATTTCAACAGCAATAGCTCTCGTATCCTTAAAGCAAGTGATGAATTTGATGATAAAGACTGGTGCATGTTTGAAATTGGTAAGAAAGCTCTAATAGATGGAAGACAATTTAGGATTAGAAAGTCTGATAAGTTTAGGTACGATGTAGTTTGTTTTCATCAGGGGTGCGATTGGAAAATAGTTACGTCAAGGATACAAAATAGTGTTAAATGGAGGATAGGAACAATCAACGATGTTCACACTTGTCCCAAAACACAACTCTTCCTAACCACCATAATGCTACCATAAAACTGTTGGCACGTTTGATCGCATCGAAGCTGAAAGACAGCAGTCGAATCTACAGGCCACGAGATATAAAAGATGATTTTGTTGAACAATTCAATATCGACATTTCTTATAAAAAAGCATGGGCTGGGAAAAATCGAGCATTGGAGCTTCTCACAGGTTGTCCTACGGAATCATTTGATCGATTACCGTACTATTTTTATAACTTGGAGATGGCAAATGATGGTACGGTAACTCATATTGATACGGATGATGAAGGACACTTTAAGATGTGTTTTGTCGGCTTTGGTGTTGCGGTAAGCATGTATAAACACAATGTTCATTGTAGATAAATCTATTTTTGTGTTTTGTTACTGGTCTTTGCTATTAGTCTTTGTAGATATGGTTCATTGTATATGAATATGTATTTTTCTATACAAACAACTACTAATTGATAATTTCTTGGGTCTGACAGATTCAAGCTTTCTTACAACATTTGCGACCACTTATCATAATTGATGGGGCGCAACTTAAAGGGAAGTATCTTGGAACAAATCTGCTTGCCGTTGGAATGGACGGTAACAACCAGATTGTACCGATTGCCACTGGTGTTTCACAAGGTGAGACTGGGGAATCGTGGACATGGTTTTTGTCATGCCTGAAAGATTGCATCGGGGAAGTTGAGGATTTGGCCATCATTTCTGATAGACATTACGCCATTGGAGTAGCTTGTAAAACAGTCTTCCCAAATTCATTTCATGGGTTCTGTTGTAGACATCTAATGATGAATTGTGCTTTGGGAACGAGTAAAAAATCGAGGGCTTTGTATTGGAAGGCATGCAAAAATTACGCTAAGGATGATTTTCACCGCTCGCTTTCTGCTATTCAATCATATAAACCAGAAGCTTACAATAAACTTATTGAAGCTGGCGTAGAGAGATGGTCTAGGGCATATTGTCCGGCAAAGCGGTACAACTATATGACATCCAACAGCGCAGAGTCGGTAAATTCATTAACAAGGCATGTGAGAAAAGAACCAATAACAAGGCTAATGGAGTGGCATAGAGGGCTGTTACAAATGTGGTTTTGTGAACGTCGAGACAAATATGAAGGTAACCTTCATTTTTTATAATGTAATTTGAATTTTATACAATTTGATAAATAATTTATTATGTGAAAAATATTTTAGATGCGGTAGAGGGGGAACTTAGCGACTGGGCTGCTGCAAAACTAAAGGACAGGATGATGAAAAGCGCTAATTGGATTGTCACAGGTATTCAAGCTAACATACTTTATGAGGTGGTTGATTTTCGAAAACAACATACTGTGAATCTAGATAATTGGACATGTACTTGTTGTTAATGGCAATTTTCCGGTATACCATGCGGTCATGCGATAGCGGTTAGTAGATTTCTTAAACAAAGAGACTGTAATCATTTGGTCTGGTATTGGTTTAAAACAACAACGCTAAAAGGGACATACCAAGGATTGGTTTACCCTGTAGGAGAATCATCCGAATGGGAGAAACCGGATGGCTTACAAATTGTGAAGCCACCAGGTGTGATTCGAAAACAATCAGGGAGACCAAAAAACAAAGACCGTATTAAATCTCAAGGAGAAGTATCAACTCCTGTAACATGTACAAGGTGCTGGAAGGTTGGACACATGCGTCAATCATGCATGGAACCATTGCCAAAAAGAAATGTAATTGAATTGTATTCTCTTATTCAAAATAATGTTTTTTGTACATTAGAGTACCATTGTTTAAATAATGTTTTTTCCAGGAAAATGTGGGAAACGCAGTTTGGCAACAACCATCGATGTTGGGAAATTCATTTTGGCAACACCCATCGATGGAGGGCACATCTAATCAGGGAGCCTCAGGTTGGGTACATCCATCAATGGCGGGAACTTCTGGTTGGGTACAACCATCAATGGATGGAGCATCGGGTTGGGTCCAACCCTCAATGGGGGGAGCAGTAGGTTGGGGACAACCATCACTGAAGGGAACATCAGGTTGGGTACAACCATCAATGGCGGGAACATCAGGTTGGGGACAACCATCAACGTATGGAACCTCAGGTTCGCTACAACCATCAACATATGGAACATCAAGTTCGCATCAATATGATGAAATGGATTGGAGGTACGAACAATTTAACTTGGGTGACCCGTAGTAGATGAAAATAATGTTGTTTAAATGTCATGTTATATTTTTTGTGATGCTCGTTTGCTACTATTGAGGTTATTTGCAGTATAAGAACTTAATGGTACTTGCTTCTTGCTTCTTGCTTGTTTTTATTGATTATTGTTCAAGGTTTTGCCATTTATTTTATACGGTTTTATGTTAGACATATAATTAATCAAACACACATAAGCATTACACATACTATTAGAACTAAATACATGAAATTGTTAACCAGAAACTAGATAGGATATTGTTAAGACTTATGCAAACCAAAAGACCAACAAAGACAAGCAAACCCTTCCCACTTCATCCCGTTATTTGGTTATAGACCTTTGCCATATAGCGACGCCTTTGACGAGCAGCACATTGCGCATTCACCAGCATTGTCTTCAAATGAGCCTCTTGTTCCTCTTCTACCCCAACCATTTCCTTCAAATAAGTAATAGCATTTGAAGCTTCAATTCCATTTACCGCTTCGAATTCTATAATATAAGCTTTCTTCTTACGAATTTTTTCCGCCGCATGGGCACAACGCATCTCTAGATCAACCACAGCCTGCTCCGCCTCCATTTTCTCTCTATGAAATAACACATACAGTTGTTTGCTAATCAAATGAGAATCCGCGGCATTTGCAAGTTCTTCGATTAACATAGAAGGGCCTTCCATTTGTTTTGAGTAAACACAAATGAACTATGTACCCTTTAAATAGGGATAGAGAAGCCTACATATACACCAAATGAAGTATGTAATAAATATCAATCTACTCCCATCACATTAAATGATCCATCTCCCCAACCACAAGTCGAGCAATCGACCATATTACCATGATCACAGCTAGAACAAACTGATATAAACAAACTAACAAGTTAAAATAAAATACTTAACAATCGATTTAAGTTGCAGTCACTAGACATAGTTAATATCCATTCACTAGGCATAAAAGCGGGGGTAAATACAAAATTTTGGGTATGCATAAACCCAAAGTTATCCCGGAGGATTACATAACCCGCAACTACATGCTAGTTCCCATGCGATACCATAGATAATGTATTGTTTCCAACATAGTTTACAAAAGGACCATACAAATGTTTACACAAAAGCTTGTCGTCCAAGGAACATTCAAGGAACATGTATTTTACGCTTGTAATAAAACTTGATCAACCTCTCTCGATATGCCAACGGTGCTTGAATATGGTTGTCAAAGTCCAAAAGCTTGCCATTTCCCAACCTGTACAAACCATTAAATATATAAATCACTACTGTTAATCAAGTAATCCAACTATTCAATTCAATTATACCATTCACATTGAAAATAGCAAACGTTAGTCAGGAATATGCCTTAGCTGCCAATTTTTACTAACTTGTAGACTACATTTATCTATTTATAGGATGACTACATATGGACTGTTTACATGTGACTTGCCATGTGGTGAGGATTTTGCTATTTAAGGGGTTATTGTCACATGGTGGTTTATATTCACCCTACTATAAAACTTAGTTACTTAGGAAATATGCCGAAAAAACCTAAAAAAGTTACGTTCAAATATAACGCTGAAGATAGGCAATGGTCAAACAAGGTTCTCAAAGAGGTAATATTTCTGGAGATTTATGAAAGATATGGCCCAAATGCCAAACCAAATATGCAATTGCCATCTAAAATTCTAGAAGACCTCAGACGAGAAGTGTACGGTGAGGCAAGTAGCAGCAAGTCGACCATTAATGGTGAACCAAACCAAGATGGGAAAAAATAAATGCGCTTGTAGCTTTGCCTATCCTACTGCATGTATCTTACATGTTGCTTAATGAATGCTTATCTTACTAGGTATCAAGTATTAGATTTGTACAAGTATCATATTATAATTCTAAAAGTATGTGTACTTATTATCCTAGTTGATTGGAAAAAGTATTTTAAATGCTATGTAGAATGACATACCTGAATAATAACATGCAGACCCACACCCCACAGTCGTCAAACAACCCACCCTGCCTTGGAACATTCTCAGCATTCGTAAACGTAATCTTATAGGACATAGGATCGATTCCCTTCTGGTCAAACAAATATGCTGCTTTCAGCACTTCCGGAAGCCTTTTCTCTAGGCAATCCCTCATTCTCAGGTAAAAATCACGCGATTCAATCTCAAGATAGGGTTGAGTATCATAGAATGTAACTTTACCAGTCCGGATGTGAAACACAGCAAGAGACCAATGTCTTTCAGGTTCATTTATGGGGATAAAAACCCGTTCAACATCAGCCCATCCAAGAGGGTATTTTTCTTTGTTTACATAGAACAAAGGCATCGATCCATTCATCAGTAGTGGTAGAAAAAAGCAGCTAACCATCGACCAATCCATATTGTCTGGTCTAGTATGCCACATGTAGCCAATCCATAGATCAATGTGATGTAAGAACAAGAAGCAAAGAAAAAGAAGAAAGAAAAAATATTCAGTTGGTTGTATAAAAAATGCGCTTTTGATTTTATATACCTAGAGACAGATTTCAAACAACTCTTATACGATACAAATTACCAAGGTGTGCCGAAGAAAAAATTGTGGATTATATAAAAGCATGTAAGTAATAGGACTCGTGTTGAATGGGATAATGAAGGAGTGTGGATTGCCATAAAAAATACACACTATATCATTATCACAAACAACACGCCTCAATTATAAGAGCCCATCTATCAAACGATGTATATGGGTTCCATTACTTAATTTGACCGAGTTCCATAAAACCATTGGTGTGCTTGATATTGATCACATTCTTTGTTATCTGTAATTGAACCAAAAAAATAGGATCAATATCAAGCACACAAATGATTTTATGGGAACTCAGTCAAACTAAGCAATGGAACCCATCAACATCGTTAGATAGATGTGCCCTTATAATTGAGATTTTCAATGTGATGTTCAATGTAACAAGATGTGTATAAAAGTTACTTTCAACTTCTCTTTGAAACAATTTTATAGAATCCACAACTATAATGTTTAACTAACCTTTAAAAAGTGCTTTTGGCAATTTACCTCAAATAAAAGTTACTTGAAATCAGTTGGCAAGTACATACAATCAAAAGCACAATTTTATATAAAACTGAGTAAAGTAAATAAAAGATGTATTTACTTTACCTCGTCAAGCAGCCATCCTTTGCGTTTATCATCAAGGCCGATTAGAGAATCCCAGAAATTACGACCCACAACTATATCACCGGACCAAGGAAACTTACAAATACGCCACTCTTCCCTAAGGAGAAATCGATCAATTTCGTAGTTAACATAAATTTTTTCGAGATTGTGATATGGTCGTTCAAGAACCTGAAATACAAAGTAACCAAAATAAATCACCTTTAATATCAAAACAATAACGTGCTTATATTAATACAAAGGATCTTAAACATCATAACTCTACCCAAGGTCTTACTTGCCGTAACATTTGAACCATAATCGGATCAAGAATGTTCTTCTGATTTTTCAATTCATCTATGCTAAACTGGTGAAGGTTTTACTTCAATAAACGGAGACATAATAAAATTTTCGAACCTCCTCTTCTTCATTTCGTAACGCTCGTGAGGAAGTTTCACCCGAGGTAAAATTTTGCTGTTTGGTTCATTAGGTGGACAAAAATCCTCTTGCTTTTCATCGTTTACAACATTTCGTCCATGTGATCCGTTATATGGTCCATCTTCAACGCATGACGACTCAAACATGTTAAGAAAATCATTGCCTTGACTGCAATACTCATCAGCAAGATCATTGTCCTACCAACAATATAAAAATAGTTAGCCAAAGGACCCAGTACCCCCAAAGGACAACTTCAACTGTTTCTATTCAAAAACCCTCTTTATACTTAAAAATTAAATTAATATTAATGCCATCATCACTTAGTATTGCACAAAATAAGTTATAACGTGTCTTTCATCTTACACGACACCATAAAATTACCTTTTCTGCATCAGATATGTTAACATAATTGTCTTGCTCTTCTGGTTTGCTAGTATGAAACTGCGTAGGAAAGGTTTACCACATAGTATTAAAAACTCATATTTAAAAATATAAAACTCTTCACATCTAAATAAATCACCTTTTCATAAGGCTCTCGTTCTCTTTGACCAGTGTAAACCTACATACCAAATTGTTTACCACAAATTAGTATAACATTATAGCTCAATAAAAAAATACATGCTTAAAATTAATGAAAGTATTGTTTACGACATCATAAAATTACCTTTTCATTAGGATCTGTCTCCACATTCTTTCTTTTACTAGGAAGTACCTGTAAGTGAAAGTATTGTGAAACAAAACTAGCCTATTAGTGTATACCATTACAAGTTTCTCAAAAGAAAATAACTTGGAAACAAATTGGAAAAGGTAAAACAGTTACCTGAATTATAGTCTCGAGTTTCAATGTTCGGGCTTCCCAAGCCTTGACAACAGCTTCAAGAGCAAACACATCCACATGTTTAACTACCTCAGCTGAGGAATCAACTTGACTTATATTCGGCATATCACTCGCCTTTTTCTTCCAATAATGATCATAAAGTCCACCCTTTCGAACAGGCGGCGCCCTCGGGGTATACCACTTAAAAAATTCTAATTATTCTGTATACCATTGAGATTCAGCCTCAAATTTGTTTGGGATGAGACCAAATTTTGGTGTGGATTCCTATGAAAAACATAAAACTTAGTTTTCTGTGCTAAACTAGTTGTATCATGCCGAAAAAACGTATTTTGTGAGTAGTAGTAAACATGTGCTTTGCAAACAACTATGGTAAACAAAGTAATTATTTGAACGATTATAAGATGTTCCAAAAACATTATATTTACCTTAGGAAAAAGTAGTTCGAAATTATCAAATTTTGCAAATGATCTATGCTTCGACCATGAAAGCGCTCTTGGGATCACCCCATCATCCTTCCTCCACCAGAGCTGACTTTTATCAGAAGTCTCAATAATCCATATCTGTAAAAAATGCAAACATAACCATTATTAGTTACAAGGACTAGAAAGATAATAATCAAGCATTACTCTAAACAGTAAGCAAAGAATTGCAATTAATAACCTTGAATGCACAAACAAATCCAGCCAAGCAATAGGTCGGAACATCCTTGGATTTTGTTTTGCCCAATGGTGCACTGTTACCAACTCGATTCTTTGAAGCAACATTTCTAATTGAATCATACAGCTGCCTCCAAATGTACTCGCCCCATGGGAATGCATTCCACTCATCAACATCTTCGACCATCCTCAGTAACATATCATCAATGACAGACCCTAAATCCTTACCCATGAATATAACCTCTAAGGTTAGCAACAAACACACCCATACGGCATCTGCATCCGACAGGTTTAAAAAAGCATCTTCATCTTCGATAACAGATAGAAGATCGATGTTTTTCACATACTGTCCAACCTTATCTGGAAAAACACGATCACGAAATGGGATATCCCCACTTCTCCATTTCCGAAAGTGATGAGGCGAAAAATGATCCGTTTTTAGGGGGTCATTTAAGCCTGAATCTGACTTTATTTGATCAAATATTGCCCTAAATCGTTCCTTTTGTGATTTTAGGTACTTGGAGAGTGAATTCTGGAAAAGAAGCCATTTTGGACGTTTTTGGAGCATAAAAGTGAAGAAAACGGCAAAGTCTCCATGCTGGGAACAGTAGGTGACGGCGTCAAGAGTAATTCCCTGACGGCGTCAAACCTCAAGAATTAAAATCCGTAGTTGATGACGGCGTCACACACAGGGCGTCAAGAGTAATTTGTGTGACGGCCTAGTATAACACCCCCAAAATCATCACGTCAGCGGAAGACTTAAAATGTCAGCGGAAGACTTTTTGGGTGTTACTTCGAGGATCTTTGTCACAATCATAGAAAACGACACAAAAGTGACGCTTTAAAGTTTAATTCATTCAAAATACCAAATATTCGAGACATCAAGATGTTTTATAATTTAAACAACAAGTTTATTTGAAATATGTCAAAATGTTTATTTAAGCCCATGCCGGGTTACAAGCCCACTCCGTGCCTTCAAGTTCCTTCTTGTATAGTTACCTGAGATAAACACATGCTAAAAGTGTCAACACAAGGTTGGTGAGTTCATAGAGTTTATAGCTTTCAAATATCGATTTCTAAAATCAAAGAGTTTGTGATTTCACAGTAGATATAATAACAGTTAATTGTCAAATTAAAGTATGAGTAAATCCATATGTTCATAGCTTTAGATCAAAATTAGAAATTGAGTATTTTCCTTATTAATTCAAAAATAGTCCGTTGATTTGCCTTTCACCGGGTCAAAACCCAAAATAGTAGTTGGTTTATAAATCCATTGATCACAAGTTTCGAGGTTTGGGTCACGTTGTTGTACCCGTAACACAACCAGTGGGTCAGTTGTTAGCACCCATAACATACCCAGTGGGCCAGTTGTTAGCACCCATAACATAACCATTCTGAAACCGTATTTAAACAGTTGAAACTGTATTCGAACAGTTTGTAGAGAACCGTATTCAAACAGTTGAAACTGTATCCAAACAGTGTGTGGAGAACCGTATTTAAACAGTTGAAACCGTATTTAAACAGTTTGTTCCATAATTCCAAATATCGATAGTAGAATCGTTAGAAAGGTTGTTACACATGCATCTCTTCCAAAGAGTTTATAAAACAGTTAAACGATAGAAAGTGTAGCTATGAACTTGTAGTAATATGTAAATAGTTAACGAGTACTTGTAAAAGTATAAAACAATAGTTAAGCATGTATCTCCCCCAAAAACATTTATAAATCATTGTAAAACAAACAAGAGTAGGGGCTATGACTCACCTTAGTAGTAAAGTGGTAGTGGTAGTGGTAGTAATATAATCTCAACGATGCAAGGCAACGGCTTCACACACAACCTAAAAGATATGATATGTTTTAGTTGATAGTCTAAATCTCGTTTTATCACGAATATTAGTCATTCAGTTTGTTATTAAAACTCGTGTTCGTTTAAATGTTTGAAGTTCAAGAACAAAGTTATATATATATATAACTTGTGAGTGTAATGATCGATGCTCGGTATGCGATGGAAAATCATCAAGAATAAGTCGAAGTATGTAGACGATGTTTTATGATGTTAGTTTTAAAAGAAAAGAAATAAACGTATCGTTATATATATCGTTATAATTTATTATAATTACGCGAATATTTATGTCGTATGTATTTATAAGAGTTTTATACTAAACATGTGTATTTATATCTAAAATATTAATATTATTTTTATAAAATAATATTTACAGAAAATCCTTTATGTTTTACCAAAGTTACACTTTTAACCCTAACGAATATAATTTTACACCGTTAGTCCGTAGTTAACAATCGTTTCATTTTAAGTCCAAATAATATCTATATTTACATTTTTCAACTCCGATTATCATTATTTACAGTTTTAAATTCAGAAAATCAGAAATTACAGTTTTGACCCAAAGTTTGCAAAATTTACACTTTTAGTCCCCGGTTATGAAAATTTTGCAAAGTTAGTCCAAATTTTACCAAATTCAAAACTTATCATTTTCACTTCTTAAATAAGCTCAAAATATTCAGATAAGCTTAATTCCACTGCTTATTTTCTTAAAAAGTACTTATTTCACTTGAATGGGCTTAACGAGTCAATTATTAAGGCCCGTTAAGGTTTCGTGATCCATTGGGTGTACGAGGGGTTTGGGCCTGGTCTCGGGTTCATTTTTATGTTCTAAAAACGTTGCAAATAAGTCCAGAATACCAGCTTATCTAATAAGCTTCAAAACAGCTTAACGGGCTAATAAGCCCATATGTTAGCTTATTAATTTTTATAGTAGAACAGTTTTTGGTTGGTCAAAATGGCTTTAGTAATTAGCTTAAACGAGCTTATAACTTTGAATAAAATATGGTTCCCAATTGTTTACCAAGTTGTCTATGAGATCGAGCTTTAAAAACAATATGTTACGTTTCTAGATTTTGAAATAACGAGGCCAAGTAAATGGCCAAAATCAATTCTGAAAACAGTTTGGAGACTTAGAAATATTCTAAGTCTTTTCAGTTATTTTGAATGGGTCAAGACCACTTCAAATCGTGTCGTTTATATGTGATCAAAACTTTACGTCACTCGATTGCTAGTATATTAAACATTTAGGATGTGAATTAAAATGTATATGTCACGTTTATATTTTACGAATTAAATGAGGCAAAGTGAATGTGCAAAAATTTATAATAACGAAAATAAAATATAACAAAGGGACTCCAAGTGCTCACCTCACCTCTAGGGATGGGGTACAAACGTTCGTAGAGATTGAATTAGTACAAAGAAGATCGTGGTATGGTTCACTTCACGCCAAGGATACAAAACGAACTAACGTGGTACTCTTGCTTCACTTCAATACCTCGAACTAGCTCCAAACCTTCTGTCCCAAAACTCGACACTTGAACTTCACAGAATGGAATTATGGTACGTTTGTGTGTGTGTGTTCGACTCAGCTTGTATGGTGGTGTTTTATAGAAGGTTTTGTAGGAGAAGATGGATATGAAGTAACATGGAAGAGTGTTGTTGGCTTGAAGTTATGTGTGGCACCTCTACTAGTATCCAATCAAGTTAGAACAACAAAAGAATGTGTAAGACCTTCTTCTGAACATTCTCTGACACTCCTAGACGTGTATGGACGATTTAAGGTGATTGGGAGGCTTGGGTGGCTCGTAAGAAGGTTTGTGACACGTTGGGTGAAATTTCCAAAGGGTGAGTTTTGTGGTTTGCTTGGGTCGTTTTTAGAGTAGTAAACAAGTGAGGGAGGGTGTATCTCTTACCATTTGTGATTCTCGGGTACTAGGTGAAATAAGACGAGTAATAATATGTGGGTATAGTATGTTGAAATCGCAAGAAAAGAGGGTAGTTTTGGAGTTGTGTCGCGACTTGGAAAACAAAAGGAAAAGAATACAAAATATCAAAAGGGCGCTTGGGCCTTGGACTCGGTGGGCTGCTTTCGTGGATTGGGCCCAACCGAAAAAGAAATAGATAATCAGTGATCCGCTTGGTTTGTGTTGGATTTTAAGTGGCCCATAGGGTCAACGGGGCCCACCTGGTGTGTTTTAAGAGTCGGGTTACGATCAAATAATATTAATGAGTGATCTCGGGAATTTTCGTAGGCTCCGGGAATATATAAATATTGTACTTTAAATATACGAAACGTATATTATAAAAATATAAACGTTTAAAAATATATATATATTCGCGATAACTAGACTATCTAGGTTGTGTGTAAGCAACGTTCCTAGACAAATGGTCAATCATAAATGTCGTAGTGGTTCACATAATATGTCATGCATATATAATAAAAAAAAATTTGTTCCTGTAAAAATGGTTAATCTATGTTATGGTAATGTGTTAATCGTAGGAAAATTTTTACTGGGTGTTATATTACCTACCCGTTAAACGGAATCCCGTCCCGGGATTCTAAGATAAGGTAGCTGTAAAGGTGAGTGGAAAAGGTGAACAAATAACGTATTTATTATTAGCTTCCTAATTGTACTTTCCAGCATAACGTATCTACTACTACATTAGCTTTTTACTTGATGATAACCAATCTTAGTATGATGTTGAATGAAAAACTTGGGGAAACTTAAGTCCAAAAATTATAGTTGTTACTTGGCAGTATTATTTAAGGTGTAAACAGTATTTTACCACAGTGGTGTACAGTACTCAATTCTTATTCTCTTTAAATAATCCACTTTTTCACTCCTTTTTACCTAACTTTCCTTTCCTTTATTCTTCTCGTCGACATGCCTCATTTCATCACCAACCTTGCAATCATGTATGCCATTGTTACCGCTATCTATTTAGTGTATGTTCCGAACGAAGATCGAAGATCTTAATTTTTCTTGCACCATTCGTGGTCCTAGCGATCTTCATTGACAAGTTTTGGAAGTGAGGAATAGTGTCGTAGTGTAGTGGTTGGAATGTTGAAATAAGGTTTGTTGTGTTTCCATGTAATTTCGAACGTATGAATGAAATTTTTATTTCGCTTTATGTTGTCTTTGCTTGTTTTTACCGCTTATGTATCGTTATATTATAAGGTCATTATGTACCAAAAACATTGGTTGGTTCGATTGTAGTTAAGTTTTCAAAGGTGGGTTTTAATAAATTATAACCAAAACTATATATGGAAGTTTGTTTGGCTTCGAATACTTATATAAATATGATTCGAAACTATATGTCATGAGTCGGTTTGGAGTAATATTTAAGTTTTTGGGCTTGAGCAATGTTGGGCTTAAGTTGGTGATCAAGTTCGATGATAATAAAACGGTGCGTTTGGTTACTGAAATCTTGTGGCCCAAAGGTGGGTTGGCATATGGAAGCAGTGGGTTAAGGCCCAATGTAAGAAGGTGTAGCGAGTATGAAGTGTTTTATCTATACGTCTTTTATAAGGTTACAAGATAGTTGGAGTTTCATATAATATTCGAGAGTTTGTATAGATTATTGTTAAGTTCAAAATTTTTAGAGGCTGAGGGGTTAATTCGTGTGAGAGTGTATTATTTATAGGTGGCGCGTTCATGATTTAAGTTATGTTGTCATATATTTCAAGATTTGTTGCTATTTTAAATAGACACAGGCTTTTTGAAAATTTTTACCGTTTGAAAACAAACGGTCACATTTAATACAATAATTGAGAATTACTTTTCCAATTCTTTATAAATACCATTGGTACATGTTGGGTTATCCACATACACACACAAAACAATCAATGGCTTGTAAGCTACCACATACCGCTGAACAAATCCAACAATATATTAAAGCAGAAGCCGAAAATAGTGATGTGGATCGTAAAAATGCTATTTTGAGGGTCATTCTGGAGTTGGAGGTGGTGAAACAATCGAAACAACGGCTTAGAGAACGCTATGCAAAGTGCACGGATATATCGGATGATCGGAAACATGTGATTGACACTTTCTTGCATGACGGATATCGCAAGGATGCGGCTATTATTGAATCGTTGTGGGTTTGTGTTCATCAGATAGAGGACCATAGTTCCAACAAGATCCGTTGGAGTTTTAAAGAGAATGTTGAAGCGGCTAGGATTGAACAACAACAACAACAGCAGCAACGTCAACAGCAACAACAGCAACTGCAACCGCAACAGCAACAGCAACAGCAACAACAATCACTTCAACAAGGTGCATCGAGTTCTTCTGCACCAAGAGTGGTTGTGCAACAACAACAATTGCCTCATCTGGATCAATTCCAGCCAAGTTTTGAGGAAAATGTGGCGGTCGATGATGGTGGTTGGACTTCTGACATGGAGCGGGAGCTGAGTAGGTTGGAGGCTCAAATAGAAGAAGAGAGGTTGGCAAGCTTCGACCCTTATGATGATGGATATGATTCTAACAATTCTCAGACTTGGGATCACCCAGACTACCGCTGAAGTGTGATGTTTAATTTAGCGTTGTTTGTAATGTTTTTATGTATTTCCGTTCAGTCTGCTTTTTAATAATATGGTGTTTGAATAAAATTCCTTGTGATCATACATTGGGTGAGAATTTATCTTGTTATGTTTAGATAATTTAATAATTACAAAAATTTGTGCGGGTAACCTACCCGTTAAACAAAAGAGTTTTGTTGATATAGGTTTTTAGAAAAAAAAAAAAAATCTTGAATTATCAGTTTTTGTGGATAGAAATTTAGTTTGGGGAGAAGTGAGTGCACATGGTATTTTATCAGCTGGGAGGATCAATCGTTTAGTGACGTCGAGGTTTACCTAATGATGTTAGTATTATCGGTGTTAGTCATATCGTTGTGTATCAATATTCGTGGTTTCTAGTAAGATTTAGGGGTTTGTGGTTTTATATGCCTGTTTACTCAGAAGTAATTTAAACCTATATTTCGTTATTTACATAGAGAAGCGTCCCAAACTATGTAACTAAGGAAATATAAACTTATGGTTCAATGATTTATAATTTCTTGATTTGAACAAAAGGGCGTCCCAATCCATTCAAATTAAGACGTTGTAAATCATTTTAAGATTTTAACTATTTGACAAAATAATTTATGCGCGGATTTCCCGAGAGTATGAAAAGAGTATGTCGTAAGCATCTATAAAGATGAAAGCGAGACAATTTAAAGAGGATTTGAATAGTTCACAAAATAGTTGGGGGAGCATATATATTAATATACTAGAGTGTAGTTGTACCTTAAACTATTTTAAAGTCACATAATCGTCTGGATGACGGAAATATGAAGACACGGTATTTGTAATAATCCCGATTAGTAAATATAAGTCATTAGCATAATTATAACATGTAATCATATATAAGAAATCATGTAAAAGTAATGTCTCTACCAGATGTTGGAAACGCGTAGGCACGGAGGGCATAAGGTGGTATTTTGTGAAAATGGTCCAGTTAAAGTGTAGTTATAGTCCAATGTTTAAAAACATCTGGTTCTCTATAACCGTGGCTCTGAATACCAATCTATAACACCCCCAAAATCATCACGTCAGTGGAAGACTTAAAATGTCAGCGGAAGACTTTTTGGGTGTTACTTCGAGGATCTTTGTCACAATCATAGAAAACGACACAAAAGTGACGCTTTAAAGTTTAATTCATTCAAAATACCAAATATTCGAGACATCAAGATGTTTTATAATTTAAACAACAAGTTTATTTGAAATATGTCAAAATGTTTATTTAAGCCCATGCCGGGTTACAAGCCCACTCCGTGCCTTCAAGTTCCTTCTTGTATAGTTACCTGAGATAAACACATGCTAAAAGTGTCAACACAAGGTTGGTGAGTTCATAGAGTTTATAGCTTTCAAATATCGATTTCTAAAATCAAAGAGTTTGTGATTTCACAGTAGATATAATAACAGTTAATTATCAAATTAAAGTATGAGTAAATCCATATGTTCATAGCTTTAGATCAAAATTAGAAATTGAGTATTTTCCTTATTAATTCAAAAATAGTCCGTTGATTTGCCTTTCACCGGGTCAAAACCCAAAATAGTAGTTGGTTTATAAATCCATTGATCACAAGTTTCGAGGTTTGGGTCACGTTGTTGTACCCGTAACACAACCAGTGGGTCAGTTGTTAGCACCCATAACATAACCATTCTGAAACCGTATTTAAACAGTTGAAACTGTATTCGAACAGTTTGTAGAGAACCGTATTCAAACAGTTGAAACTGTATCCAAACAGTGTGTGGAGAACCGTATTTAAACAGTTGAAACCGTATTTAAACAGTTTGTTCCATAATTCCAAATATCGATAGTAGACTCGTTAGAAAGGTTGTTACACATGCATCTCTTCCAAAGAGTTTATAAAATAGTTAAACGATAGAAAGTGTAGCTATGAACTTGTAGTAATATGTAAATAGTTAACGAGTACTTGTAAAAGTATAAAACAATAGTTAAGCATGTATCTCCCCCAAAAACATTTATAAATCATTGTAAAACAAACAAGAGTAGGGGCTATGACTCACCTTAGTAGTACAGTGGTAGTGGTAGTAATATAATCTCAACGATGCAAGGCAACGGCTTCACACACAACCTAAAAGATATGATATGTTTTAGTTGATAGTCTAAATCTCGTTTTATCGCGAATATTAGTCATTCAGTTTGTTATTAAAACTCGTGTTCGTTTAAATGTTTGAAGTTCAAGAACAAAGTTATATATATATATAACTTGTGAGTGTAATGATCGATGCTCGGTATGCGATGGAAAATCATCAAGAATAAGTCGAAGTATGTAGACGATGTTTTATGATGTTAGTTTTAAAAGAAAAGAAATAAACGTATCGTTATATATATCGTTATAATTTATTATAATTACGCGAATATTTATGTCGTATGTATTTATAAGAGTTTTATACTAAACATGTGTATTTATATCTAAAATATTAATATTATTTTTATAAAATAATATTTACAGAAAATCCTTTATGTTTTACCAAAGTTACACTTTTAACCCTAACGAATATAATTTTACACCGTTAGTCCGTAGTTAACAATCGTTTCATTTTAAGTCCAAATAATATCTATATTTACATTTTTCAACTCCGATTATCATTATTTACAGTTTTAAATTCAGAAAATCAGAAATTACAGTTTTGACCCAAAGTTTGCAAAATTTACACTTTTAGTCCCCGGTTATGAAAATTTTGCAAAGTTAGTCCAAATTTTACCAAATTCAAAACTTATCATTTTCACTTCTTAAATAAGCTCAAAATATTCAGATAAGCTTAATTCCACTGCTTATTTTCTTAAAAAGTACTTATTTCACTTGAATGGGCTTAACGAGTCAATTATTAAGGCCCGTTAAGGTTTCGTGATCCATTGGGTGTACGAGGGGTTTGGGCCTGGTCTCGGGTTCATTTTTATGTTCTAAAAACGTTGCAAATAAGTCCAGAATACCAGCTTATCTAATAAGCTTCAAAACAGCTTAACGGGCTAATAAACCCATATGTTAGCTTATTAATTTTTATAGTAGAACAGTTTTTGGTTGGTCAAAATGGCTTTAGTAATTAGCTTAAACGAGCTTATAACTTTGAATAAAATATGGTTCCTAATTGTTTACCAAGTTGTCTATGAGATCGAGCTTTAAAAACAATATGTTACGTTTCTAGATTTTGAAATAACGAGGCCAAGTAAATGGCCAAAATCAATTCTGAAAACAGTTTGGAGACTTAGAAATATTCTAAGTCTTTTTAGTTATTTTGAATGGGTCAAGACCACTTCAAATCGTGTCGTTTATATGTGATCAAAACTTTACGTCACTCGATTGCTAGTATATTAAACATTTAGGATGTGAATTAAAATGTATATGTCACGTTTATATTTTACGAATTAAATGAGGCAAAGTGAACGTGCAAAAAATTATAATAACGAAAATAAAATATAACAAAGGGACTCCAAGTGCTCACCTCACCTCTAGGGATGGGGTACAAACGTTCGTAGAGATTGAATTAGTACAAAGAAGATCGTGGTATGGTTCACTTCACGCCAAGGATACAAAACGAACTAACGTGGTACTCTTGCTTCACTTCAATACCTCGAACTAGCTCCAAACCTTCTGTCCCAAAACTCGACACTTGAACTTCACAGAATGGAATTATGGTACGTTTGTGTGTGTGTGTTCGACTCAGCTTGTATGGTGGTGTTTTATAGAAGGTTTTGTAGGAGAAGATGGATATGAAGTAACATGGAAGAGTGTTGTTGGCTTGAAGTTATGTGTGGCACCTCTACTAGTATCCAATCAAGTTAGAACAACAAAAGAATGTGTAAGACCTTCTTCTGAACATTCTCTGACACTCCTAGACGTGTATGGACGATTTAAGGTGATTGGGAGGCTTGGGTGGCTCGTAAGAAGGTTTGTGACACGTTGGGTGAAATTTCCAAAGGGTGAGTTTTGTGGTTTGCTTGGGTCGTTTTTAGAGTAGTAAACAAGTGAGGGAGGGTGTATCTCTTACCATTTGTGATTCTCGGGTACTAGGTGAAACAAGACGAGTAATAATATGTGGGTATTGTATGTTGAAATCGCAAGAAAAGAGGGTAGTTTTGGAGTTGTGTCGCGACTTGGAAAACAAAAGGAAAAGAATACAAAATATCAAAAGGGCGCTTGGGCCTTGGACTCGGTGGGCTGCTTTCGTGGATTGGGCCCAAACGAAAAAGAAATAGATAATCAGTGATCCGCTTGGTTTGTGTTGGATTTTAAGTGGCCCATAGGGTCAACGGGGCCCACCTGGTGTGTTTTAAGAGTCGGGTTACGATCAAATAATATTAATGAGTGATCTTGGGAATTTTCGTAGGCTCCGGGAATATATAAATATTGTACTTTAAATATACGAAACGTATATTATAAAAATATAAACGTTTAAAAATATATATATATTCGCGATAACTAGACTATCTAGGTTGTGTGTAAGCAACGTTCCTAGACAAATGGTCAATCATAAATGTCGTAGTGGTTCACATAATATGTCATGCATATATAATAAAAAAAAATTTGTTCCTGTAAAAATGGTTAATCTATGTTATGGTAATGTGTTAATCGTAGGAAAATTTTTACGGGGTGTTATACCTAGGCCTTGACGGCGTCAGAAGTAGATCAAGGCCGTCCGAGGAAGTATTTGGCGGCGAGATGACGGCGTCACACCTTTGTTCTTGACGCCGTCATCCCTATTTTCCTATATATAGTTTTCTAGTTTTTCACATTTAAGGAGAGAAGTTTTGGAGACACCCTAAAGACGATTTTGGTGCAACTTTTACAGGTTTTTCAAGGGTTCCAAACCCTTGATACCTTGCATTGTAATTGAGATAAGTGTTCTTCTAATTCAATCAATATGTCTATGTGTTGGTTGTCTATATCTTGTTCTTGTCTCAATTCCATTATGCTAGGCTAGATCTCTTTTGTGTTTGCTTAGATCTAATGAAACCTAGATATTGATTATGTGTTGATTACTTGTTTATTCTTGTCTTGGATGAATGATTTATATGTTAGGCTTAAGAAAACTGGCAGATCTCCAAATGGTAACATGCTTGAACGTCTTAAGAAACATGAACCGAGGCGTACTAGGTCTTTATTGGTTGTATTTAATGCATGAGCCACTGTTTACAATCCCTATAGTTGTGTTGGGCATGGTGTAGGAGGAGATAAGAGCTCATAGAATTGGGGAGTTATGTATGCCACCCCATGAATGGTATTAAGGAATAGGATCCGTCATCCATACAATTATAACAAGTAAATAACCTGTAAAAGATATCTAGGGAGTAGTGAAATCTAAGTAAACCCATTTTCTCCAGTTACTGCTCACAACCTTAGAATAATTAGTTTATTTTCATTTTTAGTATTTTATTTTGATTGCATCTTAGTATTGGGTTAGTTGAATAGCAACTAATTCCGCCCAAATCCTTCAAAACCCGAGATTTTACTTGCTTTCATTAAAATATAAAAATACAAAAATAATCATCCCTCACCTTTAGAACTAGTATTTAGGCTTTCTAATCCTAGCGACACTATTCCTAAGCTGAACGATCAATCCCCCGGTACTTGTCACTATACTATACTACAACGATCAGGTACACTGCCTGGTGGGGGTTGTAAGCTTCTCGAAATCCCTCGAGAGGTAAAGCCTGTTGCGATTCCCACGCATCAAGTTTTTGGCGCCGCAGCCCGGGGAATAGTTATTGTCTAGGTTAGGATTTCTTTTTATTAGGTCTACTTGCTAGATTCCTTTCTAGTAAGATTTTATATTTATTTTTAGGTCTTCTTTAGTCTAGCTTATTTCTTCGTGTTTTTGTTCGTAACTCTTTACCATCCGACATCATGGAAGGTGGTAACATCGTTGAACCCGTCATCCCACCACAACAAAACCCACCACTAGAACCCCTTAGGCCCCGAACCTTAGGAGAGTTTTCCCGACCTAGCCACCAAGGCTACCGAAACACCATTGAGCACACCGGAGACAATGTGAACCCCCTTGCGATCCGACACCATCCGGTTGGTGCAAAGCGGATGTGCATTCCATGGACTTCGTTCTGAAGATCCAAACCAACATCTTAAGGACTTTCTCAAAATCGTAGATTCCATAGACCTAGGTGTTGCAACTAGAGAGACTACCCGTTTACGCCTATTCCACTTCTCTCTACGGGATCAAGCTAGTCAATGGCTTGAGCGTTTACCCGCGGGATCCATCACCACATGGGACAATTGATGCGTGGGAATCGCACCTTGCTTTACCTCTCGAGGGATCTCGCGAGGCTTACAACCCCCACCAGGCAGTGTACCTGATCGTTGTAGTATAGTATAGTGACAAGTACCGGGGGATTGATCGTTCAGCTAGGAATAGTGTCGTTAGGATTGAAATTAATCTAACTAGGTCTAAAGGTGAAGGATGATTCTTTTTATGTTTTTATATTTTATGAAAAGCAAGTAAAAATCTCGGGTATTGGGAGTGTGGGCGGAATTAGTTGCTAATCAACTAACCCAAAAGCTACTAATTAATCTAGTAAACAAGAAAACTAAACTAAGGTTCTACAAGATAAGTGAAGCATGTCTACCCATGATATGTTACTCCTTGCTAGCTATCCAATCCTACCTATTCAATTGTAACCTTGTTTTAATTGACGGGTTGTATTCCTTAATACCATTCGTGGGGTGGCATACATAACTCCCCAACTCTATGAGCTCTTATCTCCTCCTACACCATGACCCAACACAACTATAGGGATTGTAAACAGTGGCTCATGCATTAGATACAACCAATAAAGACCTAGTACGCCTCGGTTCATGTTTCTTAAGACGTTCAAGCATGTTACCATTTGGAGATCTGCCAGTTTTCTTAAGCCTAACATATAAATCATTCAATCAAAACAAGAATCAATAGGAGACAAGGATTATAAACTAAACCAACTAGATATATTGAAGTTGTCACACCTTAATTGATGGAGATAGACACAACATCAACAACAAATCAATGAGATCTAATCAATTATATACAAGTTTCACATAATCATAAGTAGACACAAGGTGAATTAGCAAATCATCTTCAAAGAAGAGCAAACAACAATGATAATGGAAAACATAATTAGGATAGAATCATCAAACCAATACATGATGTTTATGGAGTGATTAAAACCCTCTAAGTTGCTGGAAAAACACCCACCTAAACCCAGGAATCGACCTTAGGGTTTAGGGCTTACAAAAAGTGAAGTTATGAAGTTATATTTATAGGCATGTTTTCTGTCGGCCCTTCGTGACGGCGTCAGCCCGTACTCTTGACGCCGTCAAGACCATTTTTTCACCAAATTACAGATCTCTTCGTCCTCTTCGCGTGGGCTTTTGAATCACCTAAATCCGAGTTCGTATGCAAAAGTTATGACCAAAACAATATCAGCTACTCCGCGCGCAAGTTTTGACAAATTTACACGTGACGGCCTTGGTGACGGCCTGTGTGACGCCGTCACCAACCACGGTATTTTATTCTCGGCCTTTTGACACCGTCATGAAGGCGTTTGACGCCGTCACCACCTACGGTCTTTAAATCTTCATGTCTGACGCCGTCAAGGTATTACTCTTGACGCCGTCACCTTGTATATTCAGCATGGAAATTTGGTACTTTGCCGTTTTCTTCACTTTTATGCTCCAAAAATGTCCAAAATGGCTTCTTTTCCAGAATTCACTCTCCAAACACCTAAAATCACAAAAGGAACGATTTAGGGCAATATTTGATCAAATAAATTCGGATTCGGGCTTAAATGACCCCCTAAAAACGGATCATTTTTCGCCTCATCATATACCCTTACACTTGAGATTTGCTTGTCCTCAAGCAAATGCGCTTTTATTCTACTCGAAAGACAAGTTAGGGGTCATTTAACACTAATATAAAAGTAATTACAACAAATAATCGTTCCACTAAAGACCAATAGACAAGCACAGAGGTCATACACTAGCACCTCACAAATAGTGTTTAGATACTCACATCTCTCGGGTGTAATAAAATAATATAACATTATGGAAATGGAAGATATCTCTCACTACCTGTCATAGCAAAATAGATTACCATAGGCTTGGGAAAGGATCAAACCTCCACCACATGGCGTAAGCACCTAGGATAAACTATCAAAGAGGTCTTTTAAAGGGTTGTAACGTTAGGTATAGGGATATGAATTACACGGTTTTGTTGGATAAAGGAAATTTTACTGGTGGCGAGTTAACAATCTTGGTCAATTACATGTACAAGATGGCGTTGCTAAGCCAAGACTAGACTCGACTTAAGCTAATAAATGAAAGATAACAAAAACATAAAATAAACATAGAATAAAAACGGAAGGTAGTCCGTATGTTTTTTTCTTTTTTTTTTATTTTTCTATTTTTTTTTTCTTTTTCTTAATTTTTTCGATTTTTTTTTTATTTTTTTTTATTTTATTTTTTTTTTTTTTTGCATACACTCTTACCCTACCATCCAAAATAATACATCATAGGGGTATAAACGTTCCCCTTACACTTGAATCTTTACATACTTTACAATTAACTAATCTAATGACTCGAATTAAGAAAATCAAAACACTTGGAGCACTTTTAAGATTAACGCACATATGGGGGTAATAAGTGATGTTCTTCCCCATTACTCCATAAAATAAGTACTTACCCATGAGTCCCAATCGTCCTAAAACAATATGTACAAGGATATGACTCGACTTAGCAACCATGTAATCAATTAGAAAGTTAACTTAGGGTTTAACAAATAACAATAATGCACTAAAAATGAGCGCATACACGGAAGGCTAAGGCGATTTGGGTGTACATTTAAGTGGGGTGTAACAAATTCTTCCTTTAAGTAAAATGCTTAAAGTTAGAAACGAAAAGATAGGCTTGGAGGGGTGTACTAGGGGTTTCGTGTACTAAAAATGAGTACAACGCAAAGGTGTGGGAGAAATTAGTTAACTTAACTAGCCAAGTAATATGACTTAAATGGTCAAGTAATTATAATACAGGTTTAGCACAAGGGTGATCCTAATGCCTCTTATCATGTAGTAAATCCTACCACACGAATGTAGTCTCACTCGCGGTCTCGGGATGCTTCACTAACGCAAGTTCTAGAATCTAAATGCTACCGGTACACTCATAAGCACTAATAGTAAATGCTTTTCCTATCAAATCTAAAGGCGAACCTCACATTTTTGGGTGGAAAATTTTTCTGAATATACGGTTATGTGCTAGTCATACAATCTCCTATCCATGAGACGCTTGCTATGGCTAAAGTTTCACTCCTAAATGTTGTAAAAAATTTTAAATTTGGCGCTAAAATTGCACTAACAAGTATTTCTCATAGTTTTATTACACATCTACCATTAAATAAAACAAACTCAAGCGAAAGTGCATATGTAAGGTATCATCTTTTTACCCTCCCCTTACACTTAAGATGAACATTGTCCCCAATGTTCAAGTAAAGAATGTAAAAGTAAAAAAAAGTAAAGAGAATGAAATCAAATACTCCCCTGATTCGCTCGGTATGGATTATAGGTTGGCCAGATTAGATCTTCCTCCAAGAAAATGAACAATCAAAGCTTCCCTTCCAGAATATAAATAATCTCCTTGTCGAAAATAACCTGTAAATCCTGACAAAACAACTACAAAAACCCAAAGCATCAAGCCGAACAAAGATAACTCACAACTAGATGTAATTCCAGACTTAGGAATAAAAACAAAACAATTAAAGATATAATGCTTGTGGAATGAATGTTTGAAGATTTCCTGGAGATTATAAAACTTAATAATTCACAAAAACCATAAGACTCCGTTAGAAAAACAAAACCGGTAAAATTTCCAGATTTTAACTCCTGACGCCGTCAAGAGCAATACTCTGACGCCGTCAGAATGGACCTGCAAAAATTCTTATGTTAAGTTTCCGGAAAATTTCTGGAAAAACTTTGTCCTACTTCCTGGAAAATCTTGCAAAACTTCATTATGACTCAATACAAGCATTTGACTCTAACAGGTACTAATACACATGTCCATTTAATATTGTTGTGGTTCATGCTCAATTTCGTTCTTATAAACAATTTTGGATCTCCCTTACACTTATCTTTTGCAAAATACCTTTATATGCAATTAAGACGAAGTTAAAAACAAAATAAAGCATTTTCACAATTTACTTTGAAACATGAGCCACAAACAATAAAAATAAAACATGCATACGGAAACAAATAAAATCGAACAAACAAACAAACAAACAAATAAAAACACCCAAAACATGGGTTGCCTCCCAAGAAGCGCTTGTTTTTGTTCGAGTCACGAGCCTGACTCTACCTTTATTTAATGGAAATAGAGGAGGTTCTCCCTACACTTAGGATTAAGTGTGGGTGAAAGTAGCGATACACACCCTTAGGGTGTGAATATGCCACGTGAGGTGAAGGGGGTGAGTGAATGGCTTCCTTCATCCTAAAACTACCCGGATAATATTGGTTGATGGGTGGGTCGGTTCCTCTTTTGTCTCCTAGAAATATATCTAAGGATGGAAAAGTGTGTAAAGATTGAGGTTCCGGTTCATCAACACTAGGAAATTCCCTAGAACTAGGAGTAAGGTTATCACTACAAGTGTTCAAACCTATATCCTCAAGTGGTGCCTGGTCCAAGGGTTCTACCTCCATTGGAATTCCTAAAGTTTCTTCTACTTCTTCTGGGTAAGTCACGGGCGGTGCGTGTGCCTCAAATGATGGTTGAGTATTTTGTGGGCTTATGTTGTTCACCTCATCATTCCATGTATCAGGATCTAGCCCTAACATTCCCCCAAGTATCTCACGTGCTTCTCTAGGCATCTCAACTTCTATGTCCGAATCATAAGGATCATCTTTAATATTCTGACTGCTATATACAAATTGCCCAAGAGATTCATCATTTGTTTCTTGAGATTCATCATCATCAATCATAGAACCTAGGTCTTTTTGATCAATGTGATCATGCTCGGCTAAATCCTCCTCAATTGTTTTCTTAGGTAGTAATAATAGCAAACCTAGTGCTTCATCCAACTTATGATTTGTTGCAATGGCTCTCTCCATAATTCCTTGGCAAACTAGGTCGCATTTCCTATTGGCCTCACTAAAACTAGATCTTAAACATGGAGGTTGTTCATAAGAATCTATCCTAGGTGAAGGCTCATATGATTCATAGGTGTCTCTAAATGAGGTATTTTGAACTCTTTGGTGTGTTAGCCGCTCAACCCTATCTTGCAATCTTAGAAGTCTAAGTGTAAGGTCCATTTGAAGCAAGTTACAAACAAAATCACAAAGAAAAGATAGACTACGAGAAAGCTACAAAATAAAAAGAAAAAAATCTCACTTGATAGGAATCTAATGAGTAGACCTAATAAAAATCAAATTCAACCTAAACAATAACTATTCCCCGGGCTGCGGCGCCAAAAACTTGATGCGTGGGAATCACACCTTGCTTTACCTCTCGAGGGATCTCGCGAGGCTTACAACCCCCACCAGGCAGTGTACCTGATCGTTGTAGTATAGTATAGTGACAAGTACCAGGGGATTGATCGTTCAGCTAGGAATAGTGTCGTTAGGATTGAAATTAATCTAACTAGGTCTAAAGGTGAAGGATGATTCTTTTTATGTTTTTATATTTTATGAAAAGCAAGTAAAAATCTCGGGTATTGGGAGTGTGGGCGGAATTAGTTGCTAATCAACTAACCCAAAAGCTACTAATTAATCTAGTAAACAAGAAAACTAAACTAAGGTTCTACAAGATAAGTGAAGTATGTCTACCCATGATATGTTACTCCTTGCTAGCTATCCAATCCTACCTATTCAATTGTAACCTTGTTTTAATTGACGGGTTGTATTCCTTAATACCATTCGTGGGGTGGCATACATAACTCCCCAACTCTATGAGCTCTTATCTCCTCCTACACCATGACCCAGCACAACTATAGGGATTGTAAACAGTGGCTCATGCATTAAATACAACCAATAAAGACCTAGTACGCCTCGGTTCATGTTTCTTAAGACGTTCAAGCATGTTACCATTTGGAGATCTGCCAGTTTTCTTAAGCCTAACATATAAATCATTCAATCAAAACAAGAATCAATAGGAGACAAGGATTATAAACTAAACCAACTAGATCTATTGAAGTTGTCACACCTTAATTGATGGAGATAGACACAACATCAACAAGAAATCAATGAGATCTAATCAATTATATACAAGTTTCACATAATCATAAGTAGACACAAGGTGAATTAGCAAATCATCATCAAAGAAGAGCAAACAACAATGATAATGGAAAACATAATTAGGATAGAATCATCAAACCAATACATGATGTTTATGGAGTGATTGAAACCCTCTAAGTTGCTGGAAAAACACCCACCTAAACCCAGGAATCGACCTTAGGGTTTAGGGCTTACAAAAAGTGAAGTTATGAAGTTATATTTATAGGCATGTTTTCTGTCGGCCCTTCGTGACGGCGTCAGCCCGTACTCTTGACGCCATCAAGACCATTTTCTCACCAAATTATAGATCTCTTCGTCCTCTTCGCGTGGGCTTTTGAATCACCTAAATCCGAGTTCGTATGCAAAAGTTATGACCAAAACAATATCAGCTACTCCGCGCGCAAGTTTTGACAAATTTACACGTGACGGCCTTGGTGACGGCCTGTGTGACGCCGTCACCAACCACGGTATTTTATTCTTGGCCTTTTGACACCGTCATGAAGGCGTTTGACGCCGTCACCACCTACGGTCTTTAAATCTTCATGTCTGACGCCGTCAAGGTATTACTCTTGACGCCGTCACCTTGTATCTTCAGCATGGAAATTTGGTACTTTGCCGTTTTCTTCACTTTTTTGCTCCAAAAAAGTCCAAAATGGCTTCTTTTCCAGAATTCACTCTCCAAACACCTAAAATCACAAAAGGAACGATTTAGGGCAATATTTGATCAAATAAATTCGGATTCGGGCTTAAATGACCCCCTAAAAACGGATCATTTTTCGCCTCATCAACAATCTCGCCAATCGCTTCCTTACCCAATTCTTTCCGCCGGAAAAGACTGCAATGCTTAGAAGGGACATTTTGATGTTTGAGCAACAGCGGGGTGAAACTTTCTACGAGGCTTGGGCCCGTTTTAAGGATCTCCTCCACAAGATCCCTCATCATGGCATAAACCTTTGGTTATTAGTCCAGATTTTCTACGACCATGTTGACTATCACACTAAGCACACCATTGACAGGGCCGCGGGAGGTAAATTGCGTGATAAGAACGCCGAGGAGTCTTGGGCAATTATCGAAGAGCTCGCTGTTGATAATCATGAGATTTGGGAATTTAAACATACGATAGAAGCGGCCATCAATGCTGAGGCAAAACATATGATAGAAGAGACCGAAATCCCCGATGAACTCCTATGCAAACTTGAGGCAAAAGTTGACTATTTTGAGGAAAGGCAAAGGAGACCTTTAAGTCCTAGACAAGCCACTGTCAATTCTGTCTCAAAACCAACTTCGGCACCATTATCTGAGTCACCTTCTAGAGAACATGTCAAGACTTTTCAGAGGTGCACCCCACCTTGTTCCCCTCCCAAGGAACTTAGCTCGGAGTTTGAGGCTAGGATGAGAGAATATATGGCAACTCACTCAGATCGTCTTGCTAGATTCGAAGAAACAGTTTATAAGAAAAAAGAAGAAATGCAAGAGAAAATGAATGAGATGTTGAGTCTATTGGAGGAGTATGCCAACCAGAGAACCCCCGAACGAATGCTACTAAGGAAAGAAAGCGCCACTCCCACCACCCAATTTGTTAACTCCATCACCATTGTCCAAAAAGTTAACGAGAAGGTAGAAACTCCTGCTAAACAGACCTTAGAAAAACCACCAGAATCTCAACCTTTGAGTTACTACCTAAAGCATGATATAAACGAAAACACCATAACAAATTGGATTAAGGGTGATGGGCGTAACCAACCTCCCAATCAGGGGTCTGAAAATGAGGAAGAAGTGAAAGATGAGTATGATACGCTACCTGGAGGATCATCATTCAAAAAACTAGTGGTACAAAAGGTAGCTACTAAGCAGGTAGCATGTGGGAACTTTGAAATACCAACAAGCATCGGGGAGTTGAAACATCTTAGTGCTTTCGCCAACCAAGGATCGGAAGTAAATCTTATGCCCCTGACTATTTACGTCCAACTAACGTCAAAAATGCCAACCCCTACTCGTGTTAGGTTATCTCTCGTTGGACACTCGTACGTATATCCCTTAGGGATCGCAGAAGATGTATTAGTTAATGTCGCAGGATTCATGTGCCCCGTTGATTTTATGATCATCGATGATAAAGGGGATGGATGCATGCCAATAATACTTGGGGCACCATTCCTCACCACCGCTAGGGCTGTCATTAAGTATGAAGGTAGGAAGATTGAGCTTAAATCTGGAAAAAGAAAGATTAGTTTCCCCATGACCCCGCGAAGTGGGCATGAGAATTTGAGTTGGAGAATGATTAAAAACAACATTGGCACGACACCCATTCGTGTTCAGAATAAGATTCTTGCATGGGAGGCAAGAATCAAAAGCTATAAGAAAGCTAAGGATGAAAGAAGAAAAAGCAATAAGGTTCCGATTGAACTCGAACATACTCGACACGAAAAAAATCATACACCACTTGAGGAAGGGAACTTGGTGCTCTTGAGACACTTGGAAACAACAATACCACCCGATAAACCAAGTCCTTGGTGGTATGGGCCATTCACAATCGAAGGATTGAGCCAAGATGGGGTAGCTAAATTGAGAAGCAAATTAGGTGGAATGGTGATTGCCGATATAGATCGATTGAGGCACTACCACCATAATAGTAATGATCGCAACTACATGGGGTATATCATTTCGAATGATGAAATCACGTAGTAACCCATGACCTTGAGTCTAGCTACAAGACTCGTAAATAAAGAAAAGCGCTCCTTGGGAGGCAACCCATGTTTTGTGTGATTTCGTTTGTTTGATTGTTATTTGCTTCCGTATGCATGTTCTATTTTTATTGTTGGTTGATCATGTCTCTAAATTAAAATGTGGGAATACCTTACTATGTTGTTTGGCCTAGTCTTAACTCCACCTAAAAGTATTTTTGCAAAAGATAAGTGTAAGGGGAAACCCCAAATATGTTTTCAAGAAACAAACCGATCATGATTCTCCACAATATTAAATGAACATGTATATTCGTATTTGTTAGAGTCAAATGCTTGTATTGAGTCATAATGAAGTTTTGCAGGATTTTCCAGGAAGTAGGACCAAGTTTTTCCAGAAATTTTCCGGAAACTTAACATAAGAATTTCTGCAGGTCCATTCTGACGGCGTCATGAGTTTATTCTTGACGGCGTCAGGAGTTAAAATCTGGAAATTTTACCGGTTTTGTTTTTCTAACGGAGTCTTATGGTTTTTGTGAATTATTAAGTTTTATAATCTCCAGGAGATCTGCAAACTTCATTCCACAAGCATTATATCTTATTTTGTTTTCTAGGATTTAGTAACTTATATAGGATGCCGCTAATTTTACGTGAGGTTGTCTTGTTTATTTTTGTCAGGATTTACAGGTTATGTTCGACAAGGAGATGATTTATATTCTGGAAGGGAAGCTTTGATTGTTCGTTTTCTTGGAGGAAGATCTAACATGGCCAACCTATAATCCATACCGAGCGAATCAGGGGAGTATTTGATTTCATTCTCTTTACTTTTTCACTTTTACATTCTTTACTTGAACATTGGGGACAATGTTCATCTTAAGTGTAAGGGGAGGGTAAAAAGATGATACCTTACATATTCACTTTCGCTTGAGATTGTTTTGTTTGATAGTAGATGTGTAATAAAACTATGAGAAATACTTGTTAGTGTAATTTTAGCTCCAAATTTAATTTTTTTTACAACATTTAGGAGTGAAACTTTAGCCATAGCAAGCGTCTCATGGATAGGAGATTGTATGACTAGCACATAACCGTATATTCAGAAAAATGTTTCACCCAAATATGTGAGGTTCGCCTTTAGATTTGATAGGAAAAGCATTCATTATTAGTGCTTATGAGTGTACCGGTAGCATTTAGATTCTAGAACTTGCGTTAGTGATGCATCCCGAGACCGCTAGTGAGACTACATTCGTGTAGTAGGATTTACTACATGATAAGAGGCATTAGGATCACCCTTGTGTTAAACCTGTATCATAATTACTTGACCATTTAAGTCATACTACTTGACTAGTTAAGTCAACTAATTTTTCCCACACCCTTAGCGTTGTACTCATTTTTAGTACACGAAACCCCTAGTACACCCCTCCGAGCCTATCTTTTCGTTTCTAACTTTAAGCATTTTACTTAAAGGAAGAATTTGTTACACCCCACTTAAATGTACAACCAAATCGCCTTAGCCTTCCGTGTATGCGCTCATTTTTAGTGCATTATTGTTATTTGTTAAACCCTAAGTTAACTATCAAATTGATTACATGGTTGCTAAGTCGAGTCATATCCTTGTACATATTGTTTTGGGACGATTGGGACTCATGGGTAAGTACTTATTTTATGGAGAAATGGGGAAGAACATCATTTATTACCCCCATATGTACGTTAATCTTAAAAGTGCTCCAAGTGTTTTGATTTTCTTAATTCGAGTCATTAGATTAGTTTATTGTAAAGTATGTAAAGATTCAAGTGTAAGGGGAATTTTCATTCCCTATGATGTATTATTTTGGATGGTAGGGTAACAGTGTATGCAAAAAAAAATAATAAAAAAAAAATAAAAAAAAAATCGAAAAAAGTCAAGGAAAAAAAATAAAAAATAAAAAATAAAAAAAAATAAAAAAAAAGAGAGAAAAAACATACGAACTACCATCCCTTATCATTCTATGTTCATTTTATGTTTTTAGTTATTTTTCATTTATTAGCTTAAGTCGAGTCTAGTCTTGGCTTAGCAACGCCATCTTGTACATGTAATTAACCAAAATTGTTAACTCGCCACCAGTAAAACTTCCTTTATCCAACAAAACCGTGTAATTCATATCCCTATGCCTAACGTTACAACCCTTTAAAAGACCTCTTTGATAGTTTATCCTAGGTGCTTACGCCATGTGGTGGAGGTGTGATCCTTTCCCAAGCCTATGGTAATCTATTTTGCTATGACAGGTAGTGAGAGATATCTTCCATTTCCATAATGTTATATTACTTTATTACACCCGAGAGATGTGAGTATCTAAACACTGTTTGTGAGGTGCTTGTATATGACCTCCGTGCTTGTCTATTGGTCTTTAGTGGAACGATTATTTGTTGTAATTACTTTTATATTAGTGTTAAATGACCCCTAACTTATCTTTTGAGTAGAATAAAAGCGCATTTGCTTGAGGACAAGCAAATCTCAAGTGTAAGGGAATATGATGAGGCGAAAAATGATCCGTTTTTAGGGGATCATTTAAGCCCGAATCCGACTTTATTTGATCAAATATTGCCCTAAATCGTTCCTTTTGTGATTTTAGGTACTTGGAGAGTGAATTCTGGAAAAGAAGCCATTTTGGACGTTTTTGGAGCATAAAAGTGAAGAAAACGGCAAAGTCTCAATTTTCCATGCTGGGAACAGTAGGTGACGGCGTCAAGAGTAATTCCCTGACGGCGTCAAACCTCAAGAATTAAAATACGTAGTTGATGACGGCGTCACACACAGGGCGTCAAGAGTAATTTGTGTGACGGCCTAGGCCTTGACGGCGTCAGAAGTAGATCAAGGCCGTCCGAGGAAGTATTTGGCGGCGAGATGACGGCGTCACACCTTTGTTCTTGACGCCGTCATCACTATTTTCCTATATATAGTTTTCTTGTTTTTCACATTTAAGGAGAGAAGTTTTGGAGAAACCCTAAAGACGATTTTGGTGCAACTTTTACAGATTTTTCAAGGGTTCCAAACCCTTGATACCTTGCATTGTAATTGAGATAAGTGTTCTTCTAATTCAATCAATATGTCTATGTGTTGGTTGTCTATTTCTTGTTCTTGTCTCAATTCCATTATGCTAGGCTAGATCTCTTTTGTGTTTGCTTAGATCTAATGAAACCTAGATATTGATTATGTGTTGATTACTTGTTTATTCTTGTCTTGGATGAATGATTTATATGTTAGGCTTAAGAAAACTGGCAGATCTCCAAATGGTAACATGCTTGAACGTCTTAAGAAACATGAACCGAGGTGTACTAGGTCTTTATTGGTTGTATTTAATGCATGAGACACTGTTTACAATCCCTATAGTTGTGCCGGGCATGGTGTAGGAGGAGATAAGAGCTCATAGAATTGGGGAGTTATGTATGCCACCCCATGAATGGTATTAAGGAATACGATCCGTCATCCATACAATTATAACAAGTAATTAACGTGTAAAAGATATCTAGGGAGTAGTGAAATCTAAGTAAACACATTTTCTCCAATTACTTCTCACAACCTTAGTATAATTAGTTTATTTTCATTTTTAGTATTTTATTTTGATTGCATCTTAGTATTGGGTTAGTTGAATAGCAACTAATTCCGCCCAAATCCTTCAAAACCCAAGATTTTACTTGCTTTCATAAAAATATAAAAATACAAAAATAATCATCCCTCACCTTTAGAACTAGTATTTAGGCTTTCTAATCCTAGCGACACTATTCCTAAGCTGAACGATCAATCCCCCGGTACTTGTCACTATACTATACTACAACGATCAGGTACACTGCCTGGTGGGGGTTGTAAGCTTCTCGAGATCCCTCGAGAGGTAAAGCCTGTTGCGATTCCCACGCATCAGAAAGCTGAGAATACCAAATTTAAACCCAGTTATCAAGCAGAATTCATGCCGACCAAAAACAAAACTATGTCCATTCACACAATATACAATTGGAAGATCATAGTTATCATCGTATTGGCAGACTTGTTTCTGAAGCATATACTGAACCAGACGTTCTTCATTATCAAGATAAGTAAGATCTAGGCACGGTCCAAAACATGTGGCCTTAAACAATGTCTGTCGCGGCTGATGAGGCTAAAAATGATCCATTTTTAGGGGGTCATTTAAGCCCGAATCCAAATTTATTTGATCAAATATTGCCCTAAATCGTTCCTTTTGTGATTTTAGGTACTTTGGGAGTGAAATCTGGAAAAGGAAGCAATTCGGACGTTTTTGGAGCATAAAAGTGAAGAAAACGCCAAAGTCTTAATTTTCCATGCTGGGAACAGTAGGTGACGGCGTCAAGAGTAACTCCCTGACGGCGTCAAGAGCAAAATTCCATGACTATCCAGAAGAGATTTGACGGCGTCATGAAGGTAGGGCGTCAAGAGTAAAAGTCATGACGGCCTGGAAATGATTAAGTCTTGACGGCGTCAATTGTAGATCAAGGCAGTCCGAGAATAGTTTTGGCGGCGAGATGACGGCGTCAAAATGCTTGTCTTGACGCCGTCAGACCTCTTTTCCTTTATATAGTTTTCTAATTTTTCACATTTAAAAAGAGAAGTTTTGGAGAAACCCTAAGTACGAACTTGGGGCGAATTTTACAGGTTTTTCAAGGGTTCCAAGCCCTTGATACCTTTCATGTGTAATTGAGATAAGTGTTCTTCCAATTCAATCAATATGTCTATGTGTTGGTTGTCTATATCTTGTTCTTGTCTTAATTCCATCATGCTAGGCTAGATCTATCTTGTGTTTGCTTGGATCTAATGAAACCTAGATATTAATTATGTGTTGATTACTTGTTTATACTTGTTTTGGATGAATGATTTATATGTTAGGCTTAAGAAAACTGGCAGATCTCCAATTGGTAACATGCTTGAACGTCTTAAGAAACATGAACCAACGCGCACTAGGTCTTTATTGGTTGTATTTAATGCATGAGCCACTGTTTACAATCCCTATATTTGTGCTGGGCATGGTGTAGGAGGAGATAAGAGCTCATAGAATTGGGGAGTTATGTGTGCCACCCCATGAATGGTATTAAGGAATACGATCCGTCATCCATGCATTTATAACAAGTAATTAACGTGTAAAAGATGTCTAGGGAGTAGTGAAATCTAAGTAAACACATTTTCTCCACTTATTACTCACAACCTTAGTTTAAATTAGTTGATTTTCATTTTTAGTATTTTATTTTGATTGCATCTTAGTATTGGGCTAGTTGATTAGCAACTAATTCCGCCCAAATCCTTAAAACCCGAGATTTTGAATTGCTTTCCATAAAATATAAAAACACAAAAATAATCATCCCTCACCTTTAGAACTAGTATTTAGGCTTTCTAATCCTAGCGACACTATTCCTAAGCTGAACGATCAATCCCCCGGTACTTGTCACTATACTATACTACAACGATCAGGTACACTGCCTGGTGGGGGTTGTAAGCTTCTCGAGATCCCTCGAGAGGTAAAGCCTGTTGCGATTCCCACGCATCAAGTTTTTGGCGCCGCAGCCCGGGGAATAGTTATTGTCTAGGTTAGAATCTCTTTTTATTAGGTCTATTTGCTAGATTCCTTTCTAGTAAGATTTTTATTTTTATTTCTAGGTTTTCTTTAGTCTATCTTTTTCTTTGTGTGTTTGTTCGTAATTTTCATTGACTATTCTGTTTGCCATTATGGAGAACGCGAATCCACCAAGTCCGACACTTGAATTTTACCAAAAAAAATATAATTACACCAGTTTGGATATACCAAGATGGACGAATGAAATGAGGCGGACAGGATCTTATATTGATTTTATTGAGTATCTTGAGAAAAGAGACAAAGTGCATAAGACTTTTAAAGAATTCACCTTAGGAGCTCCATCAACCCCTCAAAATGCCTCACTTAGTGAAACCTATGCACCATATGAGCCTTCACCTAGGATAGTTTCGTATGAGCCACCTAGCTGCATGTCATGGTTAGGCCCTACCATAATACAGGATGAACCCATAGGTGACCATGATGTGATGAAGGATGTAGCCGAACATGATCACATTGATCAAAAAGACATAGGTTTTATGATCGATGATGATGAATCTCAAGAAACAGATGATGAATCTTTTGGGAAATTTATATATAGCAGTCAGAGTACTAAGGATGATCCTTATGATTCAGATATAGAAGTTGAGATGCCTAGAGAAGCACGTGAGATACTTGGGAAAATGTTAGGGCTGGATTATGATAAAACACATGTTGAGGATATAGGTGATCTTGACACAAGGAATGATGATGTAAATAACATAAGCTCACCAAGTACCCCACAAGTCCTACCATCATTTGAGGCACACACACCGCCCGTGACTTGCCCGGAAGAAGTAGAGGAGACTATAGGAACCCCAATAGAGGTAGAACCTTTGAACCAAACACAAGTAGAGGATATAGGTTTGAATACTCATAATGATAACCTTACTCTTAATTCTAGGGAAGTTCCTAGTTTTGATGAACCAGAGCCTCAACCAAAGCCGTTACCTAATCTTCTATCCTTAGATGTGAATTTAGGAATTGAAAAAGGTCCCGATCCACCCATCAAACCATATAGTCCAGGTAGTCTTGGGATAAAGGTAGTAGACTCTAAGCCTTGTAGAGAGGAAGCTGACGTAGGAGTGGAAAATGACCTTACATGCTTACTGATGAGGCGAAAAATGATCCGTTTTTAGGGGGTCATTTA
This sequence comes from Artemisia argyi, assembly GCA_030686995.1. Classification (NCBI taxonomy): domain Eukaryota; kingdom Viridiplantae; phylum Streptophyta; class Magnoliopsida; order Asterales; family Asteraceae; genus Artemisia; species Artemisia argyi. The sequence continues at coordinate 11,114,819 of CM060702.1, read as the reverse complement.
AGCCCGAATCCGACTTTATTTGATCAAATATTGCCCTAAATTGTTCCATTTGTGATTTTAGGTGTTTGGAGAGTGAATTCTGGAAAAGAAGCTATTTTGGACGTTTTTGGAGCATAAAAGTGAAGAAAACGGCAAAGTACCAAAAATCCATGCTGAAGATACAAGGTGACGGCGTCAAGACTCCCTTCTTGACGGCGTCAGACATGGGGAATAAAATACCGTAGCTGGTGACGGCATCAGATGGCTAGATGACGGCGTCAAAGTGGCAAAGAATAAAATACCGTAGGTGGTGACGGCGTCACATAGGCCGTCACAAGTGGATCTAGGACGTCCGAGGAAGTATATGGCGGCGAGGTGACGGCGTCAGAATTAACTCCTGACGCCGTCAGAGTGTTTTTCCTATATATAGTTTTCTAGTTTTTTCATAAAAAAGGAGGAGAAGTTTTGGTGAAACCCTAAAGACGATTTTGGTGCCTCTTTTACAGGTTTTTCAAGGGTTCCAAACCCTTGAGACCTTGCATTGTAATTGAGATAAGTATACTCTTAATTCAATCAATATGTCTATGTGTTGGTTGTTTATCTTTTGTTCTTACCTTAATTCTACTATGCTAGGCTAGATCTCCTTTGTGTTTGCTTAGATCTAATGAAACCTAGATGTTGATTATGTGTTGATTACTTGTCTATTCTTGTTTTGGGTGAATGATATTATATGTTAGGCTTAAGAAAACTGGCAGATCTCCAAATGGTAACATGCTTGAACGTCTTAAGAAACATGAACCGAGGCGTACTAGGTCTTTATTGGTTGTATTTAATGCATGAGCCACTGTTTACAATCCCTATAGTTGTGCTGGGTCATGGTGTAGGAGGGGATAAGAGCTCATAGAGTTGGGGAGTTATGTATGCCACCCCACGAATGGTATTAAGGAATACAATCCGTCATCCATACAAGTGTAACAAGTAATTGACATGTAAAAGATATCTAGGGAGTAATGAAGTCTAAGTAAACACAATTTCTCCAACCACTGCTCACAACCTTAGTTTAATATTAGTTTAATTTCATTTTCATTAGTTTAAATTAATTATATAATAGCTTTGGGTTAGTTGAATAGCAACTAATTCCGCCCACTCTTCCAAAACCCGAGATTTACTTGCTTTTATAAAAATATAAAAACACAAAAAATAATCATCTTTCATCTCTAGAACTATTAATTAGGCTTTCTAATCCTAGCGACACTATTCCTAAGCTGAACGATCAATCCCCCGGTACTTGTCACTATACTATACTACAACGATCAGGTACACTGCCTGGTGGGGGTTGTAAGCCTCGCGAGATCCCTCGAGAGGTAAAGCAAGGTGCGATTCCCACGCATCAAGTTTTTGGCGCCGCAGCCCGGGGAATAGTTATTGTCTAGGTTAGGATTTCTTTTTATTAGGTCTACTTGCTAGATTCCTTTCTAGTAAGATTTTTATTTTTATTTTTTAGGTCTTCTTTAGTCTATCTTATTTCTTTGTGTCTTTGTTCGTAAACTGTTTCGATGGATCACAATAACATTGATCGGCTGATTCCTGTTATTCGTGTTTTTCGTCGTAGGATGTTCCAATTGCCCGCCCCACTTCCTTTAGCAGAAAATGAGAACCCACCTAACCTCTCACCCAACCACCACTTTGACAATAATTTTGAGCTAGAAGAGTCTGATCATGATGATGAACGTAGGGCTAGTCCTTTTTACTATTCAGACTCCGATGAGGATCTTGATGATGGTGACGTAGTTAATGAGGATAGAATGGAAGAGGAAATAAACCCTCTTAGGTATGTGGACCCTAGAACTAGGATTGAGTGCGATAGTTCATTTAACATGCAATTCCCTTGTAAGATTGGATTTAAGAGCTTTAATGCCTATCTCAACTCATCTCTTCCAATGAACATAATCTGACGTAACGAATACAATAAAATCATGGTAGAGGAGTTAGAATACAAGGGGGAAAACATCATTGCTAAGGCAATACCATTGCACGTGTTTGTAGGAAAGTTGGTTTATCTTGTTGAGTTCATGGTTATGGAGAATCTAGGAGAGTTTATTGATAATAAATTGACCCAAGTTGTGTGTGGAAAACCCTTCAAACGATTGACCAACCTCGATGAAAAACTCATAGAAGGGCTAATTACATTCTCGGGTGGGGGTGAAGATTTTGTTTATCAAATGCCCCGCGCACACCCTAGGTTCAAAGATTTTTCCATGGAAAAGTGTAGTAGGTACCCGCCCATGGAAATGCTAAGTGAGAATGATAAGAGAAAAGGACTTAAGTACACGCATGAAAAGAATAAAAAGTACTATCGCGGGTGCCTAGAGTTAGGAGAAGAATATAAGAAAGATGAGGCGACAATTAGATGGCTCACACTTGGTTATGTGAGCATAAGCGATACACGATAACCCACGACTTTGAGTCTAGCTACAAGACTCGTAAATAAAGAAAAGCGCTTCTTGGGAGGCAACCCATGTTTTGTGTGATTTTATTTGTTTGATTGTCATTTGCTTCCGTATGCATGTTTTATTTTTATTGTTGGTTGATCATGTTTCTCAATTAAAATATGGAAATACTTTATTATGTTGTTTGGCCTAGTCTTAACTTCAACCTAAAGGTATTTTTTGCAAAAGATAAGTGTAAGGGGAAACCCCAAATATGTTTTTAAGAAACAACCCGATCATGATTCTCCACAATATTTAATGAACATGTATATTCGTATTTGTTAGAGTCAAATGCTTGTATTGAGTCATAATGAAGTTTTGCAGGATTTTCCAGGAAGTAGGACAAAGTTTTTCCAGAAATTTTCCGGAAACTTAACATAAAGATTTCTGCAGGTCCATTCTGACGGCGTCAGGCTATTGCTCTTGACGGCGTCAGGAGTCAAAAATCTGGAAATTTTACCCGTTTTGTTTTTCTAACGGAGTCTTATGGTTTTTGTGAATTATTAAGTTTTATAATCTCCAGGAAATCTGCAAACTTCATTCCACAAGCATTATATCTTACTTTGTTTTCTAGGATTTAGTAACTTATATAGGATGCCGCCGATTTTATGCGAGGTTACCTTGTCTACTTTTGTCAGGATTTACAGGTTATTTAAGACAAGAAGATGATTTATATTCTGGAAGGGAAGCCTTGATTGTTCATTTTCTTGGAGGAAGATTTAACCTGGCCAACCTATAATCCATACCGAGCGAATCAGGGGAGTATTTGATTTCATTCTCTTTACTTCTTAACTTTTACATTCTTTACTTGAACATTGGGGACAATGTTCATCCTAAGTGTAAGGGGAGGGTAAAAAGATGATACCTTACATATGCACTTTCGCTTGAGTTTGTTTTGTTTGATAGTAGATGTGTAATAAAACTATGAGAAATACTTGTTAGTGTAATTTTAGCGCCAAATTTAAAATTTTTTACAACATTTAGGAGTGAAACTTTAGCCATAGCAAGCGTCTCATGGATAGGAGGTTGTATGACTAGCACATAACCGTATATTCAGAAAAATTTTCCACCCAAAAATGTGAGGTTCGCCTTTAGTTTTGATAGGAAAAGCATTCATTATTGGTGCTTATGAGTGTACCGGTAGCATTTAGATTCTAGAACTTGCGTTAGTGATGCATCCCGAGACCGCTAGTGAGACTACATTCGTGTGGTAGGATTTACTACATGATAAGAGGCATTAGGATCACCCTTGTGTTAAACCCGTATCATAATTACTTGACCATTTAAGTCATATTACTTGGCTAGTTAAGTCAACTAATTTTTCCCACAGCCTTTGCGTTGTACTCATTTTTAGTACACGATACCCCTAGTACACCCCTCCGAGCCTATCTTTTCGTTTCTAACTTTAAGCATCTTACTTAAAGGAAGAATTTGTTACACCCCACTTAAATGTACACCCAAATAGCCTTAGCCTTCTGTGTATGCGCTCATTTTTAGTGCATTATTGTTATTTGTTAAACCCTAAGTTAACTTTCTAATTGATTACATGGTTGCTAAGTCGAGTCATATCCTTGTACATATTGTTTTGGGACGATTGGGACTCATGGGTAAGTACTTGTTTTATGGAGTAATGGGGAAGAACATCATATTATTACCCCCATATGTACGTTAATCTTAAAAGTGCTCCAAGTGTTTTGATTTTCTTAATTCGAGTCATTAGAATAGTTAATGTAAAGTATGTAAAGATTCAAGTGTAAGGGGATTGCTCATACCCCTATGATGTATTATTTTGGATGGTAGGGTAAGAGTGTATGCGCAAAAAAAAAAAAAAAAAAAAAAAAAAAATCGAAAAAATTAAGAAAAAGAAAAAAAAATAGAAAAAGGAAAAAGAAAGAGAGAAAAAACATACGGACTACCATCCCGTTTTCATTCTATGTTCATTTTATGTTTTTGTTATTTTTTCATTTATTAGCTTAAGTCGAGTCTAGTCTTGGCTTAGCAACGCCATCTTGTACATGTAATTAACCAAGATTGTTAACTCGCCACCAGTAAAATTCCATTTATCCAACAAAACCGTGTAATTCATATCCCTACACCTAACGTTATAACCCTTTAAAAAGACCTCTTTGATAGTTTATCCTAGGTGCTTACGCCATGTGGTGGAGGTTTGATCCTTTCCCAAGCCTATGGTAATCTATTTTGCTATGACAGGTAGTGAGAGATATCTTCCATTTCCATAATGTTATATTACTTTATTACACCCGAGAGATGTGAGTATCTAAACACTATTTGCGAGGTGCTTGTGTATGACCTCCGTGCTTGTCTATTGGTCTTTAGTGGAACGATTATTTGTTGTAATTACTTTTATATTAGTGTTAAATGACCCCTAACTTGTCTTTTGAGTAGAATAAAAGCTCATTTGCTTGAGGACAAGCAAATCTCAAGTGTAAGGGTATATGATGAGGCGAAAAATGATCCGTTTTTAGGGGGTCATTTAAGCCCGAATCCGACTTTATTTGATCAAATATTGCCCTAAATCGTTCCTTTTGTGATTTTAGGTGTTTGGAGAGTGAATTCTGGAAAAGAAGCTATTTTGGACCTTTTTGGAGCATAAAAGTGAAGAAAACGGCAAAGTACCAAAAATCCATGCTGAAGATACAAGGTGACGGCGTCAAGACTCCCTTCTTGACGGCATCAGACATGGGGAATAAAATACCGTAGCTGGTGACGGCGTCAGATGGCTAGATGACGGCGTCAAAGTGGCAAAGAATAAAATACCGTAGGTGGTGACGGCGTCACATAGGCCGTCACAAGTGGATCTAGGGCGTCCGAGGAAGTATATGGCGGCGAGGTGACGGCGTCAGAATTAACTCTTGACGCCGTCAGAGTGTTTTTCCTATATATAGTTTTCTAGTTTTTTCATAAAAAAGGAGGAGAAGTTTTGGTGAAACCCTAAAGACGATTTTGGTGCCTCTTTTACAGGTTTTTTAAGGGTTCCAAACCCTTGAGACCTTGCATTGTAATTGAGATAAGTATACTCTTAATTCAATCAATATGTCTATGTGTTGGTTGTTTATCTTTTGTTCTTATCTTAATTCTACTATGCTAGGCTAGATCTCCTTTGTGTTTGCTTAGATCTAATGAAACCTAGATGTTGATTATGTGTTGATTACTTGTCTATTCTTGTTTTGGGTGAATTATATTATATGTTAGGCTTAAGAAAACTGGCAGATCTCCAAATGGTAACATGCTTGAACGTCTTAAGAAACATGAACCGAGGCGTACTAGGTCTTTATTGGTTGTATTTAATGCATGAGCCACTGTTTACAATCCCTATAGTTGTGCTGGGTCATGGCGTAGGAGGAGATAAGAGCTCATAGAGTTGGGGAGTTATGTATGCCACCCCACGAATGGTATTAAGGAATACAATCCGTCATCCATACAAGTGTAACAAGTAATTGACATGTAAAAGATATCTAGGGAGTAATGAAGTCTAAGTAAACACAATTTCTCCAACCACTGCTCACAACCTTAGTTTAATATTAGTTTAATTTCATTTTCATTAGTTTAAATTAATTATATAATAGCTTTGGGTTAGTTGAATAGCAACTAATTCCGCCTACTCTTCCAAAACCCGAGATTTACTTGCTTTTATAAAAATATAAAAACACAAAAATAATCATCTTTCATCTCTAGAACTATTAATTAGGCTTTCTAATCCTAGCGACACTATTCCTAAGCTGAACGATCAATCCCCCGGTACTTGTCACTATACTATACTACAACGATCAGGTACACTGCCTGGTGGGGGTTGTAAGCCTCGCGAGATCCCTCGAGAGGTAAAGCAAGGTGCGATTCCCACGCATCACTTACATCACCCATTTTTGATTGATCACAAGAAACATTATGGGTTTAAACCGGGTTTATTAGGTCAAGATGGGTCCCCAACTAGTAGTCTCTTGAAGTTGATAGAAAATGATCCATTTCTAGGAGAAAATTTTAATCCACCCATTAACCCGATTGAATTTGGTAAAGTTATGATGATAGGAGCACACCCCTTTGAGCATATAATTCATCCACCACACTTTCCTCATGAGGCATATTTCCACCCTAAGGGTGTGTATCGCTACTTCCACCCGCACTTAATCCTAAGTGTAGGGAAAACCTCCCCTATTTCCGTTAAATAACGGTAGAGTCAGGCTCGTGACTCGAACAAAAACAAGTGCTTATTGGGAGGCAACCCAAGCTTTATTTATTTGTTTGTTTGTTTGTTTGTTTGTTTAATTGATTTTATTTGTTTCCGTATGCATGCTTTATTTTTATTGTTGGTAGATCATGTTTCTAAACTAAATAGTGGAAATACTTTACTTTGTTGTTTTGGCCTAGTCTTAACTCCACCTAAAAGTATTTTTGCAAAAGATAAGTGTAAGGGGAAACCCCAAATATGTTTTCAAGAAACAAACCGATCATGATTCTCCACAATATTAAATGAACATGTATATTCGTATTTGTTAGAGTCAAATGCTTGTATTGAGTCATAATGAAGTTTTGCAGGATTTTCCAGGAAGTAGGACCAAGTTTTTCCAGAAATTTTCCGGAAACTTAACATAAGAATTTCTGCAGGTCACTTCTGACGGCGTCAAGTGTAAAAATCTGGAAATTTTACCGGTTTTGTTTTTCTAACGGAGTCTTATGGTTTTTGTGAATTATTAAGTTTTATAATCTCCAGGAGATCTGCAAACTTCATTCCACAAGCATTATATCTTATCTTGTTTTCTAGGATTTAGTAACTTATATAGGATGCCGCCGATTTTACGCGAGGTTGTCTTGTCTATTTTGTCAGGTTTTACAGGTTATGTATGACAAGAAGATGATTTATATTCTGGAAGGGAAGCTTTGATTATTCATTTTCTTGGAGGAAGATTTAACATGGCCATCTTATTATCCATACCGAGCGAATCAGGGGAGTATTTGATTTCATTCTCTTTACTTTTTCACTTTTACATTCTTTACTTGAACATTGGGGACAATGTTCATCTTAAGTGTAAGGGGAGGGTAAAAAGATGATACCTTACATATGCACTTTCGCTTGAGTTTGTTTTGTTTGATGGTAGATGTGTAATAAAACTATGAAAAATACTTGTTAGTGCAATTTTAGCGCCAAATTTAAATTTTTTTACAACATTTAGGAGTGAAACTTTAGCCATAGCAAGCGTCTCATGGATAGGAGATTGTATGACTAGCACATAACCGTATATTCAGAAAAATTTTCCACCCAAATATGTGAGGTTCGCCTTTAGATTTGATAGGAAAAGCATTTACTATTAGTGCTTATGAGTGTACCGGTAGTATTTAGATTCTAGAACTTGCGTTAGTGATGCATCCCGAGACCGCTAGTGAGACTACATTCGTGTAGTAGGATTTACTACATGATAAGAGGCATTAGGATCACCCTTATGTTAAACCCGTATCATAATTACTTGACCATTTAAGTCATATTACTTGGCTAGTTAAGTCAACTAATTTTTCCCACACCCTTAGCGTTGTACTTATTTTTAGTACACGAAACCCCTAGTACACCCCTCCGAGCCTATCTTTTCGTTTCTAACTTTAAGCATTTTACTTAAAGGAAGAATTTGTTACACCCCACTTAAATGTACACCCAAATCGCCTTAGCCTTCCGAGTATGCGCTCATTTTTAGTGCATTATTGTTATTTGTTAAACCCTAAGTTAACTTTCTAATTGATTACATGATTGCTAAGTCGAGTCATATCCTTGTACATATTGTTTTGGGACGATTGGGACTCATGGGTAAGTACTTATTTTATGGAGTAATGGGGAAGAACATAATATTATTACCCCCATATGTGTGTTAATCTTAAAAGTGCTCCAAGTTTTTTGATTTTTTTAATTCGAGTCATTAGATTAGTTTAATGTAAAGTATGTAAAGATCAAGTGTAAGGAGAATATTCATTCCCTATGATGTATTATTTTGGATGGTAGGGTAAGAGTGTATGCACACAAAAAAAAAAAAAAAAAAAAAAAAAATCGAAAAATCAAGAAAAAGAAAAAAAATATAAAAGAAAAAAAAAAAAAAACAAAAAAAAAAAAACATACGGACTACCATCCCGTTTGTATTCTATGTTCATTTTTTGTTTTTGTTATTTTTTATTTATTAGCTTAAGTCGAGTCTAGTCTTGGCTTAGCAACGCCACATTGTACATGTAATTAACCAAGAGTGTTAACTCGCCACCAGTAAAACTTCCTTTATCCAACAAAACCGTGTATTTCATATCCCTACACCTAACGTTACAACCCTTTAAAAGACCTCTTTGATAGTTTATCCTAGGTGCTTACGCCATGTGGTGGAGGTTTGATCTTTTCCCAAGCCTATGGTAATCTATTTTGCTATGACAGGTAGTGAGAGATATCTTCCGTTTCCATATTGTAATTTATACTTTATTACACCCGAGAGATGTGAGTATCTAAACACTATTTGTGAGGTGCTAGTGTATGACCTCCGTGCTTGTCTATTGGTCTTTAGTGGAACGATTATTTGTTGTAATGACTTTTATATTAGTGTTAAATGACCCCTAACTTGTCTTTTGAGTAGAATAAAAGCGCATTTGCTTGAGGACAAGCAAATCTCAAGTGTAAGGGTATATGATGAGGCGAAAAATGATCCGTTTTTAGGGGGTCATTTAAGACCGAATCCGAATTTATTTGATCAAATATTGCCCTAAATCGTTCCTTTTGTGATTTTAGGTACTTTGGGAGTGAAATCTGGAAAAGGAAGCAATTCGGACGTTTTTTGAGCATAAAAGTGAAGAAAACGCCAAAGTCTTAATTTTCCATATTGGGAACAGTAGGTGACGGTGTAACACCCCCATTTTTAAACTAGATTTTATTTATCTTCAACAGGAATTTACTCATCTGTTCCAATCTAGTTGCCATTTTCCTTGATACTATCAAGGCCTTTAAAGATTCTTCATTTTCTTGTAAAGGTCTTGGCTTTCCAATTAACATTGTAGTTTGGACATCGTTTCACATGATGACCATGTCCACCACATCCGTGACATACAATGGTTGTTGGTTGTACTTTCACTTCCTTAGTCCTGCAGCTAATTGTCTGATGACCTGATTTCTGACATTTCATGCATCTAACCCTACATTTCCCGATGTGATGCAGGTTGCATTTCTTACACCAGGGTAGAGTTCCAAGATATCCACTTCCAGAAACAGGTGCGACAAGATAATTTCTATTGGCTATCTGATTGATTCCCAACTGATGTTGATACTTCATACGGTTTTCTAGATGTTTGCGATATCGATCTTGAGCAGTGAAGATGTTGCAGTAGACGGGATTGACGGTTCCTGTGTCAGGTAGCTTCCTCTTCTGATTACTTCCATTTGGTAACATTCCATGCCTAATTCCTTGATGACGGTTGAGGGTAGGGTTGATCATTCCTTCTTGAATCTTTAAGTGAGGTGGGCTATACTTCATGAAACTTACAGGGTTTTGATTACCAAGTATACCCGTCTCTCCTCTCGGATAAACTAAGGTAGTCCCTTCTAGTACCACCGACACTATGTCATTTACCAATTTCTGGATAGCTCCAGGAGTCATGGAAATTTTTGATGATGATTGATATGCATTGTTCATGTTGTCCATTTTCTGTAAACAAAAATGAAACTCAACATTAGAATCCATATTATATCAGAAAAATTTAAATAATGAAGTTAATTATTTCATTTATGATAGACTGAATTGACTCCCTACTGTAATCTAATTTCAAGATGTCTTTGTTGTATCATTTTATTAATGATCAACTCTTGATATGGGATTACTAAGGAACAAACCGACTTGTCTATTTCAAATGAAGTTTAATTATCTTTTCTTCATTCTTTAATTCCACTTTCAAAAATTGGTATTTAGATGACTCTTAAAGTTTTAGGTTAATTATGAAAATTTTTAAGAAATCTTACAGTAGATTTGAATAATATTACAAATGCAATTAAAATATTAATAACTTGATCGATTGTCTTTGCAAGATAAGCGATACAAGATCTTTTATTAATACTTCATTGATCTGAATAGAATCATTTGGTTATTATAGAAATAACAAATGATGAGATTTTTGCATGAAATATGGGGATTCATTTCATACATGATTTATATGGAAGAAAAGATTGAATCATAACATAAAGATATAACAGAAAGGATGTTATTATACAATATGTTTTGATTACACGTTCTGAAGTATCAGAATTATTGACTATTACAGGAAATATTAACCAAGTCTATTTGGTTTAATAGGAACAACAAGGAAGCTTGTAAAATTTAAGATTAGTTACGCGTGTGACGTAAATATCTAATTTCTTTCTCAAGTTCAAGTTGTGCAGCTTCCATGTTTGAGAAACGTTCTTGACACATGTTCATTTGGTTTGCCAACATACTCTCAAATGCGGCAATCTTTTGACCCTGATTTCTGGCTGCATCTCTAGCCATCCATAGGGTTCTCTCAATATCCTCAATTCTTACATGTGTTTGACCGTGTTCTCTTCTTGCACAACGAACCCTGGAGTCCAAACTTCCAAGTTCCTGGTTGGTGTTGTCCTTTATTTCATTAATCTTTATCCCTATCTCACATATTGTTTGCCTCTCAGCATCAGCCCTCTTGAACAATGCGTCAAGGTTACGGTCGTACCATTCAAATTGAGTTGGTCGTAACCCTTTTAGCTGTTCAGTATGGGCATCCAATATGCCGGCATGTCGATAAATAAGATTCCACATGGATTCAGGAGTGCTTATATCGTAGCCGGGAGAGTTAGGTGAAGATAAATTATTTGGAGAATTAGGTATTGTAGAATCTGAAGTATAAGGTAACGGAGAAATTGGTTCAACATTCGTCCATGATATCTCTTGGCTCGAACCTTGTCCAACTTCGAGTGTTGCCTGGCCACCAATCAAATTTTCATATGATTCGGTAGCTCTCCGGATTCTTTGGCGTAAAGATGGACGAATAGGTGACGGCGGAGGTGATCTCGGATTTAGTTCTATATTAGGTTGGGATTTTATTATTTGTACGTAAGGATCTTCATTATTTGGAGAATTCTTATTGATTGACGAGGTATTAGTATTATGGAGAGTAGAATTGATATTCACGGGCGTTCCTGAAGACATGCTACAGTAGTAGCCCAAGAATAATATTTTATGAGTATTTTGTATGTTAAAGATATAACAATACAGAGGAATAACAATTGTATATGAGTAACTATTAAGCATGTAAAATAATCTCAACAAATAAAGTATGGAGCACGGCAGTCTGCAGACACGGAGGGCATAAAATATTATGGTGTAAAATCATTATTTTGAAAATGAAGTTATAGTTTTAATGTTTGAAAACATTTAATTCTCTATAACTGTGTCTCTGATGCCAATCTGTAACACCCCCATTTTTAAAGTTTGTAGCAGCGGAAAATTTATTTGGGTGTTATGGTGAGGATCGAAGTTTTAACCAATAAAATGGTTTAAAAGAAACATTTTGAAAATCATTTGTCATTTAAATAACAATTTTGATAAAAGATGAACCATTTGATTTAAAATCTTATGAAAAGATATAAAGACTTGTAAAAATGACAAATTTGATTTTTACACCATTTTAATTTATCAGAGTAATAAATGCCCACTCCGTGTCTTGTCCTGCTCCGTTAAATTACCTGAGATACACATGCTTAAAAGTGTCAACACAAAGGTTGGTGAGTTCATAGAGTTTTAGGAAAAACCCTTTATTTGATTTGATTTCAGGAATATTTGGTATTAATAAAATACTAACAGAAATGAAACAATTATCAAATATATTCACAAATAAATCATATAATATTCAGCCACATTAGATAAAGAATCAATAATCCTGACATGAGCTGGAAACTCATGATACTAAATTAATCAGATAAACAATTCACATATGGGCGAACCTATACAGCTGTATCTAAATATATATGTTGAATACATATATATACTATTCCTTTATAGATATTGCACCAAGCCTCATGACACGCAAGGCGTTAACAAATACCGTAAACGGCGGGTGTTCATCAAATCAATGATGAATTTGCCCTCGTGTAATAGGTGATTTGCCAATTCCTATTTACTCAAATATAGTGTATCACGACTAATGCGGCTAACCAATTGCAATTTGGCATTCCGTCAAGCATTAGTGGGACCGGAGGTCAACCCGAAACAGGTTTCAAAGCTGTCCACTATATTCGCGCTCACCGCAGTGATTAATGGCTCATGATAGAGGGGCTTTATGGCAATAGGGTAACTTAGGCAATATCAAGGACCTATGGGCTCATTTAGCATAACATCATGAAATCAAGTATCGTATCACAGAGATCAATTTGAAAACAGTATCATTGGAGTATCAGAAATTCAGTTTGAAAATAGTATCGCTTGAGTATCAGAAATTCAGTTTGAAAATATTATCATTTGAGTATCAGAAATTCAGTTTGAAAATAGTATCGCTTGAGTATCAAAAATTTAGTTGAAAATAGTATCGCTTGAGTATCAGAAATTCAATTTGAAAATATCATCCTTTGAGTATCAGAAATCCAATTTGAATATTTTGCCAGTAACACATTTATATCACATATCACAATAATTGAATTGGGAACAACTTTCACATGAATATTAATATTTCAGTCAAATAATTCATCAACAAATATGTATTTCACATATCACAATAATCACATTGGAAACATTAACATATTATAAATCACAAATTATATTATTTTAATATCAATTAGGAAATTGATTTGATTCATATATTTTATTTTATTTCATATACTTATCAAGTTATCAAAGTATATGTAAGCATGTATCTCCCCCAATGAGTTAAAAACAATTATTTTGAAATGGGGCTATGACTCACCTGGGTTTGATAAAGAGTTGACGAAGAGTAAATTTGAATAAGATTATGGAAACGTCTTTGAATAGGAACCTGATAAATAAATTTATCTAAGAATTTGTCCAAATACAATTTGGCAAATACGAAATGAATAACGATTGATAAATAATCGTTATGATGAATGAATGATATGCAAATGATATGCTTATGTTTAAAATGATATGACCAGTTTTATTATTTACAAAGTTTTTCACTTTTTATTATGATAACGATTATATGTAATAAAAATTAGTTAATATACGTTATATATTTTAGTAACAAAAATTAAATAAATATATATAAAAAGAAACGAAAATGCATATGCCGTGAGGGTGACCGTAAAATAGAAAATAAAATAAGAATGTCAAATAGATTAAGTGTAGTCCTTGTCCTTTTTCCAATTTTACAACTTTTATACTAACGGCGTTAGCGTCACACCGTTAGTCCTTTTTATATATATTTACAATTATAGTCCACTATATGTTCAATATTACAATCTAAGCTTGTAACAATATTATATTATCAATTTTTATCCTTTCTTTCTGTTTCTACATTTTTAGTCCTTAGTTTTCACAGTTTTCACATTTAGTCCCTATACGTGTCGTCGCGTTACATTTTTAGTCCTATTTTGCAAAAGTGATTATAAAAATTTTAGAAAAATTTCCTTAGCTTCTTTTATAAATTTCAAGCTTATTTTAACTGCTTATTTCATAAAAGCTTATTTATTTTGCTTATGGGCTTCAATTCGAAACAACTAAAGCCCATTTAAAAATTTAGAGGCGAGGGCATGAAATTTCTTTTGGGCTTGAACTTGGGCTTCCATTATGATTCTAAAAATATATTTTATAGGCCCAGTGGGCTGTTAAAACGTAAGGTCTTGTTGGGCCTTGTTTTAGCCCACTCGACAATCCATAAGGTTTTTATATAAAATTTAGTTTTGAAAATCCGGTTTATGTCGATCTACTTTGGCTCGATTGTCATGTCAAAACGCGATTATTTTTATAAGTTATATAAACGAAACTAATAGTTTTCTAGGTGGTCTATTAGTATGTAGAAAAATATGGTACGTTTGTTAAGTGAAATAAAAAGTTATACGTAGCTTTTGTAGAGTGATTGGGTCGATTTATTATTTTGAAAGTTATGAAATATTTTCTAAGTGTTTCACTAAATTTTTATACTTGTGACTTGGTTTGAAATAGGTTCGTAGAATGCATGTAACATGAATGTAAAGGTGAAACAAGTGTGCTACGTGACTCCTAGGCCTACCAAGATAGAGGCTAGTCACGTTTCGTGTTCTAATAATAACTATGTATGCGTATAAATATATCAAAACTATATACGATGAAACAAGTGTGGATATTATGCATGAATAATATTTAACGTAGGAATTCGAATAGAAGTGAGTTGTGGAGACTTACAAACACCCTATAAGTGATCAAGAGTCGAGAGTGATAGTATAGAACACAAGAATATCACGTTTCCAATATATAACCCAAACGTTATATATGTATATAAAACCCGATTTCCTTTCTTGAGTCCAAGCTAATAAACCTTCGACTTGTGATTTGTAAGAGTGGTGTTTAGGAGGAAAAAAAAACATATGAGAAGTGTTTGAGAATGGAGGAAACCAAGTGCATGCATGGTTCGTATATATGTATTAACTTGAAATGAATCGTATGGTGTTGAATTCATCCAAGAGACACAAGAACTATTTCATGTCAGCAAACCTGGCTTCAAGGACGATTTTTAATAGATTTAAAATGGGTTGTGAGAGCTTGAATGGAGGAATGTGTTTGTGTGATTCATGTACTCATGTCGACATCAATATATATGTATAAACGATTTACAAAATCGTTAACCATTCGTATATACTTGATCATCTCCAATATTTGAGCATAAAATCACCTTAGAAATATTATTAGGATCATTTAGAAATGAACGGGGATTAAAACGGATAAGAATTGATTAATTCACAAATCATTTGGGTCGATTAATAGCCAAACATTTTGCCTCGTAAAAATGTATCAAACTTCAACGTAGGAACGTGAGATTCGACACACTAATAGTTGGCTAGGAGCTTAACGAGGATGGTCAAAAATATACATAGGTCGTGTGTAAGAATTAGAAATGAACGAGACGTTTTGAAGCTGCCTTAGTCGATCTATACGAAATTTTTATAAAATAAATTGGGTTAATAGTGGGCCGGTTGGGCTTAGGGAGTGTTAAGGGCCCGATTTGGTTTAGTAATTAGTTTTAGTAATTAGTTTTATTAATTAGGTTTAGTTAAATTAATATTTTGTTAATTTTGTCGAGAACTTGTTTTGTCGTTTGACGAATTTGACAATATTGTAATCGTGTCCATTTCCATATGCAAAGAAAATTTTAAATTTCCCCGTAAAAATGGTAATTACAATAATGACAAAGAATATTTATTAATTTAACCGAAGTTAATTATGTGAATTTTCGCGAGATTTTACAGACGGCGTCAAGAGTAACTCCTTGACGGCGTCAAGAGCAAAATTCCATGACGATCCAGAAGAGATTTGACGGCGTCATGAAGGTAGGGCGTCAAGAGTAAAAGTCATGACGGCTTGGAAATGATTAAGTCTTGACGGCGTCAAATGTAGATCAAGGCAGTCCGAGAATAGTTTTGGCGGCGAGATGACGGCGTCACAATGCTTGTCTTGACGCCGTCAGACCCTAAGTACGAACTTGGTGCGAATTTTACATGTTTTTCAAGGGTTCCAAGCCCTTGATACCTTTCATGTGTAATTGAGATAAGTGTTCTTTCAATTCAATCAATA
Organism: Artemisia argyi; assembly: GCA_030686995.1. Lineage (NCBI taxonomy): Eukaryota > Viridiplantae > Streptophyta > Magnoliopsida > Asterales > Asteraceae > Artemisia > Artemisia argyi. Next base: position 11,098,597 of record CM060702.1, on the reverse strand, counting down.
TGTCTATGTGTTGGTTGTCTATATCTTGTTGTTGTCTTAATTCCATCATGCTAGGCTAGATCTATCTTGTGTTTGCTTGGATCTAATGAAACCTAGATGTTAATTATGTGTTGATTACTTGTTTATACTTGTTTTGGATGAATGATTTATATGTTAGGCTTAAGAAAACTGGCAGATCTCCAATTGGTAACATGCTTGAACGTCTTAAGAAACATGAACCAACGCGCACTAGGTCTTTATTGGTTGTATTTAATGCATGAGCCACTGTTTACAATCCCTATAGTTGTGCTGGGCATGGTGTAGGAGGAGATAAGAGCTCATAGAATTGGGGAGTTATGTGTGTCACCCCATGAATGGTATTAAGGAATACGATCCGTCATCCATGCATTTATAACAAGTAATTAACGTGTAAAAGATGTCTAGGGAGTAGTGAAATCTAAGTAAACACATTTTCTCCACTTATTTCTCACAACCTTAGTTTAAATTAGTTTATTTTCATTTTTAGTATTTTATTTTGATTGCATCTTAGTATTGGGTTAGTTGATTAGCAACTAATTCCGCCCAAATCCTTAAAACCCGAGATTTTTAATTGCTTTCCATAAAATATAAAAACACAAAAATAATCATCCCTCACCTTTCGAACTAGTATTTAGGCTTTCTAATCCTAGCGACACTATTCCTAAGCTGAACGATCAATCCCCCGGTACTTGTCACTATACTATACTACAACGATCAGGTACACTGCCTGGTGGGGGTTGTAAGCTTCTCGAGATCCCTCGAGAGGTAAAGCCTGTTGCGATTCCCACGCATCAGCGGCTGGTCTAATTCCTTTTTCATACGTGAGAAGTAAGGCAATTTACTTCTCACGATAAGTGTTGAATCATAGTCCTACAAAAAAAATATACTTAAAAATGTTAGCAATACTAAGAAACATAAGCACTATAATAATCACTTAAAAATGAACTGTCAAGCTAAGCTAGGATAACCCTTAAGTAAGCTACTTAACAACCCCATAAGCCTTTATGTAGCCAGTAAGCTTGAGTATACTAAAACAAGGAATACTATTTTCGTCACTTGCTCATGCTCTAGCCAGTGATAGTATGTATACTAAACATAAGCAGAAATAAAGGAATTAAGAACATACTATGTTAACATTCAATGTAAGGCAGTGACTACATCTTCCAATAAATTTAAACTTTGCAATGTGATAAACGTACATTTTAACACAAGGATGGAAAGTCGACCAATATTATATTTCTTTCTAACTATTGTACAATATATCGCCGCTATCATTCTCGATCAAAATAGGCCTTAAGTGCTAAACAACACTCGTAATCACTCCAAAATCCATTAAAAACATGCGTGGATTTTTTTGCCCAAATGTTGAGCACCTAAGTAAGCATAGCAAATTTAAACCTCTAAAGTGAGAATTCAATAATGAAATCCCTAATAAGGACTTAACAAAAAGCGTTAACGAAGGGCATAAGCACTAAATTAAGCAATCAACAAACGTAATGAACATAAAGATTAGCCAAATGTCTAAGCATATCTTCTTAAGTACTAAAAACCCTAAAAAGATCTTCCAATAATGAATTAAGTGCTTAGACAATCACGATAAGGAATTAAGATCATCCAATAAGCAGAAAGAAAGGAGCCAATCACTTAATTAATCAATTACGAAAACTAACAAACCTAAAAACCCTAACACGAATCTCAGTTCGAAGGGCTTTCAAAAACAATAATAAGAACTAATCAAAATTTGTTGACTTGATGCAAAACACTAACCATTTTTTATGAAAAAACGAGTATCGATCAATCATTTAACATGTACCAAGTGTTTGTTAGATGGCCTCTTAACCGTGATGTGTGTGTTAATTTTTTTCTTTGGTTATTAAATTTGAAAGAGATTTTAGAAAGTGGTATTTTGAAAATTAAATAAAATAATAATTAAAAGTACAATGAGTGAGATTTAGTCAGGTACAAATAAAATCCAAGCAAAAGATTTACTGACAGCTTTTTTGATAAAAAGGACGCCGTCAGTCGAGCAGCCGTCAGTCGAGCAATTTTTCATATTATAGTACACGCACTACCAACAGTAAATAAGATCTTGTCAGAGATTTGGTCTGCCACAAAATAGTAATAAAAAAAGAGAAAGTGAGACACGTGTCGTTCATATAGGCCAGTTGATCAGTCGAGCACTTGAGCATGACCAAAATGGGAAATGGGGTCAAATCATGACCAAAACATGAAATGGGTGAATGTTTTTGTACTATTTTGGTAATTTCCTCACTAGACATGCAAACCTTTATACAATTTATATGCTACCAAGTTGATAGTACATATGACTTTGAGAACCAGACCGGACCAACAGGTTCAATCAGAATCTGGAGACGATATCGGTTCGGCTAGCCAATAAAAGCCGTTCAAAAACGAAATTGAAAGAACCAGTCGGAATCGGTAAAAACGGGTGAACTAGGTTGGATCCGGATTGGGATCATTTTTTCTCATTGTCATTGTTATTTTGTTGACGTCTGAACTTTAATCATAGGGTCCCTGCCGCTGCAACGTACGGGTACGATATATGCTAGTATATTATGAACCATACAATACCTT